>OW569418.2:4853168-6053168 GCA_937662695.2 Halyzia sedecimguttata | reverse complement strand
GTTTCAAAAAAACACAGTAATTTGCCATCTAACAATTGGTTTTTTGTACCTGGTATAGAAAATGCAGCGGATATTATAGGGGAGAAGGAGGCACCTTAGCACAGGGGCAGATATGAACATGTTGATTTCTGAACGCAGCTTTATGTTCATCTATGCCGCAACTCCATTTTAATATTGGCAAAACTGGCTATGACAAAGGTCAAGTCACAAAGCACGTGTGTTTCGTCGTCAAAGTGAGTTATAACCTGTCGTTGTATTTGTACCGGCGAAGTGAAAAATAAAAATAAATGTTTTAAGGGATTTACAATCACGTGAGTAAAGGTTTCCATCTAATTATTTCACAAAATTGTGCAGTACTTATTAGTTTTCAATTCACCTTGTAGTTTTTGCTTGCCAGTTATTTCACATTAATTTTTTTGTTATATTTTATCTTCCGAGTGACCATGGGGCAGATTGAACGGAACGTTCAAATGTGCCCCGCCCCTGGCTTAAATGCAAACAAGTGTTTTCTAATACCTGTATTCTTAATGTAGTACTTAATTGTAATTGAATGCATCACTAACAGTAATTCATCATTTATAGAATGGTTAGAACATACAACAAGCCCTGTGGACAGGAGCTTTCTGGCGCTCTAGTTCAAACAGACAAATTATATCTCCAAAAGTATTGGTTTCTCAGAGTTGGAAATTATATCAATGTATTCATATGATAGAACTGCATCATAAAGGAAATTCAATTTAAATAATAGTTTATCTATCAAGATTAAATGATCAATCATGAGAATGAGAACTGCACCATGGAAGAAATCAAATTAAATCTGGCCAATTTTGCCCAATAACGAACTTAACCGAGATATTCATCTCCCTAAACTACTCTGAAAATTTCAACTACCTACCTCATTCCGTTCGAGAGTTATATCTATGTCTAAGGATGAAAAGCAGTCTCACTACTCTCAGATCTCTTACTTCATGTTCCGTTCCGAAATGTAAGAATTTTCTGAGAAAACCTAATTTCGGAGCAAACAACTGAGATTTTTCTCACTTCGCTCACAATTCTTCGATTGATTAGATAATGTCATGTCTCAGGAACATCATTTGACATTATGACAATTCATACATAGAATAATATCATTCTGTGACAACGTTGAAATACGATTTATTATTGAAAATTTGAAAAATCATATCTCCGAAAGTATTAGCTTGTTAGAGTTAAAAATGATATCATTGGATTCTTATAGTAAAACAGCTTATTGAAAAAAATTTAATTTGGAATTTGCCTTGTAAAAAAAAATTTTTTTTTGTTACTCCGAAACCATCTGTCCGATTTTGCCCAGTAACGAACTTAGCCGAGATATTTATCTCTCAAACCTACTCTGAAAATTTCAACTGTCTAGCTCATTCCGTTCTACGGCCGGACCGGCTGGACGGCCGGACAGAGTGAATTTCGACAACGGATTCTTGATCAGTAGGTCGAACCAAATCGTTTAAGACCATTTTCATCGAAAAATTCGAAAATTACAGACATTTGGGCAAATTGATAAGCACTCAGTTCCGAGGAACTAGAGCGTCAAAAAGAAGCGAGAAAGTACAATTAATGAAGATGATGTCCAAAATGCTGTTTTACGCGTCATCAATGGAACTATGAAACTTAGAAGAGCTGCAGATGCATATGGATTGACAACGAGTAAACTCTTCTATCGAGTTAAAAAATATAAAGAAAACATAGCTCCAAGAAGTGAACTATTTTCAAGTAAATACACTGTTGCTCAGGTATTCACCAATGACGAGGAAAAAATGCTTCAAAATTACCTCTTGACAAGATCAAAAATGAACTATGGCCTTACCTATAAAAGTGCAAGATCATTAGCTTTTGAATATGCAACAGCTCTTACTAAATGTCCTGCAAAATGGACTGAAAACAAACTGGCAGGCATAGAGTGGATGAAAGGATTTATGAAGAGACACAAAAGTTTATCTTTGCGAAAGCCTGAGAACACGAGTCTTTCAAGATCCACCAGTTTTAATAAATATAATGTGTCAAAGTTTTACGATAATTACGAAAGGGCTCTGCAGAAGACCCACTTTACTCCAGACCGAATTTTTAATTTGGATGAGACCGATATCATGACGGTGGTGCAAGCACCTAACGTGATTGCGCACACAGGTATAAAACAGGTAGGTCAATGTGTGTCTGCAGAGAGAGGCCAGCTTATAACAATGTGCGCCATAGTCAATGCAACAGGTAACGCCGTTCCACCAGTATTCATATTTCCAAGGGCACGATTTCCTGAAGCTATGATTAATTGTGCACCGCCAGGAAGTGTTGGTTATGCAAACAGTCCAAAGAGTGGATGGATGACGGGCCCTTTATTTCTTAAGGTACTGCAACGCATAAAAAAATTCACAAGATGTAACAAATATGAGAGAATATTGTTATTGTTTGACAACCATGAGAGCCACTGTACATTAGATGCAATCAATTACTGTCGAGATAATGGTATTGTCGTTATCACATTCCCTCCGCATTGTACACATCAGATGCAACCCTTGGATATTGCTGTCAATGGACCATTTAAACAAAAATTTCAGTAGCACATAATGATTGGTTGCTCGAACATCCTGGTAGAACTATAACGATACATGATCTGCCAGCCATTGTGACTCCAGCATACAATGCATCTCATACGCCTCAAAATATATTGTCAGGCTTTGCACGACCAGGAATATATCCATTTAACCGAAATGCATTTACGGACGATGATTTCCAATGTGCAGAAGTCACAAATCGTCCTGAACCTGACATATCTGCCGGAAATGAGGAGCCTGTGATAGCAAATGCTATGACTGGTTTACATATGCCACAAACTAAATCTCTCACACCTGAGGAACCTGATCAGAAAAGCAGTCCAAGTATACTTGAAAGCCCTGCTCCTGGTATTGATCAGCCCATAGTAGCTTCACATATGCCACAGATTGTATCTCCCGGAATAGAACAAACTGTTCAGAGAGACAGTCCTAAGGCAGTTCCTGGTCTCATCACTCCAGAAATGATACAACCGTATCGTAAAGCTCCTCCACGTAAAGAAATCGCAAGAGGACAAAAAATTGGTTCAAGCCCTGTGGACAGGAGCTATTGGGCGCATGTTCATCTTCCTTGTGGCCCGTACTGACCAGTAAAGAAAAAAAGCAGTATCATGTTGAATACCTTAATATTATTCTGGAACACAAATTTTCCATTACAATAATCTTCATCTAGCTTCTATTTAGTATCAATTCCTGTAGAACGTGATCATAATAAGTGTTTTCCATATAATAAAATGTGTTTGAACTTGGTATGTAGGAAATCTGACATCAATTATTGGAATTAATTGATTTGACAAACAGCCGTCAAATGAGGTAAATAGATTTTTGTGACGATTTTCTGTGACCATAGAACGTCAAAACACGCTGGAATGTGAATTTTAAGCAATATCTTCTGGAATTGAGATCGTATCGAACTGAAATTTTGCACACTCGTGTAGAATGCTTGATTTAACGTCGGTACAAATTTTTTTATTAAAAAATTTTCCAACTGCCCGATCCCAACAATACTTAGATAATATTATATCCATAAATTAAGCATTTCATTATTGCATTTCTTGAAATAGGTACCTTTTCAAGTCGATCAACATCGTCCTTCTTTCGACGTCTAAACTATGACTTGATTCTTTATGTTTATGTCTTTGAATTTGTTTTCGGTGGAATTCAAAGAGTTCATAGAATAATCGATGAAAATACTGAGAGAGACCCAGGAAATTTGACACATTTTGTCTTATATCTCCAGAAATTGAAATCGTATAGAGCCAAAATTTTGCACAATGTTGGAAAATACTACAATTGACGTTAGTACAAGTTTTTGTTGCAATCTGATGAATAGTTCACGAAAAAAAAATTTTTTTTTCGAAAAAATTAAAAGAAATATTTTTTTAAAAATTACCAACATTTCGATCATAACAGAATTTTGCCAAAAGTTGCGCGTTTATATCCTCGAACTGACTACCAAGTTTCGATTCAACATCTTCTTTAGTTCCTGAAATATCAGGGAAATAACCTCAAAATTTTAAATGTCTATAACTCCTAAACCGTCCGGCCGATTTTGCCCGTTAACGAACTTAACCGTCGCATTTTGATCAGAAACCTACCCTGAAAGTTTGAAGTCGATAGGACCTTCGGTGCTCCTGTTATCGTGCCTACGGCCGGCCGGCCATACGGCACCCAAAAATCTGACACCGGATTCGTGATCAGGGAGTCCGAATTAGTCTATTAGCCAATTTTCAGCTCGAAATTCGAAAATTACAGACATTTGGACGAAATGATAGGACGATGTTCCCCTAGAACATGCGCCCAAAAAAGGAAGTTCGCGGATCTTAACTGACACACCAGAGAAAACAGAAATAGAAGCAGCATACTTAATTCGGATGGAAAACTTAGAGAAGTCTGCTATTCGTTTACGTAGCAGAAAAGAGAAACCACTTACCACAGTGAAGCAAGCTGGAAAAGGCAAGCAACTTCTTAAGGGCAAACAGCTTCCTAAACCCAAATCTAAACCTAAAAAGAGATCCATATTAACATCAAGCTCTGAGTCTGACGATAATGACGATAACATCTCTGTGAATGACGACTCAATCTTAGATGCGACTGATGGGAGTGACAGTCATAATGAAGATGAAGAACTGCTAGAACAAGCTGAGAATACTCCTTTCACTAGTCAAAGCCTGAATGTTGGGGATTTTATACTAGTTCAATGCCCTTCAGAAAAACGAATTGCATCTTTGGCTTTCGTTGCTAGAATTGAAGAAAAGAACTTGAATACCTTTACTGTGAACTACTTGAAGAGAATAGGAGGTGTGTTTTACTTTCCTGAAAAAGTTGATAGATGGTCTGTTACAATTTCCGATATAGTTGCAAAACTGCCAGCCCCTAATAATGCTCCTGGCACGTTTTCAGGTTTTCTTTTAATTTCAATTTTTCTTCTTTTCACATGGGATAGGTAGGACAATACCTACCTAAGATGATTACTTTAAAATGATTTCCGTTACCAAAGTGGAATACTGACTGAATTAAAAACTATTATTAAGTTTAGAAGTTTGATATTAAGTTTATGTTATGTTTATTTTCTCGTCAGAGGCACAAATAAAAGCTATAATTTTTATTTTTGTTCCTTTAGTGCTAGAATTAACTTAAGGAGTTTCGTATAAGTTTATTTTATATTTTAATAACAGTATATATCATTATAATAAAGACAAATTTATCTATCCTCTCTTTTTTCTGGTTTTTAACCCATTTTTCAAAACTGCCCCATGTCGATTCAAATGTGCCCCCAAGGGGAGGCAGATATGAACAAATTTGAGATTTTAAAAAACCCATTTTTCTCCTTAGCGTTTCCACCAAATTCAAACATTTCATCATTTTTATATTAACAAAGGAGTAAGTAGGCTAAGAAGAATATGTCTTTTGAATTTCTCTTTATAGTTGATTTTTAATGAGTCCAAATATGAAAAATGTGCTAATGTGCCTCCTTCTCCCCTATCACGGGCTGTCTCACCCTCTACTTTTTTAGAACACAGTAACTCGTAGTTAAATGGACCGTCTTGGCTAAAATTAGACTTTCAATATTGGCCCTTATAATCATTAGGATCTGTTAATAAGCCAGAAAATTTACCTGAAAGACAAATTATTTCATTAGTTGCGAATGCATCATCAACATTGGACTTTTTTCAAAATTTTATATCGAGATTTTCGTCAGTATGGTATTTGTATTACGTTTTGTCAAACTATTACCTACATGTAAAGAAATTACAGTGAACGATTTAGACGAAGCCGAAAAATGTCTCATCAGAACAGTTCAAAATTTTCATTGCAAAGATTTAATAACCGCCTTTGATAAAAATTTAGATATTCCCGCTGCTTACAGAAAATTATGTCCATTTTTCGACGAAAATAGACTTATTCGCGTTGGTGGTAGATTGATGAATGCACTACTTGGTTTTGATTATCAACATCATTGTCTTCTACCCAAAAGGGACCACTTCGTTACATCTTAGTAGATCATTGTCATAGAAAACATTTTCACACAGGCCGGCATTTGCTTTTTTCACTTTCAAGTACCCGATATTGGATAGTATCCGCACGCAATTTAGTTAGACAGAGAGTCAGATGCTGTAATTTTTGTTTCAAATTCAAACCTAGACCAAATTATCACTTGATGGCGCATTCACCTCAACCCCGTGTAACAACCCAAGTAAAAGCTTTCATTGATACTGGTGTTGATTATACTGGGTATTTCAATATCACCTTGACTAGACATCGTGGAGTAAAAACGCAGAAAGCTTATGTTTGCTTATTTATTTGTCTTGCCACCAAAAATGTACATCTAGAACTAGCTTCCGATTTATCAACATCTACATTCCTAGATGCCTTAAAGAGATTTTTGTCTCGAAGGGGGCCAGTCAAAACCTTATATTCCGACCAGGAGACGAACTTTATAGGAGGTAAACGATATTTGTATGAATTAACAGAATTAATAATTTCTTCTAATGAGGCCGATTCCTTGAAGCATGAATTATTGAAACATGGTATTTCCTGTAAGTTCAATTGTCCCCGAGCCAGTCACATGGGTGGACTATGGGAAAGTAGGTAATATTAAAAGTATGAAAAACCTTCTCTACAAAGCAATCGGTTCCCAAATATTATCGTTCGAGGTGTTTAGCATTGTCCTGGCACAAATTGAGGCCCTATTAAATAGTAGACCACTGTGTTACTTCAATAACAATGATCCATCTGATCCTCAGATATGAACACCCGCACATTTCACTCTCAATACTTTACATACTTTACCCTCTGCCGTTCTAGGAGAAAATATAGGTCGTTTAGATAGAAAACAATTGTTGGATAGAATAGTTCAATCTTACTGGTATAGATGGAAAGATGAATATTTACATCAGTTACCGATTCGATTGAAGTGGAACACAGATTCAAATCCCGTGAAAATTGGTACCGTTGTTGTAGTGATGAATGAAAACATGCCACCGTTGACATGGCCTCTTGGAATTAGTGATGAAGTATTTCCTGGTAGGGATTGAATAACGAGAGTTGCTTCTGTCAAAACTAGTTTTGGTATATATAAAATGCCTGCTACAAAACTGTGCCCTCTGCCAACTCAGTAGAGGTGTACAAATGAATCTCATATTTTGTTATTTAGTTTGGTATTAATTTTTCATATTCTTACATAATATAAAATATAGTCGCTTCCCGCTGTCTGTTTGTTCCTATGTATGCTTAGATATACTACGTGAAAAATTTTGATGCGGTTTTGTTCAATAGATAGAGTGATTCAATAGGAAGGTTTATGTGTATAATAGATGCATAATATATTAGAGAAACATTGATAATTTTAGAGTTTCTAATGTGATGTCGTAAATAAACACAGTTTTTTGCGCTTACATTGCAAACGCTGGCTGAACCCTACGAGATAGATCAAAATAATGTAGTACAGTATGGTACACCTTACAAACGCCTACAAAAAAGTCCGCGATGGTATATGTCTATCTCTTAAGGATAACCCACAATAACCATTTTTTATGCTTTGCATTCTACGAGAAATAATGGCTGTATTACGAAGCTATTTAAAGCAATACAGCATTGATCCTTACCCAATTAAGTACCTTAAATGCATTGTGCATTTAATATTGATCAATATGGCCATTTACAGCATGTAATTTAAATGAATATTTTCGAAGATATTGCAGATTTAAAATGCAGGGATATAGCGGTTGCGGTGGTACCGACCGGGGGGCCGGCACAACCAGGATAGGGATAGAAATCGAATACAGAGAGCCAGATAATCATCTGTAGAGCGTGAGGCTTGCCTCAGCCAGGATAGATGTATTGATTCCCCGAATTCCTCTGATACCATCGGATTTACTGATCCAATTTAAACGCCTACAATTTCCGCTAATGATATATTTTGCAATGACCATTAATACATCGCAGGGTACAACTTTCAACGCTACAGGCTCATATTTGAGCGTTGAGTGTTTTTCACATGGCCAATTATATGTCGCTCTTTCAAGAGTAACCTCTAACGAAAACATGTTTGTATTGTCTAACGACAAAAATGCTGTGAACGTTGTATATAAACAAATTCTGTAGTATATTTATTATCAGGATTTCAACCGTGCGAAGCCGGGGCGGGCAGCTAGTTGTATCATAATTTTGTTTGAGTAAATCATAATTTTCTCAATGTTGGGGGGAGGATGTCTACGCCTTCACTGTATATTATCGTTTTATTGGAATACACCGCGACACATCTGGTGCAACATACGAATTGTGATTATTAAGTCGCCAGTTAATTCATTCTTGATTTTGTCACGGAAGTCTTCACGTATCTCGATATTATTGTAGTAAAATCATCGCAATATGATCGTAGAAAATTCATCATTGTTATCGATAGTGCCACAAACATTAGAAATTCTCGCATTAGACATAATTCAAATTGAAATAAACCGCTATTAAAAAGAACATCGACATTCAGGTGAATCTAGGTGGATTCAACGACCGAAGTCCGCATTTCCTAATAATTTTTCCTCCTATCCCTCTTTTTCAAGGACAAAGGTAGGTCGAAACCAGATTGTTGAAGACAGTTCGGTAAGTTAACTTTATTTCATTTATATTGATTTTGTTCTATATTTTTGTTCCTAACTCCGTAACTTTTAAGTTTTAGTACCTCTAAAATTGAGCATATAATTTGTTCAATTGGAGGCTCAAACACTGTGGGAGGTATATTCATTATTAAATAGTTTCTTTCTGAGTTTTCTCTCCCAAACTCAGAAAAAAATCTATAAAATAAAAACATAATTATTTTGCGATTTGCTTCTGCGTAAGAAACACAAGATATTTGTCAGAAGCAATCACTCGTACAATGTTTCCTAACAAACAACAACGAAACAACATCAACGAAGAAACAACTATAGGTGCAAATGTTAATTACATCACTGAGCCGATAACATCGAGCGGATTTTATGATCACGTGATTTTCGAGTCTTTCGAGCGTCTAGGAATATCCAAACGCGATTGTTTATTCTGATGTGAAATTGTAACCTATATATACTGCTTCCCTCATATTAAAATTTCAAAAATATGAATAATGAATTATTATTCAATCTATTACATATAGGGAAGAGATAGATACTCGATTGCGATTCAGAAGATTAGGAAATCAACCACGAAGAAAAAATATGGCATTTTGCCGAAGATACCACTATGAGATTTACAGATAATCAATTTATGCATCATTTTCGAATAACTCCTGTCGCCTTTTTTTAATACAATTGCATGAGGTTCATGAATATAACGTGCCGAGAAGCCATCCCGAAGTCGCAATGGAGAAGCAATTAATGATTTGCGTGTGGTACCTTGCTAACATAGAATCATGTTTAAAAAAACATACGTTCTTCCATATGTATTTTCATATAACAGAAATGTTTTATTTTGTTCCTTGGCAAATTTCGCATAAATATATATCATTCTCAAATTTTTTTGGGTAATTATTTCGTTGAAAGTTTGACGGTTATATTGACATTGAAATTTGGAAATAGTTAATCTCTCGATCCGCTCCACCGATTCGCTCGGAGCTTTTCGAGTGACGTCCGAGCAATAGCGTAGGTAATAACCATACACCATTTTGAGCACTCGGTGTACTCGATTTGTAAAAAACAAACACAATTGAGTGATCCGAGCGCTCAGATGTATTCAACAAATGCACCTTATATCGTAACGTTTCGGAGTCTATATCAGACTCCTTCTTTCATACATGGAATATCTACGATTTGTAGTTACTTAAGCCATCCAAGGTGCCTATTTAGATAATGCCTTGTTTGTGGCACAAATCAATTCAATCGCGTAAAATTGTGTCGTGAGAAAAGGAACACCCTGTATAGTAATGGTTTATTTTCAACGATGTAGGTCTCGAAAATATTTCTTTCAACACAATTGAATGAAAGTATGCTATCGAATTTACCATGGTGAATTCGATTAAGAGTGTCCAATACAGGAGAACGGACAATATAATTGACCATGGTAAATTCGATTAAGACTGTCCAATACAAAAGAATGGACAATAGAACATACGCGCAAAAGCTCCTGACTTCACGTCAGTGATTGACAAATATATATTCGACCTGCAAGTTTCATCTGCTGACTTGCCCATGCGGTATAATTGGTGTTTGTACCAATAGTGCCCACCATTACCCGAAGCTCGTGGCAGCTGCAGGAGCTTTCTTGCTATACCTGGAGTATTTCTTCAAAGAGCTATTCAATTTAACTCCCATTGTTGGACCGCTGCCTGTTCTGGATTTTTGCAAGCCCACAGAAGGGTTCTGGTCCAGCAGGTGTTACTCTGGAGGCACTTTTCGCAAGTTCATCGGCCTTCTCATTTCCTTCAACAATACTTTCTCAGTCCCATGTATTTTCAAAGGACGAGCATTGAAACTATTTTATTGTAATAAACTTATCGCCGTAGACTCACAAGCTGAAGAAATTCAATTAAAAAAATTCTGTATATCAGAAACAATCCGTCAAATATCGTTGAAAGTTTGCGAGATCCTTCAAAACGATACAGCCAAGTTCTAGATTTTAACTCGATCGGATCTATATTGTTGAAGGTATCGGGGAGATATTGAAAAAATGTAACCAATACAGTGGACCAGCTTTTTTGACGCTTTTCTTAACACCCGACAAACAAAATATTCATATAAAACGACGTTCAATTTCATATCGTGACATATCGGGGTCAAGCTGAGAATTTCAGACTCAGGCTTCATCGGATCCGAGGGTATCGGGTTCGATTCCTGAAGCAGAAATATCTATTCCACATTTTTTTCCATTTCAACCGAAATAATAAGTTTCAAGGAACGTTACTCCCGTAGATCAGACTGTCATAGTATCACGCAAGACTCCGAAATATTGTTCATAGTCTTCACAGAGTTTCTGTCAACGACGATATTATATTTCTATAGCTACCCGAAGTGAAATTTGATAAGTCTAGATGACAGATATCATTGAACGTTTAAATTTGCAATTCGGCCAAAATAATCCCATGTATAATCTGCAGCATAATTGTGAATGGGTGAATTGGTATTATAATATAATTTTCCTACTGATAACTTGACTTCTTTCGCCCCAAACAATTGTATGAATGTTTGTTTTATTTATTAGTGCATATCTCAAAAAGTATGAAAATCGTATCATATGAAAATTTTGTTTGTTTCAGATTACTGCAACATTGATCTCGACAGTCTAATTCCAATAGCGACTATAGGAACTGGCTCTTCCGAGAGAGTAGAACTTGCGGGACATCTGAAAAATCCCCATAAGACTTTCGCTCTGAAGAAGATCCGAAAAAATCACATCGTCAAAAGACATCAGCAAGACCACATAAACACGGAAAGGAAGGTTCGTTTGTAATTGAGACATCAATTTATCACCAGGTAAAATTTAAATCGATTGAGTATGAAAGAAACCTATCATTAACCATAGTAACCAACAAAATTTGATTAAAAGACTCAAGGTGAAAGACGTTTTTGCTTATACCTAACTAAAACCCCAGACATTTAATTATTTGAGAAAATGATGATTCACAAGTAGGTACACCGTCCGTTGTCCAGAGATCATTCCCAAACATATTGGAAGAGAATGCCTAGAACGTGCTGGAAAAGTCTGGATTTGAGTGCATGTTTTAGTATCAAATTAAAAGATCATTATATAATATTCCTTAAAATTCGATACTGAATAGACCAATGTGCATTCGCTATTTTGCAATAACACATATTAAAACTATTCTTAAAATTGGTGAAATAACTGCCCTGGTCTCTGGAGATTTAGCAACTTCCTACTTTTAAGTGTGAACATTGAAGGCGCGTGGGTCAATACTAAGTTTAATACTTAGGGCCATGTTGTGGACACTCCACTCATTGTATATTGTTGTAGGGGCTAAAGTTGCACAACGATCTTGAGGTCTATCTACAATGATGTGATTGCTCCTGTATATACGCAAAATGGGGCAGAAATGCATACATTTTTCATCAGTGAAGTGACAAAAAACTTCATCTCTAGTTATTTTTCGAAGATACGCATGTTATATTTGTCAGTTGCCTTAAAAAAGTTGCACTGATACCCAAACATACAAATTTCGGAGAATGTTTCGCGCAAATTCCAGAAATTATGGCTTGTGCACACCACCCCTCAAAAAAAAATAGTTTTTACGGTGTATTATACGTCATTACCAATTGCCTTTCTATTTGTTTAAATACTTAATTATTTACAGATGGTACAGAACCGTTCGATGCGAAAGTCACGTATATTTTCTCTCAGAGCATGCTTGGGAGGAGATTTATTGAGGCCATTAATAATAATAAATATAATAAATAGTAATTAATAAATAAATACGCTCATTTCGACGAGGACGTTGCAAGGTTCATTGACGGCTGTGTAATCGAAGCTCTTTGCTACCTCCATAGAAAGCAGATCATATATGTATAGGTAAATATGAAGTTTATTATTTCTTATTTCAATGAAAACGTTACACCAAGAAGGACCAAATATGGCAGAAACGTTACATTACTAAAATATACCAATTTTCGGATCCGACTCAAAGACCAATTTTGGGTAGGTGCACTGAAGAAATGATATGGTTTACATTTAATAAATGCTTATTTGGCATGAATTTAATTAGGATGAATTTAATGAGCCAATAAAAAATATTGCTTATTTCTAGGGAAAAAATAAATAAATCTCAGTTATTCCTACCACATAACCAATTTATAAAAGCCTGAATTATTTGGTGCAATTATTGTTAATTTCCTAGAAATAAATAAGGATTTGTAATTTCTATTTTGAACTCATATTTCACATAAATATACAGGGTGGTCCAGATCTTAACCAAGAAATTTTAACCACGTATTCTACATCAAAAATAAGCCCTAGTTTGTCATATAAACATATGTCGAGAAATGCTTTATAATTTAGTGTTTAATTTTCTAACTCGGAAACGGTGCCTCGTACGTCAAAAAGTCAGGAGAATGAATTTGCTTCAAATTAAATAAGGATTTCAAGAATAAATTTTATTGTTGGAAAAACCAGTGGCGTATCATTTTTTTGTCCAAAAATATTCAGTCTCAATGCAGTACGGACACCACTGGTGAAATAAAAACAAAATTAGTTTATTCAAAAAGTGCCACTTGATCCTTGAAACATCTGTCCCAAATTTCATAAAAATATTTTAAGAAGTGTAAAAGTTATTAATAAAAAACATTTTTTTCTATAATTTTAACACCCTGTATCTCGAAGAGAAAGCAATTCTCGACATATATTTATATGACAAACTAGGGCTTATTTTTGACGTAGAATACGTGGTTAAAGTTTCTTGGTTACGATCTGGACCACCCTGTATAATTCATAAATAATTCCCATATTTTGTTTACAGTTGATAAATATTTAATTGTCAACTGTGAAATCCCAGAGTATTGAAATGATTCTCGACTTGTCGAAGCTTGTCTTTGTTCCCGACCAATAGGGTATCGTGCCCTAGCAATTACGATTCACGTATTCTAGGTTGCGTTCAGAATCAACGTCGGATGCGTCCGACGTAGAGCGCGATCGGTTGTTTTCTGTGGTTAGTCATTGTGTGTGTAGGTTCACCCGGACCCGACGTCGATTCCGAACGGGTTGGGTACGCACCGGACAACGTCCGACGTTGATTCCGAACGCAACCCTAGAGGCAGAGGTGGCAGTATGTTATCTTTATCTATGGGTATGTGTGGCATCACAGAATATATCGTTAGGAGAAGTGAAAGCTTTGGTCTAAAATTGGAAGTTTATTTTTGACGTTATATAGTTCGCACCCGGCTCATAGATGGAGCTTCGAGCATTTTACAGGATACAGGATCCCTATTTACCATATGACAATTGTCAATTAGAAAGTAAATGTATGGTTATGGCGGTTTTATGGAGTTATGTTATGGTTGTAAAAGCTTGAATGAGTACCTGGTTTAGGTGAGTACTATATTTAATTCAGAATTTATTTTGAATTTGTATAAAAGTGTTTTCAGGAATGCTACAACAGTACAACTATAAGGACCATCTAGGACTTAAATGCAAAGGATCGAGAAAAGCTAAGTATACTCCCTACATTTAAAATCTTATTAACAATATGCTTGTTGGGACACCAAAGTATTCTTGCAAATACCCTACTTGCAAGAATCAATACCATGTTGGATTGAGTGGAAAGCACTTTTTCAAGTTTCCAACGAACATAAGTGGCCAAACTTGGAAACAATTTTGTTTGATTCCAGAATCCACAAACTGTTCCAACTTGAGATTGTGTGAGGATCACTTCCTTGAAAGTGATTTTTATAACACAACTAGAGCAAGGTTGTTAAAAGGAGCCTGCCCATCTATGCCTCCTGTAAACCCTGCTCTCACTCTCCTTCATTATGCACAGCACAACGTTTCCCCACAAGCATATTCAAGTCAAGAATATGCTCAGAATGATCATGTCAACAGCTTAGTTCTTCATGATCATTCTTATGTTAATAAAGAAGAACCCTTACCTGATTTCGAAATTTCTGATGAAGAAGCACCATCCGCCACCACTGATTCAGACATAAACAATTCAAGTGATTTTAATTTTTTGACTGCTGATATTCCTACTGAAAGTAAAGGGTTTCTCCGTGCTGTGGGACTTTCTAAGAAAGATCTGACCCCTACAGAATCCAAAATGTTTTCTATTCATAAGCGTGTAATTTCTAGGGTTTCAAAATTGAAAAAAAATTTACAGAATGAAAGGGAAAGGGTGAAGGTTCTCAAGAAATTGTATGAAGAAGGTAAATATACGGTCATGGAAAACAGTTTGAACTTTGTTAGCAAAGAGTTTATCAATTCCCAATTTAGAAATTTTAATAAAGCACCAAGTGGTAGGAGGTGGACAATTCAAGATAAAAGTTTTGCTTTGTCAATGTTCAAACGAAGTGCTCGGCTTTATAGATATATTTCTAATTATTTTTTCTTACCATCACCAAGAACCTTGAAGCTGATGCTAAACAGGATACCCTTCGAAACAGGAATTAATAGGGTCATTATGGATTGTTTGAAACATCAAGTGGATAAGATGAATCCACTTGATCGTTATTGTGTGCTTCTGTTTGATGAAATGAAATTAGATGCAGGTTTCCATTATGAACATCACAAAGGCTATATTTCAGGATTTGTGGATCTGGGGCATCTAGGCCGGCAAAATAAAGGAGCAGATCATGCACTAGTTTTCATGGCTAAGGGTATAAGAAAAAATTGGAAGCAAGTAATTGCTTACTATTTTACTTCTAATACCATTGCAACGATTCCGTTGAAAACATTGATAGGTGAACTGATTCATCAGTTGCAACAGATTAACTTGAAAGTTGTAGCTACGGTCTGCGATCAAGGGCCTACCAATCAGGCAGCATTGAGGAGATTAGTTCAAGAAGATACATCAGCTCCAGGTGACCCTTATACTTTTAGTATTAATGAGGAACCCATTGCCATCATCTATGATGTACCACATCTCCTCAAGAATACGAGAAATGCTCTATTGAAATGTGAGTTTCGTTTTGATGATGGTCGCAAATCTGCACAATTCAAGTACATTGAATCAGCATTCAATATGGACAGACAGCAAAGAACATATAAAATGTTGCCTAGATTAAAACCTGAATACTTCAACTTTAAAGATTCTTGGGTTAAGATGAAGGTTAAAGTAGCTGCTCGACAACTCAGTTATTCTGTTGCATCAGCTATTGAAACGTGCGTTGCTTCAGGCACAATGTCTCCAGAAGCTGTACAGACTGCAGAGTTTGTACATAAAATCGATTCATTGTTTGATTCTTTGAATGGATATGCTCTAAAATTCTCAGCGAGTAAACCATTAAGAGGTGTTTTGAGGGAAGGATCCCCTCATTTGGAGTTTTGGGCAGATATGGTAGCAGATATGTCTAAATGGAGATTAATTGATCTAAGTACTGGTAGGGATGTGACAAACAATTTTGATTTCTTAACAGGGTGGATAACAACCATTAGGAGTATCAGATTCTTGTGGAATCGTCTTAGAGGGGTTGGATTGTCATATTTCAATTTGAGATCTTGCAATCAAGATCCTTTGGAAAATCTTTTTTCAATCCTCAGGCAGTTTGGTATTGCAAACACAAATCCATCGTGTCATCATTTTGTTGCTGCTTTGAAGGCTTCTGTAGTGAACAACTTATCTACACCCATTGCCAATGGAAACTGTGAGGATGATGACTGTTCAAATCTGAATGACTTAACCTTTTTCTTGGAAACTGGTAAGGTTACTTCATTGCTACCAGAGGATCCAACGGCTAACTGTTCAATTGAAATTGACGAAGAGGCTGAGTCAGATGAGAACTCCATAGACGAGGCACATTTACAATCTGATTTCATTCGAGATATGCTCCGTAATCACCCTGTCAACCAAGCCACAGCTTATGTTGCTGGCTATATTTTGAAAAGGATCACTACCAGATTGCCAAAGATGTAGAGAAGACGTTTTTTCGACCGAACAAACCCAACATCATTTGTTCATTATGTTTAAGGAATTTTCAGATGTCTCTGTGCTGAATTATCCTACCATGAAGGTTGTAGAGTTGGTGGAAGCGATAGATCTCTTGCTGCAAGAGTTCTTGGAAAAGGAGGGGCACATTATTGGTTTCGAGGAGAAATTCACCAGGGTACATTATTCCAAATTCCTTAATTTCGATTTCTGTCCCCTGCATAATTGCAGGAGAGATATTTTTGAAAAATTTGTAAGATTATGCATTTATAAATTTATCCGACAGAAAAAGAACGAGCAGAAATCAGGTCCATCTACTTCTGCCTGCCCCAATATTGGCTCAACTCCTGGCCATTCAAAGAAAATGGCAATGTTCGCAAATTCTAGGGTTAGAAAATAGGAAAGAATAAGTATGAACCACTCTCCATGTTTTATTTTGATATTTCTGATAAGCCTCTCTACAGCTTATCGAATTCTCTGATATATTTTTTCTGTGATCATTCGATTGTGATAATCTCTCAATCTACCATGTGATATTTTCTGTGATAACTGCTGTGATTTTTTTGGCGTGCTTGTTCCCCTGAACAGAGTGCCTATTTGTGATAACTACTGTGATATTTTTTGTTGTTTTGTGATTGAGGGTGGTTCAGAACATTTTTTTTTTATAAATAGCCAGGATGGATCTTCATTAACAAACATATTCTTGACTTAACATTAGTTCCGCTTTTACTTTGAATGTGCATAGACTACTTTTTTGTTTTTTTTTCAGTCACTTCAAGGGGTAAATTGCAGAGAAGATGGTGCACCATGCAATTTACCTCCAACTGGGAGACTTCGAGAAGATTTAATATAAATATAAATGGAAGAAGCCATGAGTTATTTTTTTGTATATTGTTTATAGAAAAGTTTTTGTTTTTGTTATATTGAAAGTTTTTCAATTGTTTGAAATATTTTTCCTTTTCAGAAATAAATTATTTTATTACTTGTTTCTTATTCAACAATTATTGTTTTTGTTATATTGAAAGTTTTTTAAATGTTTGAAATATTTTATCCTTTTCAGAAATAAATTATTTTATTACTTGTTTCTTATTCAACAATTATTGTTTTATTAATAAATTTATTACCATTGATAAAATTCTTTGTATAATTTCCCAAAAAAAAATCAGAATAAGGTGTTGTTTCTTCATTTACTTCTTTCGAAGAATTATTATCTTCAACGATAAAATATCCAATTATCGTTGAAGATAAGAGTTCTTCGAATAATGAATTTGAAATTAAATTGTTTTGGAACTGAAAAAGGCGACACAGTTTGAATTTGGCGCGCCCTAGGTTTAGTTCTGCACCCGGCTCCCTGGGGTCGCTTTTTACGCTTCCAGTCCAACTCTATGTAGCTCTCACTTCTCCTAACGATATGTTCTGTGTGTGGCATGGCAGTTCGCAGTTAGAGTTAAAGTTTAGTCCATGTACTCCGTGTCCGATTGACTGTAGAAATCGGGTATATTTCTTCTCTCCTCGGAGGTTCATGGTTTGAAGAAGTTCAGAATAGTTGAATAGTGAAAAAGTCTCACTGTGAGTGTAAAATTAAATTGTTTGCCTGTTATGGATTTCTTTTTGGAAGAGGAAAAATTACTCCATTTGGAATAATCTTTTGAGGGTAAGTGTCTATATGTACCTATGTTGAATGAAATGAACTAAAGTTGTATTCCTATCTAATGTCTATTTAAAATCTGTAAATAATATAGGTAATACTGTTTGCTTATTCGATCCCATACTTTTAACTCTCTTAACAATACCTTATTGTATTTAAACTTTTTCGAGTAACTACTGAAATGGATCAAAAGTTCTCATAAGAAAACGAATTATTTTGAGAAAATAATAATTTTCAACATCTTTCATGATAATCACTTCATTATTTCTAATTCGATAAGAAAAATTTCTATTAAGTGTTAACTATAATTTTCCATCCGCCAAAAATTTGGGCAATCAAGTATCTAAATGAAACATATTTTGACGACGATCGAAAAATATTTTTTTTAATTATTATCTACTGAAACCTGGGTAAACATGCAGTTTAGGTATACGGAAATCAAAACATTGAAATGACAATTGTTGACGTGTAATTTCGGAACTTTTGTTGCCAGATTGTGCAGAAGCCTAATATAATCGATTTGAGTGGAATCTTCTCTTACTTTCTGGCCAATTATCGGTCCTCTAGTAAAATGATTCATTTATCTGGTAAAAGTGCTATATAGTATATAGAGTGATAGCATCTATAATTTTTTTCGAGTTAGTTGATGCTGATTAAAAAATTCATAAATATATTTCTCAACGATTCATCAAAAGGATTTACTCTATAGGAATAACAAATTTTACCAATCATTCTAAATGAACTGACTAGCTTATTTTCTTCTTATGAATTATTAATATTGAAATTTCTACTGTCTTGACTTACCTCATTCCCATGAACATTCGACTTATTCAATTTTTATTTCAACTCTTATGATGAACCTACTACAGTCTGAAATCATATTAATCTATATACATATATATTTCATTTTCATCTATAACCTACCGTTTATGGGATGACTAAGTTCTTTTTAACTGCTTCGAATTTATTTTTGATCGCATCCAATATTTTATAGTTATAATTTGTATGAAAGAAACATTAATTTACGATGACATTCCTTCGATACCGGAATAATTTCCCAATCTGGCAACAATACTCCCGGAATGACATCGCCGGAGCATGCGCACGTCGTGTTTTGATTTCCGTATACCTAAACTGCATGTTTACCGAAACCTGTATTGAAGACGGTGAAAATACTTATATAGGTTTGTTATTTCAAGCAAGCAAAATAATAAAATGTATTGCAGTCAGTTATACCTATCTATATACCTAACTAAAATAGCATATTCTATTAGGTCTATGGTCTATATTCAAGGTTAGATTCTGCACTTTTACCAATTCTTGTTATTAATCATCATTTTCCTATTTTCTAACAATCTAATATCTAATACTTTGAAAACTTAGAAAACTATCCCTTTCTCAAAAGTGAGTCTTCAAATTTATATTCATTTTTTCAGAATTGAATCTATTAGTCTAGTCAACAAGTGCTTTTTAGGTCAAAATTTCTACGTATTCTCCGAAAATTATGATGGAGGTGTCATTCGATTCGGAATGGCATGTAGATAGTTTTTGAGAAAATGCTGAGGCCGCTCGCAAAAATTGCAATAGTTATAAAAAATTTTGTGGAAAAAATAGTTTTTTTGGTTTTTCGCCAATATCTCAAAAAATATTTGTGATAATTCAAATTTGAAAGATGATTCAAAAAGAAGAGGAAATTTCCTAAAGGAAAGTCTGCACTCCTGAAACTGTAGAACCAATATTTATAATTTTCCCACAGGGTTGAATAAACGACCGAAAACGGGTACTCTGGCTTGCGCGAGCCTCGCCTCCTTCGGACCTCTAATGAATAAATATTATTTAAACTTATTAAATATGAAAATAGAATGTTTTTAAAATTCTGGCACCTGCAGGATATATCAACGAACAATAATCCGTGGTCCACAAATGTTTATCGTCATTTTTCAATTAGTTATACATTAATTAATTAAAAATTTTTTGTAGCACGAACATTAACATTGTAAGTGCGATAATTGTTAAACTGTTAATCTGAGAATGTTTTCTTTCCGTGGAGCTATTTTCAAAGGTCTTAGAATAGATCCCCGTTAGAGATATTAAAAAATTCTTCATTTTCATTTTGTTATTAGCAATTTACTGAAGTGAAAAATTATAAAGTTTCATTAGTCGTTGAAAAAACTTTTTTTCATAATATTACCCAGCAAACACACCCGTTCTTGTTGCATCTCTGAGGTATATATAAGATATATTTCTGATATGTATGGAAATTAATATACCATTGCTATACAGGGTCTTTCACGAGGAACCTCACCCATATTTATACGGGAAACTACTGAACGTATTTTCATGAAATTCAGCACTTATAAGTATTTCACGATGCTGATGAAATCTAAAATATTTTCAAGGCATGAGCACCTCCGGTTTTTCCGGCAATGACGTCAACTTCCGTTTTTCAAATTAGAACACCATTTTTTTATTGCAGAAATAGATTCCTTAGAAAATTTCAAGATATTTTGATGTAACATTTTTCAGTTTTGGTTGGAAAATTCTCTCTGAGCGGGAAAATTCTAAAAAAAAATCGAAAAAAGAGCTCCGCTGAAACAAGAATAACTTCGAGGTTTTTGGATGGAAAATTTTCATTTTTGGGATTTTTCAAGATGTAAGATTGATGTATCCACTTTAAAAATCGAAATCGCGATTCATGATACAGGGGGTGAAAAAATCGCTTTCAAAGTTAGGGATGACAAAATCGTGAAAAATCAATTTTTTCAAATTAGAACCCCATTTTTTTATGGCAGATATTGAATCTACGTTAAAAAATAATGTGAGTGTATGCATCACACCCTTGCCCTAAAATGGATATTTTCTGAGTTATTCACAAAAAACTGTTTTTCGTCTTGAATTTTCAGCTATTTCTTTTCCCTTCACGCCAAAAAGATTAAATTTTCAGGAACTGTTCTTTGAACCATGCTGTAGATTTTTCACCCCTTCTTGAAACCGACTTCAAGTTACTATTAGGAGAACCATGGCAAACTCTCGCAGTTATAACTAGAGAAAATGCTCAAAGTTTTGACCGTTAATTTCTAGACATTTATTTATACGTCTCTGGAATGCTTCGTGCGTTGCTCTTCTTATTTCATCGGGAGGAAGAGATCTGCAAAAGTGTTTAAAAACCAAATTGAGTTTCAAAACTATGAATCTAAAAATCTAAACAAACCTGAACGCATTTCTGACTCGTTCTATGCAGTCCTCTTTATCAGTCAGGGGAGTTGAGTAGACAATATTTTTTATCCTACCCCAAACATAATAGTCTAAAGGAGTTAAATCGGGAGAACGTGGTGGCCAAAGATGTGGACCATTGTTCGCCAACCATCGATCTTCAAATAGCCTGTAGAGGATATTTGACACATTGAGTGAATTGTGTGGAGGCGCGCCATCTTGTTGATACCATAAGTCATTATGGTTCTGTACTAGCGGCTCAATTATTTGAGTCAATATGTCAGAATATCTATCTCCTAAGGGAGAACATTCTTTAAATAATGCAAACATGTGTAGTGTTCTATCTTACCAGTTAAAGTCCCATCATAAATGTGAACATCGAGAATTGCATTATTTTTGATGGCGCAAAAAACATTGAAACTCCAGGTCTCTTGAAAGTTCCATTGTCTGAAGTGGTGGTTGTTCTCTTCATCCCAATAATGACTGTTATGCCTATTGAAAGAACCATTCTTTGTGAATTTAGATTCATCTGTCCAAATTATACAGTCCAAAAAGTTTTCATTCTCTTGAAATCGAATCATCATAGCTTCGCAAAACTCTGTTCTCCTGACGAAATCAGTTTCCTTCAAATGCTGTACCCTATTGAATTTATATGGGTGCATTTTATGATTTTTTAATATTCTCCAAACACTCGATTGAGATAATCCCAGATCAATCTCGGCATCTTTGAGAGAATTTTGAGGATTCACACGAAAATATGCAAGAACTGTAATTTCGTTTTTCTCATCTTCTACTACACTTTTTTCTCTGTGTATAGTTTTCTTAACGAAAGATCCGACATTTCTCAAGTTTGTCATGGTTCTGTTAATGGTATCTCTCGTTGGTCTGGGTCGGTCAGGAAACCTCTCAATGAACAGTCGAATCGTTCTATCTACAACTTTATTACATTCTCCATGAAGTAGAATGAGATTTAAATAATCTTCATTGGTAAAATTAGGCATAGTGATCGATTTTATAACTTAATACGAATTATCACCAAATTAATAGTAAACACAAAATGCTACTGAATAAAGAGGAATTTGGCAGATGTAATTAATGATATCTATCATTAAAAAAAAAGAATGTAAAACATGGTAAGTTTTTGCATATGGTTCATAAGGAATTATTTATTTATCACTGGAGAGAAAACCGATGGTCGATTAGTTGAAATAAAGAGGTTTCCGATACAAATTCGAATCAAAATTCGCCATCTATTTAGGAACAACCTGTAACTTTTTTCTTTTGCATATTAGGGTACTAAAATCTAAAACATGGTTTAAGTAACAGTTCCTGAAAATTTCATCTTTTTGGCGTGAAGGGAAAAGAAATAGCTGAAAATTCAAGACGAAAAACAGTTTTTTGTGAATAACTCAGAAAATATCCACTTTAGGGCAAGGGTGTGATGCATACACTCACATTATTTTTTAACGTAGATTCAATATCTGCCATAAAAAAATGGGATTCTAATTTGAAAAAATTGATTTTTCACGATTTTGTCATCCCTAACTTTGAAAGCGATTTTTTCACCCCCTGTATCATGAATCGCGATTTCGATTTTCAGAGTGGATACATCAATCTTTCATCTTGAAAAATCCCAAAAATGAAAATTTTCCATAAAAAAACCTCGAAGTTATTCTTGTTTCAGCAGAGCTCTATTTACGATTTTTTTTTCGAATTTTCCCGCTCAGAGAGAATTTTCCAACCAAAACTGAAAAATGTTACATCTAAATAACTTGAAATTTTCTGAGGAATCTATCTGCAATGAAAAAATGGTGTTCTAATTTGAAAAACGGAAGTTGACGTCATTTCCGGAAAAACCGGAGGTGCTCATGCCTTGAAAATATTTTAGATTTCATCAGCATCGTGAAGTACTTATAAGTGCTGAATTTCATGAAAATACGTTCAGTAGTTTCCCGTATAAATATGGGTGAGGTTCCTCGTGAAAGACCCTGAATAAGTTTGAGAACATTGCTCTTTTTATATATCTGTTACATTGATAGAATAATATAACCTGAGTTATGTATTTGCTACATATCAAAAGCATATAACAATTCTACCATCTGGAAACATATGATATTTATGTAACATATTTATATTCGCAGAAATGTAAAACATATATATATATAACAATGATGTAACATACATATTATTTTTGTAATGTAACTTTTTTTATATTCTGGATATATTGCTGGAAATGCAAGATTGATATGTTATTAGCTTGACTTGTTAAACTAACCGCCATATTGGCAGTCTTTGGTTGGAGCTTTTCCTTTTTAAACGACGCCTTGCCTTGTGGATGTTTAATTCCTGATATTCTTATCCCGAATTCAGTCTGCTATGAGAGAGTTAATTATTTGGAATAAATATATTGTGCCAGTCTTATCTTTGATTAAATAGTGTAGATTTCATCTAAATTCGCTGAGTAAACTTCCATGGATGTCTTCTGGTTAACAAATTCGGGTAAGTTTTATATCATACTTGAGTGCATTTTCCAATAAATTAATAATACGTAAGCTATAGTTAAGTCTTGCATTACTCATGAATATGCTTTCCAAAGACTGAGAAATATTAAATATATGTTTGCAGGTGACGCAGGTGTTTTAAGGGACCTGAAGAATCACGTGCTCAAATAAATAAGAGATCTATAAATTGGACAGGGGTAACACACCTATAACTTGGAGAGGAAATATCAACTCTGGTGAGAATGTAGATATTATACGGTTTATAATGTTTATATAGATAGATACTTTTTTATTTAAAACTTTCGAAGTAGGTAGCCAATTATTTTTTATGTATATGTATAAGAGACGTAAATCATTTCTAGAATTGTCTACTAGACAAAAGCGCGATAGGAAAATATTCTCAGATTAATAGTTTACCATTTATCGCACTTGCAATGTTAATATTCGTGATGCAAAAAATTGTTAATTAATTAATTAATGGATAACTAATTGAAAATTCGCGATAAACATTTTTGGACCACGGATTATTGTTCATTGATTTATCCTGCAGGCGCCTGAATTTCTTAATTTTTTTTATTTTCATATTTAATAAGTTTAAATAATATTTATTCATTACAGGACCAAAGGGGGCGAGGCTTGCGCTAGCCGGAGTACCCGTTTTCGGGCGTATTATCAACCCTCTAGGAAAATTATAAATATTTGTCCTATAGTTCCGGGGTTGGCACTTTTTTTCAGGAAATTTCCTCCTCTTTTAGAATCTTTTTTCAAATTGGAATTATCTCAAATATTTTTTGAGATATTGGATTAAAACCAAACCCTCTTGTTTTCACTTAATTATTTTTGTTTATAGCTATTGCAATTTTTGCGAGCGGCCCTAGCATATTCCCAAAAACTATCTACAGGCTATTCCGAATCGAATGACACTTCAATCATAAGTTTCGGAGAATACGCAAAATTTTTGACCTAAAAAGCACCTGTTGACTATACTATATAGCTAAGAGTTATTCATAACCTTCATTTTCTGTTTTGTTGCCATATTAGCATTAATCTATTATCTTCTCTTAGGACCCAACTAACTATGTAAACTATTTATTTGAATATGGAGTTTCAGTGATGAAATAGAGACAAATTCGACAAAGAAAATAATATTGGATTTTCCGGTCATAGATATTGCGTCTGAAGTGCAATCACTGGCTAGTACTTCCTCGAATTTTTCAAATATTGAAATATCAAGTATCGATTTAGATATCACACCAGTACCTGTAGATGGAGTCAAGAATGTCTCCAATATAATAATTGCTGATAATACTTTCAACTTGATGCAATTGTTGCAAAACTCATTGTTGGCCTTTATAACATAAAAGGAAAATTGACAACAACTTGTCACTCATATTTAGTGGAAATAATAATTCAACATTTCAATATCCCCCATTCAGGTAAGAATGAAAATAGCCAACCCGTTTCTTATTTATATTACAATCGTCTTGCCTTACAGAAGACTAACGAATGAAGACTTCAAAACATTGGCTAAACATATTGTAAAATTCTTTCCTGCTGAACTAGAACAAGTTTATTTCACATCACCTATAAAAAAGAGGAATTCCAAAGAGAACAAAAGCGGAATAGCCAGAGGTAAACTAGTTGATAAGTATAGGAATCGACTCACTTTTCTGAGGCAATCTGGAATACTATCTTCTCGCTGTTTAGAGAAAGAAGACTATTTGACCAAGCAGAACGAGGAAAATAATAAATAAACAATTAATTAATTTCATTATTTGATTATTTTGTAGTGTTACTGCAATTTAATCCATTTTTTGTGGATGGCTTAGAAGAGGACTTAATCTGGCTAACACACAACAGAGAACCCTGGAAAGAAATTATTAATAAATGGTCTCGAACATATGAATATAGAATACAGATTATTGAACATCAGATTTTCACGATATTCTACAAAAATTTCCAGTGATTAAAAGACCCATTGGATACACTTTAATTGATATAGATTTCAAGAAAATGTTCCAATCGCAGTATCAATTGATTTTCACAAAATTTGAACCTGTCTTCTTCAACCTTTTGGAGCTAAAAAAGAAAAACTTGAACCATGGCGATTTGCTGATTCTAGAGCTCATTCAATTTGAAAAATAAAATATTGGTAAGATTTTAATTTAAATCGGTAATACGAAAATACAGGGTGGTCCAGATCATAACCAAGAAATTTTAACCACGTCAAAAATAAGTACTAGTTTGTCATATGAACGTAAGTCGAGAAATGCTTCCTCTCCGAGATACAGGGTGTTGAAATTACAAAACAAAAAATGCTTTTTATCGATAACTTTTACACTTCTTAAAATATTTCTATGAAATTTGGGAAAAAGGTGTTAAGGATCAAGGAGCACTTTTTGAATAAAATTATTTTTTTTTTCTACCAGTGGCGTCCGTACTGCATCGAGACTGAATATTAGACAAAAAATGATACGCCACTGGTTTTTTCAACAATAAAAATCACTCTTGAAATCCTTATTTAATTAGAAGCCAAATTCATTCTCTTGAGTTCTTGTTGTACGATGCACTGTTTCCGAGTAAAAAAATTAAACACATTCTCATGCATGCGGAAATCGCTAAAATTTTATGAGGTTTATAATAAAGAAACGAAATGTAAAATTACAAGAAAATAATATGCGTTGACAACCACACTCAAATACGAATTCACAGAAGATGTTGGAAGTGAATGAAAAAAAACCTTTTTATTTCTTGGTGAACGAAATGTGAAATTACAAAAAAATATGCGTTGACAACCACACTCAAATACGAATTCACAGAAGATGTTGGAAGTGAATGAAAAAAAAACCTTTTTTTTCTAATAATTTTAACACCCTCCCAACCATCAAAGTTGTCTTATAACTCCAATGATTCGCGACTAATATATTTCATGAGTATCATATTAGTGCTTCCGAAATATCGATTCATTATATTAAAGCTACATAAACATAATTCTGTTGTGGATAATCGAAATACTTTATAAATTTATCCTGAAAACGTCTATACATCAGAATTATGAAATATATTATAAAACTGTTACTTAACCATTTGTTAAGAGGTTTATTACTAACTTATAAAACAATTCTGCTTATAAAACTGAATTGCTTTTTAATGGTTTCTTTATTAATTCTGAGGATATTTATAATTTTATTTTAAATATATTAAAGAACTATTTCAAAGATGTTTCGTATAACCTCATAGAACAGTTATATAGAAGTGCTTTTAGTTACAATTTTGCTTCCAGAAGTAAATTGTCGTTTCGGTAACCACTTCATAACTATTTTGCAGTATTCAATTTCCATGACAATATCATCCAAAAGCAGCGGATCATTCAGTTCCCACACTGAAAGTGTTTTATTTCTTTCTCAACTTTCTGCACCATCTTGAACGTTTCTAAAAAAGTTATGATTACCATGAATGAAATGAAGCAAATGCATATCAGTTTTCTACCTAAAAGCACAAATGCCTTATATGCATAACTTTTTTACTTCGCAGTTAATCAAGGTACAATAATAACATATCGTTGTTTCTTAATTTGGAATTATATATACAGGTTCAGGAAGCATTATGCTACTGCTGAAGACATTCTTTTCTGAAAGAGAAAGAAGAAAAAAGCTTTTCTGTAGGTGCATAATTATCACCACAATCATGTTTGTGTTTAAGATATCGACTTATTAATAAGATAACTTTATCAGATTACCTGTTATTTCTTCTTTTGAATTTCCTGTATATATTAATCAGATCTTCCACAGGAAAACGTAAACTGTTTCAGTCGTTTCATTGATTTTGCAGGTTATGTTGACTTTCACGTGGTAGAACATAACAACATGTTTTATAGTAGTTGTAAAGTAGTTTAATTACCACTAAATGCTTGCAACTGATGCAAAATCATTTTATAAGAGAACGGCATTAAACATGGCGGTATTTGTGATGACTAAGAGTGGGGAGTGTTTTAAACCAAGGGCGTAGCCAGGGGGGGGGGGGTTTTGGGGGTTCAAACCCCACCCGAAATGTTATTTTTCACTTAAAAAAAAAATTTTTGCTGCAGAAAGTAGCCCTTACACACCCAAAAACCCCCCCCGAAATTAATTCCTATTTCAAAACCCCCCCCGAAATTAATTCCTGGCTACGCCCTTGTTTTAAACACCCTTAAAATCGCCAATATGTAGATATTTTAACCATCCAGAGCATAAAATGACTCAAAAATAATCTGTAGAACAAAGTGGAATGCATTTTCGTACAAAGGATTATTAGATTGACAAGCGACATTTTTGTTTTGTTCAATTTTTTTATGTAAAACATTCGAAACAAGGGGGTGCGTTTAAAATATGTTATTTAAGTGCTACATTTCACGAAGAAATTTCATTTGCATTGAGAATTTCGTTGTGTGTATCCAAAAATATGTTTGTAAGTGCAGAAGTATATATAAATAAAACGGCTTCCTGTGAACATTAATGACACATATATGACATCTATATTTTCTCTATGTTGTTAATTCAGGAATACCATTTGCAACGTAAAATCTAATAATTTTATAGATATCATTTTATGTAACATTTTTATTTCAGAACGTTCATATGAAAAACCTTATAAAGCTATTACAAAACAGTTTTTTAGATGGCGCCAGAATGTTTATGAAATAGTCTTGTAATGTTTATGAAGGGCTTTATAAAATGTTTCGAATGACAAAATTATTATATAAAATGTGCCAATTTTGAGTTTATATATCGCACCCCCGGTGCGACACTGTCACTTTTGCAGAATTGCTATAATTGAGTTGAATATGTAATAAGTGTCCTAAAGCATCCCTTTACTTGGTGCAATAATGTTACTTTCGTAGTACACATAGTTTCCGTATGAGGGCGTGAGCGTCATTGCCATTTTGGCGTGAATCGCGCGACGCTGGGAGCAACATCGTTTTATTGGTCAGTTGTGTGTGGTACCCCGCAAGTGCAAGTTTGTCTTGGAGCTACACCGTTACTAAGGTAATTGTGAATAATATTTTTTTGATTCTGGAGCAATAATGACCTAAGATACAGTTGTGACATTATTTCCCCAATTTCGAAATATCTTTGAAAGTTTAGTGTCATATCTACAATAACCCTTGTTGATAAATGACGTTGTTTCTCCAATCCTTGTGTTATTATTGTTTGCCAAATGCCCTGCAAACGATCAAATTCCTTGTCAAATTTTACCTGTTTGTTAAATTATTCTATAGTGTGCAAATGTGTTCGTTTAAGCTATTTTTTGATGGAATCTTGAAGCTTGGCAATCAAATTTTTTCGTTTACAGGACACTTAATGGAAATTTATAAGTTGCGTATTATAACTTTACTTTATACATTTTTTTGTTTTAGTTGTTTCTTGGATAACATAAAATGCTGTCTAGGGGGAGAAAAATGGTATTGATGGCACGTCCTACATCACCTATTGAAATAGACGAAACCGACAAATTGTTAGATCCACCTTCTAATACCGAGCAAAATGGCAGTACTACTGTTTTACGAACTTCAAACTCTCCATCCAGTAATGCTATTATTGATGACGAGAATTCAGCAGTAGAACAGCAATATGGATCTCCAACTGGTGACTTCCCTGGTACTGATTCAGGTGACGATTTCAAGCCCTCATCTAGTTCGTCTTCTTCCAGTAGTTCCTCCGGTTCAAGTAGCTCTTCTAGTGATAGTAGCTTCTCTAGTGATAGTAGCTCTGAGAATGAAGCTGATGAAGACCAAGAACCAAAGTCATCACCGAAAAAAAGGGGAAGAAAACGTATTCGTAAACCTAATAACTGGAAAAAAAATATTGCTAAAAAATTAAGGAATTCTGGTCATGAATATCGCTCAATAAAAACTGGTAAAACAGTTCAAGCTAGAAAAATTGGTCCTTCTTGTACAGATAAGTGTCGGCTGGCTTGTTCCTCTAATTTCACTCAAGAAAATAGAATTCAAATATTCAATTCATATTGGGAGCTAGGCAGCGTAGAAAGGCATCGTGGTTTTTTGAAGTCCTGTATTAGACCACTTGAGATTGCCAGCCGCCGTATAAAAACAAATAGGCTCTACCCGAGACAAGGTAACTCTGCATTTTATTTACTAAATGAAGGTCAAATATTCCGAGTTTGCAAAACATTTTTAATTAACACCTTGGGTATTTCACCAAGGACTTTACGGACAAAGGTAAGGATAAGGGAAGGAAAACCCCGACAGAAAACCCAAGCAAACCGTATGTGTGCTTGCACTGCCGGGCAAGAACCGCCCTTGTGGCGGGTTAAACTTTTCTTTTCAGCTATGGAAAACAAGAGAGAAGACCAGCGGAGGGACACCGCGACGTCGACGGGGGGATCATGCTACCCTGCTCCCCCATCGGCATTACCTGGCGAAGGGGGCAAAACGAAGTCGAGAGGGAGGGAACCAGCCTCCTCGACTGGAACCAGACACCTCCTGAGGACGGAGCCAAAGGGCTTCAGAAGGAGGAGAGGCAGGTCGGCTAGGATCCTTCGTCTCAGTGGGTGCGGGGGCTCCGACGACGACCTAGACATCAGTTCTAAGCCTGTGGGCAGGGCACTGAACGAAAGCCCAGTGCTGACCCCAGCCAAAAGGCCGCCGAGACTGGCGGATAAGGCCGGGACAGCTAAGGGCAAGATAGAGACCGTGGAGCTTGCTGAGGATGACACCTCCGCTTCCTGTGAGGAAGAAGGGGTGGAAGAGGCGAGGCCCGCGAAGGAGGCTACGAAGAAAGACGCTCTCTGCCAGTCTGAGATGTCTGACAGAGAACTGCGCAGCCAAGAAAGGAATGGGAGAATGTCAGAGATAGAAGAGAAGGCCCCGGAGGGGGATATCTCTGAGATCCTAGCAGCCCATTAAAGAACCATCGACCTGTGCAAGGAATTGAGCAGGAAGATGGAAAAGAACACGTCATTAGCGATTAAGTCGCTGGTGGCGGAGCTTTGCAAACAGGCGGAAATCCTCGAGAAGGTAGATCTGAAGGAGAGGTTGAGGAGGAGTAATGTCCCCGACACCACTCCTAAGGAGAAAGCTGAGGCAAGCACTCAGACGCCGGGATACGGCGTACTTGAGGTGCTTGAAGAGGACATGGATGCGGAACAGTGGGCGGAGGCTGTTACCAGAGTCTGGAGTGAGGAACTCTTCGTGAGGACTAAGCTCATGAAGGGGGATATTAGGCAGACAGTGAGGGGAACTGTTAGGGTTCTCTTCATGAACGGAATCGCGCCGAGGGAACTCCAGAATCGCTTCCCGGAAGTATCCGGGATAAACGGCGACTATGGGGTGATCGAGACGCGACGGAGAATAAAGACCGGTGATGACTGGACGGAGGAGGAGACCATCTGGATAAAGGCTCTCCTGCCACAAGGCACGGAAGAAGGTTATGAAATTCTGAGTAAAATCAGAAAAGAGTTAGGCAACGGGAAGAAGGTAGCGATGGCTATAAAGGTTGGTGATCCTGGAGACAGGGAAGTCTTCAGGAAGATGGTAGGGGCTATATTCCACTCCACGGACGTGGAGGCGGAGATATACTTCGACGGAGAGCCAGAAGAGAAACCCACAAGGAGCTATGCTCTGGTGGTGGAGAAGCCCTCCACTAGCTACAAGGACACCTTGAGGGAAGTCAAGGATGTCCTGGCCGAAAGTGGGATGGGGAGCGAAGTTGGAGGTGTAAGAAGCACCAAAGATGGAAGGCTGCTCATCACCATACCCGATAAGGGCGCGGGTGCTGGCGCCGAGAAAGTGAGGGCTGCACTAGGCAAGCACGAGGGTCTCAAAGCGAGGAGAGTGGGGGGCAGAGAGGAGGAGACCACGATCCACGTAAAGGGCCTGGACTCGCTGGCCACCAAAAGGGAGGTCGAAGAGGCGGTCGGCCGGAGCCTCGGATGCGGCCTCAAGGAAGGGTATAAGGTCGGGCCTCTAAGGCCTATGGCTAATAATACCCAGGCGGCAACGTTGACAATGGGAAAGGGAAGAGGAGAGGCCCTCCTAAGTCAAGGTACGTTGCGGGTAGGTATCACGAATTGTAGGATGAACAAAAGAATAGACCTCGCCAAGTGCTACAAGTGCTGGGAGTATGACCACACCCACGATAAATGCACGGGGGTAGACAGAACCGGCTTGTGCTACAAGTGCGGTGAGAAGGGACACCTGGCGAACAAGTGTCAGAGGGAGCCGTTGTGCGCCCTCTGTAAGACACACGGCCATCCGGTTGGGTCCGGGAGGTGCAAGCAGTTTGTGGCTGCTCTGGCACGAGCTCGCAGGAGTGAAGACGGCCCCCCAATGAGCAAAAGGGCCAAGAAGGGAAATAATGCCTAGACATCGCATATATATTCCCTATACAAATATATATGCGAAGAACATGCTAGAGAATATTATTATACAGTTGTTAGTATACAGTTGTTGGTATACAGTTGTTAGTTTACACCTTTTTGGCGCTCTAGTTCCTCGGAACTGAGTGCTTATCAATTTGCCCAAATGTCTGTAATTTTCGAATTTTTCGATGAAAATGGTCTTAAACGATTTGGTTCGACTCACTGATCAAGAATCGGTGGTCGAAATTCATTCTGTCCGGCCGTCCGGCCGGCCGGTCCGGCCGGCCGGTCCGGCCGGCCGGTCCGGCCGTAGGCACGATAACTCTCGAACGGAATGAGCTAGACAGTTGAAATTTTCAGAGTATGTTTGAGGGATAAATATCTCGGCTAAGTTCGTTATTGGGCAAAATCGGACAGATGGTTTCGGAGTAACAAAAAAAAATTTTTTTTTTTACAGAACAAATACCAAATTAAATTTATTTCAATAAGCAGTTTTACCATAAGAATCCATTCATATCATTTTTAACTCTAACAAACTAATACTTTCGGAGATATGATTTTTCAAAATTTCAATGATAGAATTATTCTGTGGCTATTCTATGAATTGTTATAATGTCAACTTTGACGTTGTCTCATTGTAATTCATTCCAGTAATGGTATCAATATGAGAATTAGAATATTATCATACTTTTGTTGGTTGATATTTTCATGCCGATGGTCAATCCATATGATGATGGGAATGGTAATGGTAAGTTAATAATATTGAGTTCAGAATATCTCCACTAAAAACAAAACTGGAATTGAGGAATGAATATCTCGGATGAGTTCGTTGTTGGGTAGAATTCGTCTATTGGTTTTGGATTGATAATTTTTGGCACTCTTGTTGAATTTAAATTCTTCTATGATGTTTGAATTCAATTTCTGCTAAGATGAAGTTCTAAATTTCAATAATGAATCGTACTTCTGTTTTCACAGAATGCTATAATTATTCTATCTAAGCTTTATTATATGATCTGTGTTCATACTCGTACATTTCATCCTGTTCTATAAGAGAGAGTCAAATTCATTTCAGCTATTTTAATTTGGTTTCTTCCATGGTGCAGTTCTCAGATTGCTCATTTAATCTTGATAAATAAACTATTATTTGAATTGAATTTCCTTTATGATGCAGTTCTATCATAAGAATACATTGATATAATTCTCAACTCTGAGAAACCAATACTTTCGGAGATATAATTTGTCTGTTTGAACTAGAGCGCCAGAAAGCTCCTGTCCACAGGGCTTGAACCCATTTTTTTGTTGGACATATCGGTCGCTTGTACATAGTTGTATATAGATCTATTGAATTGTTATTACTTATCGATTTTAATTTATAGGTATAGAATTGAACGGAAAATGAAGATATTGCAAATGAACTTAGGGAGGGCCAAGGCAGCCCACGAACTCATGTTCGAAGAGGCTGCCAAGAGAGGAGCGGACATTGTGGTGGTCAGTGAACCAAACAAGAAGATCGCCGGTGGGCGACGGTGGGTTAAAGACGAGAGAATAGATGTGGCGTTTTACTTTCCCTGCAACAGGGTGGTGGTGGATAAGGTAACTGTTGGAGTGGGGTACGCTGTGCTGCAGCTGGGGACCCTACGGCTCACGGCGTGCTACCTGTCGCCCAACATTGACCAGAAAGATTTTGAGGATAAGGTAGACGAGATATTCTCGTTGATAGATTGGAGAGGGGAGGAGGTGCTGGTGGGGGACATCAATGCGAAGTCCACTGCGTGGGGAGCACCAAGGGCTGACGCGAGGGGTCTATACGTCGAGAGCTGGATGGCCCAATTGGGTCTGACGGCCTTAGGAGACGGTTCACCCACGTTCGTCAGAGGAGCCAGCGCCACACATATCGACGTCACTCTGAGCTCAGCGAGTGCGGGGCACAGAGTGGAGGAGTGGTCGATAAGGCAAAGTAACCCGCTGACTTACCACGGTGTCATAGAGTTTGATATCACTGGGTATCGGCGGAGAAGGGACAAAGAGCATAGAAAGTGTGTGTTCTCTGAAGAGAGATTCATGGAGGAATGGGGCAAGGCGGATCTTTCTTGTTCTGTAGAAGAGATCTGTGGAAAAATATGTGAGACGGTAAAGGCTGCTATCTCCCAGGTTGCAGGTTGCTCTGCCAGGACACCATACTGGTGGACCGGGGAGGTAGCGGAGACAAGGGAAAGATGTATTAGGGCTAGGAGGAAATACGTTAGAAGTATGAGACTGAATGAGGGCGAAGCGGAGGAAGAAAGGGAAGTACTCAGGGACGCTAGGAGAGACCTGAAAAGGGCAATCAGAAGGGCAAAGAATGATGCCTGGAATGACCTCCTGCGGGAGGTAGACGAAGACGTCTGGGGGCAAGGCTACCAGATCGTCACAAGGCATCTGAAGGGGGCTAAACCCCCCTTCAAACTGCCTAAGGAGAAAATTAAAAGGATAGTAGAGACGCTCTTCCCGGTGGACCCGGAGAGACGAGAGATCCCACCACCTGCTCCCGAGTCCTACGATGAGATTGGGACGAGGGAGGTAGAAGAGGCGATTGGGAAGTTAAAGAGAAAAAAGGCACCGGGACCTGATGAGATACCGGTAGAGGCCTTAGTGAAACTGGGAGTGGACAATTTGGAGACCCTTAGGAGTCTGTTTCAGCACTGGTGGAACTCTAAGAAGTTTCCTAGCGAGTGGAAGCAGGTGAGACTGGTCTTGATCCCCAAGATAGGGAAGGACCCGGAGGACCCGTCAGCATACCGACCGATATGCCTCACAAGCACGGTACGTAAGCTGTATGAGCGGATTATCCTTAACCGGCTTAATGCGGAGATAGGGCCCCGAGGAGTCCTGTCTAGCAGCCAGCATGGTTTTAGGGAGGGCAGGTCGACTACCAGCGCCGTGAGGGAGGTGACTGGCTGGGTCGAGGAGGCAGCGGAGAGATTTGTTGTTATAGTCCTCATTGACGTCAAGAACGCCTTCAACACGGCTAGATGGGGAAGCATTATGACGGCTCTGAGACGTGCAGGGGTGTCAGAGGGAATTATGGACGTCATCGGCTCATACTTTTCGGAGAGGTGGGTGAGGATTGGCTCGGTGAGCCACCCCTGTACAATGGGGGTGCCGCAGGGCTCGGTCCTCGGTCCGACTCTCTGGAACATTATGTACGATGGGGTGCTCAGGCTGAGGTTTTCAGTAGGAGTAAAACCGATCGCTTATGCTGATGACCTAGCTCTGCTGGTTAGAGCTAATTCGATCGAAGACCTACAAAGGGAGGTTAACGAATCCCTTGAAAAGGTGGATGCATTCATGAGGGAAAACGGTTTAGAAATTGCCGTTGGTAAAACGGAGGTTGGACTTCTGAAGGGAAGGAGGAAAAGTGGGCGGATAAGCTTTTCCATTCACGGACAGGTGGTGGAGGCAAAGATTAAGGTTAAATACCTAGGGAAAGTCCTTGATAAGGGACTTTCTATGGGTAGACATGTGGAGTATGCTGCGGAAAAGATGATGGAAAATACGGTGGCCCTGGCGAAGATTATGCCAAATATTAGGGGGCCGGGACAATTTGGCAGGAAATTGTTGAGCTCGGTAGCCCACAGTGTAGCACTGTATGGTGCGCCGGCCTGGGCAAAAGCGTGTAGTACGGAAAAATATAGAAGGAAAATAACGGCAGCGCAGAGGGTAATATTGCAAAGAGTTTGCTGCGCGTACCGCACGGTCTCCGCAGCGGCAGTGCAGGTAATTGCGGGCACACCTCCAATGGATCTCCTGGCTGAGGAAAGGAGAAGAGTGTATGAGAATGCTTATGGACACCGACCTGGTGTGCGTAGGCAGATCAGGATAAGGATAATGAGGGCATGGCAAGATAGGTGGGAGTCACAGCAGGGAGCTGCGAGTTGGACGAAGCAAATCCTGCCAGATATAAGTAGGTGGATGAGCTGTCCCCATAAGGTAACCAATTACTGGTTTACACAAATACTTACGGGACACGGCTCCTTTGAAGTCTTCAGGGAAAGAATTGGAAAGACTGACCAACCGAACTGCCGAACGTACAATTCGGAGGATAGCGTTGGGCACATGATATCGGAATGCAAAAGGTGGACAGTAGAAAGGCGGGGGCTAAGAAGCCTCTTCGGGGAAAACCTGAATTGTCTGGGAATTGTGGAAGAGATGCTAGACAACGAGAGCAAATGGAAAGATGGTTTCAAGATCTTGACAACCATAATGGAGAAAAAAGAGGTAGAGGACAGAAACAGGCAGGCTATGGAACAAACATAGCTTGTGGAAATATACGCTCCGCAGAGACGCAAAGGGCCATAAAGGGCCCGGTACCAATGCGGAACGAAAGATGGGCGATGAGGTGGAGTTTGGTTGGTAGGCACTGTATTGTGAGTCCAACACTCTCTAGGGCAACTTCCTAGAGGAACATGAGTTTCTACTCCTCTAAAAAAAAAAAATAAAATAAAAAAAAAGGACTTTACGGACTGTCATTGATGCTAAAAACTCAATGACGGTATTCCAGTAGACCACCGAGGGAAACACGGAATTCATTGCAAATTGGACAATGAAATGATAAAAGCTGTCAAAGATCACATTGAATCTATTCCTAAAGTAGAAAGCCACTATCTAAGGGCCAACACAAGTAGACATTTCATTGACGGTGGTTTAACTATCGGAGAATTGCACAGAAACTACAATGATGTTCAGATTCAAAATAATAAACCAGCTGTTAATTACGACGCCTATCAGCGCATTTTTAATCAAGATTTTAATATTGGCTTTTTCAGGCCGAAAAAAGATCTTTGCGACCAATGCGTTGCATACGAAAATGCCCCAGAACAAGAAAAAGTTCAATTATATGCCAGTTACAAGATTCATCAAGAAGAAAAGAGCTTGAGTAGAATTGAAAAAGATAGAGATATGAAAGAATGTCAAGATCCTCAAAGCACAAAGATCGTATGTACCTACGACTTACAAGCCGTCTTGCCATGCCCTGCAGGAAATTCGTCGGCTTTTTTTTTATAAATCTAGGCTGAATTGCTACAATTTTACAGTTTCCAATGCAAAAGAGCGGGAAACTATTTGCTATTTTTGGCATGAAGGTTTGGGCAACAGGGGATCCATTGAAATAGGCTCTTGTGTGTATTCATACTTGGTAGAAATTGCTAATAAATATCCTGGCTGTGACGTCATTTTTTATTCAGACAATTGCTGTGGTCAGCAGAAAAACAGATTTGTATTTGCAATGTACCACTTCGCGATTACAAAATTAAACATAAATTCAATACAACATAACTTCTTGATACGTGGACATACCCAGAACGAAGGCGATACAGCACATTCAGTAATTGAAAAAGCCATCACTAGAGCCAAAAAATCTGGGCCTATCTACATTCCTGAACAATACATTTCTATTATACGAGGAGCAAAGAAGACAGGGAAACCATTTTTGGCGAGAGAAATGAACTACAGCGATTTCTTCGATCTTAAGGTTTTGACAGATAACATGAACTTTAAAATGAGTAAAAATGTCAACGGGTATGCAATTAAAGTTAGCGAGATTACGAGTATTAAGTTTATCAAAACTTGCGCCCATTATCAATATCGAACAACTTACAAGACTGAAATCTGGGAAGAGGCCAAAGCTGTAGCAGAACCAAATAGAAATAACTTACGTCGAGGTCGAGGTAATGTTCCAAGTATTAACGAGATAGCTTTGAAACCAGCTTATACATCGAAGATTGCTATTTCAGAACGCAAGAAACGCGATCTTTTGAATTTGGTGGAGACAAACATAGTACCAAAATACTATGAAAAGTTCTTTAAAGATCTCATTTAATTTTATTTAAGTTTTAATATTGTTAAGAACAAAATATTGAAGTTTAATTTTATTTTTTTTTTTTTAATTAATACATTAAGGCTCTTCTAAATACTACACAAATAAGAATTATTAAAGTTATAAGTGATAAAGTTGCTGTGATTTCAGAAGTCTGATTAAACTAAGAATTCAGATACTAACTTGATCTAGAAGCATAGGTACATAGACCAAAGTTATGTATGTAGGACTACCTATCCTAATTTCATTTGTAAGTAAATATTTACTAAATCTATACATTTTTGTATACGGAAAATTTTCATTTTGTACTTAAGAGAGGTGATTTTTTTGCTACATTTGTTTATGCTTTGTTTTTACTAGATTTTATTCCATTTGTACTACAATACTGTAGAAATGTTAGAAATTACAGAAGTTGCTTATGTTTATTTTCTAGAATCTTTTCTTATTTCATTTGTTACGCCATAATTGTGATTAATATATGTAAACAATTTATTCTTGTTTTATTTTTCAACTCATAATTACATAATTACAGCTGCAATTACAGTGACATAATTACAGGTACTATATTTTATTATTGCCACAACGTCACTTCTGAGGGGGTTGAAAGTTTTAAAATAGGTTTATGGTATCTTTTTTACAATATTAAGTTGTCATTATTTTTTCAGGAGTAAGTTAAAAGTTGACGCTGTAGCATAAGCTATTCATCATGTCTAAATCTTGAAATATCATATTTTTTTACGATGTCAAAGTTTAAAATGCTTCTCCTGAAAAGTCGCATATTTGCATAAGTGACAGTGTCGCACCGGGGGTGCGATATGTTGTATAAACGTATTGAAAATAATTCAGCGACTAAGAATGTTTTATAAGATTTTGGTTGAAAACGTTTCCACAACTATTATAAAATATAAAATTGCTAGTTGGGCTGTATCTCAAAGAGGAAGCATTTCTCGACATAATGTTTATATGACATACCAGGGCTTATTTTTGACGTAGAATACGTGGTTGAAATTTCTTGGTTAAGATCTGGACCACCCTGTATATTGAATGAAGTCATTCGAAGTTTTGAAAGCAACTTACATCACGGCTGCCTTATATATCTATTATTGATACTTTCAATATCTTCCATTCGTTAGTTTGATAATACCTACATATAGTTTCTAACACAAACTTTTACTTTTCAGACAGTCGTCATTATTACATGCTCACCTTGTTGGCCTCCCTTTTACACCAAAAAATATTCAGTAAGAGGTGCAAAATTTGGTATCCTACATTAATGGATACTGTGAATGGCGTTATAGTTCACATTAAGGTAATTTGCGAATTAACATATCAATATTTTCATTATTTTCTCATTAGATTCCTGCTGAAATTGAGGAGCCCCTCGAAAAAAAGGGGAAAATTCTGTCTAAATTCAACCTGCCACTACTTCCTTTTGTTATAATACAAGGGATATCCATTACAGAAATTCAAAATATATATGTTTGTTGCATTGACTTCATTTATCATTGTGAAAGTAGTACTGAAAGCAGTAGATATATGCTTTCAGTTAATACACCTTTTCAACCTGAGGTACCCATATGGAAGTGAAAACATATGGATGTTTATCCAAATACGATCTGAAAGCTCCCTATGATAAAATTCCGAATATTCTAGATATTGCCAAAAAATGTTGTTAAAGATAAAAAATGGGTTCAAGCCCTGTGGACAGGAGCTTTCTGGCGCTCTAGTTCAAACAGACAAATTATATCTCCGAAAGTATTGGTTTCTCAGAGTTGAGAATTATATCAATGTATTCTTATGATAGAACTGCATCATAAAGGAAATCCAATTCAAATAATAGTTTATTTATCAAGATTAAATGAGCAATCTGAGAATGAGAACTGCACCATGGAAGAAACCAAATTAAAATAGCTGAAATGAATTTGACTCTCTCTTATAGAACAGGATGAAATGTACGAGTATGAACACAGATCATATAATAAAGCTTAGATAGAATATTTATAGCATTCTGTGAAAACATAGAAGTACGATTCATTATTGAAATTTAGAACTTCATCTTAGCAGAAATTGAATTCAAACATCATTGAAGAATTTAAATTGAACAAGAGTGCCAAAAATTATCAATCCAAAACCAATAGACGAATTCTACCCAACAACGAACTCATCCGAGATATTCATTCCTCAATTCTATGATGAACGATAATATATATCTTTCCTCAAATCTACTCCAATACACCAATATTCCAGTTTTGTTATTATTGGAGATATTCTGAACTCAATATTATTAACTTACCATTTCCATTCCCATCATCAAATGGATTAACCATCGGCATGAAAATATCAACCAACAAAAAGTACGATATTATATTATAATTCTCATATTTATAGGCATGCTGGAATGAATGACAATGAGACAACGTCATGTCTCAGGAAAATAAGTTGACATTATAACAATTCATAGAATACCCACAGAATAATTCTATCATTCTGTGAAAACGTAGAAATACGATTTACATTGAAAGCCGGGGTCGCGGGTTTGAATCCCGCTCAGGGCATGGATGTGGTGTAGGGCTGTGTGAATGTCCAAAATAAATAGGAAAGAGTTTGCGATATAAGGATTATAACTGTGTAGATGGCCTACAGTTGCCTAGCACATAAATAGATATAAAAATTAAGTGAGCAATCATGAGAATGAGAACTGCACCACATTTTCAAATTTTTTTTTGACACTTTGCGGTAATCTGGTCAATACAAAACTTCACATGCGTATAAAGGTCATGATTCTACAATTTGGTGCTAAATTTCAGATAGATCGAGTGATCGGTTTCGGAAATATTCATAAAAAATATTTTTACTAAAATCGGCCATATCTACGAAACCCCTTGATGGTTTTCGCCCATTAACGAACTTGTCCGAGATATTTACGCTCCAAAACCACCTTGCAATTTTCAATCCGCTAACTCCTTTCGTTCGAGAGTTATCGTGCCTACGGCCGGTCGGCCGGCCGGACGGCCGGCCGGACAGAATCGATTTCGCACTCGGATTCTTGATCAGTGAGTCGAACCAAATCATTTGAGACCATTTTCAGCCAAAAATTCCAAAATTACAGACACTTGGGCAAATTGATAAGCACTCTGTTCCGAGGAACTAGAGCGCCAAAAAAACAAGTTTCGTATGACAATTGCCCAAAACAGGTTTAAAGTACCTACAAATAGTAGGTATTCCATAAAACATGTATAAAAGAATTTAAGTAATAATAAATTACCTTGTAATCGATCAAAAATTTACTGATCTACGTTCACCAAATTTTCTCCTCTCTCGAACTACAGAATTATGCTTTCAATATTTACGTAATATTTTCAAACATTTTCGGGTGAGGTCCCCGTTGCATCGCTAAAATACGAGTATTTCAACACCAATATTCTTGAAGTTACAATATTCCCTTCTGTCAAGTTGACTTTATGACAATTCATACATAGAATATACATAGAATAATTATATCAATCTGTGAAATACGATTTACATTGAAATTTTGAAAAATCATATCTCCGAAAGTATTAGCTTGTTAGAGTTAAAAATGATATGATTGGATTTTTATGATAAGACTGCTTATTAAAAAAAAAATTAATTAGGAATTTGTTCTGTAAAAAAAATTTTTGTTTTTATTACTCCGAAACCTTCTGTCCGATTTTGCCCAGTAACGAACTTAGCCGAGATATTCATCCCCCAAACCTACTCTGAAAATTTCAACTCTCTAGCTCATTCCGTTCGAGAGTTATCGTGCCTACGGCCGGCCGGACCGGCCGAACAGGATGAATTTCGACCACGGATTCTTGATCAGTGAGTCGAACCAAATCGTTTAAGACCATTTTCATCGAAATATTCGAAAATTACAGACATTTGGGCAAATTGATAAGCACTCAGTTCCGAGGAACTAGAGCGAAAAAAATAAATAATTTTCATTGAAATTTTGAAAAATCATATCTCCGAAAGTATTAGCTTGTTAGAGTTAGAAATAATATGAATGGATTCTTATGGTGAAACTGCTTATTGAAAAAAATTTAATTTGGAATTTTTTCTGTGAAAAAAAAAATTTTTTTTTTGTTACTCCGAAACCATCTGTCCGATTTTGCCCAATAACAAACTTAGCCGAGATATTTATCCCCCAAACCTACTCTGAAAATTTCAACTGTCTAGCTCATTCCGTTCGAGAGTTATCGTGCCTACGGCCGGCCGGACGGCTGGACCGGCCGGACAGAATGAATTTCGACCTTGTATTATTGATCAGTGAGTCGAACCAAATCGTTTAAGACCATTTTCATCGAAAAATTCGAAAATTACAGACATTTGGGCAAATTGATAAGCACTCAGTTCCGAGGAACTAGAGCGCCAAAAAACAAATTCCAAATACTGGTATCGTCATATTAAGGTCAAGGAATTATGTTACTGATATTAAATTATTGTACTAGCCATTTTTGACACATATTCACACAGTTGCTGCGGAAAATATATTCATTTCTTCCATGAATCAGGAAATATGTCTCTTAATATTCTGGCTTCTTTTCATTTAGACATTATAAAAATTATCTTCAGGTTAGTTTTTACTGAATTGAAATGTTATGTTTATTATATTCGTTCTGAGGTTTCATTTACTTTATGAGAAATTTAATGTTGATCCTTTTTCAATTTCTTAGAAGATTAAAGCAATCAAAATAAATTCATTTTGCATTTCTGATATAAACTGTGATGCATTTAGCATACCAGTTTTACGTATAATTGAAAATTGGTATTCTAATCGCCTCCTTCTCTGTGATCAACTATGAATTAATATTGGCCATAAGACAGGTGGGATAATAAAAAAAACACAGATCTTCCTCAAAATTGTAAACGTTTCCAACTATATTAGTTCTTCATCAGGGCTACAATAACAACAAAAATTTATAAAAAACTTGTTGTAGCCCTGATGAAGGACTGATATAGTTCGAAACGTTTGCAATTTCAAGAAAGGTCTCGTTTCTTTTTTATTGTCCCACCTTTCCTAAGGCCAATATTAATATTCATAGTTGGCCACGGAGAAGGACACGATTACAATACCAATTTTCAATTATACGAAAAACTGGTATGCCAAATGCATCACAGTTTCCTTTTTTATCCTCCCAGGTGTCCTAAGGCTAATATTAATTACTAGTTGATAATTGAAAATGTTGTTGTATCAAATGACCAAAGATTTCATTGTTATTTTTGCGCGTATGTTCTGGGGAACATCGCGTTATAGTTTTGCCCAAATGTCTGTAACTTTCGAATTTTCTGACGAAAATGGTCTCAAACGATTAAGTTCGACTCCCCAATGAAGAATTCGAGGTCAAATTTGATTCTGTCCGTCCGGCCGTCCGTCCGGCCGTTTCCACGATAACTTGAGAACGAAAAGAGCTGGCGACTTGAAATTTTCAGGGTAGGTGGCGCATCCCAATACGACGGACAAGTTCGTTAATGGGCATTATCGGCCCAGTGGTTTCCGAGTAATAATTTTGTTTTCAACCAATATAAATCCGATCGAATTGAAACTTGGTGGGTAGTTGTAGAATATGAACCTAAGCACGTTTGTGAAATTTTGTGCGAATCGTATGGCTAGAAAATTTAAAAAAAATTCTTAAAAAATATTTTTGTTGTCACGATAACTTGAGAACGGAATGAGATAGCAGCTTGAAATTTTCGGGTTGGGATGTGCACCAGAACGCGACATTTCAGTTTGTTTATGAGCATAATCGGCCCAACGGTTTTAGAGTTATAGCCATCTGAAATTTTCTGAAATTTGGTGGTTTTTTGTTCCTCATTAACTCGAAAAATACTGAACCGATTGAATTGAAACATGGTTATTAGTTGTAGAATGCCAACGCAAAAATGTTTGCCAAATTTGGTGAGGATAGCATTTGTAAAAAATTTTTAATAATTCATTGAAAATAAAAAAAAAAAAATTCTATATATCAGTAACTATTCGTTTGAAATTGCTGAAATTTTGCAAGAGCCTTCATAACCTAACTCTACTGCCAAGTTTCAAGTTTTAATACGATCGGTTAAATATTGTTGGAGATTCGAGCATTCTTGTGCGAGTTCAGTAGATGGGTGACCGTTGCCTCGATAACTTTCGAACGAAAGGGTATAGACACATGCAATTTTCAGGGTAGGTTGCGTATCCGAAAGGGAGAGTTGAGTTCGTTTTTGGGCATAATCGGTCTAACGGTTTCCGAGTTATACCCACCTGGAATATTATTTCCTTAATAACTCAAAAAATAAATATTCGATCGAAATGGTGCTTGGTAACTAGTAGTAGAAAATCAACACAAAGACGTGTTTAAAATTTTATAAGAACCGTACCCCTAGAAAATTTGAAAAAAATGACGAAAAAAAAAATTTAAGAACCGTACCCCTAGAAAATTTTAAAAAATCACGAAAAAAAAATTGGTTCAAGCAGTGACGTGAAGTCAGAAGCTTTTGCGCGTATGTTCTATTGTCCATTCTTCTGTATTGGACATCCTTAATCGAATTTACCATGGTAAATTATGTTGTCCATTCTCCTGTATTGGAGACTTAATTCGAATTTACCATAGTAAATTCGAATTGAGTGTCCAATACAGGAGAATGGACAACATAATTTACCATGGTAAATTCGATTAAGGGTGTCCAATACAGAAGAATGGACAATAGAACATACGCGCAAAAGCTTCTGACTTCACGCCAGTGCTTGAACCAATTTTTATGTTAGTTTTTGTTGAAATGACATGTACCTGATTTATGTCATGTTTTTGCGCGCGTGTTCCGCAAGGAACAGAGTGCTATCATTTCGTCACAATGTCTGTATTTTTCGAAAATGGTCTCAAACGATTGGGTTCGACTCCTTGATGAAGAAGTCGAGGTCAAATTCAATTCTGTCCGTCCGGTCCGGCCGGCCGTTAGCAAGATAACTCTCGAACGGAACGACTTAGAGCATTGACATTTGCAGGGTAGTTTCGTAGCGTAAATATCTCGGACAACGGGAGAAATCGACCGAGCGGTTTCGTAGTTGAGGCCGTTTTTAGTAAAAACGTTTTTTATGAATATTTCCGGAACCAATCACTCGATCTTTTTGAAATTTGGCATCAAATTGTAGAATCATGACCTTTATATGCCTGCGAAGTTTTGTGTTGAACGGACGGCCCTAAAGTGGCAAAAAAATAATTTCAAAATTTTGTTTTCACGATAACTCGAAAAATACTGATCTAATACTGACTAAATTGAAACTCAGTAGTTAGAAGACCAAAGCAAACACTTTTGCAAAATTTCGTGAAGATCACGCGACATGAAAAAAATCAAAAAATTACTACAATGTTGTGGAATACTTTGCTTTTAATGCCAAAACATATGTTTTTGAGGTTCATGCTGCCCTTTCCGGGCATTTTCCGTATTGCGCATGAGCAGATGAGAAGTCAGTTCCATACCGAGGCCCTGGGGCTAATTTTGTAAATTGATGTTACCCCTTACAGGCATTTTTCTTTAGGCGCATGAGCAGACCATCAGTGATTTATCTGGTGGTGGTTTCGTCAGAGAGGATTGGGGTTTTGGGGTGGCGGATGCTATTCCTCCATAGAATCCCCTGGTGAGGGTCTGCACATGCGTGGATTCAAGATACGATATCTCCTGAACCACTTGTGCTGGAGAATCGGATGTGTGATTTTGGGAAGACTACGGATAAGTCAGTTTGGGGGATGTAGAGTTGTTTCCAAGTTAAAGTGTCCATACCGTGGCTCTGGGGCTAAATTTGGAAATCGATGTTACCCCTTACGGGCATTTTCCGTTATGCGCATGAGCAGACCATCAGTGATTTAACTGCTGCTATTTTCGTCAAAGAGGATTGGGGTTTTGGGGTGGCGGATGTTATTCCTTCATAGAATCCCCTGGTGAGGGACTGCGCATGCGTGGATTCAAGAAGCGATATCTCCTGAACCACTTGTGTTGGAGAATCGGAGTTTTTTGTGAGGTGTGTAATTTTGGGAAGACTTGCAGCCACGAGTATATTGCGCATGCGCAGACGAGAAGTGACTCTTTTCGAGTTGTGTGGGTTATGTTGGCAGTAATGAGCCGATATTGTGAGGTTTTGAAAGAATATTCATGTCAATTCAGTGCACGGACACAAGTCAGTTTGGGGGAAATAGCGTTGTTTCCGAGTTGAAATGTCTGTATGGTGACCCTGAGGCGAATTTATAAATAACTGTATTCGGTAGATCTATAGTAAAATACGTTCAGATTTGGAGAAGAGGCAATTGCGTTCCTAACGGAGGTCCCATAACCGCATATTTTCTCGATCTACGGTAAAGCTAACAGCCAAACTGTATCGATACCTATATTTGTTAAAGGAACTTGAAAAAAAAAGCACTGACATGATGTCAGTACTCTTTGCGCGCGTGTTCACGGTGGCTAATTTGAATTGAATGATGAGTACTTCAAGCTCATTGGATAGAGCGAGCCGGAGATCTACCCAAAAAGGAGTACTCATCACTCAATTCAAATTAGCCACCGTGAACACGCGCGCCAAAGAGTACTGACTTCACGTCAGTGCTTTTTTTTAATATTTATTCCGAAGTTTTATTCATTTTATGATGAATGCGATACTTTTTCAATTTGTTGGTATTATAACGAAATTAATAACTTTATTCTGCAATGACGAGTTTTTTTTATATAACCAGTAATTCAAGAACTGTGACATTTAAAAACATTTTCGGAATTACCCGTTTAACTTCTTGCAAGGACTGTAGCATATTTAACTGTCTTGGCAGACATGCCCGGCAGTTGATGAAGTGCCCCATAAGGGTGATTTAAAAAAAAAAAAAAAAAATATATATATATATATATATATATATATATATATATATTTTTTTTTTTAAATCACCCTTATGGGGCACTTCATCAACTGCCGGGCATGTCTGCCAAGACAGTTAAATATGCTACAGTCCTTGCAAGACCTTTCTCACTATCCGTATCGTCCCCAACACGACCTGCTTCTGTGCGCTCGATATCACTGATCGATCCAGACATAGTCTCTCTGTGTTTTCGACAAGGTGAGCCTCAACCAGTCCATTCACCGAGATTATCAGCGGAAGAACACTGATCGATCGCAACTCGTACATCTCTCTCAACTTCAAAGCAAGATCTCCGTATTTGGTCACCTTCTCCGTATATGCCCTCGACAAATTCTCATCCGCCGGTATTGTGAAATCCAGCAAAAGGCAAGTCTTCTCATCAAGATCGAAAAATGCGATATCAGGTCGATTATGTGCGACACCCTGATCTGTTATAAGCGTCGCATCCCAGTATAGCTTGTATCTCTGACTTTGCAATAGAATCTTTGGTTCGTATAGATGCTGCTGGGTTTCATCCTTCAGTAGACCAAGTTTGAGGGCAATTTGCTGGTGATAGATTTTTCCCATAGCGTTATGCCTCTCTAGATAATCCCTCGGAGCTAAAATAGGACAAGATGATGTCAGGTGTTGAATGGACTCTGGTGCACCAGAACATCTCCTACACCGATCAGAAGGAACGTCCTGTTTAGCTATATGCTTTAAATACATCCTCGTCGGCATCACCTGGTCCTGAATTGCTATCAATCTCCGGAAATAGGTAACCTGCACGAAGATAAGTTAAAGATTCATATTTATTTACTTCTCTGTCTTCCAGATGTCCCGGATATCTGCCGTGCAGTGCCTTGGCCTTCCATTGCCCAATGAGCTCATCCGTCGATACAGTGAACTCCTGGTTACCTGGCTCAGTTAGTTTGAGCACCGATATATTCTGATCAGCATCACAAATGGCCCGGAAGAACGGCGAGTGTTGAGCTAAGAAGTATTCTCTGAGTTTACTGATGTGGCTACTATGTACTCTCTCCAAATTGATAAGACCTCTTCCTCCTCTTTGCCGCGGTAAATAAAGACGTATGACTGATGAATGCGGATGATGCATTCCAAATTTCGTGAGCATCTTCCTGATTGCTAAGTCCATTTCACGAAGATCGGTTACTGACCAAGTCAGAATACCAAATGAAAACGTCATGGAGGGAATAGCCCAGATGTTAATCGCATTGAAGAGGTATTTCGAATTCAGTTTCGATTTTAAAAGGGTGTTCACTCGGGTAAATAATTTGTTTTTGAAGGACTTCTTCATTTCCGACATATTGATATCCAATGCCTGCTTGACTCCTAGATATTTGTAGGTCTCATGTTCTTTCAAGTTTGGAATTGCAACTGTATTCATGAGGATCGTAGTCTCCTCTTCGTTCTGGATTTTTCCTCTTTTCACCTCTAGTGTCGCGCACTTGTTAACCCCCATCTGCATATTTATAGAATCTGTGAACGAGGCAACTAGTTCTAATAATCTTTTAAGCTGGTCTTTACTGGAGGCGAATAGTTTGAGATCATCTACATAGAGCTGATGGTTAACTCTTATATTCCTCTGTTTCTCGATGACGTACCCATATCCGGACTTATTCAGGAGGTAACTCAAGGGGTTCAATGCCAAGCAGAACCAAATCGGACTCAGCGTATCGCCTTGAAATATACCTCGGCAGATGTTAACCAAGCCACAATTTTTCACTCCATTTTTCGTACCCAGGAGAATACAAGTTCTCCAGTTCTTCATCTGGTAGCGGAGGAAATTGACGACTTGTGTGGATATTCCATGCATCTCGAGCACCCTTAAAAGCCACGCATGAGGTACACTTTCAAATGCCTTCCTATAATCGATCCAAGCAACAGATATATTTCTCAGCTTTTTCTTTGCTTGCTTTGTTAGAATATGATCGATTATTAGGAGCTCCTTGCAAGCTTTCGACTTCTTCCGACATCCACCCTGCTCCCTCGCCACCATGTTGCTCCTCTTGAGATGTTCACTTATTTTTCCCGTTATCACAGCAGTTAGTAATTTGTATATCGACGAGAGGCATGTAATGGGCCGATAATTCTCAGGGTTAGTGGAATCTCCTCCCTTTAATATTAGAAAGGTCCTTCCCAGAGTGAAGTATTCTGGTATAATAGAAGGGTCGTCTAAGGCCCTCCGGAACAATCTTGCCAGGATATTATGCACACTAGTAAAGTTCTTCCACCAGTAGTTCTGCAATTTGTCAACGCCAGATGTTGCCCAGTTTCTCGCATGTTTCAGGGCTTCTACTATATCCTCAGTGGAAATCTCGACATCTCCCATCCGGTCCCCTGGCAAACTGTCCTGGACCTCGTTAATCCAATATGCCTTTTTATCATATGGTACGTGCTTTCCCCAAACATCGGTCCAGAATTCAAATGCTTTCACGGGGTTGAGCTGTTCTTTTTCCAGTGTGTCATTCTGTTCGATCTGTCGGAAGAACTTCCTCTGATCTTTTGCATATAGGCGGTTATTTTTATAGCGTTTGACTCTCTCATTATATCTTCTGATGCGGCTGCCCAATGCTTTAATTTTCTGTTTGAAAACATCGCATCTAAAGGATAACAGATCTGTGAAGTTTGGGTCCCGTCGTCTTATTCTGAACTCAGAAGCAATTTCTCTTGCAGCCCTCACGAGTCGTTTAGATGGAGACGACGTATTGAGGTAAGAATGTATTATTCCGATCTTTCTCCTCATACATGAGATCTTCTGTTCCAGCCTTCTCTTCCACGGTGGTACTGCAGTTGGCCTTACTCCGCCGGGTTGATCCATAACCTCCAAATCAAGCATCTCACATACCGATACAGCACCAGCGTATACCAAATCCACAACCTCCTCAAGCCTGTCCACCCCTGAGAGTTGTCTTTCCAGAAGGGCATTCACAGCTATCACTGTCTTGAGTGAATTTTTGTTGAATGGCAATCTGGGGATGTGCGGTCTTTCCTGAGGCAGAACTCCGGAATACTTCAGGCAATTTTTGATGAAGGCTTCCTCAATTCTATTTCCCTCTAAGTCTCTTGAGAACATTCCGCTCCTTCTTATACGTAGAGATGATCTCCGGGATTGATCTCGTTCTGTTTCCACAACCTCCTCCTGCACCAGTACTCGCGGAAAACAAGTGATCTCTATAGCATTTAGCTCTGCTTGAGATAATTTGAGATTGTCCCTTATCCATCTCACTCGGTTAGATAGCAGCTGAGCGTATGCAGGCCTATTGGGGCAGATCTCTCTCCATATATCAACCAGAATTTGGCGATATCTACGGTCAGTTGACTCAGCAAGTTCTGAAGCAATATAATGTGCACGCATCACCATGCAATTATCCTCCCATGTCCATTTCGTGCGTCTGTCCCGTTGTGGCCCTCCAGCGGGGTGAGTTCTAGACACACCCAAGCTATTCCGGCTTTCTCTTCGAGTCACAGGACTTGACCTTGCGGAGCCATCTCGGGGGGATGCGCCGCTTGCTCCACATCTTACCCCTACAGGTCGAACATCTGGACGGTTCCGAGAGGGACCGACCTGAGACCCCTCACCGCCCTGGAGTGTACTTCTTAAAACTGGGCCAGCTATAACCTTTAAACCCACACGAAGTTGCTAGCCTCGAGTGAGCTGAGTGAGTTATATATATATATATATATATATAAAATATATATATATATATATATATATATATATATGTGAATTTCTTAAGGGTTATTGACTCAATTCAGGAGAATAATGGTTTTAACTATTTATTCTTTGCCAAGCTTTCGCATCAGTTTAATGCTTCTTCAGGGCTTCTACAAAATCATGGTTTAATGAAAAATATACAAACATTTACAAATGTTCACTCACCGAATGTGAGGTTTATAAAAAAAACCTGCATCACAGCTAGAAATAGACATTTAATAAAATTGACGTTCAATAAAACTATTGTCATGTTCCTACTGCCAACTTTTATTTTTTGGTTTTTTATTCATCTAGTGGGCCATCATAGAAATCCTCATGTCCAGACATTTCCAATAAATAGCTGTATATTGAGCTTAATTTGTGATGCAGGTTTTTTTTATAAACCTCACATTCGGTGAGTGAACATTTGTAAATGTTTGTATATTTTTCATTAAACCATGATTTTGTAGAAGCCCTGAAGAAGCATTAAACTGATGCGAAAGCTTGGCAAAGAATAAATAGTTAAAACCATTATTCTCCTGAATTGAGTCAATAACCCTTAAGAAATTCACAAATATTTGAAATATAGACTCTTATCGTTGCATTAAATTTATATATATATATATATATATATATATATATATATATATATATATATATATATATATATATATATATATATATATATATATATATATATATATATAAGATAATAGGTTAAGTTTATTAAAATGGAGAAGTATAACGGGTAATTCCGCAAAAGGAGCAGAGAAAATCATTCTGCTGGTACCTGCCGACACGTGTTTCTGCTAGTTGGCTTCTTCAGGACAGGGCAACCAAGAAACCAAGAAAAAGGTGGAAAGATAACTGAAAACAGGTTACACCACAACAGGAGCGAGCAACCAATTTGTGCCTTCAGCTCTAGGTCCTAGAGCCAGATCTTGTATAGCGCATTGGGTAGGTAATTCTTAGATTCACAGAGGTAAAGATCTACGGGACCTCTTTCATTACCTATCCATGATTCATCAGAAGATGAACTGCTCAATAAAAGAATTTCTTGGAAAATATATGCCGCAGCTTAATCCATCACTCAGCAAACACTTTTGACAAAACAATAACATGAAACTTCAAAATGTCGTGAGCAGACTGTAAGACGAAGTGTTCTTTTTTATAAGTGAGCGGTGAACTGATAACAAAATTTCTCACTTTGTGAGATGATCGCATTTCGGAATATAGCATCAATAGATGTAGATAGAAAATTAATTATGTATATCAAATCAAAAACGATGAATGTTTATTTTTTCAGCTATCCTACGTATTCGCTCGCGTAAATTTGTGGGGCTATGCTAGGTGAAAGAAGCTCCTGCATGAATTACCATAACAGTTGAGTTGAAGGTAGAAGCGTGCTGATAATAATAGACATGATTGAGGTAAACGGTGGTCTACAACTGAATGCTGAATTCATATTGTTATATTTGTCATCTGTGGATTCATGTTCTCCTCAGAATAACCTTTTGGTGGAAAACTACCATAATTATATTCATCTAAGCTTACCCCAGGAAAATCATGAATCAGTGTAAAGAATAATATTTATCAATTCAAACATAACTAAATATTTTTCTTTGATCTGAGGTAGCCAATGTCATCATTTACTATGAACTCCATCGCGATATTCTGTGGGGCATATAATAGTGAGCCGGATGATAAACCTTGAATTACCAGCAATATATGTACAAGTTAATTGTATTTATTTCAGTGAAGGGTACTGAAGAAGGCATTCAATTTACAGGGAAAAAAATTTTCAAACATGAATATTCAAATATGTGATCTCGATTACCTTCTGATCATGGAGACCAAATAATTGAACACATGATTAAGAGTGGAATCGGTCGTGCATTTATCACAAAAACGAATTCCTTCAGGTATAAGAATATCATTCATTAGTTTCCGTCAAAATTGCATCACAGAAATGCGGAATGAAAAAGAATTTGTTTGAATTTGAATGCCTTCATATTGTTCAAATATGACACGGCAAAATATACTCTCGTGGTATTATGGCATGCTTAAGATATGTTTGACTACTATCGAAGTCAATGGCACCCTAAGGTTGATCTATCACACTACTAACCAATTTTCTTGCGACATTCATCAGAACGATTAATTGTTAGCGTGGAAAAATTCACTTAGGTTCGTCGAGTACCATCACTAAATACCAGCATTGGGTTGAAATAACGTTGCTTTTTCACCTGCAATGTTCAGATGTGAAAACATAGATGGTTTCACTGGAAAATGTTCTTATCGAAGACATTACGTAACTCATGTCGAAAATATAAAATAAATATAGATAGAACTATCAAGTTCAAAGTCTCTCGTGCATACGTCATAATATCCGCGATAAATATATTATTGAATTGTGAAATATAAGTCACTGAATACTGGTGATGAAAAAGACCTCATATTTATGATGCAATTCGGAGGTATAATTTTTTATTTCTAGCGGCAGAATAAAACTGTACACTTTGAGAGTATTTTATATCCTAGGAATTGTTCTTGAAATAAATTTCTCTAAAACTGAAACTAACCTTTATAGAGCCTGTCTTCTTTCAATACGCTTTCTATATAATTGAATAAATATTACATATCCACAGTCATATGCCCTTTCAATATAGTACTATTTATACATATATAATATATAAAATATAATTATTAAATAATTGAAATATTATGACTATGAGTTTTCAATATGGGAAAGTTCCAATTGAATGTTGGTAATAATAATCTAGACCAGGATATCACGCCTACCACGCTTCCACCCACAAAAAAAACTGTATACTGGCAGCAACACATTTGACTAGGACTAAAAATTGAATTTAGTTTAATGGAGAAGGGAATTGAAGACATCATGTCTTTATCGAGAATAGAAATGTTGTGAATTCATAGCAGCAGACACTGTTAGGTTTTCTAGTTAATGGTTTTTCAGACTCCCAGAAATAAATTATTTTCTGTCAAACGACGAACTTTTTGGTATTCAATACACAGGAGTACAGGACATAGATCACAAATTATATTTTTGAATTAATACGATTCGCGGTTGTAGTTACATAGCTGGTGTGGATTTGTGCAGCCCAAACTAAGGAGTATCAAGTAACAATTAACAATTACAACTAGCAAGTAAATGTTGAACTCGTTATTTTCCAATGAGAGTTTTCATGCAGATAAGTAACAATTATTAATCAACTAATAACAAGTAGAAGTTGGCCAACTTTTAACTTTCTACCTTTTGAACCAGATTTAGTACTTGTACGCAACTAGTGCGCAGATGAACGCGGATTAGTAGGTCCGATGAAATAAATAACCTCAATTCGTGAAATAGTTTTGTTATTTATTGTGTTGTTCCTTTGGGTTCCTCAATATCGCACATGAAAATGGAATTTTGAATTTTGATTATCGAGGGAACAGAGGTGGTTTTGTAACATTAATGCCTTCAATCTTTGACTTGTACACATCCTCACTTTTTACTTCTTTATAGTTAATTTGTGTGCATGGATAGGGATACTATATTTTTATCCTTGTTAATTCATAATTGTTATTTGATATTTGTTCCTTGATAATTGTTAAATGATGCTGCATGAATCCACACCTAGTCGGACCATACGATCCACATATTCTCAGATACTACAATGAAGTTTTCGAAGACGTCTGGATAAGTTTTTTTCGAGCTCGTACAAGGGCGATGTAATTTCCTCCAGTTATTTGTATTTTGTGAATTTTGAGCTGTAAGTAGGTAGGCAGTTAGCGGGAATTCAGCCTGGACTATGGCGTAGCGCCATATTGAAAATGAAATCGTACCGATTGAGTGCTTCAAATAGGTTTTCAATGCAACCTGATGAAGGTACAGATGTAGCTGCTCTATCAGTAGTACGTGCATTCGAGGGAATATATCTTCGCAACGTCTATCAAGAATTAACTGCTCTGAAAGCATTTGTTAGGCCATTCAATTGGGGAAGTAATGTTTGAGAATATAGATTGATACTAGGGAACCTAGGGATGGGCAAAAGAGAAAATATATCGACCTGTAGTTTTCAACAGTATCGAAATGTATCGCGAAGAAATATCGACATTTCGATATTTTTATCCAGTATCCATACTGACCTGTTAATTTCAAAGGACGTTTCTACTGAAAATTTCGTTCTGGGATAAATCTATATTTAAACTTAGTTACTGTCATTTTACACAACAACGCTGAGCAATTTTCCGTTTCGTCCATATTCGTAAAATGTTTTGAAAGATTTTGGCAGCAAGTAAGACTTTCGAAATTCACAGATATCTCAAGATGTGACACATTGTCCAATAAAATATTACAACAGTGAACACTTACAGTTAAGATTAGTATAAAACAAAAACAACCAATGAGTTGTGATCAGAGAAGTGGCATTTTTAAATTTAAACTGGTATTTGAGATGTATAGTTCAAAATACCTATTTCCGTTTTGTATTAAACACTTTTTGCGCGCATGTTCTAGGAAAAAGCTTGCTATCATTTTGCCCAAATGTCTGTTATATTTTTTCCGAAAATGGTCTCAAACGATTAGGTTCGACTCACCGATGAATAATTTGAGGTTGAATTCGATTATGCCCGTCAGACCTTGCTTTACCACGATAACTTCCGAACGGAAAGAGATAGCGACCTATCTGGATAGGATGCGACTCCAAATGCGACGGTTATGTACGTTCATGAGCATAATCGTCAAAAGGGTTTCGGAGTAATAATTTTGATTTCAACCAATACAAATCCGATCAAATTGGAACTTGGTGAGTAGTTGTAGAATATAAAAAAAAGCCGTTTGTGGGAATCGTATCACTAGAAAATTTTAACAAAATTATTAAAAAATATTATTTATGTCACGATAACCTGAGAACGGAAAGAGATAGCGACATTCAATTTTTAGGGTAGGTTGTGCATCTGAATGCGACATTTTAGTTTGTTGATATGCATAATCGGCCAAACGGTTTTGGAGTTATACCCATCTGAAATTTGGTTGTTATTTCCTCAATAACTCGAAAAATACTGAACCAATCCTACTTAAACATGGTTATTAGTTGTAGAATACCAACGCGAACATTCTTGCAAAATTTCATGAGTATCGTATCAATAGAAAATTTTAAAAAAATCATTGAAAAAAATTCTATATATCAGAAACTATTCGTCTGACATCGCTGAAATTTTTCGGGAGCCTTCAGAACCTAACTATCCTACCAAGTTTGAACACGATCGGATCTATATTGCTGGAGATCCGAGCAGCCTTGGGTGAGTTAAGGTGCTGGATGGGTGACCGCTGCCTCGATAACTTTCGATCGAAAAGATATAGTGACTTGCAATTTTCTGGGTAGGTTGCACATCCGAATGGGAGAGTTGAGTTCATTGTTCGGCATAATCGGCCCAACGGTTTCGGAGTTATACTCATCTGGAATATTATTTTTTCGATAACGCAAGAAATACAGACCCGGTCGAATAGGAGCTTGGTAACTAGTTATAGAATATCGACATGAAGACGTTTGTGAAATTTCGTGAGAACCGTACCACTAGAAAATTAAAAAAAAAAAAGGAAAATATTATTGATCTCACGATAACTAGAGAATGGAAAGAGATAGTCACAATCTTCAGGGTAGGTTGCGCATCCGAATGCGATATTTAAGTTTGTTGATTGGCATAATCGGCCAAATTATTTTGGAGTTATACTCATCTGAAATTTTGCTAATATTTCCACTATAACTCAAAATATACATCTCTGATCCAATTAAAACTCGGTGATTATTTGTAGAATGCCGACCCACTAATTTTCGCGGAATTTCGTGAATATCGTATCCTGAAGTTACTTGAGGCGTAAGTTTTTTCTTATTTCAATTCCAATAGAATACATATGTCACAATTAAAAATTCTGTGCTCATATACGATTCTCTACTGAAGTCTGTCATTAAAATTGTATGAAATGTATTCATATATTTTATAATAGCTGAGAAAATACTTTTAATCGATGCTAAATTCGTATCAGACCATAGAATATGTGAGCAAAAGCTCTTGACTTCACGTCAGTGCTTGAAACATTTTTTTTTTAAATTGGGCATTTGGCAACAACAAGACTCGGGTAGTCAAATCAAGTGAGTGTTATTTGAATACATGATGTAAATTTTTTCGAAAGAACAGATTAAGTATTGTTTGAAGTTTGTTTTTCTCTAGAAAAAACAAGACCAACATTTTGTAATTCAACCTCCAATTGTTTTAGGTCTGGAGTGGAAGAAATATATTCCGAACGAGACAAGCTCTGTTTTAGGTCTGGAGTGGAAGAAATATATTCCGAACGAGACAAGCTCTTACAGGAGATTTCAGATATATGCCACGATACAGGAAAGATAACATGCGGAAATGGAAAACGTACAATAACCAGAGAAAAAAAAATGTTGAATTGGGAATACAGGCAAGGGATAGCTGTCTTATTCCATGTTCAGTAAATTCAGAGTTTAGAGTAATCAAAATCTCGATATGTTATTGGATGGTGATGATATCATATATAGATTGTATCAATCAGCAGACTGGAACAAGTAATCCAGATGATTATTTTCCAATAACAGTTGGGAATATGGAAGAAAGTGCAGATCCTTCAGGTATTTAATTATTTATACAAGATAATTATACCTACATTATTGGCCCATTTTGAATAATTGACTGTGCACACAGGTTCCAGAATCCATCTCACAGAGCTATAAGGCCAAAGATAAAGGGATTTAATTTAAGAAGTTTGAGATTAAGTTGTTGTTGGTTTTATTTGCCCGTATGAGAGGAAAGACATTTTATAGGCTTACCCTGAGGTCCGCTCTCGCAGAAGTGTGAGACTCCAGCTGGTGTCTGGTTATTCACTAAAAAACCTCTCACACATTCCTTGGAGTAGTTCTTCGTCCTGTCCTTACAGCGTCTCTTAACAAAAGAGATAAGATGCGAGTAGCCTTCACGGTTGATGTGACTAAGGGCCGGTTTCTGACGAACCTCTTTGTTCTGTTGCGAGAAGTTGGTATGTTTCTTCCTCATCATCGAGGTGCCAAATATATTATATTTAAGTTTTTCATTACAATTACAGATATCCCGTTCTATGGAATAAATACAAAGGAAAAGCGAACAGCATTATTACCAGTAGAAAAACTGTAATAGAAAATGTGATAAAAATGATGAAGTCAAGAGAACTTATTAAATGAAAAATATCTATAAAATAAAAAAATTATTATTTTGTGATTTGCTTCTGCGTAAAAACACAATAGATTTGTCAGAAGCAATCAATCGAACAATGTTGCCTAACGAACAATAGCGAAACAACACCAACGATGAAACAACTATTTCGTAACGTTTCGGAGTCTATATCAGACTCCTTCGTCAGACACATAATGTGTATTCCGAAATGTGATCGAAGTGAGAAAAATCTCGGTTGTTTGTTCCGAAATTAGTTTTTCTCAGAAAAGTCTTACATTTCGGAACGGAACATGAAGTAAGAGATCTGAGAGAAGTGAGACTGCTTTTCATCAGGCTCAGTTCTCTCACTTAATGACGGGACTGACGAAAGGAAATATTATAACTTCAAAAATATTGTGTTGGTGTTGAAAAACTCGTATTTTGGCGATGCAACGGGGACCTCACACCCAGAAATGTTTGAAAATATTATGTAAATATTGAAAGCATAATTCTGTATATTAAAAGGTTTCTTTCTGGGTTTTCTCTCCCAAACTCTGAAAAATATATATAAAACTAGCTGACCCGGCGAACTTCGTACCGCCTAACTTCATAAAAAAAGGCTCGGTATGAATGAAGTTTTATTATTATTTTCGATTAATTGCACATGATGTTACTTACTTACAAATCAAAGTTTTTTCTGAAATACTAGCTATTTATAAGGTTTCAAGTTGATATTGACAGACACACACAGTTATGATACTGTCTCTTAATCAATTTAAAGCTTTCTGATAAACTATATTTTTTGTTTTATTTTGCGTCAATAAACAAAGATGACGGTCTTCCGACGCGCGAACACGCGACGTATAATTGTCCATGCGCCATGTCCACACATCAAAGGAAAAACAAAATTGTTACATTATGAGAATCCATCCAAGGTACCTATTTAGTTAATGCTTTGTTTGGGGCACAAATCACTTCAATTGTGTACAATTGTGCCGTTATATAAAGAACACCCTGTATAGTAATGGTTTATTTTCAATTATGTATACCTCGAAAGTATATTTTTTAACACAATTGAATGAAATTGTACACTTAATTGGCGTGAAAAATAGCAAGTTGCAATTGACGTTAAAAGAAAAACACCCTGTATGAAAATTTCGGACAAATACATTATGAGAATCCATCCAAGGTACCTATTTAGCTAATGTTCTCCTTGTGGCGCAAATCAATTCAATCGCGTACAATTGTGCAGTGATATAAATAACACCCTGTATAGTAATGGTTTATTTTCAATTATGTATATGCCTCGAAAGTATCATTTTTAAAACAATTGAATGAAATTGAACGATTGGCCCGAAAAACTGCAAGTTGCAATTAACGTTAAAAAAAAACACCCTGTATGAAAATTTCGGACAAATACGACGTTAAAAGAAAAACACCCTGTATGAAAATTCCAGACAAATACATTATGAGAATCAATCCAAGGTACCTATTTAGTTAATGCTTTGTTTGTGGCAAAAGTCACTTCAATTGTGCCGTTAGAAAAAGAACACTCTGTATAGTAATATGGTATATTGTTTGGAAAATTGTGCAGCACTTTGATCATTTTGAAGTTGAACTCTCATATTAGTGGTTAGCGATAATGTTTTTACGTTATTCCATCTGAAGGTGATGCCTTCAGGCAAGCATTCAATTCATCTGCTGGCGTTCCACGTAAAAATGATTTTACCGCTTTTCTGTTGAAATTTTTCCTGAATTTTCTTTGCTATAGACCTAACGGAGCCCGAGACCTTTCCAACGAATGAAAACCGTTGAAATCGGTTCGTGCGTTCTGGAGTTATAGCGTCAGGAAGGAAATCCGACTGCCTCCTCAACGCCTACCCCACGCTAACGCCAACTCCAACCCCAACACCAACTTCAACGCCAACTCAAACTCAAACTCCAACTCCATTTCCACCTCCATCTCCATTTCCACCTCCATCTCCATTTCCACCTCCATCTCCACCTCCAACTACAACTCCAACTACAACGCCAACTTCAACGCCAACTCCAACTCCAACTTTATTGAATAGCCATAAAGTTCAAATTGACTATACATTTTAGTTAGAAAACGTTTGTATGGGAAAAAAGAAAAGGGCTGTTTATAGGGTTTTCCCGGCAATAATTCGAAATTTTCTACCCGTAAAAACCATCCTTGGACTTCAACGAACATTAAAAAAAAAATAATTAGCAAAATTGGTCCAGGCACTGTTGAGTTATGCGCTTACCAACACATTTTGCGATTCATTTTTATATTATAGACAAAAATCAATTATTTTGTGATTTGTTTCTGCTTGAGAAACACAAGATATTTGTCAGAAGCAATCAATTGAACAATGTTGCCTAACAAACAACAACGAAACAACATCAACGAAGAAACAACTATAGGTGCATATGGTAATTACATCACTGAGCCGATAAGATCGAGCGGATTTTATGATCACGTGATTTTCGAGTCTTTCGAGCGTCTAGGAATATCCAAACGTGATTGTTTATTCTGAGTGTGAAATTGTAACCTATATATACTGCTTCCGTCATATTAAAATTTCAAAAATGTGAATAATGAATTATTATTCAATCTATTACATATAGGGAAGAGATAGATACTCGATAGCGATTCAGAAGATGAGGAAATCAACCACGAAGAAAAAATATGGCATTTTGCCGAAGATACCACTATGAGATTTACAGATAATCAATTTAGGCATCATTTTCGAATAACTCCGGTCGCCTTCTTTTAATACAATTGCATGAGGTTCATGAAGATAACGTGCCGAGAAGCCATCCTGAAGTCACAATGGAGAAGCAATTCATGATTTGCGTGTGGTACCTTGCTAACATAGAATCATATTTAAAAAACATACGTTCTTCCATATGTATTTTCATATAACAGAAATGTTTTATGTTGTTCCTTGGCAAATTCCGCGGAATCGTTTATTGAAACGATAGCGGGAGACCGTGAAATGCTAGCCAAGCTATTCGTGCTAATAGCGGAAAAACTAGGTTTCCCCCTTAATAAAAATGCGTTTGAGAAAACGGAAAATAGAAAAAGACCCCGCGTTCAACGCCAAGATTCAAATTCCCCGGTAAGAACATCAAATAGATTTGATGTTCTTCAAAATGAAGACGTTAATGACGACATGCTCATGTCAACAGAGCCTGTTACCGTGAATGACAACACCCCTGCTACCGACAACAATCCCAGAGTTTCCTATTCGAGAAGGAACTCTAGGAATTCAAATTTGGTTAACTTCCCCCCACTTCCGGTCAGTCAGACCACTGTTATCCCCAAAAAGATCCCGGTGAAGAGAATTCCACCAATCAAAATATTAAACAAAGCGTCATTCCCCGCCATTGCCAGTTTAGCAAAGAACGACGATATTAAAATCAAATACGCCACGGAAAACAGCAACGCGCTGCACATCCACGTAGAGGCGGAAGCCGATCACCGTAAACTGACGAAAGGCCTTGAAAGGCACGGACAACAGTTTTATACTTACACTCGTGATGACGAGAAAGTATTAAGCGTAGTCATTCGCGGAATTCCGTCGCACGAGACGGAAGAATCCGTATTCCAACAACTCACCGACCAGGGATTCAAAGTAATCCAAGTAACCCAACTCTATTATTATTATTCAGTACCGACCGAGACTTCAAGCAGTGAGCATCGTCTGACTAGTGCGCATGCGCTCCCGTACCAGTGTGCAGTGCTGTTAAGTTCAACCTGTCTGACGGGTTAGCCGACTCGATCGACCCGTTACGAGTACTGGTGTCAAGTGAGTGAAGTTTGTAGTGATGTGTTGAGTCCAGATCTTCGGATCGTTGGTTCCACAGGAAGCTACGGGTGAGATTTTTTTCACGACTATTATTTATTTATAAATATGTACAATTTTATTATTTCCATATAATATTTGATTCCATATAAATCGAAAATGGCCGGAGCTTCTGCTGAATCGCTCATTGAAGCATTAGCGGATGACCGCGCAGCGCTTATATCACTTTTTGTAAAAATTGCCGAAAAATTAGGTATCCCCTTAAATAGCCAACAGTTGACACAGACCGAAAACCGGAAAAGAGCCCGAGTCCAACGGCAAGAGTCAGTTTCCCCGGTCAGAACAACGAATGTTAATGTCAATTGAGCCTGCAGTAGAAATTAACAACCCCCCCGCTACCAAAAAGGATAATAGACATCCAATTATGAGAGTAAACTCTAAAAAATCGATTCCGACTATTGAATTCCCCCCACTTCCGGTCAGTAAATCTACCGAAGTTATCAAGAAGAATACGGTGAAGAGAATTCCACCGATAAAAATTCTCAACAAAGGATCGTTACCCGCAGTTGCCAAATTGGCCGAAGCCGACGACATAAAGATAAAATTCGCGACGGAAAACAGCAACGCGCTGCACATACACGTCGAGACCGAAGCCGACCACAGGAAGTTAACGTCCGGACTAGAAAGACACGGACAACAATTTTACACGTATACGCGCGATGATGAGAAGGTCATGAGGGTGGTCATTCGCGGAATTCCATCCCATGAAACCGAATAATCTATTAGAGACCAACTAGTGGCCATGCGATTCCAAGTATTGCAGGTCACCCAATTATACAAACGAGAAGCGGGAGATAAACACGTATTCCCGTTAATGTTAGTCAAGCTGCCCAGAACCGAGGACAGCAAAGAGATTTACAAAATTAATTATATAGGATATTTCCGCGTCAGAGTCGAGCCGCAAAGGTCCACAAAAAGACAGTGTCATCAGTGTCATCAGTGTCATCGATGTCAAAATTTCGGGCATACCCAGTCAACGTGTAGAATTAACCCACGTTGTGTAAAGTGCGGCGAAGGTCACTGGACGACCGAGTGCCAGAAATCGTCCTCAACCCCAGCAGTTTGCGCCAACTGCAAGCTCGCTCACCCCGCTAACTATCGCGGGTGCAAATACTACCCGGGAAATACTCCCAAAACATCGACTCAAGCCAACCGAAACGAATTATTCGGGAAAGCAAAGTTGTTGAAGGTAAATCGTACCTCTCAGCAGCTAAACAATCCGCGAAACCAACGCCGGAAAAGAATTTAAACACAAGTCCTAACCAAGTCGCAGAGATGTTGGCACAAATGACAGTGCTGATGACCAAGATAGCCAGTCGTCTTGGATAAATGCAAACCGCGATCATTAAAGATACTTGCGTGGAACGCGAATTCCATCAGGAACAAAATTCTAGAGCTTGGGGATTATTTATCCGAAGAAAATATCGACGTGGCGTTGCTGAGCGAAACAAAGCTCGACCCCCAAGTTCATTTAGCTTTACCGAACTTCGCGATATACCGGAGTGATCGAACAAATATGGGAGGTGGAGTTGCCGTACTCGTTAAGAACTCCATAGCGCACCAACCAATTAATAACTTTAATACCGAAAACCTAGAAAATGCCGCGGTTAACATATATATGGCTGGCAACAGGACAATAACTGTCATAGCAGCATATAACGCGCCTAGAAAAACCCTCTTTACTTCCGACTTGGACGAAATTTTCCCTTCGCCCAACGAAATTATATTAGGCGGTGATTTGAACGCGAAACATAGCATCTGGAACTCCAGAATAACCACGACACGCGGAAGAATTTTAGCGTCACACGTGGATACGAATAATTATTCGGTAATCGGACCGGACCAACCAACGTTCTACGGGCCAACAGGGAGACCCGATGTTCTCGACATATTTAAAACTAACAATATTAACCAACCAACCACCATTGACACCGAGGCGGTACTGAGCTCCAACCATAATCCAGTTATTCTAACACTGGATCACTGGAACTCAATACCTCAACAACAGGAAGAAAGAAGAATCGACTGGAGAAAGTTCACCGAATTACTGAAGAATACTGAGAGAATTCCACCGGATCTACAAACGACCACCGAAATAGAACTCGAAGTCCGAAAAATAACGAAGGAAATTCAAACCGCAATGGAAAAAGCCACAAAGACCATCAAGAAGTGTTCCAAAGAAGTCAACAGACTACCTACGGAACTAAAAGCTCTGATAAGGAACAAAAATAGAGCACGAAGAATCGCTCAAAGAACTTTATATCCCGAAGATAAGAGAGAGGCCAACAGACTAGCCAACCTAGTCAAGGAAGAAGTACAGAAATACAGGAACGAGAAATGGCAAGTGCTACTAGAAAGCATCAATGAAGACTGCGAAGAACAAGACGCCCACTACAAACCAATGTGGCATCTGAACAGAATCCTGAAGAAAAGGAACAACAAATCACGTCCTTTACACGGCGTGAATGGAATTGTATACGCAGATGAAGACAAAGCGAACGCCTTCGCTGAAACACTAGAGCTCCAATTCGCACCGCATCGCACACCAGACGACGACATCGACTTCGAAGAGAGAGTGGAAAGAACAGCAGCACGAATAATACAAACAGACACAGAAGAACAAATAAGACCCACAACAATCGACGAGTTGAAAGATGAAATCAAACACCTCAAAAAGAAGAGTGCACCCGGCGAAGATAGAATAAACAACACTCAAATACGACACCTTCCGATAGAATACCTGGAATTCATCGTGAACATCTGTAACGGCATACTGAGAATGTTTTACTTCCCTGAAGCCTGGAAGAATGCCACAGTGATAATGATCCCGAAACAAGGAGAGGACCAACTATACCCGCAAAATCACCGCCCGATAAGCTTACTATGCACAATTGGAAAACTGGTTGAAAGACTAATACTACGACGACTAGAAGATAAACTAGAAGAGAAGAAAGTGATCCCACCAGAACAATATGGATTCAGAGCTGGACATTCAACAGAACTCCAGACACTAAGATTGACGGAAAATATAATCCACAATATAAATAGGAAACACATAAACGTGGCAGCCTTCCTAGATGTCTCGAAGGCATTCGACAAGATGTGGCATGAAGGACTAATCTACAAGATGAAAGAAGCTAATATAAGCCTACCGATCATAAAGGTCATTGGAAAATACCTGAAGAACAGATCCTTTCAAGTAAAAATTGGAAGACATAGATCCCGCATAACCCCCATAACAGGAGGAGTACCACAAGGAGGAGTACTTTCATCGAAGTTGTACAACTTATACACGGCAGACATACCGAATGTACTCCCTAACGATACGAAAGTGTTCACATACGCAGATGACACCGCAATCCTGGCACATTCAAGAAACTTGAACCTAGGAACCCGATACGCCCAGACAGCAATTGACACCATCCTGGAATGGATGGAAAAATGGAAAATTAAAGTAAACGCAGGAAAGACACAGGCTTTTGTATTCGGCAAGAAAAGCTCATTACCCTCAGAAGAAATAGAGATAGATGGAGAGACGATTCCTTGGAAGGACAAAATCAAATACCTGGGAGTAGTATTTGATAGAAAAAATCACGTGGAAAGACCACATCGATTATATCATGCAGAAAGTTGCTGTAAGAAAAATAGAACTCTATCTGCTAATTGCTAGAAACAGTAAGCTCAGTATAAGCAACAAGTTACGCTTATACAAGTCAATAATTGTACCACGCATGTTGTACTGTTCAACTGCATGGGGAGAGACTGCAAAAAGCCGAATGAAGAAACTGGAATCAGCCCAGAACAAACTACTGCGACAAATAACTGATGCGCCCTGGTTCATCAGGAATAGAAACATCCGGCAAGACCTTGGGGTGAGCACGATGGAAGATCAAGTACAACAGAGGAATAAAAGGATCCTGGAAAACACAGAACGCCACACGGACCCAACACAAAGAGAAGCTTTGGACTATGACCCAGAAGAACCCACAAAGATCAAACGGCCAAAATTGGCACTATTACCTGTCGGAGGACAATGAAGAAACCGACATCTAACGAAGTGAAGATGTAACACTTCAACAACACATTCAAGAAGGAAATAAAAATAGAGACAACATGAGTAAAAGTATTGAATACTAACTCAAAACACCCATCGACGCCCTGATGGAGACAGGAGTTTTAGTGGGTAAACATCTTCAGGAGAAGATGGACTCCCACACTGTTCCTTTTAAGGTTCGCCCATAAAGGGTTTCTCCTGTATAAAAAAAAATATATATATATATAAACAAGAAGCAGGTGTCAAACATGTGTTTCCGCTTATGCTGGTCAAGCTGCCGAAAACGGACGACAGCAAAGACATCTTCAGCATGAACTATTTAGGATTCTTCAAAATCAGAGTAGAGCCGCAGAGGTAAACGAAGAGATACCTTCAGTGTCACCGTTGCCAGAATTACGGCCATACTCAATCGACTTGTCACATCCTCCCACGATGTGTTAAATGCGGCGAAGGACACTGGTCCAATGAATGCGCGAAACCCACAAATACCCCAGCAGTGTGCGCCAACTGCGAGCTTGCTCACCCCGCTAATTATCATGGGTGCAAATTTTATCCGGGAAATACCCCTAAAACATCGACTCAAAGTCAACCGAAAAGAATTATTCGGGAAAGAAGAGTTGTTGAAGGTAAATCTTACCTCTCAGCAGCAAAACAATCCGCGAAACCAACGCCGGAAAAGAGTACGAAAACAAATACAAGTCCCAATCAAGTCGCAGAGATGTTGGCACAAATGACAGTGCTGATACCAAGATAGCCAGTCGTCTTGGATAAATTTAAACCGCGATCACTAAAGATACTTACGTGGAACGCGAATTCCATCAGAAACAAAATTCTAGAGCTTGGGGATTATTTATCCGAAGAAAATATCGACGTGGCGTTACTGAGCGAAACAAAGCTCGAACCCCAAGTTCATTTAGCGTTACCGAACTTCGCGATATACAGGAGTGATCGAACAAATCTAGGAGGCGGAGTAGCCGTACTCGTTAAGAACTCCATAGCGCACCAGAGTATTAATAATTTCAATACAGAAAACGCCGCGGTTAACATATATATGGCTGGCAACAGGACAATAACTGTCATAGCCGCATATAACGCGCCTAGAAAAACACTTTTAACTTCCGACTTGGACGAAATTTTCCCTTCGCCCAACGAAATAATTTTAGGCGGTGATCTGAACGCGAAGCATAGTATCTGGAACTCCAGAATAACCACGACACGCGGAAGAACTTTATCTTCACACGCGGATACGAATAATTATTCGGTAATCGGACGGGACGAACCGACGTTCTACGGGTCAACAGGGAGACCCGATGTTCTCGACATATTTATTATTAACAATATAAACCAACCCACCACCATAGACACCGAGGCGGTACTGAGCTCCAATCATAATCCAGTTATTCTTACACTGGATCACTGGAACTCAATACCTCAACAACAGGAAGAAAGAAGAATCGACTGGAGAAAATTCACCGAAATACTGAAGAATACCGAGAGAGTTCCACCGGATCTACGAACTACCACCGACATCGAACTAGAAGTAAACAAAGTGACCAAGGAAATTCAAAATTCACTAGGAAAAGCCACGAAAACAATCAAGAAGTGTGCCAAAGACGTCAACAAACTACCCCCTGAATTGAAAGCTCTAATCAGGAACAAAAATAGAGCACGAAGAATAGCACAACGAACTCTATATCCCGAAGATAAGAGAGAGGCCAACAGACTAGCAAACTTAGTCAAAGAAGAAGTACAGAAGTACAGGAACGAGAAATGGCAAGTGCTACTTGAAAGCATCAACGAAGACTGCGAAGAACAAGACGCCCACTATAAACCAATGTGGCGATTAAATCGAATCCTGAAGAAAAGGTGCAACAGATCAAGGCCTTTACACGGGGTAAATGGCATAGTATACGCCGACGAAGAAAAAGCGCACGCATTTGCTGAGACGCTAGAGCTGCAATTTGCACCGCATCGCACCCCAGACGACGACATCGATTTCGAAGAGGAGGTGGAAAGAACAGCAGCACGAATACTGCAAACAGATACAGATGAACGAATAAGACCTACAACAATCGACGAGGCGAAAGAAGAAATCAAACACCTTAAAAAGAAGAGTGCACCCGGTGAAGATGGAATAAACAACACTCAACTACGACACCTTCCGATGGAATACCTGGAATTCATCGTGAACATCTGCAACGGCATATTAAGACTGTTATACTTCCCTGAAGCCTGGAAGAATGTGATCATGATCCCAAAGCAAGGAGAGGACCAACTATACCCACAGAATCACCGACCGATAAGCTTGCTAGGCACACTAGGAAAACTGGTAGAAAGATTGATACTACGACGATTAGAAGAGGAACTGGAAGAGAAGAAAGTGATCCCACCAGAACAATATGGATTCAGAGCTGGACACTCAACAGAACTCCAGACACTAAGATTGACGGAAAATATAATCCACAACATAAACAGGAAACACGTAAACGTGGCAGCCTTCCTAGATGTCTCAAAGGCATTCGACAAGATGTGGCATGGAGGACTGATATACAAGATGAGGGAAGCAAATATAAGCCTACCTATCATTAAGATAATTGGAAAATACCTGATGAACAGATCATTTCAAGTGAAAGTTGGAAGACACAGATCCCGCAAAACTCCCATAACAGGAGGAGTTCCACAAGGAGGAGTACTATCGTCCAAGCTGTATAATTTATACACTGCGGACATACCGAGCGACCTCACCAACGATACAAAAGTGTTCACATACGCAGATGACACTGCAATCTTAGCACATTCAAGAAACGTGAACCTAGGAAAACGATACGCACAGACTGCAATAGACACCATCCTGGAATGGATGAGCAAATGGAAAATCAAAGTGAATTCAAGAAAGACGCAGGCGATTGTATTCAGCAAGAAAAGCACACTACCCTCAGAAGAAATAGAGATAGACGAAGAGAAGATTCCGTGGAAAGAGGAGATCAAATACCTGGGGGTAATATTTGATAGAAAAATTACGTGGATCTGAACTTATAACATCTCAGCTGCCGAGGTGTTCTTACTATTCTGGGATTAACATGATTTGAAATTTCAAAAAAAAGTAGTAGTTGTTTGAAATTTTATTTTCTCAATTCATCATCATCAGCAGCCTCTCATAGCCCACTCCTGGACATAGGCCTACCCTTTTGTCTTCCACATTCTTCTGTCCATGTACACATTTATCTTTTTTTTTTTTTTTTTTTTTAATGCTTGTGGCTTTTACTTGATGCAAATCCATATTTACTCAATGAAAAATTATATACGATTTACACTTATTTATTCAATATTGTGACGCGTTTCGTCGACACAGCGACTTCATCAGACTACATCATACAGTATGATGTAGTCTGATGAAGTCGCTGTGTCGACAAAACGCGTCACAATATTGAATAAATAAGTGTAAATCGTATATAATTTTTCATGGAGTACACATTTATCGATTGTTAAATTGTGGATTGAAGGATCGTTCGGAATTTCTGCGGAATCTGGCTTATTATCTCTGAAATATAAAATTTTTGAGGAACTTTTTTTTGCTGGTGAAACGATCCTCACGAAATATTGCAAACATTTGCAAATTGGCATTCTAAAACTAATTATCAAGTTTCAATTCGGTCGGATCTGTAGTTCATGAATTATTAAGGAAACAATATATCAGATTGACATAACTCTGAAAGCATTTGGCCGATTATGACCATTAACAGTATTAACCGTGGCAGTCACATGCACAACCTACTCTTAAAATTTCAAGTCTCTATCTCTTTCCGTTCGAAAGAAATGTGTTAACGGACGGCCGGCCAGACAAAGCGAATTTGTTTTTCTTCCTCTGTGAGTCGAACCTATCATTTCAGATCATTTTCGGCAGAAAAATCAAAGATTAGAGACATTTCTGCATAATTTTTATTTTATTTTATGTTTTTACATCCAACAGGCAAATGCCCAATTACAGGTGTAAACAGGTAACCAATACATACACATATAATGCCTCAAGCCGTCGTCAGGTGAGGCTGAACAAAAAAAAGGAAAATTAATTTCTAATTAACAAATACAGTTGTTTCCTAAACTGGCCAATAGAAAGGAAAAACACATCAACTGAGGATAAACCATTCAAGCTTCTGCAGATTGAAGTTACCGGACTATGAAAATGGTGTTGTGTATTGGAGACATTAATTCTAAAAGTTAAATTTGTCCTGGATAAAATGCGGGGTGTATTAAAATTTAACAAAGACAGCAGGTACATCGAATCGCCTTGACCATTAACGAATTTGAAAGCAAAGATTGCACCTGAAATTTCTCTTCTCTTTCTCAAACTTACGAAGTTGAATTCAACCAGTAGAGACTTATAGTCATAATGGCGTATAGGGTAAACGTTATGTTTTTTGTTGTACAAAAATTTCAAAAATTTTTTCTGGACGGATTCCAACGCCAAGATATATTTTTCGTGAATGGGATTCCACACTAAATTGCAGTATTCAAGTTCATCATAAACCATCGAGAGGTTTGTTGTTTATTATTATTATTAATACTCTTTATTGCTCAAATAATGTTTGGTTGCATAGTTTACATTTTGTTCGCAATAGGTGGACATATCGCTAGGCGATTTCTTCCTGCCGACCTTCACAAGATTTAAATACAAAAGTAATACAAAAATACAAAATAACACAAAAAATTTACACTCAATTGATTAGAGACTAAATTAATCCTGATTTGGGAAGGCAGGGGAATGGGAAGGAAAGAATGGTAGAAGACATGAAGACGAACACCAAAACCGGTTCAAACCGACAGCTCTGTGTTGCTCAAATACTTCTTAAGGCTGGATCTGAAAGTGGACAACGTCGGTTTTGCGATGATATGCCGAGGAATGCGATTCCAAAGCTGAGAAAATATTACTGTGAAACTGTTGTGAACAAAATTAGTGGAATGTGCAGGTGTCCTCAAGGAAGCGTGTAATACAGTGGACCAGTATACTGTAATCGTGGTAATATTTCGATATTAACACAATTACAAATAAGGTTTTGAAGGCTCTCGTTGAATTTCAAGGATTTTTGACGAGAAAAAGAAATTTTAAATATTCTTTTTTTCATGTTGGTATTTTGCAAATAACTATAGACATTCATTTCTGCCAGAACTGTATTTTTCGAGTTATTTGGAAAACAAATATTCAGATGGCTACAACCCTGAAAACATTCGATAGATTTTGCGAACTCAACCGGCTCATTTAGACTCCAAACATTCCCTGCCAATTTTAACTCTATGACTCATTGCGTTAGAGAGTAATCGTGCTTACGGCCCGACTGACATAATCAAGTTTGCCCTTGGATTATCCATCAGTGATTATAAACTAATGGCGTCAAACCATTCTCGGCCTAAAATTCGAAAATTTCATACATTTCCGCTAATCGATAAGCATTCTGTTCAGCTAAACCAACGCACCAAAAAAAAAAAAAAAGCACTGACGTAAAGTCAGTACTCTTTGGCGCGCGTGTTCACGGTGGCTAATTTGAATTGAATGATGAGTACTTCAAGCTCAGTGGATAGAGCGAGCCAAAGATCTACCCAAAGGATAGTGTACACCATTCACTGTCGGTTCAAAAATTAACAGTGCTGTATCTAAGCTGCCATCAGGATAGAGTAACAAAGTTGGAAAAGAACACAAGTGACTCTCCTTAGTCGCACAAGCTCCTAGAAGATTTGGGAGGGTCAGTATAATCCTAATCATGTTTATAGCACGCGCGCCGAAGCAGATTGACTTTTTACACTTTTTCTTTCATTGTTAAGTCAATCTGCTTTTGCGCGCGTGCTATAAACAAATTCAGCAAGAAAAGCACACTACCCTCAGAAGAAATAGAGATAGACGAAGAGAAGATTCCGTGGAAAGAGGAGATCAAATACCTGGGGGTAATATTTGATAGAAAAATTACGTGGAAAGACCACATTGAATAAATACAGCAGAAAATTGCCGTAAGGAAAATAGAACTACATCCACTAATCGCTAGAAAGAGTAAGCTCAGCATTAGTAACAAACTGCGATTGTACAAATCCATCATAATTCCACGCATGTTGTACTGTTAAACTGCGTGGGGATAGACAGCCAAAAGCCAAATGAAGAAACTGGAAATTGCCCAGAATAGACTGCTGCGACAAATAACCGATGCGCCTTGGTTCATCAGGAATAAGAACATCCGGCAAGACTTAGGGATGAGCACGATGGAAGACCAAATACGACAAAGGAACAAGAGGATCCTGGAAAACACCAAACGACACACGAACACAACACTCAGAGAGGCTCTGAACTATGACCCAGAAGACCCATCAAAGATCAAACGGCCGAAAATGGCACTAATAACTGTCAGAGGACAATGAAGAAACCGACATCAAATGAAGTGAAGAAGTCCCACTTACCAATTAATTAAAAAGAAGTTCTCAAAGAGAGACAACTATACTAACTCTAACCAACAACGAAGCACCTGATAGGATAATAGTATATTCTAAAACAAGTTGAAGAATGGGCTCCTATTAAAACACGAATGCGAAATTCGAAAACGAGCGACACAGGAGCGAGTTTTCGAACGCATGAGTGTTGGAATAGCCTTCTGCAACGAGTGTTAGACGATATTTTCTCTATTTCATTCAAGTTTTGTAAAATACTGTTGAAATTTAACGAAAAATTCGGATCATACATCCAGTGTCTTTTGTATTGTATCTTGGCAGTTGGTGTGACTGTTACGAAATTTGACAGTTTACGAAATTTGAATTTGAATCGGACTTCTCGAATTTCATTATAATCTAGAATTACACATTTAATTTGTAAATTATGACTGACGAAATCGATTTAACGCCACCAGAATTAAGAGAAATTGCAAATAAATTAATACCTCAAAAATCCAGATCCTTGTATGAAAGAGAATATGTAAAACTTATGAAGTGGTCCGAAGAGAATTCGGTAATTAGAATTTCAGAAAATGTTTTGTTAGCGTATTTTGAACATTTAAATAAGACATATAAATGTTCTACGTATTCGATGTTACGTAGTATGTTTAATATAAGACAAAGCATTGATATTTCAAAATTTGCAAGACTGCAATGCTTATTAAAAACTTTTTCTAAAGAATACAAACCGAAGAAATCAAAAGTTCTCGATTTCGAACAAATTGACAAATTCTTGAAGGAAGCATTAAACGATACTTATTTAGATATAAAGGTAACAATCTAATCATGTTTAACTATGTACGATTAATATAATATCTTTCAGGTAATATTAATCATGGGATATGCTGGGGCATGCAGAAGGGTAGAGCTCTGCAATATAAAGGTTCAAGACATAGAATTCAAGAATGATTGTATTTTGATCACCATACCAAATACAAAAACTTATAGTCCCAGGCAATTTATCATTTCAGACCCATTCTGGTTGAGTCTTGTTAGAGAATATTATGCATTGAGACCATCACATACACATCATGATCGATTCTTCATTAATTTTAGATCAGGAAAATGTAGCATACAACCTATTGGCATCAATAAAATAGGTGGAATGCCAAAAAAAATTGCAAATTTTTCAAATTTGCCCCATCCAGAACTTTATTATGGTCATTGCTTCCGTAGAAGCTCAGCTTCCCATCTAGCGAACAGCGGAGAAGATTTGATGACATTAAAGAGACATGGAGGATGGAAGAGTTCAGCAGTTGCTGAAGGATATGTTGATGCGTCTCTATCAAAAAAGATTGATATTTCTAACACACTATCAAAACAAATCAACAAAAATACCCAGGACCTGAATATGCCTTTGACTTCTAAACAGCCGAATATGTCAGAAGTCTCTATTGGAACTTTACAGGATTCTATGCATGATAACCAGCCTTCTACCTCCTCTGCATGTTTCAATCAGGCTATTTCAATGAATGAAACACATCATAAAATACCAGGAATCTCTACGTTAAATACTGGTTCAAATTGTAATATTAACGTGAAAGTATTTAACAACTGTACGATAGCAAAAATTGAATGACTTACTATTTTATTTTTATAATACATCATACTTTTTCAGTGTGTAATTACTACCTGTACCCACTTAATTAACACCAACACTTTAAAAGAGTTTCTTCAAATATGACATAACTAATAGTAAGAATATTGAAAACAAAATTTCTTCTAAGAAACGTAGAACTCTAGTGACTTTATAGCATAAGACAAGAATTACTTTCTATAGTACAAAAATTTACCTACTAAATTCACCGCATCGTTTTTCAAATATCTTTGATTTGTTTAAATGTTGAGTATCGCAACCACCATAATGCAGATATTAGGCCTCCACAACAGACCAAGAACGATATGCTAACTGACGGTGATCAATGGACTTGCTTTCAAACTATAATTTCCAATAAGTACTGGCTTATTGAAATTTTCATAGATATCAAAACTCAAAGGTATTGTCAATCATTTAATTTCCCTTGGCAAGATAATACATCTTTATAGCTCCAAACTTTTTTTTGGAATACACAATTAAGGAATTGAGAATTAACATGAACCTGTAACGTCATCCTGGAGAATATACAAATTACATACATACAGATAAAAATATTTACCATCTAAGGATACTTGTTATGTAATTAACAGCTTTTTTGATTGGAATCATTCGTAAAGTACCAAAAGCTTTAATCGTATAAATGTACATTATACAGACACATAAACATAATTTTCTTGTAGCACTAACGATACTTGGTTCAGGATATAAATTGCTGCTTAATAGCTTTTATTGATACATTTGTACTATATGTATTCATCTTTGGATTAGGAAAATTCCCTTCATTCCTGAAAAAAGGCAGTGTATATATAAGTACATAACCTATAGATCAGATTTAAAACAGTTTTCTAAGAGCATGAATGATTCAAAATAAGCAAGAACTGCAAGAAGGTAGTACCTAATTATACCTTTTAATGAAAATAAAACTTTTCGTCTCAATAATTATTTCGCTATATCCAGATTACATTATATATATGGATTGACAATTGACGTGTGTTGAAATTTGACAGGAGCGAGTGTCAATGCTGACAACCACAAAACGAAAAATATAACTAGAAACAGTGCGGGAATGAGTTCATTCCAGCACTGTTTTTAGTGCTGGAATGGACTCATTCCGATACTGAAATAGAGAAAGGAGTTTTAGTGGATAAATATCTTCAGGAGAAGATGGAGTCCCACACTGTTCCACTCTCTTCGAGAGTGGTTCGTCCGTAAAGGATTTCTCCTGTATAAAAAAAACCCAACGTCATGGAGGAGGCGCCAACCGATAATACCGACGACTACCGAACCGGATCGACCTACCGAGAAGAACAAGAAGAGGAGGGACCAGTTGCACCGAAGACCATCTTGTCACCCGGACTTGCAAGATTTTGTTCGCTTTGCTCATTAATTTTGTGAGGGTAAGATTGTGAGCACCTGTTTAGTACGAACCCAGAATTGTTTTTTTTTGCCGATAAGTACAAACCGTGGAAATTCAATCTGGCATTTCATCCCAAGTTGAATTTTTCCGAAGTGAGGGGGGGGTGTAATGAAGTTTCATTTTTTCACGAAAATCAGGCTTCATTTTGAGAGGCAATCCGCCGTATTCACAAAGCGTTGTTAAGTGTTTGAATCTCCTAACTGAGGTCCTCAGTTAAGGATAAATAAGAATCGCAACCTCGGTTTAAGTGAAAATTAACATGAAACAGGCCTGTTTAAGCACCGTTACTTACGTTAACTGAGGTTGCGATTCTTATTTATCCTTAACTGAGGACCACAGTTAGGACTTAACGGAGACTCAAACACTTAACAATGCTTTGTGAATACGGCGGAATATCTTTGATATCCGTTAAAGTTACAGTGCAAGAACATTCATATTCATTCAGTCCGTTCCCCAATTATTTCCCAATAAAATTCCGTTGTTAAATCATGAAAAGAATCCGTTTTCCATAATTCGTAAAAACGCGAATTAATTCCTTTCGTGACGATCCTCAGTATTCCGAAATTAATCAAAAACCGAAAAAGTATATATCTGCATTCAACTCTGCGGCGTTGGAAGCAGATACCACCGTTTTTCATGTACCGATGCACGATAAATTGGAGCTGAAGACTTTTTCAAACCGAAATTGTTCTAGAACAATAAGTTTTTCAGTGACCATTTTCTCGCAGGTTAGATTTCCTTTACCCTGTCCCTCCGGCAGATATAAAAGGAAACCTTTCCCCGAAATTCATTCATTCTATATTAATTCCGCATTTAAATTCGATAGTCTATCTATATTATTCCATACTGATTCTATATTCAGCCGTTATTGATCCCGAATTTTCAACCATACCGTCGAGCGTAGAATTCCGTATTTTCTTTCTTTTGATTTTTTTCTTTACCGAATAGGCTTTTATTGTATTTTTCTTCTTTATTAATTAGGTTTTTTTTCGGGGTATCTTCATTTTCTTCTTCTATTTTTATTTCCAATAGTGAGTGAACAGTGAATACTGAGGTAGGTAACCTTATTACACCGTATTTTTTTCATCTGATAACCGTTTACTTCCCTTATACCTTCGTGACCTTGTGGTTCACGCATTTTAACTGTAATTCTTGTTTCGCCTCCCCACCCCACCGACCGTCCTACCCTTTATCCAATTTCCCTCAACTATCGAAAAGAGTCACCTTCGTCACCTGTTTTCCCGAAGTGTTAACAGGCGACAGGGAGTCCCGTTGTTGCTTCTCGCCCTTACCCATGGCGTGTTAACCTTTGAGCAAGAGAAGAAACTCGAACCACCTACCATTCCATCTATTACCCGATTTTACTCTTCCCCAATCCACCCAAGCCCGTTACCTAGTTTTATTCTTCCGATAAAACTAATTCAATTTAAATTCTGGTAGGCCAGTATATCGGGGGGTAACTGAGATGTACTCGTGGGCTGACTTTGTGATCACATTGTATATATATCCATCCTACTTTGGGATAATTAAATTATATTGAAAACTCTCATAAAATTCTTTGTTGCCGCTACCGACCTAGATAACCCCGAACTCTGTCTCTGACTAGTGGCTATCCAGGTGGGTTTGCTATTTTCCCCTTTTAAAAGAATAGCTGGCGCCCGAGGTAAACCTCCGTCAGAGGAAACCCCGTTACAGTACATTTTCAGTTGTGTCTGTGTCATCTGACAGATTAGAAGGGAATATATTCAACGCAGGAGGAGTGTACGACAGCAGGCAATTAAGAGAACTGATCTTCTACTTGAATTGGTTCAAATCCAAAGGAATAGGCTAAATGATGGATATGAGAACATAGTGATATCCTCCTAGAAAAATGGGACAGCATAAATGAGATCAGGAATATTTATGGAGTTTTTTACGGAAGAGTAGATCTTGTATTTTTCGAATAGTTTTCAGTTCAACTATAAGTATATTTCATTCAGGATATGAAAAATATATTTCCAATGTTTATACCTTTCCGAGTTTTTTGCGCGTATGTTCTGGGGAATATCGCGTTATCATTTTGCCCAAATGTTTGTAACTTTCGAATTTTTTTACGAAAATGGTCTCAAACGATTTGGTTCGACTCCCCAATGAAGAATTCGAGGTCAAATTTGATTCTGTCCGGTCGTTGCCACGATATCTTGAGGACGGAAAGAGCTAGCGACTTGAAATTTTCAGGGTAGGTGGCGCATCTCAATACAACGGACAAGTTCGTTAATGGGTAATGGTTTCCAAGTAATAATTTTGTTTTCAACCAATATAGATCCGATCGAATTGAAACTTGGTGAATAGTTGTAGAATATAAACCAAAGCACGTTTGTGAAATTTGCGAGAATCGTATCGCTAGAAAATTATTAAAAAATTATTAAAACATATTTTTGTTGTCACGATAACCTGAGAACGGAAAGAGAAAGCGGCTTGAAGATTTCAGGTTAGGTTGTGAATCTGAATGCGACATTTGAGTTTGTTTATAAGCATAATCGGCCAAACGGTTTTAGAGTTATAGCCATCTGAAATTTGGTTGTTTTCTGTTACTCATTAACTCGAAAAATACTAAACCGATTGAATTCAAACATGGTTATTAGTTGTAGAATGCCAACGCGAAAATTCTTGAAAAATTTCGTGAGGATAGTATTTGTAGAAAATTTTTAAAGAATCATTGAAAATCGAACAAAAAAATCTATGTATAGTAACTATCCGTCTGAAATTGCTGAAATTTTGCAAGAGCCTTTAGAACCTAACTCTACTGCCAAGTTTCAAGTTTTAACACCATCGGTTAAATATTGTTGGAGATTCGAGCAGCCTTGTGTGCGTTCAGTAGATGGGTGACCGTTGCCTCGACAACTTTCGAACGAAAGGAGATAGGGAGAGTTGAGTTTGGGCATAATCGGTCTAACGGTTTCCTAGTTATACCCACCTGGAATATTATTTCCTTGATAACTCAAAAAATAAATATTCGATCAAATTGAAGCTTGGTAACTAGTAGTAGAAAATCAACATAAAGACGTGTTTAAAATTTTGTAAGAACCATACCCCAAGAAAATTTGAAAAAAATGACGAAAAAAAAAATTTTAACAACCGTATCCCTAGAAAATTTCAGAAAAATCACTTAATTCGAATTTACCATGGTAAATTCGAATATCATAGATGGGGCAAATCAGGTTCTTGTAGGAGGCCAGGCATGTTTGAATTTAAAATTAATAAAAAGGATAAGTAATATAAATACACAAAATTTAAGTCTAACTGATCAAAATGAATTCATTAACAAAAATCTAAAAATTTTCACTGGTTTTGGTAGGTTTCCAGGTAAACAGAATATCCCTACAAAAGAAGATTTTGAAAGTGTTTGTCGCCCACCATGTGAAATTCCATTCGCCATACGGGATCAACTCAAATTAGAATTAGATTGATTAATTGATAGAAAAGCTATAGGTAGTTAAAGTTGACGAGATAAAACCTGAAGCAAGTATAAATAGAATAGTCATTATTGAAAGGACTAACGGGAACATAAGGTTATGTTTAGATCCTTCTGACTTAAATTGTCAAATTATCAGAAAACCAAGGTTAGGATTAAATATAGAGGAAATATGCTCAAGTTTAAGAGGAAAAAATTACTTTACCGTAATTGATCTTTCCGAAAGTTATATTCACTTGGAATTAAACGATGAATCATCATGGAAGTGTTCCTTCGCAACCCCATTTCGTGTATATAGTTTTGCCTTACGGATTGTCAAATTCCCATGTGTTTCAAGACGAAGTAGAAAAACATTTTTCGAATTTACAAAATGCGGTTATATATCATGATGACATGATTATTCATGGAAAAACGAGGGAAAAACACGACTAGCAGTTGCTCAAGTCGTCAAAAAGGCCGAAGAAATCGGTGCCAGATTTAATAGGACAAGATTCAATTCTGTCCGAACCAGGTTAAATTTATGGGACAAATCTTCTCCAAGAACGGAATGCAAGTTGATTCCGGGAGAGTTGAATCTTTATGTAAACTGCAAGTGTGCAGGTGTGAAGTGTGAGCTACAGCGAATTATAGGTTGCCCAAGTATCCTCAAGCTTTTGATAGATTTAAAGAAGTTATCACGAATACACCAGCCCATCAAGGCAAACACTCCTACAATGTGACGCATCTAAGAATGGACTAGGTTGTTGTATGTTTCAGAAGTATGATAACAACATTTTAAAATTGGTTTCTTGTGTTTCCAGGTCAATGAATGAGCATGAGATCAACTATAGCCAGACCGAAAAAGAACTTTTAGCTATATATTTTGGAACTCAAAAATTTCATAACTTTATTTACAGGCAGATAATCGATGTACAAACAGATCACGAGCCCATCATTTTCATAATGAAGAAACCTATACAAAAAGTAGGTTCAATACGATTACAACGGTTTAGGATCAAATTAATAAAATATTCTTTGAAAGTTCACTATGTGCCTAGTAAAAACGTACAGTTCGCTGACATGTTATCACGGTCAAGTTTGAAGGTAACAAATACCATAGACCCTGATATGTTTAAAATGGTTCATATTGTTCCAAAATACTTAGCTATGACTCAAGAAAAAAAAACAATTCCGAATTGAAACAAGTAAAGATTCTACTGTAGCCACAATTCATGACTGGTATTACAATGGTTGGCCTAGAAAACATCAAATACCTAAAGATTGTAAATCTTATTATACTTTAAGAAATTCAATTTATGTTGAGGCAGGCATTATTTTTGTTGGAGAAAAAATAATTGTTTCCGAAAACTTATCTGGTAACATAACAACTTTTATTAGAAATTCGTCGTGTATGTGAAAAATATATGCCGGCAAACTACAAGGAGCCTTTTTTGTCACATAGTGTACCCAAGTTAAGATTCAGTAAGTTGGCTGTAGACATTTTAGAGTTTGCAGGGAAAAACTATTTAGTACTTATCGATCATTTTTCACATTGGCTTGAACTAATTTGCCTGAGGGATAAAACTTCTGAATCTGTCATAGAGTGTTTTCAAAATGTCTTTACTAGATTTGGATATCCTCAAATTATTATAGTTGATAATTTACCTTTTGTATCAGCCCGTTGTCAAAAATATTACAACAGTAAGGACATTGTGATAACAACATGTTATCACAATATCGACGAAATACTTCTTTCAAATAACAGGTTGTTTCCTAAGAAGATTTCCGTTTTTACGGCTAAATAGACAGACGGACGGAAATAAACATATTCACGAATTCTTCTTCAATAGGTGTAATCGTTCGAGACTATTTTCTGCTACAATTCGTTCAATAATCAATACAGATATCTTGGAATGTGAGATGTTTGATGTCTGTGTCAATAAATCAATTACGGACATGTCGTATCTCTATAGATATTTCCTGTTCACATGTATTTTGAATTGCTTGCTGGCCATAGTTATATAGTAATAGTATAGTCACTGCCTGGCGACAAATTACCTATCTGATAACTTTACTTTCAAGTCACTATTATAAAACAAATTAATCACGATTGATAGTTATCGACTTCGAATTCTTTATAAAAAATTTCCCGCATTTTGATAGTTAACGTGACAAATTCAAAACAAATGGGTGAGTTCAATTGTTGCAAGGGGGCCGGGCACCGAATCATTAGAGTAGAGACAGAATATACGGAACGAAGATAAGCGGGAAGAAATTTTACCGCGTAAAATACAACATAACATAACCTGCGAACTGCGAAGTTTAAAGTTTTTCAGTAATTCGTTTTCCTGTGAACGGTCTGATTGATACGTTTATACATACATACATACATACATATTTTTGTGAGGAAATCAAGGAAAAAAATGTCAGGTAAGTTGATGAAGGTATATTATAATCATTAATAAGTGGATATCAGAAGTAGCATTCAACAAGTCCAGAGCGTTCGTGCTAATCGGGTCCTTTATAAATGGCTTCGTATAATAAATATACTTATGCATATATTTCACAAATCAAATAGACCCCAGGGGTTCACTGATCTGCCGAGAAAGCAAGAGCAGACGCGTTTCTGGCTTCTTGGCCTTCATCAGTACCCTGTAGCTTTTCTCAACAAATTCAACTAAACTGATCTGGGTTAAGCCTCTCAGAGCCGGTTTGGTCGATCATTTCAATCGCCCACGCCACCTATGAGACGAAACACGGAAATCAGCCTCTCCCCACCAGTGAATATTTGAAGCGTGAAATCATATGCCACCATTCACTCGACATTAATCGATAACGAGTCCCACAGAGCTCAGACAGTATCTTCTCAATGGCCATGAACGCTGTTTAGCGTTTTCAAAAATAATAATGAAAAATGGCGATACCGTTGTTAAAAAAAATGGGTTCAAGCCCTGTGGACAGGAGCTTTCTGGCGCTCTAGTTCAAACAGACAAATTATATCTGGTATTGGTTTCTCAGAGTTGGGAATTATATCAATGTATTCATATGATATCACTGCATCATAAAGGAAATTCAATTCAAATAATAGTTTATTAGATAAGTAATAATAAATTACCTTGTAATCGATCAAAAATTTCCTGATCTACGTTCACCAAACTACAGAATTATGCTTTCAATATTTACGTAATATTTTCAAACATTTTCGGGTGAGGTGCCCGTTGCATCGCTAAAATACGAGTATTTCAACCCCAATATTTTTGCAGTTACAATATTCCCTTCTGTCAAGTTGACATTATGAGAATTCATACATAGAATAATAATTATATCAATCTGTGAAATACGATTTACATTGAAATTTTAAAAAATCATATCTCCGAAAGTATTAGCTTGTTAGAGTTGAAAATGATATGAATGGATTCTTATGATAAAACTGCTTATTAAAAAAAATTTGATTTGGAATTTGTTTCGTTAAAAAATTTTTTTTTTTTGTTACTCCGAAACCATCTGTCCGATTTTGCCCAATAACGAACTTAGCCGAGCTATTCATCCCCCAAACCTACTCTGAAAATTTCAACTCTCTAGCTCATTCCGTTCGAGAGTTATCGTGCTTACGGCCGGCCGGACAGAATGAATTTCGACCACGGATTCTTGATCAGTGAGTCGAACCAAATCGTTTAAGACCATTTTCATCGAAATATTCCAAAATTACAGACATTTGGGCAAATTGATAAGCACTCAGTTCCGAGGAACTAGAGCGCCAAAAATCAACAAGTCCAGAGCGTTCCTACTAATCGGGTCCTTCATAAATGGCTTCGTATAATAAATATACTTATGCATATATTTCACAAATCAAATAGACCCCAGGGGGTTCATTGATCTGCCGAGAAAGCAAGAGTAGACGCGTTTCTGGCTTCTTGGCCTTCATCAGTACCCTGTAGCTTTCTCAACAAATTCAACTAAACTGACCCGGGTTGAGCCTCTGAGAGCCGGCTTGGTCGATCATTTTATTCGCCCACGCCACCTATGAGACGAAACACGGAAATCAGCCTCTCCCCACCAGTGAATATTTGAAGCGTGAAATCATTTTTGAATTTTGAATTTTTGAAAACGCTAAACAGCGTTCATGGCCATTGAGAAGATACTGTCTGAGGTCTGTGGGACTCGTTCTCGATTAATGTCGAGTGAATGGTGGCATATGATTTCACGCTTCAAATATTCACTGCTGGGGAGAGGCTGATTTCCGTGCTTCGTCTCATAGGTGGCGTGGGCGATTAAAATGATCGACCAAGCCGGCTCTGAGAGGCTTAACCCGGGTCAGTTTAGTTGAATTTGTTGAGAAAGCTACTGGGTACTGATGAAGGCCAAGAAGCCATAAACGCGTCTGCTCTTGCTTTCTCGGCAGATCAATGAACCCCCTGGGGTCTATTTGATTTGTGAAATATATGCATAAGTATATTTATTATACGAAGCCATTTATGAAGGACCCGATTAGCAGGAACGCTCTGGACTTGTTGATTTTTAACAACGGTATCGCCATTTTTCATTATTATTAGAAGTAGCATTACTATATTATTATTTTGCACATTTGCAATGTGTTACTTACGATAAAATTATCTTCCCTAGTAGCATAATGCTTCCTGCATGTTCATGTATAATCAAAAAACAACGATCTATTATTATTGAGCCTTCCATCCTTGATTCGCTGCAAAGTAATAAAGTGGTGCACAGTATTCGTACTTGTGCTTTTGGCTAGGAAACTAATATGTATTTGCTTCGTTTGATTTATATTCATGATTACTTTTTTTTAGGAATGTTCAAGATTGTACAGACGATTGAAAAAGGAATGAAGCAACTTATGATTATACCTTCACCTTGGAAACACAATAGTCAGCTGCGGTGGCCAAAATTAGGTGCAGATAAACTTGTGAAGATTGCTAATTCAAAACCAGAAGCAAACTGGTGTACAATGAATTGTAAATTGAAGAGGAATCATCTGATAACTTACGAAATTGCAGAGGAGAAATTGGAAAGAATGCTAGAGAATGATGATACAGAGCAGGAGGAATATATGAATATCCAGTCAAAAAAGAGGCCCAGAGTGATATTTCTTGAACTGGATTTCAATTGTTTGGTGGACAAATGTATGGTAAGATATTCATATATACCTAATGTATGTCGATGAATCCAATGATAAATCGTTACATACAGTATGGTGCAAATGAAAAGAATTAATTCGTTATTTCGTAAACCGGCGACTATAAGGAAAAATCCTAAAACCCGTCGATTTTTATTCTTAAACGGTCTAATCATAAGGATACCTTTTTATTTTTGACGTCATCTATGTAAGCGTGATGACGTCATCGCTAAAATTTTCAGATGGAAAGGTGGGTGTTGTAATACATTATTTGAAAAGTCTTTTAAATACCTATTCAGCCATATCAATGAAGTACAAAAATTGTTCTTTTTATTTTTTTAAACAATTAATAAAATTTTATTATTATTATTTAATATGACGTCAAAAATAAAATGACGTCAAAAATAAAATGGTTTCCTTACGAATAGCCTGTTTAAGAATAAAAATCGACGGGTTTCGGGATTTTTCCTTAAAGTCGCCGGTTTACGAAATAACGAATTTATTCCTTTCAATTGCACCATACTGTATATACATTTAATAATGATTGTCGATATAATAGTTGAATATAAGCGAGTAACCGGAGCAGACCGGTAAGGACCAATATCTTGCTTAACATAACCGATCGGGTATAATAGCAAGGGATTGGTCTTAACCTCTCTGTTCCGGTTACTCGCTCAAATTCGACTAAAGTCTTTTTGCTTTCCAGTTGCCAGTGACAGTAGAAGACGAGTCAGACAACCTCAGATCATTAATTGAAAAAAAATTGGTTCAAGCCCTGTGGGCAGGAGCTTTCTGGCGCTCTAGTTCAAACAGACAAATTATATCTCCGAAAGTATTGGTTTCTCAGAGTTGGGAATTATATCAATGCATTCTTATGAAAGAACTGCATCATAAAGGAAATTAAATTCAAATAATAGCTTATTTATCAAGATTAAATGAGCAATCTGAGAATGAGAACTGCACCATGGAAGAAATCAAATTAAAATAGCTGAAATGAATTTGAGTCTTTCTTATAGAACAGGATGAAATATACAAGTATGAACACAGATCATATAATAAAGCTTAGATAGAATAATTATAGCATTCTGTGAAAACTTAGAAGTACGTACGATTCATTATTGAAATTTAGAAAAATCATATCTCCGAAGTATTAGCTTGTTGGAGTTGAAAATGATATCGATGGAATTTAATGGTGAAACTGCATCTTAAAAAAAATTGAGCACTCAGATCCGAGGAACTAGAGCGCCAAAATGTGTAATTCCCTTTCCGGGATTTGAGCCCGCCTTCTCTCGTTCCGAAACCCGACGGGTCAGACCAACCGTCTATCGGGCTCCTCGAACTATCTAATCGATCTCCGGTATTAGAATAAAACGTCGGTGCTTACCTGGGATATATATTCTTAATTTTCACTTTTCGACATAAAATCGCCACAGGAGGGTTTATTTGACGGTATTTTACCCTTGTTTCTCTAAGTCGATTTTACGTTTCTCGAACCAACTATTAGCAAGAAATTAGAAAATGTCATTTCTCAGGAAAATAAGTTGAAATTATGACAATTCATACATAGAATAATAATATAATTCTGTGAAAACCTAGAAATACGATTTTTTATTGAAATTTTGAAGAATCATATCCCCGAAAGTATTAGCTTCTTACAGTTAATAATGATATCGTTGGATTCTTATGGTAAAACTACTTATTGAAAAAAATTTAATTTGGAATTTGTTTTGTGAAAAAAAAATTTTTTTTGTTACTCCGAAACAATCTGTCCGATTTTGCCCAATAACGAACTCAGCCGAGATATTTATCTGCCAAACCTACTCTGAAAATTTCAACTCTCTAGCTCATTCCGTTCGAGAGTTATCGTGCCTACAGCCGGCCGGACGGCCGGACCGGCCGGACAGAATGAATTTCGACCACGGATTCTTGATCAGTGAGTCGAACCAAATCGTTTAAGACCATTTTCATCGAAAAATTCGAAAATTACAGACATTTGGGCAAATTGATAAGCACTCAGTTCCGAGGAACTAGAGCGCCAAAAAGAAACTTCCCTAATTAATGAAGACATCAACAAATTCCTTGACAACCAAGAAATGATCACACACTTTTCATGTCAAGAAAAATTGTTCAACAGCTTGCTGCATTAATGATTCAATGTCTGGTCACCAGCTGCACTGTAAGACCGTGAATGAAACTAACCTTGATGAAGACATATTCTCTAACCCTATTGAAACGTTAACAAAATTGGAAAAACTTGAGGCGAAATTGTCAAATGAAATTGACATGGATGAATGTGTTAAAAAAATTCAGTTACGTTTGTGGAAGAAAAGGATCTGGCAATGGAATGAATAATAGCTACATTCTGGTAGATATATATATATATATATATATATATATATATATATATATATATATATATATATATATATATACATATATATATATATATATATATATATATATATATATATATTCTTTTGAACTTGAGTAGATAAAATATTTTCACGAAAATTCATAACGTTATGTTCATGGGCTGGAGGAGCAAGAGACGGAACAGAAAAAATACCTTTCAAAATATACAAGAATGTTATTGCCCTATTCTTTCATGTAGTGAGACTCTCCGATGAGATAATGTTTCAAAGCTGTAATTAGAAATTCTACCAAAAGAAATGAGAGTACCCAAGCCAGAAGTTCAAGGACCAACATGAGACCAAGAAGTCTTTCGTACAAGGTGAATGATTAAATTTGATCTTTTTCGTTGTTTCCTGAATGTTATGGAACTTAAACAGTATATTATGTTTCCAAAGATTTTCTCTGCTTTCCTTATATCTTGAACTCATTATTTCATTTCAGACTAGGAGCACGAAACATGAGATAAAAAAAAGAACAACAATACTTTGGAAGCTGATGAGAATGATAACCTTCTAACCAGTTATGTGAATTATACAATCATTTTCTCTAAGTTCTATATTATTAATTCTCTGCTACTATCTAGATGCTTGTTGAAGATTGTGATGTCATTGAAGGAACCTCAATGGAGCAGGTGAAACGAAAATAAATGTCAAGTTTTATATAATATTATTTGAATGTTTTTTAGAACGGTGAAAATCATTTCAGTATGGAGGCAATGTCTGATTATTTATTTGATATTTCATAATGTGTGCAATTCAATTGCTACCATTTTACACTTGATATCATTAGTTGAATAATGTTTTAGTGGCTGTCGACTATTATCGGTAGTTTTGAAAATATTCAAGAATGACGATTTTATGGGAATTTCAAAAACATCTTCTAAATTACTGACAGCATTTCCACTAATAAAAGGACTATTGTTCTTCAATACAGCGTACTCCATAACTTCAATTTCATCATTATGACAAATAAACCATTTATTACGAATATCTGTTGACAAGGAGAATCCTTCAACTCTATTTTTGAGAAATATCCCGAGTTAAGCTTGTTTTTCAAGATGGGGAATGAAATGCTATGTTATTCAGATTCATTTATACATTGCATGATTTCACTCATCTTTTTGGCAACTTGTGCTAGTGGTGAACTGCCATTTCTTAATGAATTTTTGATTTGATAAAGACGACTTGCGGTCTCGTCGCGCTGGTATACGAGCAGCCTAAGAAAGTAGAATATTCAGAACCATTCCAATGACATAAAACGTCTAAGCATCTTACAGCCCTATGAATTTCAGATGGAAATTTACATTCCTCGAAAAAATGTGAAACACTAGTGATATTTTTTGCACACCATTTAGTCTTGTAACTGCCGAAGCTACCATCCCGCCATCCTAATAAACATCTTTTCATGACACTCAAAATCAATCAGGTGAAGGGAATCACCAACTGGGAAGTGTTCCACCATATCAATTGTCAATAAACTCAGCGGAGAATCTTGTTTATGATGGCATCCATACAACTGTGCACGAAATCCTTCGTTGGTCGTTTTTTTACAACCTATCCTCGGAAAGTAAACTGTATGCGATATGTGGGAATATTCTCCAACTATTGTACACTTGAGACAATCATGTTTACTGTTGAAGTTGGTTACTCCTGTAAGCATGGGCGTAGCCAGCGAAGGGCAGGGAGGGGCAACTGCCCCCCACCCCCCTGGGTTGCGTTCGAATATTAACTCCGTAGAGTAAAATTTACTCCATTGCGTCCGAAAACGGAAGAGTTGAGTAATATTACTCTATGACTGTCGATCAAAAAGTCGGAGTATTCGACTCGGAGTTAACTCTAGTAAATGTCAGAGTTTATTTTACTCCACTCAAATTTGACATAACGCATGGGACGGAAAATCTCTTATTTCTCTGTCTCACTCTGTTTTATGACGAATGAAGATTGAAGAGTAGTTTCTCCCGCCGAATTCGAGATTGAGATTATTTAAAAGATTGTTTATTTGATACTTCTCCCAAGTTAGAATAATATTTATTATTAGATAATTATTACGATGAATTAATATGAGTCGCATATATGTAAGGAAAATAATATATTCTGGTAACATTGGCACACAAGTTCTTTGTGAGGTGGTTGACGAATTCGGTAAGTATAAGAAGATAATAGACTATGAAATATTAAATAATAGATTCGAACAACTCGACTGCCTAGATATTCTGGATGCGTCCGATGTGAATTTGTGGCAAAATTTTCTCTCCAAAGTGCGACATGAAGTGAATGAATCAACTACTTGTAAAACTGTCAACTACCATCCGACGAAGCCATGGGAGAGTTCGAGAGTATGTATATACTAAAGTTAAGGACAGATTGAGCTCACGTGCGAAACGCATTATGACGTCTAGACCCTTGAATTCGAATGAAAACATATGACTTACAAACATACTTACCTATCATACGCAACGTTGCGTGTGATAGGCATGTTTTTAAGTAATCTATTTTCATTCAAATTCAAGGGTCTATACTTCGTAATGTGTTGCGTACGTGGGCCCAGTCTATCGTTGGCAGCTTATATAATATATTATAAATTTGTGTTCTCTGCTTGGAAGGCACCACACACAGATTTAGGTAGCCGATTTTCTCGTTTAAACATCCCGCAAACTCGAAAAAGCTGTTTCTTCGCATGCGCCGCCGACATTTTGCATTTACATTAGTCGAATTTAAGCGAATAACCGGAACAGTGCGGTTAAGACCAATCCCTTGCTATTATAACCGATCGGTTATGTTTAGCAAGAGATTGGTCTTAACCGCTCTGCTCCGGTTATTCGCTTAAATTCGACTCTTAACCGTATAACCGCAAATCGTAACGTAATCAAAATCCGTCTCCTATCACAAAGTTAAAGTAAACAAAACAATTGTCAGTCCTCTTCTCCTCTACTCATTCCTTTGAATAAGGAAGGTTCTTATTTCAAAGGTATTTTCAGAATAATAATATTATTACTAACAATCTATTGTATACCATCCGTTGAATATAAGCGAGACTACCTTGTATTTAAAAACATTGGAGTAATCTAGATAATAGAAATATTGATTACATATGTGAAGAAATGGTATGAAGTTATGGAGAACTGAGGGTTAACAATTGTAACCGGAGTTATACTACATCAGTAACATCAACTCATTCTCGATTTCTAAATGATATAGGAGTTAAATTATATTTTATTTAAGATTGGTCAGCAATTGTTCTTAAGGAACAAATATAACCTTCAAGAATTCAGGCTACAGATCAGCAGTAGGTACTGGCTTGAATTAATTACGTTACTTTAAGGAATCCCTGTCTTAATAATTATTCCTTTCAGGAGTGAATGAATCAAGATCCAAACAGTTGACTTAGAGCGAACAAGAAATGCATGTCAACAAATTGAATGCAGGAGTTTTACTGCAGATAGAATTCTTAAAAACGGGGAACATGGAATATATAGAAGATTGAATATTCTTGGAGATTTAGTATATCTCATAAGAAATTTCGATATATAACACTTGGGTTACCCGCAATATCGAGTTCACTCGCAATTGAAAAACCAGCCCTGAGGGCCGGTTTCTCGAATTAACTGGAGGTTGCGAGTTACGCAACCTCCAGTCGCCCTACTTTAAATACTAACATTTAAATTACAACTGGCGAACAATATCTTGGAAGCATTATCGGCCATTGCCAAGATAACTATTTTTTCCGATTTTCTTCAGTTTCCAATAATTGAGTAGTATTTGGATTTGCCATTTTATTCGTAATATTTGGATAATATACACATACACTATAAAACAAAGCATAATACATAGACAAGGTAATTTCTTAATACCAACATAACCTATTCCAACTTCTGTGACTCTAACCCCATCCCGTTCGAATATTACATGTCAGAGTAGCTAACTCCAGAGTAAATCTGTCAAACCTTCAAAAACTCTACTCTACTCCGTGGAGTTAATTTTCGAACACAACTCAGAAAGAAAAAATAAATCAAATAATTTTCAAATTTTAATAAACAAAAAAATTAAATCTGAAATATACATTGTACTGATCTCGGCCAAAAATGCTACGATAACTGTGAAGCTATTCTGTTATTGAACTCTATGGCGTGATTCTTACCCTTGGCTGTGATTTTGATCGGCTAGTGAACAAAGAAGTACTCTACGTTGTGTATGCAACCCAAAATACTTTGAGATACCCAGAGTAAGAGAGATTGTTGGGAAGGTCAGGAGGGAATGAAATAAAATATCATAATATAAACTTGAAGAGTTTAATGTACGTTCGGCGCAAATTACCTGAGAGAGGTGAAAAGAACGTACAAGAAAAACCCCTCTCTTTACACATATTAGATCAGTTCTAATAGATATTCCCTGGTACACGTAAAATGGTTAATTCATCAGGATCAAGATGTATGCTGGATCAACATCGGTAATAATGCATAGCCCCAGGTACACGGTAAATTGCAATGGGTACATAATTAATGGCTATAGGTACTTGGTGAGTAGCCATAGATATATCGTGAAGATCAATATGGCATGGTCAATAGCAATAGGTACATAGTAGGATGAAATAATGATATGGTACATCAAAACAGGTACATAGTGGAAGCATTAACATTCTGGTGTATGGATATCATCCAAATTACACATACAAGTAGCTTGAAAAGGTGTTCATAGGATTCCGGTAGCTTAGGTGTAACGTCCCACATCTCCCTTTTATTTCGACACTCATTCTCAGGTAGCTAACAAAGTGGATACGAGGGCCGCATTATACAACTCCAGATACCCAAGGTCGTGGTTCAGACAATGTTCTTCGGTGTCCATCAAAGGCCATGCTAATATCAAGTGTGTGGTGGTATTCAATAATAATTATAGTAGAAACATGCAACTCATAACGGAACGCCCGAATAGCAATACGACAATGCCCGATCCCGGACCTTCGACTTCCACCGGGGAAAATGTTGCCCTAGGACTCATATACTGACATTCATACATACTAGATGTGGACTGAATCCTTTAAGCCACATAAAGAACCCAATGAACAAGCTTAGCATTCAATAGTTATAGCAAGCACAGGAATTGCATTGGTCCCACTAGGTAAATGCATAATGTATATCAGTGATATCAAGCAAATAGAATAATTATTCAGTTCTTGTAATACGTAGACTCTGATTTACGAACAAGATTGCAAACTGAGAGAAGAGTAATATAGGCTCCATGAAATTGTTAAGGAGTACCATATTTTAGTCAAGGCAGTATAAAGATCTGGTAGACAAACCTAAAAGCAGTGTTAATAATCATTATCAATGCAGAAAACTTACTTGTAGATTATTCGACTTACAATAATACCACTACCGTTCAAAGAATCAAAGAAATTATTCAAACTGTGGAACGATCTTGTTGTTGCAGCACACAAAAAGGAACAGAGTCCTTTGATAACCCATCGTCTTCCTTTTATAAGTTCTAATAAGACGCCAAGCGTACCACTTGAGATATATTCAAAGCCCATTTGTCCTGTTAGAAACCACCACGTCATTTTTGTTTACATCTGGACCATCGAAATTCATACAAGCATAGAACCTATGAACAGAGAGTTTTATTGCGAACATAAGAATCACAGTACTTTAATTATGGTTATTTTTATGAAAATTGAAATTATTGCTATTTATTTAAATCACGGTATATTACAACATATTTTTCTGTTCTGCATATTTTTGCGCGTATGTTCTGGAGAACATCATTATCATTTTGCCCAAATGTCTGTAATTTTCGATTTTTTTACGAAAATGGTCTCAAACGATTGGGTTCCACTCCCTGATGAAGAATTCGAGGTCAAATTTGATTCTGTCCGTCCGGCCGGACGGCGAGCCGGCCGTTGTCACAATAACTTGAGAACGGAAAAAGATACTGACTTGAAATTTTCAGGATAGGTGGCGCATCCCAATACGACGGACAAGTTCGTTAATGGGCATAATCGGCCCAACGGTTTCCGAGTAATAATTTTGTTTTCAACCAATACAAATCCGATCGACTTGAAACTTGGTGAGTAGTTGTGGAATACAAACCTTAGGGTGTTAGTGAAATTTTGTGTGAATCGTATCACTAGAAAATTAAAAAAAAAAATTTATACAATATTATTTATGTCAAGATAACCTGAGAACGGAAAGGGATAGCGATTTGAAATTTTCAGCTTAGGTTGTGTATCTGAATGCCACATTTGAGTTTACTTATAGGAATAATTGGTCAAACGGTTTCAGAGTTATACCCATCTGAAATTTGGTTGTTATTTCCTCAATAACTCGAAGAATACAGAACCGATCTAATTGAAGCATGGATATTAGTTGTTAAATGCCAAAGCAAAAATTCCTGCAAGATTTAGTGAGGATCGTATCACTAGAATTTTTTTTTTAAATCATTGAAAAATATTCTATGTATCAGAAGCTGATCATCTGACATCGCTGAATTTTTGCGGCAGCCTTCAGAACCTAACTCGACTGCCAAGTTCCAAGTTTGAACACGATCGGATCCATATTATTGGAGATCCGAGCAGCCTTGTGTGAGTTCAGTAGCTGAATGGGTGACCGTTGCATCGATAACTTTCGTACGAAAGGATATAGGGACTTGCAATTTTCAGGGTAGGTTGAGCATGCGAATGGGAGAGTTAAGTTCGTTTTTGGGCATTATCAGTCTAACGGTTTCGAAGTTATACCCACCTGTAATAGTATTTCCTCCATAACTCAAAAAATATGGACTCGATCGAACTGAAGCTTGGTAACTAGTTGCAGAAAATCGACTTAAAGACGTGTGTGAAATTTTGTGGGAACTGTACCCCTAGAAAAATTCCCCTGAAGTCAGGAGCTTTTGTGCGTATGTTCTGTTGTCCATTCTCCTGTATTGGACACTCTTAATCGAATTTATCATGGTAAATTATATTGTCCGTTCTCCTGTATTGGACACCATGGTGAATTCGATTAAGAGTATCCAATACAGAGGATGTAGATGTGCTTTCCCATTCACTACTGCTACCGTGGAAAGATCGTTCAGTACATTACGAAGGGTGAAAACCTGGCTCAGGAGTACAATGGGTAATGACAGACTCACTGGGTTAGGTTTGATGAGTATGCATCGACAATTTTTGAAGGAAAATTAGGACTGCATAGTGAAGAAAGTTTTGGATAAATTCAGTTTAAACCCAAGAAAAATGTTATTACTTTAATTTGAGTATAATTAAAATCCCAAAGTCTTGTTTTCATTTGCCTTTTCTTTTTATCCCAAAATTTTAATTTTGAACGACCATGGACCATGACCATGGTTTGACCCCCCCCCTGTTATAAATCCTGGCTACGCCCTTGCCTGTAAGGTAAAAAAATATGGTGTACCTTAATGTTACACTAATGCAATTTCCATTGATGATCAATCCTTCGGAGATAATCATTTTGGCTTCTCCAACAAATGAGGTCAAATATTCAGCCAACTTCGAAGGCTTTACTTTCCACAATATACACATATAACCATGGGTTTGATTTGAGGCAATTCGTGAATATTGAAAAGTATTGGCCAAAATTTAATTCTGCTCCTTTTATAGATGCGTAGACCGTCCATACTGATATTTAAAGAAATTATCTGCGGAAGATAATTAACTGGATCTAAAACTGGCATTAAACAATTTTTTAATCCATGATGCCAGTAATGGCCGTTTTCTCCAATTTTCATAACAATCGATTGACAAGTTTTCGAAAGTTTTCTTGGATCTTGTGGAAGAATGTTAGGAATGTTTTCGTTAAGAGTTCGGAAAAGTGCACGTAAGACTGAATGGGAAATATTATAAGAAACTGCCCATTGACTGATACTTCTTCTGAATTCTGCATTTTTATCGAGTTCAGACTCACAGTCACAATTATCTTCGTTGTTTTCCAATTCGATCAGCCAATTATTACCTTGTATTTCATGTTGAAGAAGAACCAACAATTTCTGTGACACAAATTCTATGATGACAAGCAGAAATGACATGTCTGTCTTAGTCAGTCAGAGTAGTAGAAGAACGAGTGTGATTAGAGAAAGTATTTTTATGTACACGGAATTATTTCATTAAAGTGATATTGAAACAAATTGAATTTGCTTCAAACCTGAACACCCAAAACCACAGTATTTTAACAACAGGTTATGGGCCCAGACTAGTGTTCGGCTGAAGCAATCAACGGAACACGTGGAAACCTAACCATATTCAGAAGAGAGCGCCGGAAATCCAGAAATAATCTAGATAAAAAAAATTATTAACAGCACAAAACATCAATATGTCCTTAATGCAAAATCCAATAAAACAGTTTGATGGAACAGGATATTCAAACTGGGAATTCAGAATAAGGTTACTCCTAGAACATCATGGAGTTTTGGAGATAATCTCGGAAGATCCTCCAAGGGAAGACGCTCGCAAAGAAACTTTCATGAAGAATGACATCAAAGCGAGGAATTTAATAGTAAACAGTCTAGGAGATAACGTGCTGGAAATGGTCAAATCCAAAAGGACGGCCAAACAAATTATGGAAGCACTAAGAGCAACATACTGCCAGACTGGTGTTGCAAACCAAGTCCAACTACAAAGGAAGCTGAGAAACATGAAATTCACAGGCAAAACCTCTCTAAATGAATTCATCGTAGAATTTGAAAAAACAGTTACAGAACTTCGGAATATTGGAGGCTCTATACAAGAAAATGAAGTTATATCACAGCTCTTATCATCAATGCCAGACACCTACCAAGGAGTAACAACTGCATTGGATATATTATTCTGCCAAGGTGGAATCATAAGCCTGGAATTTGTCAAAAGTAAACTTTTAATGGAAGAAACCAAACAAAATCAAAAGCCGGCAGAGGAAGAAAGCCAACAAGAGACAGTCTTCAAGAGTGCTGCAAACTATAGAGGTCAATCCAGAGGAAATTATCATGGACGTGGCAGAGGAAATTTTCAAGGTAGAGGAAATGGACACCCCAAAGGAAACTTTCCATTCCGATGCCATAATTGTGGAAAGTATGGACACAAAAGAGTCGACTGCAGAGTCAACCAGAGACAGCAGGTGTATAACGCTGAGGAAGGGAAAGATATCACATTTCTGACCGCAGAACATGTAAGTGAATGTACAAACTACACAAATAAAAAGAAAATTACTTTTATTATAGACAGTGGAGCAACCCATCATCTGATTACAACGGAATTGAGTAAATTTCTGGTAAATTCACGAAAAATAGACAGGACCCTAAATGTTGCCAAAGAAGGGGAAAGTCTCAAGGCTGTTGAACAGGGAGATCTGAAGTTAAGTACTGTTGATGGCCTGAATGTCACCATAAAGGATGCCTGGGTATGTGAAAATATAGTTATCAATTTACTGTCTGTAGCAAAATTGGAAGCAGCCGGTTTGTCAATAATTTTTGAAAATAATGAAGTTCTAATCAAAAATAAAAGTCGAAAAATTATGAAAGGGAAGTTGGAAGGAAAATTATACATATTAGACTTTAATGTTCAGGATTCAATTAATATAATCAAAAGCAGAGAACACACAGATAAACTTTTACATAGAAAAATTGGACATTCTTCAAGATTTCCATATCCAGGAATTTGTGAAACATGTATCAATTCGAAACAAACAAGACTGAAATTTTCAAATATTGCTGAAGAATTAAAAGCGAAACATGTTTTAGAGGTAGTATCAAGCGATGTATGTGGTCCAATTAATCCTCCCACTTATGACAATAAGCGATATATAGTTACCTTCATTGATCATTATTCACATTTTGGAATTTGCTACTTAATAAAAGAAAGATCAAAAGTTAAAGACAAGTTCATAGAATATGCAAACCTGGTCAAAAACAAATTTCAACGCGGAATACAGAGATTAAGATGTGATAATGGGGGGGAATATAGTTCTAAAGAAATAAAATCAGATTGCAAGAAAAATGGAATTCAAATACAATATACCATACCATATAACCCAGAAAACAATGGAGTGGCGGAAAAGTATAATAGAACTCTATTGGAAATGGCAAGATGTTTAATTTTTGATTCTAAGCTTGAAAAAACTTTTTGGGGAAAAGCAGTATTGTGCTCGGCTTACTTATTGAATAGAATTCCTACTAGAACTTTAAAAGATGATGTAACACCATCTGAAGTATGGAACGGTGTTGCACCAGATTTAAATAAAATCAGATTGTTTGGATGCACAGCGTATAATCTCATACCTAAAGAATGTAGAAAATCAAAACTTGATTCACATAGTCAAAATGTTATTATGATGGGATACACAAGTAATGGATATCGACTGTGGGATCCAGAAAATAGAAAAATAATATGTGGTAGAAATGTTATATTCAACGAACTGCAAGAAAACGAAACAAGTATCATAGATGTACAAGACGAGGTTGAGCAAGATGATTCTCTTCAAGAACTTGAAATTGTAGAGAACGAAATTTTAGAAAATAAGGACAAGGAAAATAAAAGCACAAGGGTCAAGAGGAAACCTGTTTGGCACAAAGATTATGAACTGATGGCAGCTCTGTCAGCAGGAATTCTTCCAGGTGAGGTACCACAGATATACGAAGAAGCAATTGAACAGAAAAATGGATGGGAAGAAGCTATACATGGGACATGGGAATTAGTTGAAAAACCCAGTGACGTGAAAATTATAGATTCAAAGTGGGTGTTTAAAGAAAAATGTGTCGGTAGTGAAAAAGTGAAAAAGGCTCGCTTAGTAGCTAGAGGCTTTCATCAAAGCCCATTAGAAGATGTTTACTCACCGGTAGCAAGAATGGTCACTATTCGTTTACTTTTAAGTCTAAGTTTGGAAAAAGATTTGTCTATACTACAAATGGATGTTAAGTCCGCATTCTTATATGGTACCTTGGATAATCCAGTTTATATGTACTTGCCAAAAGGTGTAAAAGAACAACCAAATAAGGTCTGTAAATTAGTTAAGGCTCTCTACGGTTTGAGAGAAGCTCCTAAATGCTGGAATAATACCTTCAATAATGTAATTTCAAAATTGAACTTTAAACGTTCAAAGAAGGATCCATGTTTGTATTTTGATAACGATGATAGTTTTATATTATTGTATGTAGATGATTTATTTCTCATGTCAGAAACTTTAGAAAAACTTAATATGTTAAGAGAACAGTTAACAAAACATTTCAAAATGACTGAAGTAAATTCGGATAAATTGGTCTTCTTGGGATTAGAAATTCAAAGAAGTCATGAAACCTTGATAATTTCCCAGTATAATTTAATAGAAAAAATATTGAAAGAATTTAACATGTTAGAATGTAAAAAAGGTGACATACCAATATTGCCTAAACATTATCTAACAAATTGTGAAAACTCATGTGAGAAAAATTTACCATATCGTGAGCTTATAGGATGCTTGATGTATGTAATGTTAGGATCAAGGCCCGATTTATGTTATGCCATCTCGTACTTTAGCCAATTTCAAAATTCATACGGAAGAGAACATTGGAATTAACTTAAAAATGTTTTGAAATATTTGAATAAAACTAAGCACTATGGTTTAAAATATGTAAAAAGTATATCAGAAAATTTTCAGATTTATACATTTGCTGATTCTGACTTTGCAAATGATCCAATCAATCGGAAAAGTGTAACTGGTTATGTAGTAAAATTAAATGAAAATGTAATACTATGGAAAAGCCAAAAACAAAATATTGTAGCTCTGTCCAGCACAGAGTCAGAGTACATTGCACTTTGCTCATCAATAACAGAAAGTATGTTTATTAATCAAATCATGTATGAACTGTTTATGAGTGAAAACTGTATTGTAATATTTGAAGATAATCAATCCTGTATTAAGATAGCATCCACCTTAGAAAGTAAGCGAAGCAAACACATTGATACTAGATATCATTTTGTCAGAGACTGTGTATATGAAAAGAAAGTAGATATACGATATATTCCAAGTGAAAATCAGTTAGCTGATATGTTCACTAAGCCTCTAACTAGAATTAAATTTGAATATTTTCGAAATATGTTAAGGGTAGTCAGTTCACAGAAATTGGGGGAGGGTGTTGAAGAAGAACCAACAATTTCTGTGACACAAATTCTATGATGACAAGCAGAAATGACATGTTTGTCTTAGTCAGTCAGAGTAGTAGAAGAACGAGTGTGATTAGAGAAAGTATTTTTATGTACACGGAATTATTTCATTAAAGTGATATTGAAACAAATTGAATTTGCTTCAAACCTGAACACCCAAAACCACAGTATTTTAACAACATTTCATCATCAACTAATACTGGCTGGTCATTCAACTGGGCCAACACTATTTGTGAATTCTCAAAAATTTCTGATAAGTGTTTCTGAAAGTGTTTTGTCATGTTGTTACATCTGTGGCAAATATGTCAGATTCATTGAAGTCTGTTGATTGTGTATTATTATTCCTTGACTTTGATGTATCATCACCTCCCATCATGTTTTCATAGTAGATTATGATTTTTCTTCGAAAATCACCATCTCTTTTGATTTTCTTCCACTGACTTATGTCCGACATTTTTCAGAATATTTTACTTCGAAATGTTGCAAGAAGTGACCCTATATAACTATTTTATGAGTGAATTCTGAGTACGTTTGAAAGTTTTTTTAATATTAATCAAATTATAAATATCCATAGAAGAAATGAAGAAACTACTAAAAAGCAAATCAGTTTTATAGGCAGAATTGTTTTATAAGTTAGTTATAAACCTCTTTACAATTAGTTAAGTGACAGTTTTATAACATATGTATTAATTCTGCGGTATAAACGTTTTCACATTGAATTTATAAAATACTATAGTTACCTACAACAGAATGATGCTATGTAGCTATAATATAATAAATTGATATTTTGAAAGCACTAATATGTTATTTATGAAATGAAACAGTCAGGAATCATCCGAGTTATAAGACAACTTTGCTGGTTGGGTGGGACCGAGTCCCGGAGCTGAAATTACTCTTTTTCTTCTTTTTTGGCGCTCTAATTCCTCGGAATTGAGTGCTTATCAATTTGCCCAAATGTCTGTAATTTTCGAATTTTTCGATGAAAATGGTCTTAAACGATTTGGTTGGACTCACTGATCAAGAATCCGTGGTCGAAATTCATTCTGTCCGGCCGGTCCGGCCGTAGGCACTATAACTCTCGAACGGAATGAGCTAGACAGTTGAAATTTTCAGAGTAGGTTTGGGAGATAAATATATCGGCTAAGATCGTTATTGGGCAAAATCGGACAGATGGTTTCGGAGTAACAAAAAAAAATTTTTTTTACATGACAAATTACAAATTAAATTTTTTTCAATAAGCAGTTTTACCATAACAATCCAACGATATCATTTTTAACTCTAACAAGCTAATACTTTCGGAGATATGATTTTCCAAAATTTCAATAATAAATCGTATTTCACAGAATGATATAATTATTCTATGTATGAATTGTCATAATGTCAACTTATTTTCCTGAGACATGACTTTATTTAACCAATCGAAGAATTATGAGAATAAAGTGTATTCCGAAATGTGAGCGAAGTGAGAAAAATCTCAGTTGATTGCTCCGAAATTAGTATTTCTCAGAAAAGTCTTACATTTCGGAACGGAACATGAAGTATTTTAGCGATGCAACGCGGACCTCACCCAAAAATGTTTGAAAATATTACGTAAATATTGAAAGCATAATTCTGTAGTTCGAAAGAGTAGAAAATTTGGTGAACGTAGATCAGGAAATTTTTGATCGATTACAAGGTAATTTTTCATTATTACTCTTCTTTCATACATGTTTTATGGAATATCTACTATTTGTAGGTACTTTAAACCTGATTGGGCAATTGTCATACGAAACTTGTTGGCGCTCTAATTCCTCGGAACTGAGTGCTTATCAATTTGCCCAAATGTAATTTTCGAATTTTTCGATGAAAATGGTCTCAAACGATTTGGTTTGACTCGCTGATCAAGATCCGAGGTCGAAATCGATTCTGTCCGGCCGGCCATAGGCACGATAACTCTCGAACGAAAGGAGTTAGTGGATTGAAATTTGCAAGGTGGGTTTGGAGCGTAAATATCTCAGACGAGCTCGTTAATGGGCGAAATCCATGAAGCGGTTTCAGAGTTATGGCCAATTTTAGTAAAAATATTTGTTATGAATATTTCCGAAACCGATCACTCGATATATCTGAAATTTAGCATCAAATTGTAGAATCATGACCTTTATACGCATGTGAAGTTTTGTATTGACCAGATTACCGCAAAGTGTCAAAAAAAAAAAAAATTTGAAAATTTAAAAAAAGTTTTTCTACAATAACTCTCGAACGGAATGAGCTAGGTAGTTGAAATTTTCAGAGTAGGTTAGGGAGGTGAATATCTCGGTTAAGTTTGTTATTGGGCAAAATTGGCCAGATTCAATTCGATTTCTTCCATGGTGCAGTTCTCATTCTCAGATTGCTCATTTAATCTTGATAAATAAACTATTATTTGAATTGAATTTCCTTTATGATGCAGTTCTATCATAAGAATACATTGATATAATTCCCAACTCGAAGAAACCAATACTTTCGGAGATATAATTTGTCTGTCTGAATTAGAGCGCTAGAAAGCTCCTGTCCACAGGGCTTGAACCCATTTATTCATTTCCATTCCATTTCCATTGAAATAATAACTCCAAGGAAACGGTTATCGAAGGAATTTAGGTTATTTTCGTCTTGAAATTACGTGAAATGTGATTATTTTCGTATATTATCAGATATTAAACTTACTGCTATACCTAATATTTTTTGTGAATTATCTACTCATAGCTTCTCATGACACAACCGTACGATTATACTGATTTGTTCCATAGAAATTACTCTCGGAATACATTATTGGAAATAAACCACTGCTATACAGTATAATTTATCTCATGGCACAATTGTGTGATTGAATTGTTTTGTGTCCGTTACCACAAACAAAGCATTTTTTATTTTCCACCCAACAGCAAATGTATTTATTCGACAGAGTCCTTACAGACACAGCACTGCTTTTTTTCGACCCAACAGTGAATGTATGTCTTTGAACAGAGACCTTGCGCCACCACAGACAAATCACTGATTATTTTCAACCCATCAGCGAATGTATGTATTTGAGTCGAAAGTAGTTGTTTGAGACCATTCTCGGCCAAACAATGGACAAGTTTTTTTGGAAGCTTGTTGTTACAGTCGTATTTGTCTTCTTGGAAAATTGGGAATATTAATTTTTTACCTGGAGCTAAGCAACTTTGGGCGAGTTCAGTACCGTGAAACGGGGTGAGATTGATCTGCGGGGGTGAAATTGATCACTTGTCATTGAATCGCATATATGCACATACAACCGGCAACAATGTGAATTAGTTGGTGCACGTGGCAGTTTTTATTTCCTTAGGGTTGCCTAACACTAGTGCGCGTTATTGTTAGTTTGCAATCAACACTGGGAGGAAGATATATTGTTTCGAAGTTGACCATCATTTTTGACCTATTTTCATAGCTTGGATACTTTTGGTGGAAAAAGAAAAACAGAGGTGAGTACGTTATTTTTTGTGCTGAAGAAATGTTTCTTCAGGTGCTGTGATAGTGATATTAGGTATTTAACCTTTCAATGAATGACTGTTTTTTAATTATGGCTGAAAATATTGAGTAGGGTGAGACTGATCAAGTGATCAATCTCACCCCGCGTTTTATACGTTCCGAAAATTAATTTACAATATTTTTCACAGATGGATAAACATCACACAAAATGGGTAGAACATAAAAAAAAAGTTAGGTACTAGAAAATACGGAAATTTTAGTGAAGAACAAGTTAAGAACGCGTTGCACGATGTATTGGAAAATGGATTATCGCTACAACAAGCAGCAAAAAAATATAGATTGGCGTACGGAAATTTAAATAACAAGTACCATGGAAGTAAAATCAAGAAGAGCGGTGGGCAACCTGTGTTCACATATGAAGAGGAAATGGTCATTATTAACAGTGTTTCAACTTGTGCAGACTGGGTATACCCACTAAGCGCCATGGATTTAAGAATGTTCGTCAAGAGTTTCTTAGACAAAAGTGGCAGAAGCATATTTCGATTCAAGGAGGATATCCTGCGATCATCCATTTTGCTCATTGGGTTCACGATATAATCGAACATCACATGGCTGGATTGACATGTCAACCTTCAACGATTGGTTTGTCACTTGTTTCTTAGCACACGCTAAGCGACTGGAGGGAAAAAAGTGTTAATAGGAGACAATCTAGCATCGCATTTCAACTCCGATGTTCTAAGGCAGTCATGGGCATTGTACGGCCCGCGGGCCAAGTGCGGCCCTCGGGCTAGTCTGATCCGGCCCGCGACACGATTTTGATTAACCCCTAAAACTAATTGCACATAGGAAGTGCTAATTTTTTTGTGCAGCTATAATATTAACGGGAGCCTTAGGTATGGTATTATCGCATCTAACACTAACTGAGTTTGCATCGCGTGTTTTCTTTACGTAGAAAATGTATGTATATCGGTAGTATGGCGATTTAGTGCGATGCGTGTGGCCTGTCCTGTAGATCGTTCGGTGTTGCTCGGTCAAGTTCGGGATGAATCGGCGCTAGCAATATTGTTTTGTCCGTCGGCTGTTCTCAAGGTCAGTGTAGTTCAGACAGTCACGTAGGCCACGTCACCTCTGCAACTCTTAGACTGACTTGTATTTATATAGTTGAGTTTGTCGGTAGTGTGCTTTTTGACCGGTACAATGGCAACTAAAAAACGTAAAGTTGATTCATGATGTCGTGTTTTTAAAGATGAGTGGACTTGGAAATACTTTTTTACACCTATTAAGGATAAACCTGTGTACCTAATTTGCAATGAAGCTGTAGCCGTATTCAAGGAATTTAACCTCTCTCGACATTTCATGACAAAACATAACAACGCCACTTATGAAAAGATGACTGTAGAAGAACGGAAGCAAATATCAGGAGCTCTACGTAAGCAAATATCAGGTCAGCAAAATATTTTTAAAAAGCAGAACAGCTCTCAAAAGCTTGCTACACGTGCCAGCTATGTTGTAGCATACAATATATCTAAAAGTATCAAAACATTTTCTGATGGCGAATTTGTAAAAACTTGTTTACTTCAAGTAAGTGATATTTTGTGTCCTGAAAAAACAAGGGATTTTGAAGCAGTAAGTTTGTCCCGAAAAACAATTACGTCTAGAATTGAAGCTATCAACAAGCAGTTTGTAACACAACTAGAATCAAAGATAAGCACGTTTAAAGTCTGTTCTTTTGCGTTGGATGAAAGCACCGACATAACTGACACAGCTCAGTTACTGATATTTATAAGAGGTATAGATAGAACTCTGGTGTTACTGAAGAATTAGCCTCCATGCGTTCATTAAAGGGAACGACAAAAGGATCAGACATTTTTGAAGAATTTCAAGAAACTATCACATCTTTGAAAGTACCTCTGACCACTATTTGTAACATTACTACTGACGGAGCACCAAATATGACAGGGGCAAAATCTGGTTTTGTAGGCAAATTTAATGAATCATTTCCTGGGAACGAAGTGGTGTTTCTTCATTGTATCATCCATCTAGAAACTCTGTGTAAATCTGCTCTAGAAATGAAACATGTGCTTGATATTGTTATTAAAATTGTTAATAGCATTCGTTCGCGAGCACTCAACCATAGGCAATTTAAAGAGCTTCTTTACTCATTGCAGTCAGAATATTCTGACGTACTTTACTACACCAAAGTAAGGTGGCTCAGTGCAGGGCGGGTTTTTGAACGAGTTTGGGATCTAAAAGACGAAATTATCTCTTTTATGGAAGAAAAAGGAATGGACGAGTGTGATCATTTGAAAGATATGTTATGGCTTTCAGACTTTGCATTTTTTACAGATATTTTTAGCCACATCTTCTACAACTTTTGGTTGATTTCAATTTTGTATGAAACAGCTGATCGAGTTTTACAAGTTTAGTATGAAGAACCGAAAAAAATATCCTCAGCCAAAATTTGTAGAACAAAATTTGCTTATCTACCTTGGAAATCCAGCTCCGACAAATCGTTAAGGAGTTTTCAGTACCCTTGTTTAAATATTTATTATCTTTGCGTAGTATTGAATAAAGTCGCAGCTTGTGTCTGTCTGTCTATCCGTTTATATGTTTTATGTTATGTGATTATTTTCTAGTTATTTTTTGTTTTTTGTAGTCACGAATCGAGAAAATTATGCAGTTAGTATCACCACTTTCCTTACCAGAAAAGAGTAATCCTGAAATGGCTTTTTCTGAGAACATACAGCAAGATACAGAGGCCTTAGTTCTGGACCAATTCATACTAACAGATAAAAACAACGATATTGACATGGAACAAATATTAACTGATCCGAGATCACCAGGTTTGAATGATACCGATTTGAATTTTGAGCAAAACACTAATAACACACGTGTACCATTAGCTCTAACTAAATTTGTTGATTACAGTGATTCCGATACTGACAATTCTTAAATGGATTTAGATAACCAAAACAAAATGTCACATGTAGACTTAACAAATTATGATCATACTGCTTTAGGGGATCCTACTACGCCGGCTTTCATGAATCGTTTAATACAGCCGAGCACCAGTTCACTGTTTGACCAACAAGAAGAAGTCCTTGAAGTCCATCGACAACAATGCCTGTATTGATAGTGAAGATTCATGGGAGCCAGCCTCCTCGTCCAGAGATTCAAATGAAGATGAGTCAGTTCAAAACATTGAAGAAGAAACAAGTGTTGGTAAAAGAGGATACAGGAAAATAAAACCTTTACCAAAACGTCTTTTATCACAAAAAAATCGTAATGTTGCTGTAGGGAAATCAATGCAACCTAACCCTCGTGTGAATAAAAAATGTGGAAACTCATGTGCAAATAAGTTTACTGAAGATGATCGGATTCATATTCTTGAAAACTATTGGGGATTAGGTTGTAGTAAAAGACAGAAAGATTTCCTGCTGTCATGTGCTAAAGAGAAACCAATTGAGAATTAGAAAAAGAGCAAGTAGTTGTGTTCGCAAAATATAATACCATTATTTTATAAGCTACAATGGACAGAATATTAAAGTATGTCAACAATTTTTGCTGAAGACCCTAAATATATCCCAAATGTCTTTGAGATACACCATCGAAAATGCTAATAAAATTCTGAATATCACTCGAGAAGGCAGAAGAACTCTTCATCCTCATAACAAATCTGATGAAGTGAAAGTGGCAAAGTTAAAATCGTTCATTGAGATGTGGCCTGCTGTTCCATCCCACTATTGTCGCAATAAAAGCAAAAATGCACCAAAATAAATGATTCAAACTCCATATGCGTGAGCTTTGATTTAGAAAAAGTCCTCAATACTCCACATGGTAAAAGTGTGACTTTATATTACTCAAGAAAATATGCATACTATAATGAAAGTATATATGAAAGTGAAAGTGGGATGGATATTGTTACGTGTGGGGCGAATGCCAAGGAAAAAGGGGCTGTAATGAAATAGTTACAGTTCTTTTTAACCCATTACAGCCCTGTGGCAACTAGAGTGGCCACCCCTTATTCAATTCCATCCTAAACGCATGCGCATAGTTGTACCTTTTCAATTGGTCAGTTCTGCTAGTGTGACATCTCCTGTCTTATATAGCACAGCAGTTAATCAGATATTGTCAGAGAGTGTGTATATAAGGTTTTGTTTGGAGTTATTGACCCATTTCGTTCACCATAATGGCAGTCGATGAAAGACTGTAAGTATTCTAATTGATGAATGATTTTATTATCGTATTTTTTTTCACAATTATATTCATTATGAATACAGCAATATATTCCTATGTCACATCAATAATTTCATGCGGTGATTCTACTCTGGTATGCGTGTAAACTTTGATGGCAACTAAAGTTGCCAATGGGAATATCGATGGCCTAACTGCAATACCCCGTATCTGACAATTTTGAGATTTTGAGATTTTAATTGCATTAGATTTGTTGGGTTGCCAGGCACGTTGTGTTAAAACCCTGTATCCTACAAAAATTAAGGAAGCCTTGGAAATGGCTTTTATTTAATATCCCGTATTGGTTGTCAGAGGACATGCGCATAAAAATATCCCGTATCTGTCAGTTGTACATTGCATTCATCAATATCCTACAAATGTGCGAGTTTATTTAGCTGTTCAGTGCATATATTATGTTTCAAAGGTAAGTTATACTACTATTTTTAATAGAACTATATTTCGGTTTGCATTTTTATACATTTTAATTAACTTAGGATATTAGAACTTGATAAAAAGAGGCTAATTGTGAGACCTTACGATACGGGATATTGACTTCATGTTGTGAACAGATTTGCATACTAATTTTTAGTAGATACGGGCTATTTTTCATAACATTGTACATTACGTGACACTTTTAAAGTCTTTGATATTTGTTTATTAAAAAAATTAAAATTGAAAAGCGTTTTTTTCTGCTGAAGTTTATTTAACCAAAATTCAATCTAAAGGAATTGTTTTTGATAGGAGAATAACCTCTGCAATTGGTGAAAAAATGTATTATTTATTTAAAATATTTTTTTATACTTTTGAACTTTTGAATATGTATTAATTATGTTGTTATATTTTCGAATAACGTGGCATTAGAGAGACTCTTTTCAATAAAAAAAAGCATTAACAATATCATTAAGTTTAATATGATATTTTTTGAAATAAACAGGAAAAAAATTGGTTTTTTATAAAAAATTATTTTAACGAGTTCAACTTTAAATAATAAATTTTTTTCGGATGTACCAACCTACCAAATTTCAATTTGTTACTGTTTTGGAAGAAATATAAACAAAAGATTTCCTACACCAATGTTATTCAACTTTTTTCTTGTTTTGACTTCCCCAATCATTCATTGAAATATTTGTACTTATACCAACTATACTTTGTATAAATTTAAGTTATTTTAATTTATATGTATTTTTCTCCAGATGCAGGCAACTCGATCACACAGAATTTTATCAATGGTTTTAAATCAAAAAGAAAATAATCAACAGCCTCCTAGCAGTAACGAGCAAGTTCCTGAAATTTCATTTTTCACCGAATTGAGTGATGTCTATGAAGTAAGTGCTACAGATGGGACCCTAATACTGACAGAAGGAGATTTTCGAGATACTACTGATTGGCATGATACTGAGAATAACTTCATTTTGCTGAGCAACGTTGAGCAGCAAATATTTCAGGATGAAGTCCCCTGTGAAGACACACATGAGCACCTTATAGAAATAGATGAAGTAACAGAAAATGCTAATTCAGATACTTCATATTTAGAGCAAATTTATATATCGGAAACAGATCATTTGCCCCTTAATTCCGGTTCAAGCATCACCTCTGACGATTCCGATCAAAACGACAACGACTGTTTCGTTGAAGAAGATCCCGATCTTACAGATAAAACTGCTAACAATGAAGAGAAAACAGACAGTGTGAGCAGTTCAGATGAAGATAAATAAAATGGAGAAAATAGAATAAGACGCAGAAGGAGAAAGGCAGATGTGGAAAACTGGAACAGGCAGGCAACAAAATCTAGAAGAATGCATGGAGTGGAATATGCTGGTTTCCAAAGAAATAAGGATCGCAAAGTATCCTACGGAATAAAGCGACCAGAGAGAAAGATAAGAGACAGGTGTGTATCTTTAGCATGTAGGAAGTCTACAAAGCATTTCTGTGGGTCCCTCACGGAGGAAGAGAGGCATCTTATGTTCCGAACTTTTTGGGACAAAATGGACTGGAAAGAAAAAAAGGCTTACATAATAGGTAACATGGAATACACAAAAACAAAAAGGGCATCGAAGGGTGAGGAACCATCAAGGAGAAGTGGAACCTATTACTATTATTTAAGGAACAAAACTAATGAAAAAAAGAAGGTCTGCAAGAAAATGTTCTTGAATACGTTCGATCTAAAAGAAGACATGGTTCATGATTGGTTCAAAAAGACAGAACATGGGCTTATTTCTATAACAGAAGAGAACTCAAAAAACAAAAGTGCGTATCAAAGAAGAACAAATAATTTGAACAAAGGAAAAAGAAATTGTCTGGTTGATTGGTTTGACATGCTACCTAAAATGCAATCTCATTATTGTCGCAAGGACACAAAGAAAAAATATTTAGAAACAATTGTTCAAACCAAAGCTCAATTATATAGAGAGTATTGAAAGCACTGCGATAATAACAGTCTGGAAAAATTATCGTATGCGGTTTTTGATCAAATATTTAGCAACTTAAACCTAAGCTTGTACCAGCCAAAAAAAGACCGGTGTGATACCTGTATCGCGTTTGAAGTTAAGAATATCGACCAGTTTGCTTACGCATCACACATAGAGAGAAAAAATCTAGCTAGAGAACAGAAAACTAGAGATAAAGAAGATGCTATCAACCACAAAAATTACACTTTTACAATGGACGTCCAAGCTGTAAAGAACTGTCCCGTCTTAAACGCAAGTGCCATATATTATAAAAAGAAACTAATAGTTCACAACTTCACTTTGTATAACTTAGAAAATCATGAAGCCTCTAATTATTGGTGGGATGAAACAGAAGGAGATCTGTGTGCATCTACTTTTGCTTCCATCATTATACACCATATTGAAGAAAATTGTAAGGACCGAAAATTACCTGTTATTCTCTGGTCCGATCGGTGCTGTTACCAGAACAGAAACTCTACACTTTCCAACGCGCTTTTAAATCTTTCTATAAAAAATGGTCAAGTTATTATTCAGAAATATCTTGAGAAAGGTCACACCCAGATGGAATGTGACAGTGTCCATCATCTAATAGAGATGAAACTTAAAAATCGTAAAATTTTTCTTCCACACGATTATATAACATGTACTGAAGAAGCGCGGATAAAACCGGCTCCGTTTAAAGCGCAGTTGCTTACTCATGAGTTTTTTAAAAACTATGCATCCTGCGAACCTGCATACAGAAGTATTCGTCCTGGAAAGATGAAGAACGATCCGACCGTCACAGATCTCAGGGTATTAATGTACGATCCAGAGAATAAGCAAATTTGGTTCAAAACTAATTTCAAAGATGATTTTAAGCCATTACCTGTGCGGGTTGTCAATCCCAAAGGACCAAAAATATTGTCATACCCTAATATACACAACCAAAGACTAAGTTTAAAGATTGATAAATATACTCATTTGCAAGACCTTAAAGTACTTTTACCTACTGACTGACATATGTTTTACAACAATTTACCCAAAAGATAACCAGATTTAGGTAGATATCTTAGAAGTTGTTAGTTTTGTTACTTTATCTACTCCTATTAAATAATATATTCATTATTCAATTACTTTCATTCAATTAATAGTATCTATAAACAAACACCGTGAGTAATAATAACTCACCGCTATAACTCACTACTATTCGCGGAATTATTCACCAGTTGAATATCAAGGTGGGTCTGTGCTTCTGTCACCTGAATAATTTTGACGTTTTGAAATTGAGTTGATACCTAATTACTGTGAATATTTTGCTGAAAACGATGAATTCTGATAGTGAAGATGAATTATTATGTGCACCTCCAGAAATAAGAGAAGCAGCTAATGTCACCATACAGAATTTATTGCCGAAAGATCTCAAAACACGTATAAAGTTGTATACAAATATTTTCAAGATTGGTGTAGCGGCAAAAACAAGTAATCGTTTACATTGAATGTTCTTTGGCACATTTTAGTGAACTCAGCACCGTCTCTATGGACTTTCTGCTCCATGCCAAAAAGCACACTCATCATATGATGATAATGGAATCAATATAGATAATTATTTAAAAATACGTGCGTTTCTTAAACGTCAATCAGAGAAACATGTAGCTGAAAAGGCAGAAAGTTTGACGCCAGAACAACTAAATGATTTCATAAATGAAGCTCCTGATCAGAAATATTTGGCAACAAAGGTAGTAGATCTCATAATAATTCAATCGTTTTCATCATCTAGTTAATATCATAATTTATTTTAGATTTTGTATTTATTGTTATAGTCGTAGATAAAGTATAGTATTCAACTTGCGGTAATGGCCATAACTCACTTGATGAATTACAGCACTCGCCTCCGGCTCGCGCTGCAAACTTCATCTGCGTGAGTTATGACTTACATTACCGCTCGTTAAATAATATACTATTAATTTTAGAAAGTTATGTTTATTTACCATATTTTCCTTTGAAACTTTAATTACATATTTTTTTCACATTTTAACGCAAGCGTAAGTTTGAAACTTCTAATAAACTTGTTTCGTACCATTTTTGGTTTATTTACTACCTGATTTGAATTAATACTAATAAGCCGTATCTAAAATTTATGGCACAAAATCTTTGACAATTCCCCGTATCTACACTGAAAAAGGCAAAATACTGAAAATTCACTTTTTTATTTTTTATTTATTAAATAATGAAATTATTCTTTCTATGGTAAAGAAAAAAGTCTTGCGTTCATTCATTTTTTTTGGTTTAAAATCGTATTTTGTCTCTCCTGTAAAATTTACATATTTCAGATACGGGGTATTACAGTTAGGCCATCGATATATGACATGAGTTTCGGCATTATTTGCATTACTCACTCAATGATTTCGACAGATATACTCGTGGAAGATCCGGCACTGGGTTACTTCTTCACGAATTACTTGACCTTATCGAGGACGATGAGGACATATCACCTACCTCTATAGCCGTATGCCCTCCTGATGAACCTCCTGGTGCAGATACAGATAAGGACTCTGATTTATCGGATGAATAGGTAGTTGGAAATATTGATCCCCTTCCTTCCCGTATATTGCGCTCTCAGGTGGATATGAGGCATTCAGAGTCCAATAATGATAACGTAATTCCGACCATCGAAGATGAGGACTATACACAAGAACCTAAACCAAGGACTTCTTCGCAGAAGAGAGTTCGAAGCACCAAGCGCAAGCGGCCCACAGAACGTACTTGGAATCCGATGATAAATTTGTTATCTTCAACTATTCCTGAATTAGATTCCGAATATCGATCCTTGGCAGAGGATTTCCTGAAAAGAACTGTCAAAAGTGCTATTGATGCCTTTAGGGCTTATTTTTCTGAGGATTTGTTGAGTCAGATTGTAACGGAAACAAATCGTTATGCTATGCAAAAACTTGTTCACAACCTCAATGCCACTTCTGAAGAAATCATTACCTTCGTCGGAGTTATGCTGCTGTCAGGTTACCACCCTCTTCCATACAGAAGACTTTACTGGAAACAAGATCCAGATGTCCATTTAAAATTAGTTTCTGATGCAATCCGCCGAAATCGATTCGATGAGCTCATGAGTTTCATTCACTTAGCTGACATTGAAAATAATGATGGAACTGATAGAATGTATAAGGTCTGGCCTCTTTTTGATCACCTCAACAGTTGCTTCAAACAAATCCGTCTTGGACCCACTATAAGTGTCGACGAGAGCATGATTCCTTATTACGGAAGGCATGGGTGCAAACAGTATATTCGTGGCAAACCGATCAGATTTGGTTTCAAGTTATGGGTTGCCGCAGATCCTTCTGGGTACATTCATCATGTTGAACCCTATTGTGGTAATTCAACTCGACTGCCAGAAACTGGTCTTGGTCAAGGAGGTGATGTAGTAATTGGAGTTGTTGACCACATGAAATTTTCAAAGGGTTTTCGATTGTACTTTGACAATCTATTCACATCCGTCGGTTTGTTGGAAGAACTTAATTCCAGAGGACTTGGTGGAACTGGTACTCTGCGTGAGAATCGATGTAGTGCTGCAATGAAGCTACCTGATAAAAAAACGTGGAAGAATAAACCAAGAGGTGAAACAGCAACTAGTTCTTCTGGAGATATCTTGGCAGTCCGTTGGAACGACAACAATGTTGTTACTGTGCTCACTAATTGTGATAATGTATACCCCATGTCCAAATCTAAGCGATACTCCAGAACCGAAAAGAAGCTTATTCCTGTCAAAGTACCAGGTCCTATTGCTCGCTATAATAGTCACATGGGTGGGGTAGATATTTCTGATCAGTTTTTGGCTTGTTATCGAAACAGAATCAGGTCAAAAAAATGGTGGTGAGTAGTTAGTACTACAGGGATTCTGAATCAAGAATTGACCATAACCTCACTTTTTGGTTTAGCACTCGGAATGATGATGGGCGCCATGACAGTTGCAACTGTCACAGCGCCATCTAGACTAGACGGGTGGAAATTTGGAAGTTTACTTTTTTACTATGGTGAAGCGACATCTACAATTATGTCACAGCGCCATCTAGACTTGAGGGGTGTAAATTTGGAAGTACATTTTTACTACGGTGAAGCGACAACTAGGTATAATAATGTAGGAATTTATGAAAAAATTATCGACGGCGTGGAGATTTGAACCCGCAACCATTTGGTCAAGATTCGGAGGATTCCAATGACTAGACCAACACGCTACCGAGGCTAACCGATAGAGTGTCGTCTTAAGTTCTACATACGGAGCAGGTTGTGCAGGTACTTTATCGTTTCCCTTTCAGCGGAACATTCTAGAACTAATTACCATGTTTGAATTGATAGAAATCGCATGTTTTGTACATTTTAGGGGGACATGTATTTTTATTTTGAGAAATTAATATCTTGGATAAGTTCGACAGTATTGGGTAGAATCAAAACAATTTTAAAGGCATGTTTTTTTATTGACTTAAGGTGAAATGGCTATTATCTACCTACATCTAAAAAGAATATTACATATTCATTACAACTGAGCTTGACTGCAGGATCAAAATTTCTTGCTGGACTTATACCACATTCAATGTAAAGAGATCCACAATCCAATTCCAGGTGAAATTGTCTGCTCAGCAGGTAGTGCTTTTCGTTTTCTACAGAGGCATCATATTTTTCCAAGATTCGGTTCAATTCAGCATCAAAAATATTATCGTTCAGCAATGATGTGCATTGTGGCAAATCTTCTGATATGCTGTTTTGTGTCGACTGCATGTTTACTCAAAGTTACTTGGAAATAAATGTTTCAATTTTATCGTTCATCTCGTTCATTTTCCTATCTACATAATAGCTTATCAAGCTTTGAACGTTTGTGACAAAATTTTTAAACTATCTCTTTGTTCTTTTTCAAGCTCATTTGTATGTTAGCAGCAGTTCCATTCTGATCATTAATAACTTCATTAATTTGCAACTTTATACTATTGATGATTTCAGCAGCAGCAACTGCTGTTTGAGCTCGAATATCTGCTTCAACACCATCAATTCGCTCATTAACATTCTTAATCATTTCACTATTGGAATCAGATATTTCCTTTAATTTGAACCGAATGTCTTTTAATGTCCTGTTTTCAATAGTATTCTTGAACTGATAAAATGCCATACCTAATTTACCCAGATCATCACGTATCTTTTTATCAATTAAATCAACATAATTCATGTTGACAGCGTCAGACTTTGTTGTAGGCTCCTTAATATTGCACAATTTATGGAATGCGAAATCATAATCACCGCCACTGGTCATGGGAAAAGTATAATCTGCTCACATACGCTTCGCTGAGGAGATCCTGCGAGAGGATGATACCCTACCAAATTTGTCCATTGTAGTAGTTGAAATGAATTTCAGTGCCATAAGGAACCCTTAATATATAATTCCTGCTTCGCGCGACTCTTCAACGATTGCTTCGATTTCGTTATCGTTTGAGGTGTTGCCAGCTTCTTTTGATGCGTGCAATAAACTCAAACGATCAACTAATTCACTAAAGTCATCCCAATATCTATTCTCTATCGCATTGTCATTATATTGCATCATGCCTCCGCCAAGCTTCTTAATGATCTTTTTATATTTATGACCACTGTTTGCTTTGATTTGTTTTGATTGATTAAATTCACTTCTGTGTACGTTTGTGATGTTTAACATTTCTTTATAGTTTTCGTCATCTTCTTGATTAAATCCTACACTCACTGCCAGGAAAATGATATTTACCATCGATAACAATATCACCACTATGAAAATCAAAATTTAGGGGGCTATCACCTAGACGCCACTTAGAAGTGAGGTATTCATATTTGGGACCATATGTGTAATCTATTTGCGGTGCTTTATTTAACGAGAGCTGAATATATCTATGCACATTTTTTGGATAGGAACCTAAGTACTTATCGAAAATCTCGCAATTATGCATTTGTGTTGCAGTAGATTCTACATAATCATCCTCATCGCCGTCAACGCCATCAATATTAACGTCACCACCATAATTCTTTTCCACAAGTGTTGAGGGGGAAAATTCTATCTCTTTTTTGTTAGTTTTTGGTGATACAGCTTTTGAAGGTTCAGTTTTGATGACGGTCGATGGTTCCTGCTGAAATTGTTCTTTCATCTTATCAAGGCGTTTCGTTATAGGGAAATCCATTCGATTTATCGAATCATCCTCCTCAGAACGATTCAATTTGAAACAATATATTTTTTTCTTTTTATTTATTTTTATCTTTGACGAGCGCAGTCTTATTTTAAGTTTGCGATTTTCGGTTGACTTGTCGTACTGCATGTTGCTTATAAACTGGTTAATTAATCCTTTATGCTGATAAATTTATCGAAACCCTGTCGATAGCGTCCGATGTGCAAGTTGCAGTCTTTAACAATCATTAAAAAACCATAATTATCAGAGCTCCAACATAAGGAACAAATTCCTTTAAATTTTTCATAACTCATATCGGGGGTTATGTGTTCATTGAAAACGTGGCGCAAATTCACATCATCAGTCCTAAATATAACAATTATATTTGCATTGTCGCGAATCAGATGTTTATTTATTGATACATATGTCTGACAAAGAAAAGCAACATCTATTTTTTTATGCCTACCCATTGAATAATATGACTTGATTTTATCCTGCTTGCTGTTGCAAATATCGTCAAAGATGAATACAGAGTTTTCTTTAGCCTCTGAGGTATCTATGATATCATCATTTTCTCTATAGCTGTGATAATCTATACCTTGGACACTCTTTAAAACTTTTTCGAGTAGCTGATATTTAGGTTGATATAAACTTTTGGAGGATATATACACATTTTCAAATCTCAACCCGTTAGGATGAAGAAGTAAGGATAGTAAAGCGTTGGATTTTCCACAACCACTAGGACCAACTATTAAAAATCTACAACTATGTGGAAATAAATCTCCATTTCTATTGAATTTTGTTTGATCTTCGAAAATATCTAAATTTTCTACTGGTAAAGCCCTGTGATGCTGCTTAATTCGCATCTTGATTATATCTGACATTTTCAGAGGGGCGGTGGGTAAATATAAATACGAATACATTTTTGCGCGTATGTTCTGGGGAACATCGCGTTATAGTTTTGCCCAAATGTCTGTAACTTTCGAATTTTTTGACGAAAATGGTCTCAAACGATTAAGTTCGACTCCCCAATGAAGAATTCGAGGTCAAATTTGATTCTGTCCGTCCGGCCGTCCGGCCGTTGCCACGATAACTTGAGAACGAAAAGAGCTAGCGACTTGAAATTTTCAGGGTAGGTGGCGCATCTCAATACGACGGACAAGTTCGTTAATGGGCATAATCGGCCCAGTGGTTTCCGAGTAATTATTTTATTTTCAACCAATATGAATCCGATCGAATTGAAACTTGGTGGGTAGTTGTAGAATATGAACCTAAGCACGTTTGTGAAATTTTGTGCGAATCGTATAGCTAGAAAATTTTAAAAAAATTATTAAAAATTATTTTTGTGTCACGATAACTTGAGAACGGAATGAGATAGCGGCTTGAAGTTTTCAGGTTAGGATGTGCACCAGAACGCGACATTTCAGTTTGTTTATGAGCATAATCGGCCGAACGGTTTTAGAGTTATAGCCATCTGAAATTTTCTGAAATTTGGTGGTTTTTTTTCCTCATTAACTCGAAAAATACTGAACCGATTGAATTCAAACATGGTTATTAGTTGTAGAATGCCAACGCGAAAATGTTTGCAAAATTTGGTGAGGATAGCATTTGCAGAAAATTTTTAATAAATTATTGAAAATAAAATAAAAAAATTTTATATATCAGTAACTAATCGTTTGAAATTGCTGAAATTTTGCAACAGCCTTTATTACCTAACTCTATTGCCATGTTTCAAGTTTTAATACGATCGGTAAAATATTGTTGGAGATTCGAGCATTCTTGTGTGAGTTCAGTAGATGGGTGACCGTTGCCTCGATAACTTTCGAACGAGAGGAGATAGGCACTTGCAATTTTCAGGGTAGGTTGCGTATCCGAAAGGGAGAGTTGAGTTCGTTTTTGGGCATAATCGGTCTAACGGTTTCCGAGTTATATCCACCTGGAATATTATTTCCTTGATAACATAAAAAATAAATATTCGATCGAATTGAAGCTTGGTAACTAGTAGTATAAAATAAACATAAAGACGTGTTTAAAATTTTGTAAGAACCGTACCCCTAGAAAATTTGAAAAAAATGACGAAAAAAAAAATTTTAAGAACCGCACCCCTAGAAAATTTTAAAAAAATCACGAAAAAAAAAATGGTTCAGGCACTGACGTGAAGTCAGAAGCTTTTGCGCGTATGTTCTATTGTCCATTTTTTAGTATTGGATACCCTTAATCGAATTTACCATGGTAAATTATGTTGTCCATTCTCCTGCATTGGACACTCTTAATTCGAATTTACCATGGTAAATTGACTGACTTCACGTCAGTGCTTGAACCAATTTTTTTTAAAGATATTTTATTAAGAACTACTCTTCTTTTTTTAATATTACATGACATGGGGGATAGATGAGCAAATCTATATTTATTACTGAAAACAGCAAAATCCCAAATACATGTTGATGGTGGTGAACAGGTATTTCGTCTTTGCTGCAAGGATAGTTTCTCAAATTGTCTAATCATGCTTTTACGTTCTTCGTAGGAACTAGTTATAGTTTTGAGTAGAGCAAGTTCTTGTAAAAATTCATATATCGTCATCTTTTCTGTGTTACTCTTCAATGAGGAATAACATTCCAAAGCCAATCAAACAGGTCTTTGCAGTTTGCCATGCTGCACATGCGTGGTACAGTTCCATCATGATACATACACAAAGGTCGTTGTATCGTTAATTTTGGTGGTGGGGGATTGTACTGCTCAAGCTGCTTCAGATCAACGATCATGAGTGGTAGCCCAATGTTCGACAAATATTTAGTCTTTTGATTACCTTTTACATATACTATATCTACATCGGAGAGTCATTTTCTGAAAATGTCTCCAACATCGCGAAGTTCCACACTACCATAATTATACTTTATGCCGTGATAATTATTTTCCAGCCATCTTACTTGCTTCTGGACTCGCACAGACAAAGATGAGAATTCTATCGCGGGTTTTACTATAAAATGCGCATTTTGATGTCCATTATTTATGCTTATCTCTTTGGGTGAAAGTTGCCATCAATTGTGAAACCTTGAAAATCTACCACGGCTACATTCATCTTATTATTGGTACTGCTAGTACTGCACTAAATTCTCAAAAGTTTGTTAATTTTCTTAAAATTTCACTGAGTGGGCGGTACTCGATGACGTTATCGTGAACGATGTCGCAATAGGCTCTAGTATTGGCGAGAAAACCTTTTCTTGCTTCAATCTCTAATTTGACATCCACAGTGAAAAATTTAAAAGTTTCATCTCGTTTAGAGCAATCAATGACAAATAGGAAACGAGACTTGTATTTACTATAATCGAGCACTGCAGTATTTCCTGCTCTACCAGTATAAGCGTTTGCAAATTCACAATGATTATAATGAGCTTCGCTATAGTCATTTTGATCGAAATTCTATCGCAGCCTTTCTTGAGGATAATATTCACCATTGAGTAAAACACGTATATCGGAAATGTTAATATTTTCAAAGTAATTTGGATCTTTAGCGGGATTGTCTTTTCGATCAGAGTGAAAGCAGCATATGACATATCGAGGACATTCCACAACTGCACCCGTTTTAATGCTCCATAATTCTTGAGTAGCTCCAACAGTAAGGGCAGAAAGTTGATGAACTTCCCATTTCCTGAAGGGAAGTAAGATAGGTTTATCGCTTTTTATCATGGCAAGCAGATTGAGTTTTATCTCATCGTTTGGATGCACGTGTTTAACTCTCAACTCTTTATCACTGATTGTAATTTCGCCTTTTGTCACCCCTGGATGTTCTCCTGTACCAGCGGTAATTACCATGGAATTACTATCGTTACGGGCTCTAACTAATCGAATCAATTGTTTACCACATATTGCCTTTTGATAATCATTTAAAACGTTGAGCAAATTTCTAAGGGGAATACGTATAGCAAATGTACCGTCAGTGTTTTGCAATGGTTATCGGGAAAATTTCATCCAGCATCATTTAGTTCACTATCATCTTCTTTCTCATAGCACAAAAAACCTCTTATTAGCGATACTAGTCCAGGATCTTTAACAGTTTCCACTTCTGTACCACACAATTCGTAGGATATCGAGTCAAAGAGAAATGCATCATAGATATTTGTCAACTTCAAAGTTCCTGCGCCTGCAGTTATTTCAATTGTCCTCTTATGAAAAGTGCCGAGTCGTACATCAAAAACCATATATCTGGTCGGTTAATAGCAATTTCAATGCTATCATTGTTGTTGAATGATTTTATAAAGTGTAGGTAAGTACGGTTTTCCACACGAACCATGGAATCATCTTTATATATCGGTTGATATACATCAAACGTTCGAGCGGATAACATATCCAAGCGATTGTAGTATTTTTCTTTCTCTTAAGGATATATGTGACTGCTGCTTCTCTGTGCGATGTTGTTGTAGTAATGGCTTTTTCTTTGACTGAACCAAGTACTTATTATGATGCTGATGCAGTTTCGATTGCTGCAGTTTTGACTGTTGCAGCTTTGACTGCTGCATTTTAGACTGCTGCAGTTTAGACTGCTGTAGTTTAGACTGCTGCAGTTTAGACTGCTGCAGTTTTGACTGCTTCAGCTCCAATTGCTGCTGATGCTGAGGAAAAATCAGAACCATTTCTTCATTTCTAAGCGAACAATAATCTCTTCATCTCGAAAATTAACAGAGTTAAAATCCTGATCGAGTATGTTCAAAGTGATGTTGTCCATTGTTTGGTTGCTACTCACAGGTAGATATATCAAGTGTTGAGGTGTTATATCTATAGCGTAACCAGGATCAACGCCAACTGAGAATTCAAATATTGTGTGACAAATTTTATCGTTGTAGAATGATCCCTGAGCGAGGCTGCAATCTATATGAATACAGCGTACGGGTACTATATTGAAAGGTAAATCTGACTGATACTCAACATCTGCTGACAAATGTTTTCGAGAAAAACCTAAAAGACTACCCAGTGCAATACTTTTAAGTAAAATCAATAGATATGAAACGATGGAAAATCTCACACTTCAAAGTTGTATTGTTTGGTCTCAAGTAGAATATTTTATCTCCTGCACTCCTCTCGATTTCTTTATCTAAGTATTTACTTAAATAATGTTCAATGTCAGAAATTTCGTATGTACCGCTAGAAATATGAAGCTTTTCTCCTCTCCTTCTTCTGAATAATACAGATATGTGTTCTCTTCAACGTTTGGTATAGTATTATATGAATAAAAGCCTATTAATGCAATACCATACTGGTAACGAGGATCTAGCTCGATAGGGGGAACAAAATCTGTTGATAGTGTTGAGCTACGTCCTTTCAATGTGAATACTAACGACATGACTGCATAGGGATGATAAATACACTGCTATTTATGTTTCATTAATTTTTACTGAGCAAAAATTTCAAACATAGTGCTCAAGCACTTATATATTATAAATATTCAGATTGCAGAAACGGGCAATAAGAGTACTAGCTGGAGTAGGATATAATGAACACTGCCAACCACTATTCAAGAGGCTAAGAATTTGACCACTTCCCCGTATCTACATACTTCAAAATTTAACTGAAATCCATTCCAGGAGGCACAGCACTCCAAAAGTTTCTAGCCTGCATCATCACAACACACGTTCTGCTACTGCTGATGATTTAATGGTCCCACGTTACAGATTAGTGAAATCCGAAAATAATTCGTTGAAACGTAAACTTTATAATAAGCTACCTGTCCGGATAAGATCCATGAATGAGAGTTGCTTTCGAAATAATGTTAAGCAAGTGCTACTTGAACATTGTTTCTATTCTGTTATAGAATTCAATGAATTAAGTTGGTGACCGTATCATGTACCGTTTTGTTCATTAGTTCTATTTATTATTTTTTTTATCCACAGATTTGGGGTTTTGAAGTACTGACATACATATTATTTTTACATGTTTGTGTAAGCTCTATATGTTGAATTATTTACACATTGTTTTGTTCTATACTGACGTGCTATAAACAATATTCTGTATGTGTGACATAGTCAATAAACTATCTATCTATCTATCTATTATTTGAATTTAATTTCCTTTATGATGTAGTTCTTTCATAAGAATGCATTGATATAATTCCCAACTCTGAGAAACCAACACTTTCGGAGATATAATTTGTCTGTTTGAACTAGAGCGCCAGAAAGCTCCTGTCCACAGGGCTTGAACCCATTTTTTTACTTTACATCCCATTCCAGCTATACGTTTAGCTTTCATTGCGCCTGTAGCTACAAATGCAGCAGTTTTTTCGCCTACTGAAGCGTCTTTTGATTTAACAAGCGGCCAAGCCTTATCTTCCAGAATTTTATCTGCTTTATGTCTTTCCGCTAGGTTCTGGTGTTGTGAATAAAATATATCATGTTCCCTACAGCTCTCGTCGAGAGGATTGATACCTTTCTGGCCCTCACTCAAACGTTTTTCCAACTTTGTACCGAACCGCATAATCTGTAACCACCAGGTATGTGCAGTTCAACAGGTAACTTGTTAATGAGTGTATTAACTAGACCTCCACCAGCTTTGAACGTCAGCATACTTATGAGTTTAAAACTAACTGCTACCACCTTATATATCTTATTTACTTAATGTCAGTCGCCATGGAAAAATCATTCAATGAAATTATCGTGATATGTCTTTTTATCTCCCTATATTTATTCAGCTCACTTTTATTTTTAACATTAATTCACTGTCTGAAATCATTGAAAAATGTTCTCTGTCCAAGTAGCAAATTTTTATTTGATAAAGAACATGTTAAATGTCTAAGTTATTCTGCATGGAAAGTGCTAGTAACTTAATGAGTAGCAAAATGAATGAGGAAAGAGGTGACAACATCACAGATGGCCGTCGATATTGCTGCCCCCTCAAATGTATCGGTACAGACCTAAGTATAGATGTTGTGGACGGAATGGCTTGCCTTATTTGTGAATCTTTCGGTTTCTGTAGATGTGATTGTCTATTATATCAGTACATGAGGAATAAAAAATGAAAAAATTCTGAACAAAATATGTTTATTTACATTGTCTTATATCAGTATCACAAATCAGCACTAATAGTCTATATCAGTATCCTCATCTCCAGAATCTACAAATCTTTTGATATGTACTTTACTATTTTACCAAACATTGTTGGGGCTTGGACTATGTAATCTGTTAAAACATTCTTCTTTGTCATAAATATCAAAAAGAAAATGATCAAAATCTGAGTTACACCAAGAATATTTACTTCTATATAAGTGAAAAAGATTATCACTTTTAATATATAAATGTGAGTGTTCCCGAATGCTGTACATGTTTGAATGGAACCCTCTTCTTTTTAATTCTCCAACAAATATTTTATAACAAGTTTTACATAAAAATAAATTGCACTTCTTAATGCGAATATAATTTCGCCACAAACATCTTCAGAATCATATTCATCACTCCAATCACGTTTACGGAGAACAAAATGTTGAGCTGTACGATCAGCGATATTCCTAATGGAAAACAATGGGTAGTCTAGAGATTGAGGAAGATTTTTTTCAGCAGCACGTTTATCAGCTATTATACTATTCCACTGATAAAAGCTGATTTTCTTTGAAATTTCAAGGGTTACAGGTTTTTTTTTAGATTCAGAAAGAACACATGATGTATTGAATTAACGTTTTCAATAATCACTTTTATTGTTAATTCTTGAAGATCCAACATACTACGATTCTGTAGGGTTCTTTGTTCTTCCTGATTGAATGGTATAATATTGGCCATTCTGAAATGAAACATTTATTTTTCACTATTCCGGTAGTGGTGTCGATGTTTGTGATTTTAATGAATAATGACCCCAAGGCAGAGTATCAAAAGATGCTGGAATTAGGTATCGTTTATCATCACGTCCACTCAATGATATTTTTGATTGCTGAATCGAGTAGAGGTTATGCGCAAAGGACCTGATTGTATTTTCACTTAAAACTTAAAACAAGCTGGGAATCTTCTTTCAGACAGCTAACATAATTTTCGAAAGTAATTTTATTTCTAATGACACAAGATTTTACGCCTTTTGATTTTTTGGTGACTTTTCCTCCCTGAACCTTAAAACTATACATTTTCGCCCTCAATCCCGCAAAATGCGTAATAAGCCATTCGCCTCATCTTTCATTAATCCAGGAACCTTTTTATTGACTAATGGAATGTTGTGCACGTTATATTTGGGGTAATCGCTGGTATCAAAATGAGTATGACCATCGTTTTTAAAAAGTTCGTAGGGGTTGCAACCAATAATTTCATAAAAAAAAGAGTCTGTATCAATGTACATAATTTTGCAGACACCGCATTATCTTTAATTGTTTGACTGATCATTGTCACTTTCTAATGTGAATTCCGATAGTCAGCAGTTATTATTTCTTAATAGTGCAGTAATCACATATCGAAATTTCCTATCATTTTGATACTCGATAAAATTGAATCAGCTACTAATCGCTCTGTCACCAGACATGTATATAGAACCCACTATCGGTTAACGCTGGTTGTGTCTAGGTCTAACAACACACTGGAATTTCCATGAAAGCTACAATCGAAACATTTATTTGTAAGTTGAATGATAGAACTCACAAAGATGACACAGCAACCCTCAAAAGAAATCGTGCAAGTGATTAAGGAACTTCATCGTCCTGCACGCAAAAATATTATGGCCGTCTAGTGAGAAACTTGTTAATTATAAAAGGGTTGGATGACATCTGGCAAATGGATTTAGGACAGCATGATGGACTTGCCACAAGTAATGAAGGCTTTAAATATATTCTCGTTGTAATTGATTGCTTTTCTAGATTTATATGGGCTAGAGCATTGAAGAGGAAAACAGGTGAAGAAGTAACTCAGGCATTTATCGATATACTCAGACACAATAATGGTCGTATACCTAACAACTTGCAATCTTATCAAGGAAAGGAATTCTTCAACAGACACTTTCAAGAACTTGTTAAAATGCATCACATAAATCATTATAATACGTATAGCGATAAGAAAGCAGCAATAGTGGAACGAGCCATAAGAACTTTGAAAGAGGCTCTCTTCAAACAATTCAGTTTGAGGGGAACCTATCAATGGATCGATATACTTCAAGATTTGGTAAATGTGTATAATAATAAAAGACATCGAACAATTGGCCTGACGCCGCGAGATGTTAATACGAAGAACGTAAAAGACATACATAAATACGCTTATAGTCACGTAAAAATAGCTGGACCTCATAAATTCAAAAAGGGTGATGTTGTACGTATAAGTAAATTTAGACACGTTTTCACAAAAGGATATCTCCCTCAATGGACTACTGAATTATTTAAAATCACAAAAATTCAACTGACCAACCCTGTGAGTTACCTGCTTGAAGATCTCACTGGTAGACCAATAATTTGCGCTTTCTACCAGGAAGAATTACAAAAGACAAAGCAACCAGATGTTTTTTGGTTGAGAAAGTATTGCGCAGGCGTGGTGACAAGGTTTTGGTACGATGGTTAGGGATGAGTAAAGACCACGAAACCTGGATACAGTCCGAAAACAAACTTTGAGTAAACATGCAGTCGACACAAAACAGCATATCAGAAGACTTGCCACAATGCACATCATTGTTGAAAGATAATATTTTTGATGCTGAATTGAACCGAATCTTGGAAAAATATGATGCCGCTGTGGAAAACGAAAAGCACTACCTGCTGAGCAGACAATTTTACCTGGAATTGGATTGTGGATCTCTTTACATTGAATGTGGTATAAGTCCAGCAAGAAATTTTGAACCTGCAGTCAAGCTCAGTTGTAATGAATATGTAATATCCTTTGATGATTGGCAGTGGAAGTCGTTTGCAGTAATCGAAAATGAAGAGCAGAGGGATTGTGGAGCCGAAGTTATAAGAAACGGTGAATGTATGATTACAAGCGTTACCAAATGTGGAAACTACATATATTCCAGTGAGTCTGACTTGAATGGAATCATGCAATTGAATCAACTACTGATTTCCAATCGTCTAGAGATGCTGAAAAATCTACGAATGTCTTTACATTATTACAAGTTCTTAGACATCATCAAAAATTTTGTTCTGAACACCAGCAACAATAAAAATTCTATCGAAGAATTAATAAATGCTTTTTGTAGAATAAATCCATCTGTTAAAAGTTATGTAATCTTAGAATGTATGTAGTTCTGTAAGAATAAGGTATTTAATGATGAAGGTAGATAATAGCCATTTCACCTTATGTCAATAAAAATACATGCGTTTAAAATTGTTTTGATTCTACCCAATACTGTCGAACTTATCCAAGATATTAATTTCTCAAAATAAAAATACATGTCCCCCTAAAATGTACAAAGCATGCGATTTCTATCAATTCAAACATGGTAATTAGTTCTAGAATGTTCCGCTGAAAAGGAAACGATAAAGTACCTGCACACCCCGCTCCGTATGTAGAACTTAAGACGACACTCTATCGGTTAGCCTCGGTAGCGTGTTGGTCTAGTCATTGGAATCCTCCGAATCATGACTAAATGGTTGCGGGTTCAAATCTCCACGCCGTCGATAATTTTTTCATAAATTCCTACATTATTATATGGTCCGTTTAAGATATATTGACATCGAAGTAGGCCTTGAACGTCTAGTTGGTGCCTTATTTCTAGTTACAAAAAGTTACTGTTCTGTAACCAGAGAAAAGAAATATTAACATAACCTTGAATATTTTCAATACTATCTCCTGTTTGTAATTAATTGAAGAACTTATAAATACATTCTTGATGTACTTTGGAAATTCAAATCCCGAATGTATTTTATCCTGAGATTTTGGAAGGATAATTTTCCAAGTTCAACTGCAGTAGACTGATGAAACAAACATAAATATGAGGTTGATATCCAGGAACCATTCCAAGGAATTGGAAAAATCATTATTTATAATAGAGAAGAACAAAAATTGGATAGTTTTTTTAATGCACGATGAAGAACCTTTTGACATAATAATCATGTGCATCTCACTCAATATATCTTAGAACTTAGCCATTGGAGAATTATCCAAAGCCATTGGAGAATCAATCAAGGTGTAAAAGCTCATAAGAAACTCTCTTTTCATTTATTGAATCGATATTGGTTATTGAATTATTTCATTAATATAATGTTAATAAATATAATGTTATTATTATTGCTTCGTCAGTATAAATTATTGAGAGGTGGGTTGAATAATGGAGCATTATTTCGGAAGAAGAGTTAATTTATCAGTGTTTCAGCAGACTTATTACTTCTGTCTTAATTTAACTTGGAAAGTAATAGTTTGAAAAATATTATAATCTTTATGCAATGATAATAGTTCAAGTGTTTATTTTTCCACAAAAAAAATCGGAACCAAAATTTTACTACATAAATTTTGTTTAGTTAAGAGTTAAGCTGTGAGTTTTATGGAATTAAATTGCAACTAGGAACAGAAAAGATTATTTGCCATTTTCCTATGAATTGTCGTTTTAGTATTATAATTTGTTTTGAAAAACTTAATGATTTAAAATTCTATTTCAAACTTTGATTTGCTTATTTCGTAGAGCTCATGAAGGAAAGATCTAATCAAAGAAAAGCTTCAGTGAAGTGCTCTCTCAAATTTACAAAAACTATAATTTCATTTAATGTCTCTTTAAATGTATATTCGTATATCACAGGAGTTCTTCCACAACTGCTGCCAGGTTTTAATGATGTGCCTTCCTCTTTTTTCCTAAGTTTTCTTTGAACAGTACTTGAAGAAATCTGAAATATTATGGCCAATGTAATAATCAGAATACACTCTTAGTGGTTGAATAACAGTTTACCTGGAACATTAGAACAATGCTGGCGGTAATATCTACAGATTCCCTGAAGAACATCTATATACTGCTTCGAGTTCCCTTTTTGTTAGGCGAGAGGTATCGTAATCAATTCCAGACATTTTTAGTAGCATAAGGATGCGGAAATACCCAAACTCGGTACGATTAATTATAGACACACATGTAAAAACTATCCCACCCAGGTAACACAGACCTCGCATAGAGGTCTCTGAGAGGTTACAATGTGGATGAAAATGCGAGCTCCTAATGTGAGGTCCTCAAGATATCACACAGATAACCAGAATAAGATATTCCTATTGTGAGCTCCTTCAGATATCCCACAGATAACCAGACTAAGACATCCTGATTGCGAGATCCTCAAGATATCACATATGTAACCAGAATAAGACATTCCCATTGCGAGCTCCTAAAGATATCACACAGATAATCAGAATAAGATATTCCTACTGCGAGCTCCTAAAGATATCACACAGAAAACCAGAATAAGATATTCTTATTGTGAGCTCCTAAAGATATCCCACAGATAACCAGAATAAGACATTCCTATTGCGAGCTCCTTAAGTCATCGCAAGTATTACAAGAATAAGATAATCCTATTGAAGAGATCCTCAAGATATCACATATGTAACCAGAATAAGATATTACTATTGCGAGCTCCTAAAGATATTACACAGATAACAATAATAAGATATTCCTATTGCGAGCTCCTAAAGATATCCCAAAGATAACCAGAAAAAGACATTCCTATTGCGAGCTCCTAAATATATCACGCAGATAACTAGAAAAGGACATTCCTATTGCGAGCTCCTCAAGATATCATAAGTGTAACGATAATAACACATTCCATTGCGAGGTCCTAAAAACCTCGCAAATTCAACAAGAATAGGAAATCAGGTGGCGTGTTGTAGGGATCTACTCCATCCCTACTCTGCACGTCTCGTTTCCACCGGTAGATGGCGCAATCGTCTTCTCTGTACCTGGAGGAACAACCCCATCACTTATAACCCGAGTGGAATATCGATCTACGCATCGAAGTGATGTATTCGGTGCCACACATGTACTGCATATTTGGAGGATATATAGATTATAGATCCATATCGCAGCCATCTTCTCTCAGTAGTAGTACTGCCCCGGTTGTGCAGCCTGAGAACTTCCCCATGTGATATCTCTGTGATGTTACTGGGATCATCCCCTGTGGAGGACATTTGGAGGTGATAGAGAGGTTTGGGCGACCTCCCTGTGATATCGCAGTACACATCTCAAAATATTCCCCAGGGTGAGCAGTTTGAGAACTTCCCCATGCGATATCTTCGAGATGTTACTGGGCTCATCCCTTGTGGCGGACATTTGGAGGTGATAGGGAGGTCTGGGCGACCTCCCTGCGATATCGCAGTACACATCTCAAAATATTCCCCAGGGTGAGCAGTTTGAGAACTTCCCCTTGTGATATCTCTGAGATGTTACTGGGCTCAACCCCTGTGGCGGACATTTGGAGGTGATAGGAAGGTCTGGGCGATCTCCCTGCGATATCGCAGTTATACTCTCAAGATATTCCCCAGGTTGAGCAGTTTGAGAACTTCCCCATGCGATATCTCTGAGATATTACTGGGCTCATCCCCAGTGGCGGACATTTGGAGGTGATAGGGAGGTCTGGGTGACCTCCCTTTGATATCGCAATAAACCTACCAAAATATTCCCCAGGGTGAGCAGTTTGAGAACTTCCCCATGCGATATCTCAGAGATGTTACTGGGCTCATCCCCTGTGGCGGACATTTGGAGGTGATAGGGAGCTCTTGGCGACCTCCCAGCGATATCGCAATAGGCGTCACAATATCCCGGCTGGAGCTCGCCGAGACATCTCTGGGAGGTCCCTGTGTTACCTGGGCAAATTGTTCGATTTTCGTTATATCGAAATTGCAAGAAATAAATAATAAATGACAGATCATTAGCTCGTGGTTATTTTCAATGCGAACAACCTAAATTATGTGACTTGAAATATAACTAGACCGGCCGTTGCCAACTGAATTTCGATTTTCCATAGGCACCCTTGATGTCAATATATCTTAAACGGACTATACCTAGATGTCGCTTCACCGTAGTAAAAATGTAAACTTCCAAATTTACACCCCTCAAGTCTAGATGGCACTGTGACATAATTGTAGATGTCGCTTCACCATAGTAAAAAAGTAAACTTCCAAATTTCTACCCGTCAAGTCTAGATGGCGCTGTGACAGTTGCAACTGTCATGGCGCCCATCATCATTCCGAGCGCTAAACCAAAAAGTGAGGTTATGGTCAATTCTTGATTCAGAATCCCTGTAGTACTAACTACTGTGGTGGCCTTATTTCTAGTGGACTGTGGATGTATGCAGCACAGAAGGCTGGTTATTGTATCGACGCCTTGGTCACGATATTCCTTTGTTGGATTTCAGACGTCAGTGGGCAGACCAGCTCTCGAAGAAATTAGAAAAGATCGAATAGATCATTCCATCGAGAAAGGTGAATTCAAGTACCGTCGTTGCAAAATATGTGGTAGGCGTACGACTTTTTTATGCAAAAAGCGCGAGGTTCCCATCCACCCTGATGAGTGTTTCAAGGTTTTTCACAATGTAAAATAAAAACTAAGATGGTTAATGATGAATAATAAGTGTTGAATAAAATTGAAAAAATATGTATGATGTTCTAGTTTTATTTGACTTGGAATAATGTCTATATGAATCATCCCAGTGGCAACTAAAGTTGCCGCTCTATAGAAACCTTCCTGATTGTTCGATCATAATTTGTATGAAAAAATATCATTTTTTGAGTCCTAAAGAGCCATTGTATCAAATTTCACATGAAAATCTCAAAGGGGGAATTATGGGCTTTAATGGGTTAAGTATTTGAATATGTTAGACCAAATACGTACCCATACTATTGTTAATCTATATTCAGATAGCTGTGCTGGGCAAAATAGAAACCGTGCAATGATATCAATGTTAATTCATTTCTTGAAAACCGCTTTAACAATTGCACAAATTAAGATAACTTATCTTCTACCTGGACACAACATATATATATATACAATTATATATATATATATAGTTACGAGATGCCGTTCCCACGAATACCGCTGATGTTCGCGGAGTTCGCGGAATACATGTGCGACAGTTTGTGAACTCTGTGTGAACTCGAATTCCTCCGGAATCCGAGGTGTGATTATCAGAAAGGACTGATCTAGTAGTTAGTTCCGTTCTAGACTTTAGTATTTATTGTCTTTTTCGGTACTCCTTTCCAACTGTACAAATTATTGAATCTCTATCGTGTAACGTTGTATTAAATAATTGGAAAGAATAAATTTCTTTTTAAAACAGTCTTGGAAAGTCCAAAAACGTAATTGGCGCTGCGAACAGGATTTCGCAACGGGTTTTCGGTATTTCGAGAAAAAAGAAGTAACTGAAAATAGTGTCCATTCGTGAATACAAACTGCCAGATTGTGTTCAAGGATCCCTGTTGAGTGTCAACTCTTAGTGCGAAATTCAGAACAACTCCACCAACCCACTTCGACCAGAAGGACGGACGTTCCACCCTAGGATGCAAATCTTGGTGAAGTCCAATTTTCCACATACTTCCTATCCTAATAGTATTCTTAATTTCGATGACAGATTCATCCGAACAATTAGAGATAATTGCTGAAGATTCCGAATATTTAGAATCATTAAATTCCCATAATATTCAAGAACGATTATTAAGAAATAACCGATTTAGACCATACCCTAATAGAGTTTTGAATAACGAAATGAACCAACAAAGCTCTTCTAACACATCAATTTCTGATACTATGTCTAGACAAGACATGCAACTATTATTAAATTCCATTCCCGAATTTTCACCAGAAAAAAATTTATCAATTTTCATAAACGAAGTAGATAATTTAGTGGCACATTTACATGGCAGATTAACTACTGACCTAGAATTTTGCTTGAATTTTTCAATTCGTTCGAAAATTGAAGACCTTAGAGCAACAACGATACAAGCCACAATCCAGTGAAAAATGAGTTACATACAGTTTCAACATCAGTAGACACCTATCTGACTTTTGAATGAAAACTACCGCTATCGAAACATAGATGGCAGCGAAATATACCAAACACCTTATTGCTTTTAAAATTAGTTCGATCATTTTAAGAGTTAAAACGATACAAGCCACGTTGTTTCCAATATGGCTACGCCGGGATGTAGCGTAAGTGGAAAAAGAGTGATTAATTATGCACGTTCTGATAATGAAATGGACACAGATTTTAGCACTGACGATAGTGTGAAGGACAAAGATTACGTTCAGATTGAAAGTGACTGTGAAACATCATCAGGTGACGACCGAAAGGTAAGTATTTCAAATATGTGGCTTATCCCCTTGTTGAGTAATATTATTGCGGCATGTTTTCAGTTTTACAAATATTCGAAAGACGACGAAATTATCTTTTCTTCGCGTTTAAAATCTATATTAATTCACAATATGATTCATTGTGTTAAGAAAAATGTATATATTATGTTCATTTGATGTATTCATCCTTACGAAAATGCCCATTTGTGGCTTGTCCCATTATTGCCCCTAAACAATGCGCGATATATTTTTACAAAGGAATAAAATTCATTATAATACAATGCAATTTAAATATAAGACTTAACACAAAATCTGTCCTGCTCTCACCTTAGAGCAAAATTCAGTGTCTTTTGTAGCATGAATTAACACTGTTTTATTCCACAGGATATCCTCCCTCAAGATTCTGTTGAACCAGAAAATGGTTCTATGCAAAGAGGAGCTCTTCCAACACCCGAAAAATATGCCCCTTCAAGATGGAAAAAAGTGAATTCCGAAAGACATACAAGAAATAAGAGAAAAATAAAACGGAATTTAGGCCACGAATATTTGAGTAAAAGAAATAAACAAGTACCTGGACGAATAGTTGGACCACCCTGCAGTTGTACGCGAAAGTGTCGCGAGACATTAAAAGGCAAGGAATTACAAGTATTCAATGCCTTTTGGGACCTAGGAGACTATGACAAGCAAAATATTTATCTTTTTTCCCAAATGAAATCTGTTCCAAAAAAAAGAACATACCCAATGAAGACGAAAAGAAATATATCATCCCGAAAGATTACAATAGAGTATTCTATTAAGATCAATGGTATGGATATGAAAGTATGCAAGCAAGAATTTCTTTCAGTTCATGGCCTTCAGAACTCCAAAAAAAGAATTCAACTCCTGTGTCAACAGTTGAGCGAGGGTGTAAGTACGCCAAAACAAGATGAACGTGGCAAGCACCGAAACAGAGCAAATAAGATCAGCGATAGTGACCACGAGAATGTTAGGGCTCATATTAAATATATCCCCAAGTATACCAGTCACTACAGTAGGAAAAAAAATCCCGATAAGGTGTACATAGATCACGACATATCTATATCTGCTCTCTATCATGACTATTACCTTGAATGGTGTAAAGATAAGGACTTACATCCTGTGAAAGAAAGCTACTATAGGAACGTTTTTTGCAATGAATTCAACATCGGATTCAAACTCCCCAAAACGGACACTTGTAAAACGTGTGACTTTTTTGACATTCAAATAAAAAATGCTGTTAGTAATGGAACATCAGCCGATAGTTTCAAGACTCAGCTTGAACTACATCAACGTAGAGCGGAGGCACTACAAAAAAGTCTAAAAGACGAAATTACAAATGCCAAGGAAGCAAAAGACACCCTCGTTTTAAGTTTCGACTTACAACAGGCCCTGCCTGTACCAAATTTGACGGTCGGGCCTGCCTTTTATCTCAGGAAAGCTTGGGTATATAATCTGGGTATACATGATTGTGTTGAAGATAAGGGGTATATGTATATGTGGCCAGAAAACTTGGCAAAGCGCGGCAGCGATGAAATTGCTAGTATCTTATATAAACATTTCAAGGAAAATCCAAATGGATATAGAAAGCTAGTCGTGTACAGTGATAATTGCACGGGGCAAAACAAAAACTGGACATGCGTATGTTTGTGGCAGCATCTAGTTAGAGAAAATATATTTCAATCGGTTGAGCACAGATTTCTAGTTGTAGGACACACGCATCTTCCATCTGATCGAGACTTTGCTATTATTGAAAAATATAAACGCCACCATTTGAAACAAGTATATGTGCCTGAGGACTGGTATAACGCCGTCCGTAAGGCCAAGAGAAGCAATCCTTTCAAGGTGATTGTTATTAAACAGGAAGACATTTTGGCCTTCAAAGACTTACAGCAACAAATCCTGAAGAAAACATTAACAGATAACAAGGAAAAGCTTCAATTCAGCAAAATATGTGCCCTCAAATTTATACAAGACAGACCAAATGTAATGTTATTGAAACACCTTTGGAATGAAGAATTTAAAACTGTCAATATTGGCAAAAAAGGTGTGAGAACATCAGTTAATACTGCACTAAGAGATTTGAAAATGAAATACGATGGTCCTATTCAGATTAATCCTAAAAAACGGTCCAATCTTTTATCGCTCTTGAGATATATACCTCCAGTTTATCAGGACTTTTATAAAGAAATTGGCGTTATTGAAAATGAAATTGATATTGCCCAACATGATGACGATGAGATCGAACATTTGGACGAATTTAGCGACATCAACGATGATATGTAATGTTATTATTTTGATCGTGTTACGTTTCATCTGTTAAAGATCTAGTGATTTATGAACTTTTTTTTTATTATTTTATTTTTTATTATGTGTTAGTAGTGCAATAATATATTTAGTTGTTGTTTCCTTATTCCAATATGTGTTTATTTAAAATCTGTTACTGTTGCTTTGAATAAAGTTTTTTTTACGATATACCATCCGTATTTATTATTCAATACAATAAGGGTACAAGCCACATTTTTAATTGAAATTGAAGATTTTTCTGGAGAAAAACAAATATTTAAGTTTATTATCTATTCTCTTCCGTAGAAGTAAATCTAACTCTTCACTATCCTATATGCTTAAAAGGATTTCTTTTCCGTTGGTATTTCAGGATTTGGTTAAAACTTTCACATGTGATTTTCTCTGAAAGTGAGTTTGGTGGCATGTATCCTTGTTGCCCTAAGGCCTTCAATTCTGAATGAAGCAAGAGACTTCATCTCATTTCAAAATGCGACGGACTGGCCTTCGATTAGACGTGCTCTCCTTCAGAGATACGGCGATCAAAGGAATGAAGAATTATTAATTGCTGCAATCTCGCAATGTGTTCAAAAGAGAAACGAAAATTATTTGGACTATTATTGCCGAATTTCGAAAAATTTGAGTGATCTTTTGCAACACCTCACTTTGAATATAAGGGACCAAAATCTTTTAACTTACAAGAAATATGAGGCAGAAAAATTATCATTGAAAACATTCCAAGTAGGATTACTTGAACCTCACAGATCCTATATTAGTAATTTCGATCTAAACACCTTAGAGGAATGTATCAATAAATGTAAACTCTATGACAACCGAAAACAAGAATGGGAATATTCCGAATTTGTTCGTAAATCCCAAGAATTGAAGAAACCTTTGGCACAACCTCATTTTAAACAAACTCAAAATTATAATCAACCAACTAGATTTTTTAATCGCAACTTTAATCAAAATCCATCAAATATTGTTTTTCCAAATAATTTTGATCAAAATTCACCAAATAATTCCAATCAAAATTCATCAAATATTGTTTTTCCAAATAATCAACCTATAAGAAATAATCAGAAATTTGTCACTAATCAACAAGTTTTTGGTACCAGACCAAGTTCAAACATTTATAAATCAAATCCACATCCAACACCGATGTCAATTTCAACTAGAAATACAAAACCAACACCCATGTCAATTTCTACCAGAAATTCGAGATTTCCGCAAAGACAAATATTCAACGTTCAGTTGAAAACCGATGATGGTATCGATCATGAATACCAATCCCATGAACCTGAATACTTCGAAGAAAATATTCCTGATTTTTCCGAAGAATATCAGAATACTAATGAAATGGATGAAAATTTTCAGGAGGTTTGTCCAGAGAACCTAGTAACTTAGACCTCAATTCCTTGAAAATTAAATCAAAATTACCATACATTTATCTTCCAAAAATAAATTTGAAAATTTTAATAGATTCAGGTGCAACAAATTCAGTCATTAATAGAAAACCTGCATTCGAGAAATTCTTCCAATTTTTGTACAAAGAAAAATTCAGTGTATCAGGATTAGGAAATACAATTACTGCAGAAGAAAACATAAATATTCCACTTTTTCACGAATTAGAAATATTCGACAATATTCATTTAGGTACATGTCGTCGACTGGCATAAAAATTTTGATGCTTTATTAGGAACAGCCGATTTACAGAAATTAGGTGCAAAAATAGATTACCAAAAACACATTCTGAAAATTAAAAATTTGAAAATTCCCTTCAATCTCGAGTATTCTACTAATAAATTGAAACCCAATAAAACTATAGCGAAGAATTTTGTAAAAATTCCAGTATCCTTGGAAAACGGTGATGTTTTACTACCTGAAATTAATTTTAAACAATTCTCAACCCCAGAATGTATTGCTCACGCAAAAAACGGTGTTTGCCTAATTCCAATTTCAGAATCTATTAAGGAAAACATAGAAATTAACTTTTCGGAAAGAATACCCGTGAAATCAATATCTGAGACAGAATTAGCTGTCCCTCAAATTGAAAACTCTAAATTTAAGATCACGAAAAATATTCGTACTCAACACATGAATTCTGAAGAAAAACGTGAAATTTTGAAACTTTGTAGTAAATTCAAAAACATTTTTTATAACGATAAGTGCGACCTCTCTTTTAGCAACACTGTTAAACATAAAATTAGGACGAAAGATGAGGTACCCGTACACGTTAAATCTTTTAGACACCCTCATAGCATGAAAAAGATTATCCAGGAACAAATTCAAAAGCTGTTAGATGATAATATTATTCGTCCATCAATTTCACCCTACAGTGCTCCCGTTTGGATTGTAGACAAAAAGAAAGACGCCTCCGGCCAAAAGAAATATCGTATGGTTATTGATTATCGCCGTTTAAATGATAAAACCGTTGAAGATAAATATCCGCTCCCGCGAATAGAAGAAATTTTAGATAATTTGGGAAAAAGTTGCTATTTTTCGACACTCGATATGGCTAAAGCTTTTCACCAAATCGAAATGGACGAGGAATCAATTGAAAAAACCGCATTTAGTGTAAATAATGGGCATTATGAATATCTCCGTATGCCCTATGGATTGAAAAATGGACCCAGTACCTTCCAACGCGTAATGGACAATGTCCTTAGAGAATACCTTCATAAATTTTGTTTCGTTTACATGGACGACATTGTCGTATTTTCAAAATCACTTCAAGAACACATTTGCCATTTGAAATTAATTTTCCAAAAAATTTGAGAATTCAACCTGAAAATTGAACTCGATAAATGCGAATTTCTAAGCAAAAATGTCGAATTTTTAGGACACTTAATAACTCCTGACGGCATATCTCAAAATCCTGCTAAATTAAGAGCTATTGAAAAATACCCTATTCCACGTACAGTTAAGGAAATTAAGTCATTTTTAGGACTAATGGGTTATTATAGAAGATTCATTAAAAATTTTGCTCATATCGTTTCGCCCATGACCAAATGTCTGAAGAAAGGAGCGAAAATTAAAGTTGATGATCTTGACTATGTTAAAGCTTTTCAATCATGTAAGGAATTGCTGATGAATGCTCCGATATTAGCTTATCCAGATTTCGAAAAAACATTTAAGTTAACCACTGACGCCTCGAATGTAGCAATTGGAAGTGTCTTGTCACAGGCTAACTGCCCGATTGCGTATTACTCAAGAACCCTTAACTCTGCCGAAAAAAATTATTCAACGATAGAGAAAGAACTTCTTTCAATTTTAGACTCTGCAAAGAACTTTCGCCCTTATCTCTATGGCCAAAAGTTCATAATAGAAACTGATCACAACCCACTTGTTTGGCTTTACAAAATCAAAGAACCCAATTCCCGACTCATACGTTGGAAATTGAAACTTGAAGAATTTGATTTCACAATTACCTATAAGAAAGGAAAAGAAAATAACATTGCGGACGCTCTCTCGCGGATTGAACTTAATATCAGAGAAAATGAAAATTATTTATTATCCGACGATGATTTAGACGTTGAAATTTCTTCAATCCTACCTAACGTTAGTGATCTTCCGGTTATAAGTGACGAAGAACTTGATAATATTCTGAATCCCCCAAACAACCATCAAAATAGCAATGATCCCAATAATCAGCATGAGGAAAATAATGATGATTCGAATGCTACCATCCATTCAACACAAGAAGACAATGGAAAAGTTATTCCAATAACAGAATCTTCTGTGAATATTTATCCAAATAGGATCATTCTAAATACTGGCGAACAGTACAATTTGAAATTTACCAAAATTTTTCAGAAAAATACTTACAACATAACGATAAGACAAAATTCCATGAATAACGACTTCTCAACCGTTTTCACAGAAATTTTCAGACCAAATGAAACTTACGGTTTATTTTTTAGAGATAATAAATTGCGACTTCCTTTCATCAGATTTTGCAAAAAATCCTTCAATTACTCCGTGAAACTTTATATCAGTAACACCCTTTTATTAGATGTACCTCGTGAAGAGAACCAAATTGAAATTATCTCAGCATATCATAATAAAAATCATAATGGTATCTCAGAAACATTTAACCAACTTTCGAAAAAATATTATTGGCCCAAAATGAGAAATAAAATCACCGAAATTATAAACAAATGCGAATTATGCCTTAAATCAAAATACGAGAGAAACCCTTACAAATTGAAATTTTCAGGTCCTCTTTTAGCTAAACGACCGTTCGAAGTTATCCACATTGACACATTTTCTTTTCAATATTCGAAATTTCTAACAATAATTGATTTGTTTTCAAAATACGATCAATCGTACCTATTAAAAGACGGTACTGCTTTAACCATTCTGAACAAATTACGTCATTATCTTTCGCATCATAATATTCCACAAAAAATAGTTTGTGACGAAGGAAGAGAATTCCAGAATAAAACCTTCACGGAATACTGCAAAATGAATAAAATCGACCTACATTTTACAACAGTTAACAATCCGAGCTCTAATTCTCCAATCGAACGATTCCATTCAACAATTTTGGAAAAACTTAGAATTCTCAAATTGAAAAATCCTAATGAAAATCCGGGTAACCTCATGATTACTGCTACGTTGATTTATAATCAATCTATTCACTCAGCGACTGGTTATTCACCTTTTAATTTACTTTATGGCCCATACGAAAAATTACCAGAATTTGATTTGGACATGACTGTCTATGAACAGTACAACGAAAAACGGAAACAGGAAATTTTACCATTTTTCGACCATATTTATGAACGGAATAAAAATAAAGCTCAGAAAACTTTGACTAGGCTGAACGAGAGTCGTGATGATCCTCCAAATTTAGAGCAAACTGAAGTCTACGTCGAACGAAATCGACCGAGGAAAACGGATCCACCTTTTGAAAGAATCATTGTTGAACAGCAAAAACATAACAAAATTAGAGGCTTAACGTCAAAATCAAGACAAACAACTGCCCATATACAGAAAGTCAAGAAACTAAGAAAAAACGTTTCTTCTTTTCAGGTTACCCCTGATCATCCTGATTCAGATCCAAACAAACCAGGCCCTTCAGGTCCACGAAATAAAAAGTAATGGATACTTTGAAGAACCCTTGAGCCATGCAAAAATTCTTGACCATTACCATAATTTTCTTTTCTTTATAAATATCACCCATTTAAAAGATAATGTTGACCAAATAAATATTATTTTCAATAACCTTCAGAAGGAACAAGAATTACCCCGTCGACTCTTACATCAATTGAAACTGAATTTAGATCAAATCGAACAAATTCTACAAAAATTCTTAAACAGAAAAGTTAGAAGAGGTTTGGCTAATTTCATCGGCAAAGGTATCAAATTCATTACAGGTAACCTAGATGATGATGATTTGAAAACTATTAATGAAAATCTAGAAAACCTTTATAACAGTATATCTTCAGAAATTGAAAGAATAAATAAACTGACATCCTTCGCTAACCATTTATCACAAAGATACTCAGAGGATCTGACCCTACTGAACGAAAATATTATTCATACTAAGGAACTATTCCAAAAAATTCAATCTATCGAAGGATTTCAAATCATTCTAGAATCTCAAATACTTCAGTCTCAAACACTTTTGAACACTTTACTAATACTTGAAAGGACTATTAGTTTCGCAATGAATGAAATTCCAAATTTAGAAATCATTAAAGTTGAAGAACTTATTTCTATCAGGACATATCTTGAGAAAATTTATAAGACACAGCAACTATCCCCAATTGACCATGTTCATCTTTTCAAAATAATTGAATTTGCTAAAATTTCTGTCATTGGAACGGAAGAAACTATCAATTTCCTCCTCAAAATCCCAATTCTCAAACAAGTAATTGCTTCTTATTCCCGAATTTACCCTGTACCCAATATCCAAGATATTGCTGTGATCCCGCCAAGGACGTATTCCATTAAAATTAACAATGAGGAATACTGGACCAACGAGAAATGCAAATCAGCTTTGGGAAGTTCAACGGTGCTTTGCCTTCAACCACCTGCCAAGGAAGCATGTATTTTATCAAACCCAGCTCGATGCCAAACAACACTGGTTAACAACGACTTCAACATAATACACCCGCTGAAGAATCACCAGCTCCTGACTCTCTTCAAAAATTACCAAAATGTTCTGGAAGACTGCAACGGAATATTACTCAAAAAATCAATAAAGGGAATAAATCTTTTGAGTTCTGCCTGCAAAATTATTATTGACGAGTCCATCTACGATGAAACCGTTCCAATTTTCGAAATTACTGTCAAAAACATTTCGAATATCTCATTAAATTCCACCCACAAAGTCGATTTTCATCTGAGACATTTGAAAGAACCTACATCCATCCTGCAGGAGGCAGAGAAACTTTCAGACCAGCCCATGTACCTACACCCAACAACTCAAATCATTCACCAATCTACAAGTGTGATATTGTTCTGTCTAACAATTCTTGGAATAATCTTCGTTATTAGAAACAAGAGAAGGATTTCCGAGTTGATCTACAGTCCAAGGAAAATCATACATGTTGAAATGGAAAACATCAACCAAGGCCACCAAGAAGATAACAGAGACGTTATCTCTTAAGGAGGGAAGAGTTACGAGATGCCGTTCCCACGAAAACCGCTGATGTTCGCGGAGTTCGCGGAATACATGTGCGACAGTTTGTGAACTCTGTGTGAACTCGAATTCCTCCGGAATCCGAGGTATGATTATCAGAAAGGACTGATCTAGTAGTTAGTTCCGTTCTAGACTTTAGTACATGTAGTCTAAGTTAGATTTATTGTCTTTTTCGGTACTCCTTTCCAACTGTACAAATTATTGAATCTCTATCGTGTAACGTTGTATTAAATAATTGGAAAGAATAAATTTCTTTTTAAAACAGTCTTGGAAAGTCCAAAAACGTAATTATATATATATATTCTTTTGACACACCATGATGCCCGTTGACTTTATTCATAGCACTGTTGAAAGTTTTGTTCGTAATAAAACAGTATGGGCTCCTTCTGAATGACCAACTATTATTACTAATGCTAGATATAATCCTAAAAGCTACATTGTAAATGTTTTAAAGTATGGAGACATCATGGATTGGATGTCCTTTTCAAAAGCTTTATTGCCAGCTAAATTTAAAATTAATTTTAATTCATTAAGAGTGGTGCAATTGCATAAAAATAATCCTATTGATAAATTTAAATACGGTTTTGTTGAAGATAGTGACAATTACGAAATCAATATGGATTCCATCATCAGATCAAGAGCAAACAGAACTACTCTCCAAAAAGGACCCACACCTTTATACGTTGAAGAGTTTAAAATTTCAGCAGCTAAATACAAAGATTTACAGGAACTATGCAAGAAAAATTTCATACCAAACAGATACCATCAAGAATATTCAAGTATTAGGCATGATATACGTGATGCTTTAGCTGAAACGGACGAAGGTGATTTGGATAATTATAGGAAAATTAAAATCACTGTAATTAATTTTACATAAGTACCTATATAGTGCAACTGATTGACCTCATTTTCACAAATGTTAAATATAAATATATTTTAATTATACATATCTAATATTTTGTTCATAAACCATGATGGAAGATTATCATTTTATATAACTAGTATAAGTTTAACAAAGCTGATTGACCTCATTATTTCAAATGTTTAATATAAATAAATATATTTTTCAATTTTGACTTCTTGACTTTTCATTTAAAAGTTTGTAAAATAACTATTTATCTACTCCTATTAAATTATATATTCATTATTCAATTGCTTTCATTCAATTAATAGTATCTGTAAACAAACAACGTGAGTAATAATAACTCACCGCTATAACTCACTACTATTCCTGGAATTATTCACCAGTTGATTATCAAGGTGGGTCTGTGCTTCTGTCACCTGAATAATTTTGACGTTTTGAAATTGAGTTGATACCTAATTACCGTGAATATTTTGCTGAAAACGATTAATTCTGATATTGAAGATGAATTATTATGTGCACCTCCAGAAATAAGAAAAGCAGCTAATGTCACCATACATAATATATTGGCGAAAGATCTCAAAACAAGTATAAAGTTGTATACAAATATTTTCAAGATTGATGTAGCAGCAAAAACATTAATCGATTTTTAGCGACGTTACCGCTTAATACCGGTATCAAACGGTTATAATTTCTACATTTTAGCGAGAGTGGTTACAAGCGGTAACGGAAGTTCCCCTCCAAAGCTGTCACATTGACATTTGATACCGGTATCAAAATTTATAACCGGGTCCATGAGGTGGGTTACTAGCGGTTGACATCTGTTGAAAGTTTGAAATTGTCAAAAGTATTGAAAGTTTGAAACTGTTGAAAGCAATTAAAACGGCTGTGGCAAAGGAAAGCGTGGAATTTTTTTAATATACTCTAAACAATCAAGGAGTGGGGATTACTACGTCATTACAGACCGCCAAATAGCGCATCTTTTATTAAACGGTAATAGAATGAAGGCAATCTGGCTTGGATATATACCACAAAAAAAGCCCTTACGTGAAGTCAGTACTCTTTGGCGCGCGTGTTCACGGTGGCTAATTTGAATTGAATGATGAGTACTTCAAGCTCAGTGGATAGAGCGAGCCGAAGATCTACCCAAAGGATAGTGGACACCATTCACTGTCGGTTCAAAAATTAACAGTGCTGTATCTAAGCTGCCATCAGGATAGAGTAACAAAGTTGGAAAAGAACACAACTGACCCTCCTTAGTCGCACAAGCACCTAGAAGATTTCGGAGGGTCAGTATAATCCTAATCATGTTTATAGCACGCGCGCCAAAGCAGATTGACTTTTTACATTTTTCTTTAATTGTTAAGTCACTCTGCTTTTGCGCGCGTGCTATAAACATGATTAGGATTATACTGACCCTCCGAAATCTTCCTGAGCTTGTGCGACTAAGGAGGGTCTGCGCATGCGCAGACCCTCAACAGGGGTTCTATGGAGGAATAGCATCCGCCACCCCAAAACCCCAATCCTCTCTGAAGAAAACACCACCAGTTGAATCACTGATGGTCTGCTCATGCGCATAACGAAAAATGCCTGTAAGGGGTAACATCAATTTCAAAGTTAGCCCCAGGACCACGGTACGAACACTTTAACTCGGAAACAACGCTACATCCCCCAAACTGAGTTGTATTTTTCGAGTTATCGTGAAAACAAAATTTTAAAATTTTTGAAATTTTTTTTGCCACTTTAGGGCCGTCCGGTCATAACAAAACTTCGCAGGCATATAAAGGTCATGATTCTACAATTTGATGCCGAATTTGAGAAAGATCGAGTGATCGGTTCCGGAAATATTCATAAAAAACGTTTTGACTAAAAACGGCCTTAACTCCGAAACCGCTCGGTGGATTTCGCCCGTTAACGAACTTGTCCGAGATATTTACGCTACAAAACTACCCTGCAAATTTCAACGCTCTAAGTCGTTCCGTTCGATAGTTATCGTGCTAACGGCCGGCCGGACCGGACGGACAGAATTGAATTTGACCTCGAATTCTTCATCAGGGAGTCGAACCCCATCGTTTGAGACCATTTTCGAAAAAAAATTCGAAAAATACAGACATTGTGACGAAATGATAGCACGCTGTTCCTTGCGGAACACGCGCGCAAAAATTAAACAAATATTACTACTAGGACTACGGTTAACCGTTGACGTTTTAGTGAAAACACATACAACCTTTCGCGGTCATGTGGTGGGGGAACAAATTTTGACATTGATGACAAACCGTTGTTATAAGCGGTATCCTCGCTAAAAAAAGTCATCGTTTACAGTGAATGTTCTTTGGTATATTTTAGTGAACTCAGCACCTTCTCTATGGACTTTCTGCTCCATGCTAAGAAGCACACTCAACATAAATAATGGAATCAAGATAGATAATTATTTAAAATTACGTGCGTTTCTTAAACGTCAATCAGAGAAACATGTAGCTAAAAAGGCAGAAAGTTTTACGCCAGAACAACTAAATGATTTCATAAATCAAGCTCCTGATCAGAAATATCTGGCATCAAAGGTAGTAGATCTCATAATAATTCAATCGTTTTCATCATCTAGTTAATATCATAATTTATTTTAGATTTTGTAATTATTGTTATAGTCGTAGATAAAGTATAGTATTCAACTTGCGGTAATGGCCACTCACTTGATGAATTATAGCACTCGCACCCGGCTCGCGCTGCAAACTTCATCTGCGTGAGTTATGACTTACATTACCGCTCGTTAAATAATATACTACTATTTATCAAATATAGTTTCTTGGACATTGTAATTTTAATAGATATTTTTATCGTAAACGCCAAAATAACCTTGGATTATGACAGCAAAAATAATGTAAGCGCCATAAATAGCATAAATAATTATTGTTTTTGCTTTTTCTCTAATTATTCATGTGAACATCCAAAAATCATTAATGTATGTGAAATTTTAACTTACTAGCACATTTCTGTTTGAAAATATTCAAAAAAACCTTCACGTGTAAAATTTGTTTCTTGTTGGTTGCGCTAATATGGCGGTAAAGGCTCGATATTTAACATTGTGTGATCAATCTCACCCCGTTTTGAAAAATCAAGTAAAACGAAAAAAATACTTGGCCGAATTGATCGGGGTCGAGATTGAGCACTTGCTGTTGAAAGCACTACTGTTTAATACTATAAAATTGATGTGATGAATTTCACCCTATTTCAATTATCAGATTGATCACTCCTTTTTTTTAGGATAATTAATTTTTCACTCAAATGATATTGACATTAGTGTTAAGATTCCACTCTATGGGCCATAATCAAGAAGCTGAAACTCTTAGAAATGAAAAATTTCAAGTATTGTATTAATTACGGCCAAAATAAAATTCAAGTTGATCAATCTCACCCCGTTTCACGGTACCTGGATGGGTGAAAGCTCTGGCTATAAATTTTAAGAATCGCGCTAAAGCTCCTCGCCACAGTGCTTTTCCAATTTGTTCGGACGAAACTAATTTTAACGGATATTAGTAGGAAGTGTCGATACCTTGTTATTTCATAAATCTTGCACAAGACGTTCGAATCTTCAGGCTAAGACTTCTGCATGGATATTGCAGGTATATGGAGCATTGAAGATGACGATCCGCCTGTGTTTTAATGCTTTGCCTCAGTTAAGATCCGCTGAGAACTAGCGCGAGGCTGCGCGCAGGGTCATGACACTCTCTTTCCCTCACCACAAACCCTGTTCTTAGTTTCTTGGCGCCGGCTAGATGACACTGCCTGCGCAAAATTTATGGGGTGAGATCCGATAGATGACTCTGTTGCGCGTTCAGAATGTGATGGATTTGTCAATCATTCATTGTTCGAATTGTTTTTCGGAAAGTGTCAACGAACCTAGTTTACAACTATCACAAGTATAAAAATGGGTTCAAGCCCTGTGGACAGGAGCTTTCTGGCACTCTAGTTCAAACAGACAAATTATATCTCCGAAAGTATTGGTTTCTCAGAGTTGGGAATTATATCAATGTATTCATATGATAGAACTGCATCATACAGGAAATTCAATTTAAATAATAGTTTATTTATCAAGATTAAATGAGTAATCATGAGAATGAGAACTGCACCATGGAAGAAATCAAATTAAATCTGGCCAATTTTGCCCAATAACGAACTTAACCGAGATATTCATCTCCCTAAACTACTCTGAAAATTTCAAGTACCTACCTCAAGCGTTCGAGAGTTATATCTATGTCTATGGATGAAAAGCAGTCTCACTACTCTCAGATCTCTTACTTCATGTTCCGTTCCGAAATGTAAGAATTTTCTGAGAAAATCTAATTTCGGAGCAAACAACAGAGATTTTCTCACTTCGCTCACAATTCTTCGATTGATTAGATAATGTCATGTCTCAGGAACTTCATTTGACATTATGACAATTCATACATAGAATAATATCATTCTGTGACAACGTTGAAATACGATTTATTATTGAAATGTTGAAAAATCATATCTCCGAAAGTATTAGCTTGTTAGAGTTAAAAATGATATCATTGGATTCTTATGGTAAAACAGCTTATTGAAAAAAAATTAATTTGGAATTTGCCTTGTAAAAAAAAATTTTTTTGTTACTCCGAAACCATCTGTCCGATTTTGCCCAATAACGAACTTAGCCGAGATATTTATCTCCCAAACGTACTCTGAAAATTTCAACTGTCTAGCTCATTCCGTTCGAGAGTTATCGTGCCTACGGCCGGCCGGACAGAATGAATTTCGACCACGGATTCTTGATCAGGGAGTCGAACCAAATCGTTTAAGACCATTTTCATCGAAAAATTCGAAAATTACAGACATTTGGGCAAATTGATAAGCACTCAGTTCCGAGGAACTAGAGCGCCAAAAATGAGTATATTTTTATTAAGTGAAGAGCACGTGTTTGGAAATTTATTGTAAAAATGGGTTCAAGCCCTGTGGACAGGAGCTTTCTGGCGCTCTAGTTCAAACAGACAAATTATATCTCCGAAAGTATTGGTTTCTCTGAGTTGGGAATTATATCAATGTATACATATGATAGAGCTGCATCATAAAGGAAATTCAATTCAAATAATAGTTTATTTATCAAGATTAAATGAGCAATCATGAGAATGAGAACTGCACCATGGAAGAAATCGAATTAAATCTGGCCAATTTTGCCCAATAACGAACTTAACCGAGATATTCATCTCCCTAACCTACACTGAAAATTTCAACTACCTAGCTCATTCCGTTCGAGAGTTATTGTGGAAAAACATATTTTAAATTTTCAAAATTTTTTTTTTTACACTTTGCGGTAATCTGGTCAATACAAAACTTCACATGCGTATAAAGGTCATGATTCTACAATTTGATGCTAAATTTCAGATAGATCGAAGGAACTTGTCCGAGATATTTACGCTCCAGAACCACCTTGCAATTTTCAATCCGCCTACTCCTTTCGTTCGAGAGTTATCGTGCCTACGGCCGGTCGGCCGGCCGGACAGAATCGATTTCGCACTCGGATTCTTGATCAGTGAGTCGAACCAAATCGTTTGAGACCATTTTCAGCCAAAAATTCCAAAATTACAGACACTTGGGCAAATTGATAAGCACTCTGTTCCGAGGAACTAGAGCGCCAAAAAAACAAGTTTCGTATGACAATTGCCCAAAACAGGTTTAAAGTACCTACAAATAGTAGATATTCCATAAAACATGTATTAAAGGAGAGAAGAAATAATGAAAAAATTACCTTGTAATCGCTCAAAAATTTCCTCATCTACGTTCACCAAATTTTCTCCTCTCTCGAACTACAGAATTATGCTTTCAATATTTACGTAATATTTTCAAACATTTTCGGGTGAGGTCCCCGTTGCATCGCTAAAATACGAGTATTTCAACCCCAATATTTTTGAAGTTACAATATTCCCTTCTGTCAAGTTGACATTATGAAATTCATACATAGAATAATTATATCAATCTGTGAAATACGATTTACATTGAAATTTTGAAAAATCATATCTCCGAAAGTATTAGCTTGTTAGAGTTAAAAATGATATGAATGGATTCTTATGATAAAACTGCTCATTAAAAAAAATTAAATTGGGAATTTGTTTGGTAAAAAAATTTTTTTTTTTATTACTCCGAAACCTTCTGTCCGATTTTGCCCAGTAACGAACTTAGCCGAGATATTTATCCCCCAAACCTACTCTGAAAATTTCAACTCTCTAGCTCATTCCGTTCGAGAGTTATCGTGCCTACGGCCGGACAGAATAAATTTCCACCACGGATTCTTGATCAGTGAGTCGAACCAAATCGTTTAAGACCATTTTCATCGAAAAATTCGAAAATTACAGACATTTGGGCAAATTGATAAGCACTCAGTTCCGAGGAACTAGAGCGCCAAAAATGGGAAAATCGAACGAATGTAGTATGGTTGTGAGGATGATGTTAGCAAGAGACATCGATTTCCTTAGAATAATCCAAGTTTTTTTAAAACGTGGATCGGCATTATCAAGCCAAGAAATTGGAAAATATTATCTGTTGAGCAATAACAGGCACTATGTAGGCCATGCACATTTTGAAGACTATTACAAGTTAGGAGGAAGAAGAGGGCTCAGAATTGATGCAGTTGCTACACTTGGTGTTTCAGGTAAGCTTTACATTGGCAATAATATTTTGAATTTGTATTGAAAATTTTGGTGAAATTATAAGAAATATAAAACAGTTCATCATTTGATTATTCCTAAATGATCATTGATGATGTATTGAACCAATCATCAACTTATAAAACTAATACCAACCAACTATAAATGGCACTGTCTGAAGGAGCGTAGAATATTATTGAGCCAAGAACTCAAGAAAGTAACCACACATAATAATGTTGGATTGTTAACATAGTTGTTTGGAAAAGCAATTGCAATGCGGGGATTTTCTTTTAAAATTTAAATGTTTGTACATGTTTCATATATTATATACAACAAATTTCACCTTTAAATATTTTTTAAGGTATCTCAAATGTTTTTGAGGGTGTATTAAATCAACCATCAACTTCTAAAACCAATATCAACCAACTACAAATGTCACTGTCTAAAGGAGACTATAGAATCATTATGAGGGAGGTTAGGGGGTGCTAGGGGTGAATTTTCAGCTGGGTGTGAAAAGTCGGTTATACACGATATTATATACAGAAAGTTTCAGGGTTTGGCCAGTGCGAGGGCGCTTCTACCGATTTGAATCTGATGTATATGATTCGTATAGCCGACCGACGCGTTCAGTCCATAAACATGGCAACACTGCACGTTGAGAGCTTCATAATATACCGACCTCAAATCATCTATTTTGGATCTTATATGATCCCGGTATAGTAAACCGTCTTTATGAGCAATGAATATACTATGGATATTTCAGATTCTCACAAATTTGTTTTTACATCGTACAACCTTACGGAAGCTTATACAAACCCGATTAAGGTGGTCAACGTCATGAATATGGTTTATTTGAGGTATTTCTGATGGAATTTTTATTTCAATCATTCGTGAGTAGAGTACCAGACAATTTGACTTGATGAATTTTAAAAATTCATTCGTGATATTATACTGCGTGTACCAGTGCCAAATCGACAGTATTAAGCGTAACGATCAAAAGTAATCAATATAAGGGTGATTCACATCGATGACTATTAGACGTTTATGGAGAACTAATCAGAATTTTGAGCTGAAAATTGACGGTTTTCCTTCCCAAAATATTTTTAAACCTCTACCACTTCCGCTTATACCGGAAAAAGACTACTACATTTGATGGCAATTTCAGTAATGAGCATAACTTTCTCAGTGGAAGTAGTCTGTGACTTTCCGGAAACATAGAAAGAAACTGAAACTCGATGTTTCGAAAACTTAATTTGACATCCCATGAATTTTAATTCATTTTTCATTGGATTGTTGAGAATCCAAAACCCAATTAAAAGTATCTATTTTCAATGAAAACTACATACATGGAAATAATCTATTTCGGTCTATAAATACTGGTAGAAAAATAAAGAATAATTTTTTAAAATAATCAACAATCGCAACGAACAATTAATTAAATATCGGGAAATGTCAAATTAAGTTTTCGAAACATCGGATTTTAGTTTCTTCCTATGTTTCCCGAAAGTCACAGACCACTTCCACTAAGAAATTGCGCTTTTTCCTGATTTCAAGTTTTTCGTCGTTAACTCTCCAAGTCCTCATTTTAGGTATAGGGTTTGCTTAAGTAACCCCCCCTCTTTTTAGGCGTGGAATCGACTGAAAGAACAAAAAATGTGAGTGGCAATTTGAAAATCTTGAGTTTTGATGAATTTGAGTTGTCCAAGTTCATGGCCTTCTCGTAAACACACTGTACATTTTTGGTGTGAACTGCCACCAGTCTGTTATACTACTTATTGGAAAAATCAAGATCGAAAAAGATTATCTCGAAAAAAACTTCTCCTGAAGAAATATTCAAAGAAAAGTGAGGCCCAGATCACTGAAATTGCTATCAAATAAGCTATTCGATGAAAGAATAATATACTGGGTGTGCTATTTAAATCAAGAAAGTAGTAGTCTGTTTTCGGTATAACCGGAAGTGGGAGAGGTTTGAAATTATTTTAGGGAGGAAGATCAATATATCAAACCCCATTATGCGAATTTTCAGCTAAAAATTCTGATTAGTTCCGTTTTTTTTTTTGAAGAGAGGGAAACCTTTTATAGGCACCCTGGTTCTTAGTTTCGGTTTAAGATCTTTGTCCAGCAGTACTATATCTGGCTTTATGGCATGGATCTGCCGAGTTGTTGGAAAAGCATAGTTACAGTAGATTCGAGCTCTATCATTTTCGATGACTGATCCAATTTCCAGAGGCACATATGGTAGCACTGGCTCCTTGTGTATACCATAAAATTCTCTCAGATGGAAGTAGAGAATTCTAAGTGCCGCATTGTGTCTTTCTGTATATCCTGATGGAGCGTGGACTCTGCAAGCAGACAGTGACTGCTGACTGTGGCATGCTCTGCAAGTTGTTGGGGTGTCCACTTTCATGATGTTCTTCTCATACCATCTTGTATTTATCTCTCCATCTTTGCAAGCCATAACGAATCCCTCCGTTTCAGACTTAGTCCAGCCGACTTCAAGAACGCAAAGGATAGTTCCTCCAACAGGCCCTGATCATTCAGACTTCTGAAATATATAGAGTGCAGACTTTTACCTATGTGGTCTTCGAGTAGCGTCTTCAGTTGTGCCTGTCTGATCTCTCTGCCCACTCTTCTCTGGTCTGTTGGCGTGATAGGTGTTCCCACTAGCTCATGGTCGATGGATACACCAGTTATACTGAGTTTTTCCAAGGCTCTCCGTCCAGCTCTAAATAGGAAAGCTCCTTGGTACCTAATTTCATGATGGGCTACCATTTTCAGAAGCGGGTCTTCACTTCTCCTTATTGCCATTTCCAACGTTTGTTGATGGTATTGGTATTCTAAACTCTGCAAACCTCTGCCACCCTGCGTTCGTGGGAGATATATTCTTTGTACCGAGCAGTTGGGATGAAGGCTCCGATTCAGGTTCATCACTTTACGTGTGGCCCTGTCTAGCTGGAGAGTCTCATTCACTGTCCAGTTAATTACCCCGAAAGAGTATTTGACTATCAGGACTGCCAGGATGTTCGTAGCTGACACCTTGTTTTTACCAGACAGCTGTGATTTCCATATATCCCGGATCTTCTTTTCGTAGCTGGCTGTTAAGGTATACTTGATTCGGGTTGTCCCCAGTGCGCCTCTTTGTTGCATTCCGAGAAATTTGTAAGTTCGATGTTCGATGTCTTCTCCTACTTCTTCAGGTCTTCCTCTGCTCAGATGGAAAACAGTACATTTTTCCAAACCGAATGACATTCCTATTGCTGAGGTGTATTCCGCAACGATGTTAAGAAGTTGTTGTAGTGCTGCCTTGGAAGGAACGTACAGTTTTAAGTCATCCATGTACATGAGATGTGAAACCAGATGTTCTCTTCTGCCTGGTGGACCGGCCTTGTACCCTATTCTGCTCTCCCTCAACTCCGGTGTTAATGGTAGGAGTGTTATGCAGAATAATAACGGGCTTAGCGAGTCTCCTTGAAAAGCGCCTCGCTTGTATTTCACCCATCCTGTATACGTGGTTCGACCTTCCGATCGAACGGCAAACTTGGTCTTCCATAGCGCCATAATGTTTTCCATCACATGGATGCTGTTAGGGTGGACTTTGAGCATCTCTAGCAGCTGTATTATCAAGCTGTGCGACGATGTGTCAAATGCTTTCGCGTAATCCAGCCATGATGTATGTAGATCGCGCTTGTAGTGTTTCGCATCTTGACAAATGCTCTTGTCTATGAGAAGGTTATCCTTGCACCCCTGTACTCCTTTCCGTGCCCCTCTTAGCTCGTAGATTTGGTTCCACACCGGTGCAATAACCTTCAGAATCCGGTTTTGAAGGACACTTGTGAGAATCTTATACAAAGTGTTGAGACACGTGATAGGGCGGTAATTCTAGGGCTGTCCTAGATCGCCTGATTTCAGTATCAGTACAGTTCTGTCCTCTACCAACCATGATGGAATTGGCTCACGGTGAATTATTATTCCACTGAGTAATCTGGCTACGTGTTGATGAGTAGCTGGAAAGTTCTTCCACAGTAGTTCTGGATCCCATCCAGTCCAGGTGCCGTGAAATCATTTTTGTTCTTCAGGGCTTGTCTAATTTCTTCGGTTGTTATTTCAGTTGGTTGCACACTTTGATTGATCGCATAATGTCTGGAATCTGTGAAGTGCTGGAGTATCTCGGGTTTCCGCTGGTCGCTCGTACAATTTCTTCCAGAACCGTTCGACTTCTTCTGGTGATGGCGGGTTTTATACCTCTACTTGTTTGTGGCAACTTGCAATAGCTTTGAGGGCTCTGTTGTTGTCCTCTATCCATTTCTGCTTCTTAATCAGCTTCTTCCTTGCTGCCGCAAGTGATCTTATTCTATCGACAGCTTTTTGCTTCAGTAGATTGATGGTGGGCAAGCTTATCGTACGGAGTAACGCACGCAGCTCCCCCATCATGATATATCGATTAGTATTATTATTATTATTATACATATATCGAATGGAAAGTATTTACCCTGTGTGATTTATTATTAATATAGGTACACCTCGCAGCAAAATATCTTTGGTTGCCATTTTCATTATCCGTTTCTATCGTGAATGTATTTTCTTCGCGTCAACTGAAAAACATATACAGGAATTTTTGCCGTCACAACTTCTATTTCGCATACTTCTATACATCGAAATCACCGTGGAATGACCCGAAGAGCTTGCAACACCGCTGGGATCGGAAACGTTGGTCGTATTTAGTGATGCTGTATATGTGGGACTGGAAAGTTTGCGTCATGTTTCGGGATTGAAGATGAGTTTCGGTCATACAACTTTTTCAAGAAAAAAAAAACTTTTCCCCTCTGAGGCTGCCTAAAGAGTTATATGTTTGAATAACTTATTTCTCACTTATATACTCGTTATATACTTTCGGATCATTTGGGACTTAGGTCGCCTTAAGTACGTACCGGGATTCGAAGCGTCTGTTAGACAAATATATATATATATATATATATATATATATATATATATATATATATATATATATATATATATATATATATAGGAAAAGTAGTATTTCTTGTGCTATCTTAGATATATTGAGAGTGTAATTTTCTTGGGTTTAGAGCACATTCAAATTCAAACATTTATGTTTTATTTGGTAAAATCGACATATGTTTCGGCGTAAAATAAGCCTTTTTCAAGATTGTACATCATAACAGTTGGACATCAACATCTAAAATACATTAAAAATTGGTTACTATACATTTTCTTTTCCTTATGTCTATGCTTACTTACTAGTCTAGCCTTCTTCCTTTAATAAAAATTATTTACAAGTTAATTCAATAAAATTAAGATTGTTATGAGGGTACTGTCAAATAAATATTGATTTGTTAAATTCTTGACAATGCAGTTCTCCGATATACCATCTGAATTGCCATCTGTGCCTATCCATGAATATTAATAAATATGTTATTGAAGTTTTCATTTCATTTCGCTTGTGTTTTACAAGTGTAGTCACAGATGTCTCTTCCTGATGGGTTGCATATTATTGCAGGATATTATGGTAAATTTTTGCTAAATTTTTCGGTATTTTGGTGATGTCAGCTTTATCGATCTATCGGCTATCCCTGAAATTACACTTTTCTTATATTGGGTTGGTGCTATTGATTTGTAATTCAGGTATCTGCCTGACCATGTTTCTTTTGTGTGCCAAATTGTTTCTATTTTGGAGCTGATAATATCATGTATGAGTGTCATATCTAAAAAGTTTATTTTGTTGTCGTTTTCAATTTCTGTTGTAAATTTAATTTTTGGATGATAGTTGTTTAGTTCGTTTAATATTAATGTTACATCTGTCTCGGAAACTGCAGTCAGGCAGTCATCCACATATCTTTTGAAAAACGATATTTTGTGTTTGATTTTTTCTGTTATGGTTTTTTCAAGATCTTCCATTACCAATTGGGCTAATATTGCTGATAGAGGGGCTCCCATGCTGCATCCGTCTATTTGGCTGTAAAAAGAATCCTCAAACTGAAAGTAAGAGTTTGATATGCAGAAATCAGTGGCCTTCAGAAATTCAACTTTCGTGAGATCTGTGTGATCTTTTATTTCATCCCATCGTTTTGAAATTATGCTTTTGGCTTTTTCCATCGGAGTGTTGGTATACAGACTCACAACATCAAATGATACCAATTTTTCATTTTCTTTCAAGCTCACTGTATTCATGAATTGTTTGAATGTCCAAGAATCTTTTATGTGGTATTCATTCTGGCCAATAATGGGTGAAATACACTTGGATAAATATTTTGATAAGTGGTAGGTAGGGCTTTGAATACAGCTGACAATTGGTCTCAACGGAATATTGTTTTTGTGAAGCTTTGGTAAACCGTAGAATTGGGGGGGTACTGCGTTGTGTATTTTGAGACTGGAACATAGTTTTTTAGGTAGGAGATTTTTCGTTTCCCAATTTTTTATTAATTCATTGTTTTTCTTTTGGATTATTTGTGTAGGATCTCGATTCAATTTTTTGTAAGTTTGTTCGTCATTAAGATGTTCTAATATATTATTTTTATATTCACTTCTGTTCATAATAACGGTTTTATTCGATTTATCTGGTTTCAAGATGGTGAGTTGAGGGTTGTTTTTCAGAAATATTGTCGTTTCTTTGATTTTTCTATTCAATATTTCTTGTTCTCTATTCTTCTTGGGATTTTTGTTTTTGAAATTAGTAATGGTATTTGTAATATCTGTTCTTATTTTTGTTTGTGTTTCTGGTTCCAGATTTATAATTGCAGTTTCCAAACTTGCGACAATGTCCGTTATAGGTATGTCTTTTGTCTTATATTCTTTGCTGTAGTTTGGGCCCAAGCTTAAAACTTCAAGGACTGTTTCAGGTATCGTAGTGTTAGTGAGATTAGTGACCCACTTGTATATCGAGGGCTGAAAGGCAGGACCTCGTAACCAGCAAAATTTGTGAAATTGAGATTTTCGTATATTTCTATTCAGCATGAGTGACACCATCTGTGATATAATATTCAAAGCAAACAAATAATACGTTACGGCTAAAACGAGAGGAAACATAACCTCGTATCTGTTTTGTAGCAAATAGTAAACGTAATACCTCGTAACCAGTCAGTCTTTCATGAGATATTGTGACGTTGAGATGTAAGTACCAAAAAATCCTTATAATTAGTAAATTGATGTATTTTTTTGCAATTTGTGCAATTAATCATAGATATGTATAATTATTTATAGTAAATATAGACAGTAATAATAATTTGAGTCAGTAATTTACCTAATGAAGATTCATTTCAAGTGGAAGTTTCTAGAAGACCGAAACGCGAAACAAAAGAAAATTGCTATTTTTTCACCTAGGAAAGATCAATGTGATATTTGCTTTATGTTTAAGAATGGAGACTTAGCTGAAGAGAGTTACAAGAAGCATCTAGACGCAAATAATGCAGCTAGAACTGAAAAAGATAAAGATAAAGCACAGGCACTGGAGAAAAAATGTTATTACAATGGACGTGCAAGCTGTTAAGCTTTCGCCACAAATTCCATCGAGTACACTCTATTATAAGACAAAATTGTGCTGTCACAATTTTACCGTTTATGATATTGCAACCAAAGAAGTAGTTTGCTATTGGTATAATGAAACTCGAGCGGATGGACAAGCTTCAACATACGCTTCTTTCCTCCTTGATTTCCTTGAAGAAAAATTTCTTAATATTCGAGATAAGAAACCTATTAAAATTTACTCCGATGGGTGTACTGCCCAAAATAGAAACGCAATTTTGGCTAATGCTTTATTATATCATTCAGAGAATTATAATGTCAAAATCACTCAAAAATTCCTTGAGAAGGGTCACACACAAATGGAGTGCGACTCATCAGTGCATAGCGCAATCGAACGGCGACTTAAAAATAAAGAAATATATCTACCTAGTGATTATTTAAGGATTAACATTGAAGCTAGACCTAAGGCACCTTATACGGCAAAGACAAAAGAATTAAATTTCTTTAGAGATTTCAGTAAAAAGGATTTGATGAAATATAAGTCGATTAAACCAGCCAAAACATCATTGGTGACCAATATTCGCGCCTTGCAGTACTGTCAAGGTAGGTATTATTAAATATAAATTAGACTTCTGCAATGACTTTGTTGAGCTGCCTAATCGTCCAAATAAAATAATAAATTTTGGACTTACTAAGTTTTCGGCCCTATATACACAGAGAAACAAAATATCATAAACAAAGTACGGGCACCTTCAGGCAATAAAAAAATGTATTCCTCAAGACTGTTGGGGATTTTATGATAACCTCCCTTTTATTACAAAATAATCGGTGATATTATGTTTTTTTTTATACCTAGTGTAGTTTGTAAAAAAATACTTAGGTACCTTGTCTTTTGATAACAGTAAGTTTTTTTGCTCTCCTGTAAAATTTGTAGTCTGGGAGTTACGAGGTCCTGCCTTTCAGCCCTCGATATGTGATATCGGTATTATCATTTTTGTTGTTTAATTTCTGTATTTTTTTAATTTGTTTGCTTTGGATTTTTTTGAAGGTTTCCTCTATTTTGACATTCTGGATTTTAAGATATTGTCTAATTTGGTTAGATGGTTGTACATTATTTAATTCCGACTCTGTATGTTTAATTTCCCTTTCTAGCTTTCTCAGGTGTTTCGTTGTGTCTGTTAGGAGTAGATTGAGTGTTTTCAATTGGAAACAACGTACTGCTTTGTCGAAGTTAACCCTCACTGAGTTGTCTAGGAATTTGATGTGAGGAAGACTAAGTTTTAGAAATCTTGGACATAATTGTGCATTTTTGCATTGTAAAAAAAATATTCTCCTGTTTTTCTGCTTCGCATTCTTCTTTTTGATGTTCCAAAGTTGCTTTAAAGCCTGTACTGTGTCCTCAGGATAGTTGTCACGAATAAATCTCATGTTGATGGTGTTTGTCTCCATTCTTCACCCAGGAGCTTATGAATAGGAAAAGTAGTATTTCTTGTGCTATCTTAGATATATTGAGAGTGTAATTTTCTTGGGTTTAGAGCACATTAAAATTCAAACATTTATGTTTTATTTGGTAAAATCGACATATGTTTCGGCGTAAAATAAGCCTTTTTCAAGATTGTACATCATTACAGTTGGACATCAACATCTAAAATACATTAAAAATTGGTTACTATACATTTTCTTTTCCTTATGTCTATGCTTACTTACTAGTCTAGCCTTCTTCCTTTAATAAAAATTATTTACAAGTTAATTCAATAAAATTAAGATTGTTATGAGGGTACTGTCAAATAAATATTGATTTGTTAAATTCTTGACAAGGCAGTTCTCCGATATACCATCTGAATTGCCATCTGTGCCTATCCATGAATATTAATAAATATGTTATTGAAGTTTTCATTTCATTATGAACAGAAGTGAATATAAAAATAAAATATTAGAACATCTTAATGACGAACAAACTTACAAAAAATTGAATCGAGATCCTACAAATACCATTACTAATTTCAAAAACAAAAATCCCAAGAAGAATAGAGAACAAGAAATATTGAATAGAAAAATCAAAGAAACGACAATATTTCTGAAAAACAACCCTCAACTCACCATCTTGAAACCAGATAAATCGAATAAAACCGTTATTATGAACAGAAGTGAATATAAAAATAAAATATTAGAACATCTTAATGACGAACAAACTTACAAAAAATTGAATCGAGATCCTACACAAAGAATCCAAAAGAAAAACAATGAATTAATAAAAAATTGGGAAACGAAAAATCTCCTACCTAAAAAACTATGTTCCAGTCTCAAAATACACAACGCAGTACCCCCCCCCCAATTCTACGGTTACCAAAGCTTCACAAAAACAATATTCCGTTGAGACCAATTGTCAGCTGTATTCAAAGCCCTACCTACCACTTATCAAAATATTTATCCAAGTGTATTTCACCCATTATTGGCCAGAATGAATACCACATAAAAGATTCTTGGACATTCAAACAATTCATAAATACAGTGAGCTTGAAAGAAAATGAAAAATTGGTATCATTTGATGTTGTGAGTCTGTATACCAACACTCCGATGGAAAAAGCCAATAGCATAATTTCAAAACGATGGGATGAAATAAAAGATCACACAGATCTCACGAAAGTTGAATTTCTGAAGGCCACTGATTTCTGCATATCAAACTCTTACTTTCAGTTTGAGGATTCTTTTTACAGCCAAATAGACGGATGCAGCATGGGAGCCCCTCTATCAGCAATATTAGCCCAATTGGTAATGGAAGATCTTAAAAAAACCATAACAGAAAAAATCAAACACAAAATATCGTTTTTCGAAAGAGATGTGGATGACTGCCTGACTGCAGTTTCCGAGACAGATGTAACATTAATATTAAACGAACTAAACAACTATCATCCAAAAATTAAATTTACAACAGAAATTGGAAACGACAACAAAATAAACTTTTTAGATATGACACTCATACATGATATTATCAGCTCCAAAATAGAAACAATTTGGCACACAAAAGAAACATGGTCAGGCAGATACCTGAATTACAAATCAATAGCACAAACCCAATATAAGAAAAGTGTAATTTCAGGGATAGCCGATAGATCGATAAAGCTGACATCACCAAAATACCGTGTCGAGACAATGAGAAAAGCAAAGAAAATCCTAAATCAAAATAACTATCCATCAAATCTGGTAGAAAAAATATTTAGAAACAGAATTCATTCAGCTTATAATTCCATCGAAAATGAAGCCATAAAAAGAAACAAAAAATATGTAGCAATTCCATACGTGAAAAATTTATCAGAAAAAATCAACTACATATTCAAAGACACGGACATTAAGATTGCACATAAGTCCAAAAATAATTTGAAGCCCCTCTACACCAAGCTGAAATCCAGAATTCCAGAAGATAAAATCTCCAATTGTGTTTACAAACTGAAATGCAAGGAATGTTCAGGAGTTTACATAGGCCAAACAACACAATATATAAAAGAAAGGATTAAGGGTCACAAATACGCAAAAAATTCTACAGCCTTAAAGAAACATGAATCAACAAATAACCATGGGTTCGACTTTGACAATTGTGAAATCTTACACAAAGAAACCAACAGCAAAATTAGGACTTTTCTGGAAATGATTTACATCCAAAAGGAAAAAAACTCCATAAACGACAGAACCGACCTAAAACATTTAGCAAAAATTTACCATAATATCCTGCAATAATATGCAACCCATCAGGAAGAGACATATGTGACTACACTTGTAAAACACAAGCGAAATGAAATGAAAACCTCAATAACATATTTATTAATATTCATGGATAGGCACAGATGGCAATTCAGATGGTATATCGGAGAACTGCATTAACAAGAATTTAACAAATCAATATTTATTTGACAGTACCCTCATAACAATCTTAATTTTATTGAATTAACTTGTAAATAATTTTTATTAAAGGAAGAAGGCTAGACTAGTAAGTAAGCATAGACATAAGGAAAAGAAAATGTATAGTAACCAATTTTTAATGTATTTTAGATGTTGATGTCCAACTGTAATGATGTACAATCTTGAAAAAGGCTTATTTTACGCCGAAACATATGTCGATTTTACCAAATAAAACATAAATGTTTGAATTTTAATGTGCTCTAAACCCAAGAAAATTACACTCTCAATATATCTAAGATAGCACAAGAAATACTACTTTTCCTATTCATAAGCTCCTGGGTGAAGAATGGAGACAAACAACATCAACATGAGATTTATTCGTGACAACTATCCTGAGGACACAGCACAGGCTTTAAAGCAACTTTGGAACATCAAAAAGAAGAATGCGAAGCAGAAAAACAGGAGAATATTTCTTTTACAATGCATAAATGCACAATTATGTCCAACATTTCTAAAACTTAGTCTTCCTCACATCAAATTCCTAGACAACTCAGTGAGGGTAAACTTCGACAAAGCAGTACGTTGTTTCCAATTGAAAACACTCAATCTACTCCTAACAGACACAACGAAACACCTGAGAAAGCTAGAAAGGGAAATTAAACATACAGAGTCGGAATTAAATAATGTACAACCATCTAACCAAATTAGACAATATCTTAAAATCCAGAATGTCAAAATAGAGGAAACCTTCAAAAAAATCCAAAGCAACCAAATTAAAAAAATACAGAAATTAAACAACAAAAATGATAATACCGATATCACACATACAGAGTGGGTCACTAATCTCACTAACAATACGATACCTGAAACAGTCCTTGAAGTTTTAAGCTTGGGCCCAAACTACAGCAAAGAATATAAGACAAAAGACATACCTATAACGGACATTGTCGCAAGTTTGGAAACTGCAATTATAAATCTGGAACCAGAAACACAAACAAAAATAAGAACAGATATTACAAATACCATTACTAATTTCAAAAACAAAAATCCCAAGAAGAATAGAGAACAAGAAATATTGAATAGAAAACACAAAGAAACGACAATATTTCTGAAAAACAACCCTCAACTCACCATCTTGAAACCAGATAAATCGAATAAAACCGTTATGAACAGAAGTGAATATAAAAATAAAATATTAGAACATCTTAATGACGAACAAACTTACAAAAAATTGAATCGAGATCCTACACAAATAATCCAAAAGAAAAACAATGAATTAATAAAAAACTGGGAAACTAAAAATCTCCTACCTAAAAAACCATGTTCCGGTCTCAAAATACACAACGCAGTACCCCCCCAATTCTACGGTTTACCAAAGCTTCACAAAAACAATATTCCGTTGAGACCAATTGTCAGCTGTATTCAAAGGCCTACCTACCACTTATCAAAATATTTATCCAAGTGTATTTCACCCATTATTGGCCAGAATGAATACCACATAAAAGATTCTTGGACATTCAAACAATTCATAAATACAGTGAGCTTGAAAGAAAATGAAAAATTGGTATCATTTGATGTTGTGAGTCTGTATACCAACACTCCGATGGAAAAAGCCAAAAGCATAATTTCAAAACGATGGGATGAAATAAAAGATCACACAGATCTCACGAAAGTTGAATTTCTGAAGGCCACTGATTTCTGCATATCAAACTCTTACTTTCAGTTTGAGGATTCTTTTTACAGCCAAATAGACGGATGCAGCATGGGAGCCCCTCTATCAGCAATATTAGCCCAATTGGTAATGGAAGATCTTGAAAAAACCATAACAGAAAAAATCAAACACAAAATATCGTTTTTCAAAAGATATGTGGATGACTGCCTGACTGCAGTTTCCGAGACAGATGTAACATTATTATTAAACGAACTAAACAACTATCATCCAAAAATTAAATTTACAACAGAAATTGAAAACGACAACAAAATAAACTTTTTAGATATGACACTCATACATGATATTATCAGCTCCAAAATAGAAACAATTTGGCACACAAAAGAAACATGGTCAGGCAGATACCTGAATTACAAATCAATAGCACCAACCCAATATAAGAAAAGTGTAATTTCAGGGATAGCCGATAGATCGATAAAGCTGACTTCACCAAAATACCGTGTCGAGACAATGAGAAAAGCAAAGAAAATCCTAAATCAAAATAACTATCCATAAAATCTGGTAGAAAAAATATTTAAAAACAGAATTCATTCAGCATATATTTCCATCGAAAATGAAGCCACAAAAAGAAACAAAAAATATGTAGCAATTCCATACGTGAAAAATTTATCAGAAAAAATCAACTACATATTCAAAGACACGGACGACTCTCTCAGGTCCAACCTGTCACCTCCTAGTGGTGAGAGTCGGTAACGTCCCTTTCGGGGGGCGGCTAAGAACAGGCAATGGCAACCATGGGGGGAGTGAAGTGCCAACCCAGCGCGCCTCCAGGTGGCGGATAGGAGGGGGCCTCCAACGATGATTTTTTTATGAGGAGGAGGTCTGCGTGGGAATACTGGGGGCTCGTTGTGCGTAAAAACTCAATTGGCAGCCCTCAAATACCATGCCGCGGACCAACTTCACCTGTCCCGGCTGTAGTGTCGTGGCTAAGGGATTGCACACAAGGTTACGATGCCAAGTGGTATCTCGAGTTAACCTCGGGACCATCTTGTTATACCAACGCACCCTGGCTGTCTGTGGTCATGTCTCACGGGTCAGTGGAGTGGGGGGGGTCTTGGCGTAATCGCCCGGACCGAGAGGAAATAACCTCATTAAAAATTCTAAATCCAAGGTGGGAACCCAGGCCGAGGGATGCGTGGCTAGATAGAAGACTAGTCTTAACTGGATTCGACCTTGGAGCACCGGGGGAACTCCATTGTATTCAACCCCTTACCTCTGCAAGCGGGGCTCTGCAGAGGTGGACCGTTAGGACCCTAGCTTTTCGTGGGAACAACATGGAAAAAGAAAAATGGACAATAGAATTCATCTTGGTAAATTCGATTAAGAAGAGTCTCCAATACAGGAGAATGGACAATAGAATTCATCATGGTGAATTCGATTGAGAAGAGTGTCCAATACAGGAGAATAGACAATAGAATTCATCATGGTAAATTCGATTAAGAAGAGTGTTCATTACAGGAGTATGGACAATAGAACATACGCGCAAAAGCTCCTGACTTCACGTCAGTGCTTGAACCAATTTTTTTTTTCGATTAAAAGGGTCCAATCAGGAGAACGGACAATAGAATTCATCATGGTAAATTCGATTAAGAAGAGCAAAAGCTCCTGATTCACGTCAGTGCTTGAACCAATGTTCTATTGTCCATTCTTCTGTATTGGACACCCTACCATGGTAAACTCGATTAAGGGTGTCCAATACAGAAGAATGGACAATAGAACATACGCGCAAAAGCTCCTGACTTCACGCCAGTGCCTGAACAAATTTTTATATTAGCCATCAAACCTTTTTAATTCTTCATAATCATTACAAGAATGTCTGTCGATATGGAATATGGTAATAATTTGACATTTGAACACATCGTTTAATGCATAATCAATTTCAATACTTTTGTCACTCGTTGATGAGATGAGATATCTGAAATTATAGATAAACTCTAAATATTCCATTCAATATTGAAATATTAAAATTAAATTTCCACTTATTCATTTGTATTTCAAGATAATGAACGTTTGAAGCTAATGATTCATGTAAATTGTCTGTGAAAATTTGTTTTCATGGGTTAGGGGAAAAGAGTTATTGTGAAAATAAGATTCATTTATTTAGATACCAATCTATAAATTGTTTTATACTATCTACTAGGGGCCGATTTATTCAACCTCTCCGTAAAGTATTCGTCAACTATGTGCTCGTTGAATTTACTGATCCCCTTTAAAGTGAACATTTACAGATTACTTTCCTTTCGGTAAGGCTACTTCACAGTTTACAGGTCGTAAAATATATCAGCCCTCAGTGAACAAAAAATTTGTATACCTCACTGAAGCCGTAATACAAACAAAGGAAATAATTTCGAATAAAACTCTATTAACATATTCGATTATTTACTTCAAGAGAGATCAATAATAACATTCATTTTGAAAATTCAATACTACATCAAGCAGCATGCAATACATTTTTTCGAGTTTGGACCACTGCTGCCCACATAATCATGGAGGATTCGTGAAACACTGCAGGGAGGATAAATACTTGTATATAGATTATTATTAAAATATGATAACTGGCTTTCTCCGTTTCCTTATATACTACTTCTCGTTGTAAAATATACTTGGATTTTCCTCCGCAACACTAGGATACATCATTTTCAAAGTTAGCGTTGAATTATCAAGCCATTCTATTATAATATTAGTAAAATCTGTTCTTCAGAGGTATTCACTGTTAAGCATGCTAAGCAACAAGCATTTAAGAAACATATACCTGAAGTTCCACGGGAAAACAATATACATAATATATACCTACACACATGTTATATTGCATCGCCTTCTACTCCTATATTTTAAAATATTCTGCAATTAGAAAAATTAAAATGTTTCGTTAAAAATGCCTATTATATAGGTACACGCTGGCATCCAAACACCCTGATGATGGATCGTAAGAGACCCATGATATCAGGAAAACAGATTTGTTTGAATAGAAACACTAGATTTTCTTCTTGGCTATTCCACTTTTGAACTTTAAAAATTTTAGTGTTCATGTCATCTTGGTTGCCTCTTATCAATATTAAATTTTCTCATGAGATATACTTAAGCTTCACAAATATTCAATCGACTAAGTTCCATATACCTTGTTTTTAAGAATTCTATCTGCAGTAACTCCAAGAGTAACTCATGCATTCTATTTGTCGAAAAGCATTACTTTTTTGCTCTACGTCAACTGGACCTTAATTCATTTCAACCTGAAAGGAAATATTAAGACTTGGATTTCTCTGAGTAAAGTAATTCATTCAATTCACTTCTATAACTTACTGCTGATTTTTAGCCAGAAATCCTGAAGGACATATACCAGATATCTTCTTTCTGAACAACTTTTCCACAGTTCTCCATAATTTGGAATTTCTTTCACATACGTAAACAATATTTCTAGATTCCTCCAATCTTCAAATACAAGGTAATCTCGATTATTTTCAACGGAAGGAATACTCGTTCGTACTTCGTGGATTGAGAATATTTTGTTTACGTTTCAGATTTCAGATTCGATGTTGAGGTTAAAACGGGGCGCATGCGTAGATCAGAATGTAGTTTGTAGTATATCCATTAATCATGAATCATTCTCAAAAATACCACACAAGCAATTTACCGATCACTGCTAATATTTATTATTTACCAGAAATTCATCACAAATCGAAACTATTTAAATTAGAAATGTCAATTTTTACATGACTAACCCGGACTTAGCCATTTAACCCTGCTATTTTGCCGGGTTAAATTTTTATAGTTTTAACCCAGGGTTAGGCTCTAACTCTTGAAGGTGCAAGACCTATTATCAATTTAACCCTAGGTTTAGAGTTAATCCGGATTTAATTAGATAACCCGCATTCGTGCAAGTGGGCCTTAGTGGCCTACATGGCCTAAAATTCCTTTCTACCCATCACAAGATTTAATATCCACAAATGAGCCTCTCCCCTTACAAGATCAGAAGCCTTCAGCAAAATTTCAGCGATATCATATTAAAAATAATACATAACCTTTCAAAAGTCCCCTCTCGCAAATATACTCCTCTGAAGGCACATGGATCTCTTGAAGAAGAATCGCCTTCTCTATTTCTCAAAGATATTCACTCTTGTTCATAGAAATCCCTTCAATATTTAGTTGCCTCCTCCTAAGGAGGATCTCTTTCAAAACCAGGTCTGACCACTAATGTAGGGCTATCATCTCCCATAGATTTGTGATGAAATAAGACGATTATCCCATAATATACGAGCGAAAATATGTCATCATGACACTCATATTTTTTTTGAAGGTTCTCGCAAAAATACGACCATAGACTACATATTATCATACGACGATTCCCATCCGCTACACTTGGCTACCACTACGCTACCGAACTCACAAAAGGCTGCCCGGTTCTCCAACAATATAGATCCGATCATGTTCAAACTTGGAATTCTGCAGTAGAGTTAGGTTCTGAAGGCTGTTCCAAAATTTCAGCCATGCCGGACGAATAGTTTATGATATATAGATTTGTTTTCAATAATTTTCAACTATTTTTTTTAAAATTTTCTAGTTATACCATCCTCACGAAATTCTGCAAGAATTTTCGCGTTGGCATTCTTCAACTAATAACAATGTTTGAATTCAATCGGTTTTGTATTCTTCGAGTTAATGAGGAACAAAAAACTACCAAATTTCAGAAAATTTCAGATGGCTATAACTCTAAAACTGTTTGGACGATTATGCTCATAAACAAACTCAAATGTCACATTCAGGTGCACAACCCAACCTGCAATTTTCAAGCCGCTATCTCCTTCCGTTCTCAGGTTATCGTGACAACAAAAATATTTTTTAATAATTTTTTAATAATTTTCTAGCGATCCGATTCTCACAAAATTTCACAAACGTGCTAAGGTCTATATTCTACAACTATTCACCAAGTTTAAATTCGATCGGATTTATTTTGGTTGAAAACAAAATTATTACTCGGAAACCATTGGGCCGATTATACCCATTAACGAACTTGTCCGTCGTATTGGGATGCGCCACCTACCCTGAAAATTTCAAGTCGCTAGCTCTTTCCGTTCTCAAGTTATCGTGGCAACGGCCGGACGGCCGTACGGCCGTACGGCACCACAGAATTAAATTTCACATTTGGGCAAAACTATAACGCGATGTTCCCCAGAACATACGCGCAAAAAGAAAAAATGCTATACTGGAAAGGGAGTGGAGAAACCCTCCACCTCCTCATCCGGGCACCCAGCAGAGGGGAATAAGGTCAAGGGACCGAGGAAACACCGTCTGCCGTTCGACCTGCCCAAACTGGGTCAACCGGGCGGCAGAGATGATCCACTGAGGAAAGGACTCAGTGGAGCAGGGGTGCGGAAGTACCTGCGACTCCTCCATCAAGGTCTTGCACCTGAGGAGGCTAGGAAGCAGGCTCTTCAGCGCCCAGCCCCGACGGAGACTCCTTCGGGGAAAGCACACGGTAAGAGAGGCCCGGAGCTTATAACACCTCCTCAGCGGCCTCCGCCGAAGAAACAAAGAACAGCTGCAGCAAAAACCGGGCAAGCCACTGGCTATGCAGCAGCTGTTAAAACAGGAAAGGTGACCAGGGTGGGAATTGTGCCCAAGGATTACCCTAGGGCCACCCTGGAAGCCGGGCAGCTCTCCGCCCTAGAGGATACTCTGGTGGAGGAGATATGCCAGAGCAAAGAAAGGGGGATCCACTTCACAGGAGTTCATTTCCGCTGTGGAATGATGCTTGTGGATTGTGGGTCGGCGGATTGGCTAATGAAGTCAGTGCCGAAACTTAATTCTTGGGAGGGACCCGAATTGGTAGCGCTGAGTGGAGATGACATCCCTAAGCCTACCAATATAACGGTCTTCTTCCCAAGAAGCCTCGACATGGAGACGGAGAAAATCCTCCGACTTGTCGAGTTCCAGAATTCCAACCTCAACACTGGGGCTTGGAAAATTCTGAGCTCCAGGAAGGAGGGAAAAGGCACAGTCCTCACGATTGGGATTGATCAGCAATCCGAGGAAGCTCTGAAGGCAGAGGGGGGTCGTCTGAACTTTCGCTTTGGACGTATCCCCGTCTCAGGGCTAGGAAAGAAGGACAGCTCCGCTGAGGGTCAGGGAGACGTGGAGATGCCCTCCACATCCCAAGAACCCGAAAAGCAAGGCTCGCGTGAAGGGGCGGGCCCGAGTCAGTCCGAAACCCACTCCGGCTCTGCTAGGTCGCCTCGAGAAGCGGAGACCTCCTCTGCGACCCGGGGGACTGGGCAGAGCTGCTCGGTGGCTGCGTGTCTGACCGCAGGCCAAGAGACCCCCTCGAATTCTGGAGAGAATAACTCTCCCATGGAATTAGAGGAGGGACAGGGGAAGTTGAAGGAGGGGGACATTTAGAAGCTGGATAACCAGCTTCTATCACCTCAAACAATTAGCCTTCATCTTCACGAGGGTGGCGCAAGTTAACCTGCATCATGCGAAGGGAGCTTCAGCAGTGATTGTGAGGTTATTTGCAAGGTTGCAAAAGGCATTGTTCTGATCCAGGAACCCTGGATCAACAAAGAAGGCCAAATCAAGGGTTTGGCTTGTAAGGACTCAAGTCTGATCTATGACCATAGGCAGGTATCTCCACGTGCCTGTGTGCTCATAAGAAACAACATTAAATATATTTGTGTTTCAGATTATATGTCTCGGGACCTGATTCCCATCATGGTACACCTCAATCTAGGGGGCATTTAAAGAGACATTGTCATTGCATCCGCATACTTGGCTGGAGACGGGACAATAACACCGCCAGAGAAGGTGCAGGAGTTAGTACAATACTGCAACAGCAAAGGGCTGCCAATTATAATTGGTTGTGACGCCAATGCACACAATACTGTTTGGGGAAGCACAAACAATAACGCTAGAGGTGAGTGTCTACTTGAATATCTTTTAGCTAACAACCTCGAGACTCTAAATGTAGGGACAACACCCACTTTTGTCACGAGAGCAAGAGAAGAGGTCCTGGACGTAACAATCGCTAATGTTGCTGCCAAGAAAAATATCACTTCCTGGAGAGTGATGAACGAACCATCACTCTCTGATCATAGGATCATCGAGTTCAGGGTAGAGGGAGATAGCACCTCGGTGTCCTCAATCCGAAATCCCAGGAAGACGGACTGGTTTCTTTACAGGACCCGTCTGAAGGAAAACCTAGAACAAATCGGGACAACTGGGGCAAAGCACCTTTATGACCTGAAAAAACAGTCGAGCAGGTCAGTGAGGCAATAATGGGGGCTTTTCACTCCAGCTGCGCATTGACCAAAGCTCGACTAAGTAAGGAAGCTCCTTGGTGAAATAAGAACCTGTCAATCCTCAGAAAGGAGGTGCGTCGGCTCTTTAATAGGGCTAAACGAGACGATAATTGGCAGGGGTACACTGAGAAACTCACTGAGTACAACAAAGAGATAAGGAGGGCCAAGAGGCTTAATTTTCAAGCATTTTGTGAAAATATCACTTCCACTCACACAGCAGCCAGACTGCAGAAAGTCATGGCAAGAGGGGGAACTAACCCAACAATGTCGCTCAAGAAGCCAGATGGGTCATACACTGAAGGAGAAGAGGAGCGATCGACTCTTCTTCTCAAAACACACTTTCCAGGTAGCGAACCCGTAAGTAGTACTGAAACAGCAATGGAGCATACCAAGAACGCCCGTAAGGATGATTGGGATATTGCTAAGGAACTATTTACAAAGCAACGTCTTGAATGGGCAATAAGTATCTTTCAGCCGTACAAATCCCCAGGAGTGGATGGAATTTTTCCGGTACTCCTGCAGAAAGGGATGGAAGAAATTCTACCCCATCTGCTGAAGATTACTAGAAGCAGCTTAGCATTGGGCCACACACCTAGAAAATGGAGAAGGGCTAGAGTAACCTTCATTCCAAAAATAGGGAAAAAAGACGGGACTGACCCTCGATCATTTAGGCCCATTTGCTTAACATCATTTTTACTTAAAATGATGGAGAAAGTAGTGGATAACTACATAAAAACGGAGAGTCTGGAGAATAAACCACTTCACAAATGTCAGCATGCCTACAGGGCGGGTCGATCAACAGAGACTGCCTTGTATCAACTGACTGAAGTCATCCAGAGAACTCTGAATAGTAAAGAAATCGCAATGTGTGCATTCCTGGACATATCTGGGGCCTTTGACAACACAACACACGTGTTTGTCAGAGAAGCACTTAAAAGGCGGGGTGTCAACAATACCATAATAAAATGGATGTATGACGTGCTGACAACGAGGACAGCTGAGACATTGGGGGGAAATAAACCCATCTCTGTCAAAGCCACTCGCGGGACACCTCAAGGGGGGGTATTATCTCCCCTCCTATGGAGCCTGGTAGTAGATGAACTACTACACAGGCTAACGGAGCTTGGCTTCGAATGCGTAGGCTATGCTGACGACATAGTTCTAATAGTGAGAGGCAAATTCGAGGGCATCTTATGTGACTTACTACAGGAGGGCCTCAGAATTATTGAGCAGTGGTGCCAGTCGGTGGGGCTGAGTATTAACCCAACCAAGACCACAGTAATTCCATTCACCCGGAAAATAAACCTTCCAGCCATAAAATCCCTCTCATTAAATGGAGAAGTGATTGACTGGAAGACTGAAGTTAAATATCTGGGAATAACTCTGGATAGAAAGCTTCTGTGGAACAAGCATGTGGATATCACTGCAAGTAAAGCAATAAGAGCTCTGATGGCGTGCAGAAATCTATCCGGTAAGACTTGGGGCTGTAGCCCTAAAATACTGCGATGGATGTACGTCATGATTGTGAGACCAATAATTACCTATGGGGCAGTAGTCTGGCATGCCAAAGCAGATCAGACAACTACTAGGAAAGCGCTTGACAAAGTGCAAAGGCTAGCTTGTGTGTGCATCACGGGAGCTATGAGAACGTGCCCAACCAGGGCACTCGAGATCATCACAGATCTCTCACCTCTGCATCTAGTGATTGAGAGGTTAGCCCATGAGGCCACCCTCAGAATATCTAAGGAAGGTACAGGAACTGAGAGGATTAAATGTCAGAGAGCCTGGACCTCTTTGACTAATTACATCCCATCAGTGAACCTTCCTAGTGATGCAATGGTCAAAAAAGTAAGCATTGAGAAGAACTTCACCACGATGATAAGTAGAAAGGAAGAATGGGAAAGGGAGTTCACCACCCAGACTTTCAAAGAAAATACCATAAAATGGTACACAGATGGCTCAAAAACCACGACGGGAGCTGGCGCTGGGGTATATGGTACAGGCACCAAGTGCGCACTGTCGGTAGGCTCCCGTTTGAGTATCTTCCAGGCAGAATTACTCGCAATCGAAAGATGTGCAGATATTAACCTAGAAAGAAAATATCAGAAATGCGACATAGCAATCCATTCGGATAGTCAATCTGCTATCAAAGCACTGAGCTCCCATGCCATCGATTCAAAGTTGATATGGGAGTGCCGAAGAAAACTAAATGAAATTGGCAAGAATAATAAGGTCTTTTTAGTCTGGGTCCCCGGTCACTCGGGAGTCAAGGGGAACGAAGAGGCCGATACTCTTGCCAGAAAGGCAGCACGAACTCCTTTTATCGGCCCAGAACCTTTCTGCGGTATAGGAAAATGCACCTACAAGAAAGAGTTTCTGGAGAAGGAGGAAACCAAAAGAGAGACACTCTGGCGGAATCTTCCAGGTTTGGTTCATTCCAAAAAGTTCCTTAGGAACTTTAAAGAAGTGAGATCCAAAAGGTATCTGGATCTCTGTAAGAATAAGTTACACCTGGTCACTGGCTTCCTCACAGGACACTGTCGCCTCAGGAAGCATTTGATGAGAATAGGTTTATCAAATACTGACGAGTGCAGATTCTGTGGGGAGGAGGAAGAAACTCCTCTTCACCTTGTTACAGAATGCCTCGCCATTGCAAGTCAGCGAAAGGAATGCTTTGGACAGGAAACTTGTAGGAGTGAAGACGTAATATCCTTGAAGCCTTCCCAGATATTGAGGTTCATTTATACTCTGGAACTGGAGGGCGAGCTGTAGATGGCGTAATGGTGAGAACAGCTCTGATGGGGGGCACAATAGATCTCAAGGTCGCGGTGCAACGTAACCCCTTATCAATAATAATAAATAATAAATAATAAAGACACGGACATAAAGATTGCACATAAGTCCAAAAATAATTTGAAGCCCCTCTACACCAAGCTGAAATCCAGAATTCCAAAAGATAAAATCTCCAATTGTGTTTACAAACTGAAATGCAAGGAATGTTCAGGAGTTTACATAGGCCAAACAACACAGTATATAAAAGAAAGGATTAACGGTCACAAATACGCAAAAAATTCTACAGCCTTAAAGAAACATGAATCAACAAATAACCATGGGTTCGACTTTGACAATTGTGAAATCTTACACAAAGAAACCAACAGCAAAATTAGGACTTTTCTGGAAATGATTTACATCCAAAAGGAAAAAAACTCCATAAACGACAGAACCGACCTAAAAAATTTTGCAAAAATTTACCATAATATCCTGCAATAATATGCAACCCATCAGGAAGAGACATCTGTGACGACACTTGTAAAACACAAGCGAAATGAAATGAAAACTTCAATAACATATTTATTAATATTCATGGATAGGCACAGATGGCAATTCAGATGGTATATCGGAGAACTGCATTGTCAAGAATTTAACAAATCAATATTTATTTGACAGTACCCTCATAACAATCTTAATTTTATTGAATTAACTTGTAAATAATTTTTATTAAAGGAAGAAGGCTAGACTAGTAAGTAAGCATAGACATAAGGAAAAGAAAATGTATAGTATTACGCCGAAACATATGTCGATTTTACCAAATAAAACATAAATGTTTGAATTTTAATGTGCTCTAAACCCAAGAAAATTACACTCTCAATATATATATATATATATATATATATATATAATTAATTCTCCAGGTAATTGGGGTTTTTCAGAGTTCAAACAAAGGTCCTCAGTTCAGTGTACCATTTATTAAATTGAAAAACCCCAATTACCTGGAGAATTAATTATCAACTGATCAGAGATGACTTCCACTCAACTTATATATATATATATATATATATTAGGGTGTCCCTTATTTTTCAAAGTTTTAATTTCACAACGCATAGGCTCTTGTTTTGTTCATTTGGACCCAAAACACTCGAAAACCATTTTTTACCTCATTTGGAATAGAACTAACCGTGCCGACTTGCACGTAAAGAAGTTCATACAAGTTCAGTCTTCAGTCACAGAAGCGGCGCATGCCTTCTGTTATTGTCAGTTTATTTCGGCTTGTCGAGTAACGATTCGGTATTATTTAGATTTTGAGGATGTCAGTGGAATTAAGAAACAAAAAAAAAAAGTTTTAATTGGTGAAATAAGTCGCCTTATAACAGGTGCAAAATTACCGTCTATTCGTTAATTTCTTATGTATTTATTTTTCAATATACGCGAAGCTAAGTTGGCTGCTAATGACAGTGCAAATCTTCTGGAGTGTATTATATTCTGTGAAAAGGCAAGAATACCTACCAAAGCTGTTCGTAATGATGTTAAAAAGTTATCAAGTCTGGCGTGAGCTTCAAAAGGATAGGAAGAAGATTCAGGATGTTTATAGGCACCACAATCAAAACTTTCAATTTGAGTTATATAGATAATTTATTGGATATCGCACTAGCTGATACTCTCGAAAGAATAAAAATTGCAGAAGATAAGATATTCTTGCAAAAACAAAGCGAACCAGGACGTCCGGGATACTTAGCATGTGTTGACAAAAAGTTGGCTGAAATTGAACAAAGGGCAGCGCTGAGTAAACTGGCAGAAGAGAAAAAGAAATGAAGGCAAATGATTTCCGAGAGATTATAGATTCTTCACACAGCTTTGAAACACATGGAGAAATAGAGGAACAATCTACAATCTCTGAAGAAAGTCTGGAAGAACCTCAGGCTGACACATCTCAATATGTAAGTTGACAAGAAGGGGAAGAAAAGGTTTTGTGACCTTAAAATTAGTTGCAACCTTAGACAGATGTCCACTAAGCATCAAGCGAAAGCTGTAATAAGTGCACTTAAAGGCCGGGTTCTCAAAACTGCGTTTGATCCAAGATCCAGCTAGTTACTAGTAGTCCTGATATTACGCTGTTCAAAAAGTTTAGAGACAACTGGATGGATATTAATCCTAGTGCCATCAAACCATGTACCGATTTTGTTTAACAACACCTCTGTAGAACAAATAAATTGATGACGTTTTTCAACAATCAACTGACAAAATCGATAATATAAGATCCTTATCGTAAATCAATCGAGCTTGCTGTTCCTTTTCTGGATAAAGATAATGATAATGAACTAAAAATCAGACATTGTGGCGCAATGCATCAAGCTGTTTGGGTGGCAAAACCCAAAATAACACACTTAAAAAAGCTGTTTGTTGCAATCTCATGAAATGGGTGCCAATAAGGAACAAGCTCTACGTGATTTGTGTTTTTTTATTGTGGCAGTTTATGAGAAGCCGTAGCTGGTATGCAGTTTGGCAGAAAATCACCTTATCAACATTGTTGTTTTATACAAACCTTAGAAGATTATGAAAGGGTTGATAAATTAATTTTTAAAGCGACTCTAAACGAGTTCTGTCAACACTTGTAGTACTTTTCAGAGGAAATAGTCGTTATTTAAAATTTTGATGATAAGGTTGATGAGCGGACGAAAACGAACATTGTAGAAAATTTACAGCAAAGGCTTTGAAGCTTCTGAAAAGAGATAAGTACCATCCAGGGAAGAAATGTCTGGTTCTCTTTACGTTTGGTAAAAAGTAGTTTAATCAGTTCATTGAAACTCACTCTTTCATTCATACTACTCCAAGTAGTTTAACTTTTTTCAGGGAAATCTTTGATTGGGTTCGTATCAGTGACAAGCAAAGATTTATTCCCCTGACTGAAACTTGACAGTATTTTCTTGCAAGAGAATGTGTTATTGTGGAATGAAAACTCTGCAAAGTACGAGTATGTATATTGAAGCCAAAAAAAAATTTTTAGATTAAAAACAGTTAATGACACAGCTGAACGAGATGCTAAATTAGTGCTGGATGTTGATTGTTTGATTACTGCAGATGAAGAACAGTAAAATGGAAAAATCTGAATTAATAATTAGATATATTGTACTATTTTTATTAGTTGCAGAAAGTTTATCATATAAATTTGTGTTTTGATCATAATTTATCTAATAGAATGTATTTAAGCGATGGTCTACGGGCAGAGTTAGGAAATGGGTTTAACAGCTATTTTTGAAAACTTCAAAGCTAAGTCGGCACGGGATAAAATCAACGTAGGAGGTTGAAATTCTGTACTTGGGTAACTAATAGACTAATAAATATAATAAGAGGGTATGCGTTTCGAAAACTAAAAAATTTTTTTTTTTTAACATATAAGGGACACCCTAATATATATATATATATATATATATATATATATATATATATATATATATATATATATATATATATATATATATATATATATATATATATATATATATATATATATATATATATATATATATATATATATATATAAATATATATATATATTTGTGTCCCTGGAATAAAATTTGCCCCCTTGGAGCGGTATTCTGGCCATATTTTTCGATTTCGTGAAGGAATTACTGACATATGTATCTCTTTTTTTGAAAACCTAATGAAATCAGGAAGTTTTTTCCTGAATTTTTACACCAAGTTCATAAGACTTGCTTCGAGTAATTCTCAATTCTTTCCATCAAGATATTATGAGGAAAACAGTCCATTTATGACCCCTTATATCTCAGGTTATCTGATTTTTTAGTGAATAATTTTTCACATGAAATGATAACCGTCTCTTCAGCTTTGAAAAAAATATTCATTGAATATTTAGAGTCAAGTAGTTTTTACAAAATTAATTATATTCGATAACAAAGCAGAAAATTCCCAAAAAGTCGCCAAATCGCCATATCTTCGTAACCATATATTTTCCATGGTTCACTGGACTCAATTCGCTGCAAATGACGTCTAGTATATCCCCTTTGAAGAATCACATCGAATTACCAAACACCCAGTATATGTTATAATACCTTAACACCGCACACTATATAATGTGAGCGGAGATATTTAAGTTTTTACTAAGTCAGATAAGGAAAATCATTTTTCCCATAGACAGCTAGAGCTTTGTGGGTGTATACATTGTGTATTTCTATTTTTATTTGTTTTATATGTGCACATATTGGATTTGAGTGTAATTGTTTTAATTATGTTAATACCTATTTTTTTCTTGTTACTGTTATAATACCTAACATCGCACACTATATAATGTGGGCGATGATATTATGAGTTTTTGCTTTATTGGTTAAAAGTATTGTACGTAAACAAATAAAATTTAGAGCCTTATTTATAGTCAACCATCAAGATGAGGTACGAAGGACTCGTTTTTCGTACCCCATCTTGAGGGCCGACTATGTATACGGTCCTTAAACATGAAACTCATTTTTTAGTGTTTTATTCTTTATATTATTATAGTTAGAGAAAATATCAATATACATAGTTTATGTGTAATGGTACCTATTATATTTCCTTAAAATTTGAAAGTTATTCTGTCTTCCAGGTGTACAAGGCCGAAAAAACTGGATTGTGAGGTAGAATGACTCTTTCAATTAGGGTTATGTGACCGAAATATGTCCTTTTAGTTTTATACGAACATCCAATTTTTTTCCAATCTTTAACAAATTCAAAATTTTCCTGTGATTGTAACAATGACATGATTTTCCTCCCTTGTTTGTTTTTAAAGTCGGTTTTGTGCACCGCAAAGAACTTGGCTCAGTGTGATTATTATGGCAACGATGATTTTTTTTAGAGATTCTGAGTAAAATGAAGATTTTTACCTATCTCAATAAAATGGTCACATACAACTATTATTGGAAATTTAATTCGATCTCATACTTCCTCTCATTCTAACAAGGTCTGCCAGACCACTAAATGTATATACCGAAATGTAGCGATCTGAGAAAAATCACAGAAGTTTGTTCCGAAATTAGTTCATCTAAGCAATTTCCCCAAAGATCTTATATTTCGGTACAGAACATAAGTTCTCTCAGATCTCTTACTTACTGTTGTGTACCGAAAAATAAGAATCTTCTAAGAAATTGGCGACGGAAACCAATTTCGGAAGAAGCTTCTTAAATTTTTCTCACTTCGCTCACATTTCGGAATACACATTAAATAAGTTAATTTGATTTTCGCGCCAAAAGCGATATACCGACTTATTTTGAATTTCGCGCCAAATGCGAAATACTGTAATACTGACTGGTGCGTTCGGTAATACCGACACATGCGTAGTTCCCGCCCACATATGGGTGCCAAGAAACTAAAAACCGTGTTTTTCACCGTACAAGGCCAGTGTCGTATCTATATACTTAGTTATCTGTGGCTGCGCGTAGACCTGAGTTTCGGTGTCTCCATGTTTTATGGAATTCGAATATCTTCGAAAACTAGCGGAGGCGATTCTTCTCCACGAGAACCCATTCGCCTACAGAGAAGTATTTTTGTGAGAGGAGACTTTTGAAAGGTTATGTATTATTTTTAATTTGTTCGTTTCCTCCTCTTGTCTTTTCATTTTTCAGGTTGAGTTTCGGGTACCTTGGAGAAACCTATCCGTTTTTTGACGAGGGAATCCACATTGAAGAAATATATCCCCATCAATATTTTTAAATTTCATCAAATTTTGTAAACAATAGTTACAAATCACCACACTCACGGGGAGAAAGGGTTTTTTGCTGAGGTTTTTCCCTAAGCTCTTGTATCATACGTCGAATTGTATGGTACCCCGTTACACCAACCTCTGCTAACACATATACAGCTCTCAGTCAAAAGAATATATATATATATATATATATATATATATATATATATATATATATATTCTAGAGATTCTAGAATTTCTGGATTCTTGTGAGCGTCCCGGAAGATTTTGATATAGCATTTTAATCGTAAGATTTCCGAGTTGAATTATCGTCGAGACTAGTGCTGAAATTCTCGGTGAGTGTTTAATTTGATATAATAATAATTCAGAATCTTCACCGGGGAATAACGGCACAATTTAAGATCATAGTTTTTTTTAGTGTCATCCATTTTGTGGAAGCGATCACAGATTTGGTAAATTCTGAAGAAGTTATTTGCTATTCTGTACAAAAACTCATTCTCAGTTTTATTTTTTGATATATGTGAATGATTTGTAAATTTTTGGTCAAAATACCGAGAAGGAGTTGTGAAAGTTTTTCATATTATAATTTATTTGTTCGTTTCTCCAATAGCTACGATTGAATTTGTACAGAAAAATCACCGAGATATATCTACTTCCCTAGGAATTGTGAAATCAACTTTTGGAATGGGAAAACAACCAGGAGATACTTCTTTGAATTCAGAACATCAAATTGGAAATTGCAGTGCCGAAGTTCCCACTGGGACAGTTCTAGATTCATCTACAGGGTGATCATAATATTGTACTCCGAGGTGGCCACAACATTCCTTCTTTTCTGTTAAGTTAAGTAATATGAGACTGTGTAGAGTGAAAAATAGGCTCGACCTGACGTAAATTTTCAATTTTAATATCCGTACCTCAGAGCAAAAGGATATCAAGTCTAAAATTTGAATTATCTGGTTTTTTGGCTCCTCTAGATTAAAATTTCGCGCTCCATTCAGTGGTCTAATCTATAAGACAATTGTACTTAAAATGACCAAAATAGTATTTTAAAAACAGTATCAAGTCCAGTGCGATTCTGGAGCAGAACAGTATTAACTTACTTTCACATGTTTTAGGTCCAACATTATACTTATATCACCTGGAGCAAAACCATATTATGTCAAAAAAAAAAAGCACTGACGTGAAGTCAGTACTCTTTGGCGCGCGTGTTCACGGTGGCTAATTTGAATTGAATGATGAGTACTTCAAGCTCAGTGGATAGAGCGAGCCGAAGATCTACCCAAAGGATAATGGACACCATTCACTGTCGGTTCAAAAATTAACAGTGCTGTATCTAAGCTGCCATCAGGATAGAGTAACAAAGTTGGAAAAGAACACAAGTGACTCTCCTTAGTCGCACAAGCTCCTAGAAGATTTGGGAGGGTCAGTATAATCCTAATCATGTTTATAGCACGCGCGCCAAAGCAGATTGACTTTTTACACTTTTTCTTTCATTGTTAAGTCAATCTGCTTTTGCGCGCGTGCTATAAACATGATTAGGATTATACTGACCCTCCCAAATCTTCTAGGAGCTTGTGCGACTAAGAAGAGTCACTTGTGTTCTTTTCCAACTTTGTTACTCTATCCTGATGGCAGCTTAGATACAGCACTGTTAATTTTTGAACCGACAGTGAATGGTGTCCACTATCCTTTGGGTAGATCTTCGGCTCGCTCTATCCACTGAGCTTGTAGTACTCATCATTCAATTCAAATTAGCCACCGTGATCACGCACGCCAAAGAGTACTGACTTCACGTGAGTGCTTTTTTTTTTCAAGTTCCTTTAACAAATATAGCTATCATGTTTGGCTGTTAGCTTCACCGTAGATCGGAAAAAATGCGGTTGTGGGTCCTCCGTTAGGGACGCAATTGCATCTTCTCCAAATCCGAACGTATTTTAATATAGATCTACCGAATATAGTTATTTATGAATTCGCCTCAGGGCCACCATACAGACATTTCAAATCGGAAACAACGCTATTTCCCCCAAACTGACTTGTGTCCGTGCACTGAATTGACATGAATATTCTTTTAAAACCTCACAATATCGGCTCATTACTCCCAACATAACCCAAACAACCCAAAACCATTCACTTCTCGTCTGCGCAAGCGCAGTATACTCGTGGCTGCAAGTCTTCCCAAAATTACACACCTCACAAAAAACTCCGATTCTCCAACACTAGTGGTTCAGGAGATATCGCTTCTTGAATCCACGCATGCGCAGACCCTCACCAGGGGATTCTATAGCGGCATAGCATCCGCCACCCCAAAACCCCAATCCTCTCTGACGAAAGCACCAGCAGTTAAATCACTGATGGTCTGCTCATGCGCATAACGAAAAATGCCCGTAAGGGGTAACATCAATTTCGAAATTAGCCCCAGGGCCACGGTACGGACACTTTAACTCTGAAACAACGCTACATCCCCCAAACTGACTTGTCCTTGCCCTGAATTGCTATGAATATTCTTTTAAAACCTCATAATATCGACTCAGCACTCCCAACATAACCCATCCAACCCAAAAACAGTCACTTCTCTTCTGCGCATGCGCAATCTACTCGCGGCTAAAAGTCCTCTCAAAATAACACACCTTACAAAAAACTCCGATTCTCCAACACTAAAGGTTCAGGAGATATCACATCTTTAATCCACGCATGCGCAGACCCTCAACAGGGGATTCTATAGAGGAATAGCATCCGTCACCCCAAAACCCTAATACTCTCTGACGAAAACACCACCAGTTAAATCACTGATGGTCTGCTCATGCGCATAACGAAAAATGCCTGTAAGGGGTACCATCAATTTCAAAATTAGCCCCAGGGCCACGGTACGGACACTTTAACTCGGAAACAACGCTACATCCCCCAAACTGACTTGTCCTTGCACTGAATTGCTATGAATATTCTTTTAAAACCTCATGATATCGACTCAGCACTCCCAACATAACCCATCCAACCCAAAAACAGTCACTTCTCTTCTGCGCATGCGCAATCTACTCGCGGCTAAAAGTCCTCTCAAAATAACACACCTTACAAAAAACTCCGATTCTCCAACACTAAAGGTTCAGGAGATATCACATCTTTAATCCACGCATGCGCAGACCCTCAACAGGGGATTCTATAGAGGAATAGCATCCGCCACCCCAAAACCCTAATCCTCTCTGACGAAAACACCACCAGTTAAATCACTGATGGTCTGCTCATGCGCATAACGAAAAATGCCTGTAAGGGGTAACATCAATTTCAAAATTAGCCCCAGGGCCACGGTACGGACACTTTAACTCGGAAACAACGCTACATCCCCCGAACTGACTTGTCCTTGCACTGAATTGCTATGAATATTCTTTTAAAACCTCATAATATCGACTCAGCACTCCCAACATAACCCATCCAACCCAAAAACAGTCACTTCTCTTCTGCGCATGCGCAATCTACTGGCGGCTAAAAGTCCTCTCAAAATAACACACCTTACAAAAAACTCCGATTCTCCAACACTAGTGGTTCGGAAGATATCGCATCTTCAATCTACGCATGCGCAGACCCTCATCAGGGATCTGAATTCTATGGAGGAATAGCATCCGCCACCCCAAAACCCCAATCCTCTCTGACGAAAACTACAGCAGTTAAAGGACTTCTCATCTGCGCATGCGCAATACGGAAAATGCCCGGAAAGTTCAGCATGAACCTCAAAAACATATGTTTAGGCATTAAAAGCAAAGTATTCCGCAAAATAGTAGTAATTTTTTTATTTTTTTCATGTCACGTGATCTTCACGAAATTTTGCAAAAGTGTTTGCTTTGGTCTTTTGCATCTAACTATTGAGTTTCAATTTAATCAGATCAGTATTTTTCGAGTTATCGTGAAAACAAAATTTTCAAATTTTTTTTTTACCACTTTAGGGCCGTCCGTTCAACACAAAACTTCGCAGGCATATAAAGGTCATGATTCTACAATCTGATGCTAAATTTCAAAAAGATCGAGTGATCGGTTCCGGAAATATTCATAAAAAACCTTTTTACTAAAAACGGCCTTAACTCCGAAACCGCTTGGTCGATTTCGCCCGTTAACGAACTTGTCCGAGATATTTACGCTACGAAACTACCCTGCAAATTTCAACACTCTAAGTCGTTCCGTTCGAGAGTTATCGTGCTAACGGCCGGACCGGCCGGCCGGCCGGACCGGACGGACAGAATTGAATTTGACCTCGAATTCTTCATCAGGGAGTCGGACCCAATCGTTTGAGACCATTTTCGAAAAAAAAATCGAAAAATAAAGACATTGTGACGAAATGATAGCTCGCTGTTCCTTGCGGAACACGCGCGCAAAAAGAGTAGTAAGTTCCTCATAATACAATTCATACATAGTAATAACTCCTTAATTAAAACGAGGCCCAAGAAAACAATGCATGTATTCACCATTACAAAACATCAAGAAAACCGGGAAGAAATTTTAATTTCGCAGACCGTACTTATGCAGGTTAAACAAGGAACACCTCTACTTTAAAACATATTTTAATCAAGATTTCCGAAGTGTAAATTTTAATAGAAGAAGTAGTAATCATCAATCTGCAGAAGAATTGATGGTTCCTCTACGAGATACTTCTTATCCGATAAGTAGAAAAAAATTCAAAGATCTTCAAAAACTCTTAAAGTGGGTTCCAGTAAGATTTCACAATTTCTATTAGAACCTTGTGCATAAGGACAAACATATGATTGAGAATACGGTCGATAAATATCTGTAATTTTTTTGGATCTCTCAATATTAGCCGGCTTTGTTTATTATATAACTATTATAATAATGAATGGATCATAATTAAATTTTCAGTTAATTTCCTAACTATAAGGATCAGTTTGTACAAAGCAATTTTCATTTTTCGAAAAAATGCATCCTGTACTCATGATTATATGTACTATGATCATTATTTTATTGGTGAACAGAAACTTCTTTCTAGCTTAAAAATTCAAAACTCCTATTTTACCATCATTAGAGAGCGAATTGCAAATATTAAGTCACAGTCATGAAATTATTTTGGAAACAAAAAAATATTATGTCCATTTTTTTGTGTAATGTCACGCTTCAAAATCGTCGAATAAAATTCGTTGATGCTTGGACCAGATATTTGTACCACCACTGGTAGCGCGCTGTCCAGAATCGATGATTGTTGGCACATATTGCTGCACGTCATGCGTTGTTGAGTGCGTCTGAGCGGACGCGGAAACGCCGATTTTCAGTCTTATGTAAAATTTTCTTTGACGCTAAGAGGTAGAAAGAATTGGTTTCGACTGTCCTTTGAATATACGTATTTATCGATTAATTTCGGAGTAATCGAAGGATTGTTAGCTGGGAAAATTATTGAAGCTGATGATTTTGGTTTTGGATTTGGATATTTTGGAATATTAGCTCAATAATATCGATCGTTTTCGGATTAACCAGGAGGCCATTTTTCTGCGTAAGTCATGGAAATTTTGCATAGGCATTATCCTAATTTGAATTTATTTCAGCTCCTTGTGTAGGCTCCTTGTGTAGGTTCCTTGTTTAGGTTCCTTATTTAGGCTCCGTATTTGAGTTTGATTCAGACACCTTTTCAAGCGTGATTGACGATCGTGTGGATTATTTCTTTACTTCGTCATATCTAGAGATTGGAAGTTGGGAAATTTATCACGTGCATTCAGCGGGACGAATTTCTTCGAGGCTGGACAACATCGCTGGAATAACAACTGTTTACATTCAGGTTTGATACAATTACGGGAATATTATTGTGGACAGAATTTGGTATAAAGGACAATATAAGGTCAGTGCATTTATTAATTTCGAACATCTGGAAATTCAACGCTAATTGGGCGAAACCAAGTGCTTGACATTTGACCATAGAGAACGGTAATTTTGAGGTTTGATAGAACCATAGAGACTCTATCGTGCCTTTGACATCTGAACATTGTAGTTTTCATTTTGTTGTTTTTCATTGTTATTATTTGACGATTTTTAATCCGAAGATCTGCTACTGAGCAGAAATTAATATTTTTGAATTATCTGAGTTCTCATTGATTACTGTCATTATTTAAGAATTTATGTGAACAGATATCTGGGAACTATATTTCATTGTGAATCGTATTTGACATCTTTGGGTTGATCAGAACTTATTACTGCCACTTAATTCTGAAAGATTTATTGATTGATACCTTGTGTACCTATAATTTACGAATTTTATGAGTATATTTAACATAACCTTGACAGCGATAGTGGACTTATTCTGGATGACACACTTTACTATCCCCCTTTAATGTACATACAGCTTATTTTGTGATTATATTTCTAGTTAATATATGTTCATTATTTGATCGGCTTGTTTCCTTCTTTATTTCTAAAACTCCCACGCCCTGAGTTTCTGTATCATTTTTAATAACTCATTAAAAGAAGGTGGCGCCCTAATAGAATCAGAGCTAGTCGGTGATACAGGAAAGCCTAAGCTGTATGTGACATTAATTGGCACCCTAAACGTGAGGCCCCGAAATTACTACCCTCTCATTTAAATTTTGTTTTAAATTTAAATTTTGTAATTTGTGCTCCAGTGCCCTGCGTGAGTCACTGGATTATTATTTTGATTTCTTTATTAATAAGTTGCGATTTATTTTTTTTTCATTATTGAAGTATCCAGAGTGTGTTGGCTGTCGCTGATTTTTTTTTCTTTTTACTTTTTGAACAACCAGAAAAATTTTGGTTCAGTTGTTGTTCAGATCTCTGATTTGTCGCAAGAATTTTTCCGCTGAGTGCTCGTGCATTTCGTGCCATATTACCAATATTTATTAATTTCATATGTAAGTTGGGCTCTGGGTTTTGTTTTTTTTTTTATATAAGTTGATTACGTTCGGAGTTTGTTAGGAATTATTTAGAGATGGCTCGTCCCAAATTCAATATGAACCTTTTGCTTAAAGACGAATTAGTTTATGAGCTAAATGTAAGAGGTCTTCAGGCTTTGTCGAACCAAACCGTTAAAGATTTACGTACTTTATTAAGACCATTGTTGAAGTTAGAAAAAGCTAATAGGTCAGTTACTTATCCAGAGTTCAAGTTGAGTGATTCGTCGGCTGAGATCGCTGTTATTGAGGAAAAGGTGAAAGAATTAGGTAAACTTGTCCAGAGGGGAGAATTCCATATTGTGTGTACTAGGTTGACCCATTTGTCTAATAGGTGTGAGCATTTGTCATCTGTAGAGCTTAGTGATGCTACGCAGGGTAGGTTGGATCGTGCTAGGACCAGGATAGTAGACATGTTTGGCGAGGTGGAGTTAGCTTATTCTAAGGGTGAGATGTTTCAGATGATGTCCAGTTTAGGCGTGAACGAATCAAGTAGTGAATCGGAAGTTGAGGTAGAACAACCCAGTTTGGTTAGGTCTAGTCCAAGAATGTCGTTATCAGGTATGCATTCATCGTCTTCACGTAACCTTCAGAAGTGGAATGTGCAATTTTCGGGAGACCTTAGGGAAATGTCAGTCCACAATTTCTTAGAACGAGTGGAAGAGCTTCGCAGAGCTAGAGGAGTTACCGAGAAGGACTTGTTTGATTCAGCAGTAGACTTGTTTGTTGGTAGAGCATTGCTTTGGTTTAGGTCGAATAGGAACAGGTTCAACAATTGGAAAGAGTTAACACAGCTTTTAACAAAACATTATGAGCCACCAGACTATCGTGGACGTTTATTTCAGGATATTTTGAGTAGGACTCAAGATCCATCTGAGTCTATTGTAGATTATTTGACCTGTATCAATTCAATGTTCCGTCGCTATGGCCAGGTTGATGAGGAAGTAAAGCTGAACATAGTTGTACGTAACTTAGCACCTTTTTATTCCACCCAGTTACCGGCAGTTGCCGATATGAGTGAGCTTGAGGATGCTTGTATGCAGTTAGAACGTAAGAAATTTCGTGCAGAACATTATGTACCACCTAGTAGACGTCGTCAAGCTTACGTTGATCCAGACTTTGCATATATATCCGCTGGTCATTCTTCGGGTGCAGAGAATGTCTTGACCTTTGGGTCTAATAATCCTCTTCCCGGGAATCTTCAACAACCTGTCTCATCAGCACAATCTAGGTCACCTCCTGCTGGTCCAATTGTTCAGAATAATCAACCCGTGGGTTCTTCTGGAGCTTGTTGGAATTGTCAACGTTTGGGACACACTGTCAGAAATTGTACGATGCCTAGGCAAATATTATGTTATCGTTGTGGCAAACATGGCTTCACGAGTAGGAATTGCCCGCAGTGTTCGTTAAACTAGAACCGGGACAATTGAGTGGTCGTGATATTGCCCCGGATAGAGCTCCTCGACCGATTAAAGCTAGTGATACGATTTGTGACAGTAAGAATGGTTTTGGTGATAACACATTTGCAATTTTAGATTACATAGTTGCTCACGCTCCCAATGATCAACGACCTTACCTAGACGTTACCATTTTAGGGTATAGATTCAAGGGTTTACTGGACACTGGTGCTTCGCGTACTATAGTGGGTAGTTCAGGTTACCACAGCTTGGTGAAGTTAGGCTTTAGGTTAAATTCAGCTCGCGTCCGGTGTACGGTGGCGAATGGTCAGACATGTGATTCTTTGGGTGAAGTTAGGGTTCCTATGTCTTTGGAGGGCAAAGTTAAATGGATGAATGTTTTGGTAGTTTTGGAACTTTCACATACCCTCATTCTCGGTATAGACTTCTGGAAAGCTATGGAGATTGTTCCTAATCTTAACAGGGACGTATGGCATTTTGCTGAACAAGAACCTGAAGTTGAGATCAGTAGCTTGCATGATTCCAGTTCATTAGATGGGGAACAACAGTTTAGGTTGGATAATCTGGTTGGTTCTCAGTTTGAACGAACGGGTGACGAATTGGGAAAGAGTTTAGTGGGCGAACACCTAATTGAAATAGAGTCAGGCATCAGACCCATCAAGCAGAGGTATTATCCGGTCTCTCCAATAAAACAAAAAATGATTGACGAACATCTAGAGAAAATGTTAATGGATGATATTATAGAACCGTCGAGAAGTAGTTGGTCGTCTCCGATTTGTTTGGTTAAGAAAAAGGACGATTCATATAGGTTTTGCGTAGATTACCGCCGTCTTAACGCTGTCACGAAAAAAGATGCTTATCCCATGCGCAATATTTCCACCATTTTAGATCTTCTTCGGGATGCAAAATATATAAGTTCTATGGATATTAAAAGCGCTTTCTTCCAAATTGAAGTAGCACCAAACTCTCGTGAATATACCGCATTTTCAATACCTGGTAGGGGTTTGTTTCAATTTAAGCGTATGCCCTTTGGTCTAACAAATAGTCCTGCGACGTTTCAGCGCGTGATTGACACTATTTTAGGCGCAGATTTGGAACCATATGTCTTGGTATATATGGATGACATTATAATTGTAACCCCTGATTTCGAGACTCATATGAAAATCTTGAAAACTGTTTTTGATCGTTTGATTTCTGCTGGTTTAGTTATTAGCAGAGAGAAAAGTCAATTTTGTCGGTCCGAACTTAAATATCTCGGCTATGTTGTAGACTCGTATGGTTTGAGACCAGATCCAGCTAAGGTTGAGGCCATTTTGAATATTACACCTACCAAAGGAGTGACTGAGATACGCCGTTTTGTGGGGACAGCTTCGTGGTACCGTCGGTTTGTGCCTAATTTTTCCACGTTAATCGCACCTCTGACTGCGCTTACTAGAAAACACGCAAAATGGGAGTGGACTGAGGAGTGCGAATCATCTTTTTGTAAACTTAGGGAGAGCTTGGCAACCGCACCTATTTTATCATGTCCTGATTTTAGCAAGACTTTCATATTGCAGACCGACGCAAGTTCATATGGACTTGGTGCTGTTTTATGTCAGCAAGCGGAAAATGGAGAGCAAGTTATCGCATACCTTTCAAGGACTCTCAGTCGAACAGAGAGGAATTACTCTACCACCGAACGGGGATGCTTGGCAGTCATTTGGGCAATCGAGAAGTTAAGGCATTACTTAGAGGGTAATCGTTTCGTCGTGATAACTGATCACCACTCTTTGATTTGGCTCAACAATCTCAAAGATCCTCAGGGCAGGTTAGCTCGTTGGAGTTTACGGCTGATGCCATACGACTTTGAAATCGTACATCGTAAGGGCAAAGATAACATCGTACCTGATATGCTCTCTCGATCTGTTTCGAGTGGGGACGAGAATTTCAAGGTTTCAGATATGGCTAATATCGATGGTGGGTCAGAAGAGTTCGGCGATGGTGATTTTGTCCAGACAGCCGACAAATGGTATATCAAGATGCGAGAGAATCTAGAAAAATTCCCGGCAAAATATTCCAATTGGAGGCTAGAAAATGGACTGCTTCTGAAATACGTCAATGGTAGGATTCCTCAGCTGTCTGGAGAATCGGAAAAATGGTTGTTAATCGTACCCAAAGAGTTTAGATCAGCAATTTTGAAGCGCAACCACGATTCCATAACATCTGGTCACTTTGGCATTTACAAAACATTTTGGAAAATTCGCCGTCGTTATTGCTGGCCTAAAATGCACGCTGATGTCGTCCGCTATGTAAACAGATATAGTATCTGTAAGTCTTGTAAGCCAGACTTAAAAGCTCCAGCAGGCTTGATGGGAAATCGACCGGAAATCGTGGAACCATGGCAGACCATCAGCCTAGATTTCGTAGGACCTCTACCCTCGTCAACTCAGGGTTATAAATATCTTTTGGTGGTTACTGACTACTTTAGTAAGTTTGTTTTGTTTACGTCTTTACGTACAGCCACTTCCAAGGCTTTAGCCAAATTTGTAGAAGAGCAAGTCTTTTTGGTCTTTGGAGTTCCTCAAACTCTTATATGTGATAATGGAACTCAGATGCGCGGCAAGGAATTTGTATCAATCTGCAACAAATATAACACTAAAATCCTGTATACTCCATACTATCATCCGTGTGCAGATCCTACCGAAAGATCCAATGAAACCATAAAGACCTTGATCCGATGTTACTTGTCTGATAGTCACCGGAAATGGGCAGATAATCTAGCTGCTTTGGGGTGCGCCATGCGCTCGGCTAGAAATGAAACCACCGGACATAGTCCTTATTTTGTCAATTTTGTTCGAGAACCTCGCCTAGATGCGTCGGAATACGAATATCCTATACCTACCGTGAGTCCTGATTTGGGTCTGAGACGATTAGGTTTCGAAAAATTGTTTATGGAAGTTCGGAATAGACTTCGTAAGGCTCAGGAGCGCAATAAACAGCGGTACAACTTGCGCCGACGTCCAGTATCATATAATGTGGATGATAAGGTGTGGTTAAGGAATAAATCACTCTCCAATGCATTGGAGTTTTATAACGCGAAACTTGCGCCAAAATATGTGGGACCTTACACTATCGGTAAAAAGTTGGGCCACTGGACTTATGAATTGATTGACGACTCAGGCAAAAGTAAAGGTGTATGGCACGTAAAAGACTTTAAATCAGTATGCTCCTCCAGGGATTCTTGATATCTTATTGCTACGGAAGTCAATGGTTCGGATGTGTTAGGTTGTCCGCCGAAACCATGGTGATGTTAGTGGTTAGTTTTGAGACTGTCACGTTTGTTTAGTAGATTTTGAGGATTTAGTGATGTTTGAGAATTTTCCCTATCGATAAGGGATTGTCTGGTTTCGAGTTTTAGGATATTAATTCTAGAATAATAGAATGATTGGCATGTAGTGAATCTGGTATATTTGTGGACCCGGTGATTGAAGTGATTCCCTTTTTTTTTTATTGCTGGTTGATCGCGAGCGAAAGTGCGGGCAATTGGGTGCTGCCTTGACTTTTGTGTCGGTGGTCGTCTGCGTGATCCCGGGTTGGATTCTAGTGTGAAATCGGCTTTAATGTATTTTCCTTTTTCTTCAAAATTTACTCATTGTTGTGCAGACGAGGTGGGAGCTGAACATCTAGCCCCACGCACTGCTCAACTGGTAAGCGACCATTTTCTTACCACTTTATGGCCTTAATCTTGTTTTTTTTTCCTGTTGCCGATCTCATACTGGTTTCTACATTCGCGGGTCATTGCTGGCGGTCATCCCATAATAGGATTTGTAGTACCGGATTGCTTGCGTGTGGGTGAATGAAGGCTATGGGCTATGGTTGTTGGAGGCTGGAACCCGAAAACTGCCACCTATAGACTTGATGCACATCTGGGTTAGCACAGGCGTCCTGGACCATACCGGGAGCTGGTGGGGTCTGGCTTGGCTGTCTTCGATGACAGGAGTGCGGCGGTACGGCGCTCGCTCTTTGGGGGAACCACTGTCTAGACTTGGGATGGTGACCGGCTAACCTTGTCGACATGAGGGGGGGTTCCTGCTCGTCTGGGCGACCTCGTCGTACTTTGCCTTGTCCGGGCGACTTCTGGCTGTGGTGTGGCTCAGGGCCGGCAAGTCCCTCCACAAGGGTTAGGCCCTTGGGACTAGGATGTTGCCAGTCATGGGGCTAACTGGTAAGAGTCGATGAATGAAAGGAATGAGTGTTGATATGTATGATGGAGTACGAACTGAAATTGTAGCGGCTGGGATTGGTATACATGAGGTTTAGCTAGAATTGCTTTTGGTTTGTTTAGGTATTTGGTCACCTTCAGTGACCCGATGTCTTTTATTTGCGCAGGTTGATGGAGTCAGATGTTGGTCGTCGGTGATCTGAGATAACCTCCTGTGGAAGGAAGAGGGGGATGTCACGCTTCAAAATCGTCGAATAAAATTCGTTGATGCTTGGACCAGATATTTGTACCACCACTGGTAGCGCGCTGTCCAGAATCGATGATTGTTGGCACATATTGCTGCACGTCATGCGTTGTTGAGTGCGTCTGAGCGGACGCGGAAACGCCGATTTTCAGTCTTATGTAAAATTTTCTTTGACGCTAAGAGGTAGAAAGAATTGGTTTCGACTGTCCTTTGAATATACGTATTTATCGATTAATTTCGGAGTAATCGAAGGATTGTTAGCTGGGAAAATTATTGAAGCTGATGATTTTGGTTTTGGATTTGGATATTTTGGAATATTAGCTCAATAATATCGATCGTTTTCGGATTAACCAGGAGGCCATTTTTCTGCGTAAGTCATGGAAATTTTGCATAGGCATTATCCTAATTTGAATTTATTTCAGCTCCTTGTGTAGGCTCCTTGTGTAGGTTCCTTGTTTAGGTTCCTTATTTAGGCTCCGTATTTGAGTTTGATTCAGACACCTTTTCAAGCGTGATTGACGATCGTGTGGATTATTTCTTTACTTCGTCATATCTAGAGATTGGAAGTTGGGAAATTTATCACGTGCATTCAGCGGGACGAATTTCTTCGAGGCTGGACAACATCGCTGGAATAACAACTGTTTACATTCAGGTTTGATACAATTACGGGAATATTATTGTGGACAGAATTTGGTATAAAGGACAATATAAGGTCAGTGCATTTATTAATTTCGAACATCTGGAAATTCAACGCTAATTGGGCGAAACCAAGTGCTTGACATTTGACCATAGAGAACGGTAATTTTGAGGTTTGATAGAACCATAGAGACTCTATCGTGCCTTTGACATCTGAACATTGTAGTTTTCATTTTGTTGTTTTTCATTGTTATTATTTGACGATTTTTAATCCGAAGATCTGCTACTGAGCAGAAATTAATATTTTTGAATTATCTGAGTGCTCATTGATTACTGTCATTATTTAAGAATTTATGTGAACAGATATCTGGGAACTATATTTCATTGTGAATCGTATTTGACATCTTTGGGTTGATCAGAACTTATTACAGCCACTTAATTCTGAAAGATTTATTGATTGATACCTTGTGTACCTATAATTTACGAATTTTATGAGTATATTTAACATAACCTTGACAGCGATAGTGAACTTATTCTGGATGACACACTTTACTATCCCCCTTTAATGTACATACAGCTTATTTTGTGATTATATTTCTAGTTAATATATGTTCATTATTTGATCGGCTTGTTTCCTTCTTTATTTCTAAAACTCCCACGCCCTGAGTTTCTGTATCATTTTTAATAACTCATTAAAAGAAGGTGGCGCCCTAATAGAATCAGAGCTAGTCGGTGATACAGGAAAGCCTAAGCTGTATGTGACAGTAATAATAATAATATTCATGTATTATTCATATACATGAATATTATCTGAATTTACTATAAATTTTGAATATATACAGGGTACAAAACAAGCAAAATAATAATTATTTCTTCTTGTTTTCGAGCCTGTACAGTGCAATTATTGTATTTTATGCTCTCCTGTGAATTCAATATTTTGTGACTTAATACCCTTTTGCTCTGAGGTACGGATATACCTATATTGAGAAAACCTGGGGAGTTTTGTTGCCAATCACCTCTAGGAAATTAGTTGTAGTCTTATGCTCGAAAATCGGCTATAAGTGGACAATTCTAACGTTAGACTTCGTTGTGTGAAGTTAGTATTTTCATTATCAAAACATTCGATTTTTCCAGAAATGGACTAGATGACGACTTTTCTACAATTCATAGAAGATGTTAATCACCCAGTTGACTACGATAAGAAACTATTGGGCACCGCTCTAGAAAAGCGTAATTCTGCAATAGTACAAAAACTTCGTGATCTGGCAGCCGATTTCACAAAGAAACCACCTGTTAACACGAAGCCGTCTGCAGTACTGGGCGTTCCTTGGTGGAGATATTCCTGAAGACAGGACTAGACGTCCATTCTAGGGATCGCTTCCAACGTATGCCATTAAATTACGTCGCCTTAAGATCAGCCATCGACTGTCTTGACGAAATCCTGAAGGCCAAACCGGAAACACGCCGATGAGTTTGGCCATAAAGGAGAAAGAATGTTCAAGCAGAGAAACGTTGGAGTTGCTGTTGAAATATGACAGTAACCCCAATATAACGGATATAAATGGATGCACTCCCCTTCATAGTTTATTTTTCGGTACAGGGTTACAGTCGATAGCGAAAGGAATGTTGATGGTCGAAGACGGCTTCCACTCTCTTCCATTTAACTCTTGAAAATGGATATGACGGCTGTTCGCCTTTTGTTCTCAAGAATGGGGCCGACTTAAACATAATTGACTCGAGTAATATGACACTCTTCCATATGGCCTACCGTTATCATCACACGTAAGTCGTGACATTCATGAAACGACACTTGGCCATGTTGAAACATTCAACAGCAAAATTGGAAAATATGTCATGGAAATGATCGACCTCGATGCAACCCTTTTGAGTTATTTGAAATAGTGCGTAGCTGAGGTTATAAACTTGGAAGTACGGTTGGTCGATTCGAACTTGAGCTATGCAGAGTGTTATTGGTACAACAGAAGACTCATCGCATGCATAAGGAATAATACTGTTTAAGATGCGCTATGGCAATACGGCTATAGCAATGGCAATCGCAATATGGCGCCGGACGATGCAGACGTATCCGATCGAGATTTGGATGAAAGTGAACAAAGTAAAGTAAATACCAACGAAAAAGTGTTCCAGTGTTAATAACGAAATATTCAACGATGAATTCAATGGTAAAGCAAAAAACTTAACCAAATGAAACTGATAAAGTTCCGTTGTCATTCAATAATGGAAGAAATGATAAAAAGTGAATGCCCAACAATAAAAATAAAGATGAGCATAATACAATAACAGCTAGTAATCATGTGGAGAATAAACAGATGACTCCCCGCATTGAAGTGAGTAGTGTTTTTGATGCTGTTTAGAAGTTCGGTTAGTACCGATCATGATGGTAACAGGTCAGACTTGTGTTTTGAACTTGAATCTTCCCAGCGAAAGAAAATGAATGAAATTATAAATCTGGGTACTGAACAGAAGAATCCTGAAACAAAAATTTTAGATCATGGGTGGATGAAAAGAAAATATCCAAAAAACGGATTTAAGTTCTATGCACTGGATTCAAAGAAGTTAATTCTGATATTGAGTTAAAGGGTGGTTTGAAGAGGAAATTATTGTATGTGGGTAGAGTATGCGGACATGAAGTCCCAGAGAAGGATATGAAGCAGTGTTGCCAGGTCTACCGTTTTAGCGGTAGATCTACCGTTTTGATGCATGATCTACCGTTCTACCGTTTTGACACAATTTTCTACCGCTAAATAGTCCACGAGATATTTCCCCACAAAAATTATATTCTAAAAGAATCCTATTACCACAGACTGAGGTCGCAAAGTTCTGATAAGTTTCAATTTCCGGTAGGCTTGTTCGGTAAATCCCCGCTAGACGCATCGTGACCATCTGTAGTAGAAATCTACGTTTATCGTAGATTTCAAGCCCTCTCTGCTAGGTAATTTCTTTTTCCGAGCGCAGTCTCCAGCGCTATCTGTTGATAGATATGCTAGATTTTAGTAGATTTTCTTCATACGGAAGTAGGTAAAATAGATTTTTGAGAAATGATCACGCTAGCTATTCATTCGGTAAAGCGGGTATTCCCAAACGTGTCGTAATTCCATTCGCTGTAGTTGAACAATTGAACGAAAAACGAACAAGGAAAGTGTTTTGATTCAATTAATTCTCACAGCTTCCATATTTGTGAAAGTTTTAAAGAAAATTTAGTTTTTATCACGTTTAAGTGCGTTTATATTTCACCTGAAAATGAAGTGAGTACAAAATTTCCTTATATTCACGATATTATATGAAGTACCTACGTAATTTTAGATCTGAAGAATCAAATTTATCGTCGGATTCTCAACCTTCTACTTCAAGTCAGACTAAAAAGAGAAAATATGATCAAATTTATAAAAAAGATTGGGAAAAAGAATTTTATTGGCTAATTGCTGGGAAAACTTCAACACAAGCTCTTTGTAAAGTTTGTGATACATTTATTAGTATCAAATCTGGAAAACTGCAGCTACTCAGACACCAAGATTCCCAGAGTCATTTGAAAAAAAAGTCAGCTATAAGCAAGCAGACGACCGTTACATCTTTTTTAACCCCTATCGATGTCTCTTCAGAAGAAGCTCTGAAGAATGCTGATTGCTATATAGCAGCATTTGTTGCCGAACATAATTTGCCATTTCGAGTAGCCGAACATTTGCCAAATCTCATAGCAAAAATTTGTACAGATTCGGAGATTGCTAAAAAGATAAAATGCAGCAGAACAAAAACAAAGGCTATTGTAAAGAATGTTATTGGGAAACAAGTTCCAACAAAATATGCACAATCCTGGAAAACACAAAATTTTCAATAATTATAGACGAGTCGACGGATTTGAGTACCAAAAAACATCTGGTAGTAGTTGCTCGATATTTCCATGAAAATGAGTAAGTTTTAATGAGAAAATACATTCACTGAATTTATCAATAATTTTTTTTAGAATTTACTCGTTTCTTACTTTAATTGAAATGAGACACTCCAGAGCTGCCGACATTCATAAGAGCATAGTTGATTTCTTTGAAAAAAAACGAATCCCTTATTTGGATAACGTTATCGGCTTTGCTTCAGATGGTGCCAATGTTATGACAGGCATGCACGATTCGGTGATGTCAAGGTTCAGGAAAGATATTCCTCACATTTTTCTAATGAGATGCATATGCCACAGTTTTGCCTTATGTGCATCCAATGCATGTTTGAAACTCCCTAAAGGAGTGGAGGACTGTGTACGGAATATATATAATTATATAAGCAACAGTCCCAAAAGATTGGAAGCTCTAAAAGAATTCCAAAGGTTTACACAAACCAAAATTCATAAAATTCTTCACCCTGCTCAAACTCGTTGGTTGTCTCTAGAGGCAGTAGTGTGTCGTGTAATAGAGCAATTCGATGCTTTAAAGCTTTTTTTCATTGATGCAGTTAGTACTGATAGATTACAATCAGCAGAAACCATCTTATATTCTTTACAAGACCCTTTAACCTTAGCTTTCTTATTATTTTTAGAGCATATTTTACCTCTATTCAATAATTTAAATAGGGAAATGCAATCAACTGATCCAAACCTGCATTCTCGTATGAGCAGTTCTTTTAAAACTTCACTTGATTTTTTTATAAAAAGGAATATATTAGATAAGGTTCCTTTGCACAGTATAAATTTTAAAAATCCAGATAACTTTAAACCGGTTGAAAAACTATATTTAGGGGCAAAAACTGCCCAGTATATTTTAAAACAAAATCTGCCAAATGAGAAATTTCATATACTTCAGGTCCTTTGTCTGGATTATTATATTGAGGCAGCATCTCAAATTGTAAAGAGATTCGATTTCGAAGATCCAATTTTAAAAGGTATGGCATTGATCAATCCACATCAGATTTTCAGGGGTGAGGGTGACGATGAATCTTTAATGCCCTTAGCAATTCATTTTCCCAATTTAATTGCGGAAAATGATTTGCAGAAAATTGATAATGAGTGGAGAATGCTAAGGAACACTGATTTAGGGCAAAACTTGAATGATGAATGTGAAACTTCATTTTGGTTGAAGGTTCAAGGTGAGAAATATGCTGATGGCACCCTTGTATATCCACTTCTGACAAATTTTGCCTTCAATATTCTGAGTCTTCCACATTCCCCCGCAGATGCGGAAAGAAAATTTTCCCAAATAAATTTAATGAAGACCAAGCAAAGCAATCGCCTTTCTACCAATAGTATTGTGGGTTTGATGCATTGTAAAGAGTATCTGGTTGGTGAATGCTTTAATTCAAAATTAAACAAAGAACTATTGTCACACCATAATAATAATATGTATAAAAAATCTCAGGAGTTTTCAGATTCGGAGTGATATTAATTTCCTGCTCTTTTATTGGATATTTTGTTTGTGAAAAGATTTATTTTTGTTTATTTTCATTCATTTTCATTTGGTTCTATTAATTTTCATTTATTTTTATATATTTTTATTTATATACGTTTTTATGTTCGTTTGTGATATATTTAATATACTTACACACAACATTCAAACTGTTTTTCACTGCCTGAATTAAATTGAGGTATATCTACCGTTTTATTTTTGAATCTACCGCTTTTTTCGATCACGTCTACCGCTTTCCTCATTTTCAACCTGGCAACACTGATATGAAGGAAGATTTGAAAAGTTCAACTGGCACCGACAACCATGCCTTTTGTGTTGAATTCGGTCGCTGAAAATTACTTTTAATATCATTAAGAAAAAGAAGAAGTTTTCTTTATAACATTCATTTTATGTTATGTCATCTGTCAATGTCGATTTTGCCGGGAAGAAATGTATTGAAATTTCATGTAGATATATAGCCGGTAGACACTACGAAAATGTAGAGTGAAATAATTAATCTTTCTGTTCTTGAATAATAAATACAAATATATGAGGTGTATTATTTCCACTGCAGATGAATAAAATCAAACCCAAAAATAACAGGTTATGTGCTCAGTGAATGCAAGGAGACGTTGCAGGTATAAAAGAAGAACGATTACACGTGCATTACCATGGCAAGTAGTAAAAATATAAGTATTGAACGCTTTAAAGGTGAAAACTTCCACAACTGGAAATATAGGGTGGAATCCCTGCTCCTTGAGTACCATCTAAAAGAGTGTATCGAATATGGTAGATTCCCCAGACTTTTAGACAAAGGAGACAACAATGCGATAAGGAAAGACAACCGAGCTAAAAATTTAATAATTCAATGTTTACATCACTCTCAGCTAACAACAATAAGAAACAAAACAACAACATATTCAATGTGGCTAGCCCTATGTAATATGTATGAGAAAGAGAGGTTATGTGGAAAGATGATGCTGCAAAGAAGACTATTATCTATGAAAATGAATGATGATGAAACCCTAGATAATTACTCATTGCAATTTGAAAAACTCATTGAAGAATTACAAGCGAATGATCCAGAAAATAAAATTCCCGAAGAAGATTTGATATGTAATTTCTTAATGGGTCTACCGAAGAAGTATGACATGGTAGTCAGCATATTAGAAAGTATGTATGAGTTGACGTTCGAAACTATGAAGAGATATTTGAAAAATGAGGAGGAGAAAATAACAACTGAGGAAATGGAACATTTAAGTACCAAGATAGCACACAACATTCTGAGAATGAGATATCTAGCTTCTGAACGTTCATACTTTAGAATATTCAAATAGAAAGTTACATGCATCGTCGTAGAACATCTAGAATATTCAAGGAATATTCTTCAGTAAACGTTCTGATCACATTTCAGAAATGATATCCATAACACGCTCCTGGCTCTTGTAACCAGCCTGTTATAATGATATTATTGATATTTATAATTTTGCATCCTGGAATCGATCATAAGATAACCTAACATATACAGGGCGAGTCTTTGACCACTGCATTAATTTTAACCAAAGATTCCTCTCATCAAATGAAACACTTTTTTCATTTAACATTTTTCCAAATTCAGCTCAGGTAAAAAGATACAGGCTGTTGAAATTTTGAAAAAAAATCAGTTTTTATTTTGTAGCTTTGACATCCTTTTTTCGAATGAAATGAATGTTGGCGTAAAGTTTCCTATAACTACGATACATATTTTCCAAATATTAGTTATTTTCTACTTCTACTGGTTTTCTAGTTATGGACTCGTGGATTCATAAAACTAAACGAAATTAGCATAAAGAAAGCATATAAAGTTTTTCTTGAGTCATTTCAAGAATACTCCATCGTTTTAGAACATTATATTATTTCTCATCATTTCTCCTTAAACGCACCGTTTTCGAGATATTCTTCATTGAATGTTTTAAGATGGAAAACTCCAGAAATTTCACTACTTTTATGGATCCGTCCCTGAGCGTTGGAATCCCGAATCAAGCTGTAAACCACGTTACCATGCCTTATTCTCGTCCGCCAACAATGTCATAGATAATGTATATGCGGGAGTGTATTAGCACATTTTGAAATCTTTAAACGCTTGCAACTTTTTACCTGAGCCGAATCTGGAAAATGGTAAATGAAAAAAGTGTTCCATTTGATGAGAGGAATTTTTGGTTAAAATTAATGCAGTGGTCAAAGACTCACCCTGTATATGACCTAACCACAAAATACAATATATACCTAACCTAGCGACTAATTAGTGTTCTGTGCTCATATTATTGTTCACTGTTCTGTGACGCAGGAGTAGGACGCTCAGTTTTCGCGCCTGAAATCTAATGTGCATTTGTGAAGATTAAAGAGATATATTATAATCTTTGATATCTAATATTATAAAATAGCCCTCTTGCTCTTCAAAGAATTTTCCGGGTAAGTACTATATTTCTCATTAACATTGTGAGTGACTACTTGACTCTTCCTAGTGGGGAGAAGACCTCCTCAGGGGAAGATAGTCTAAGACTACTCTTGAAGGCACATTTTCCGGGATTTAGAGAGAATGACAACACACAGGGTGAAGACCATAGACGAGCTTCAAGTGAGGATTGGAAGTTGGCTTCACTTGTGGTAACACACTCTCGAATTCGCTGGGCTGTCAGAGAATTCGAGCCTTATAAAGCTGCGGGGGAAGATAGCATATTTCCGGCACTTTTGATTAAGGGCTTGGAGCTGCTGACACCCCCACTGCTTCATATACTCCGAGCGAGTCTAGCCCTAGGACACATACCAAAGTCCTGGAGAAAGGTGAGGGTTGTGTTCATACCCAAGCCTGGAAAGTCGTCATATACTCAGACGAAAAACTTCCGACCAATAAGCCTCTCCTCCTTTTTAGTCAAAACGCTGGAGAGATTGGTTGAACGATATATCAGAGATGGAACCTTAGTGGCTAGTCCACTACATCCAACTCAGCATGCCTATCAGATGGGCAAATCAGTAGATTCTGCTCTTCACTCAGTGGTCAGCTGCATCGAGAGCGGACTACATTATCGAGAGTGCACTCTTGCTGTGTTTCTGGACATAGAGGGTGCATTCAATAATACTGCATTTGGAGCTATGCACAATGCACTAACCAAACATGGGGTTCCTTTTGCAGTTTGTCGATGGGCAGGATCCCTTTAAAGGGACCGCAGCATAGTGGCTCGTCTAGGCAGCTCAACCATTAGGGGAACACCAGGCAGGGGATGCCCACAGGGTGGTTTTCTATCACCTCTTCTGTGGAATCTGGTCCTGGATGGGCTCCTGGTTGAGCTGGCGGGGGCTGGCCTAAAGGTTGTAGCCTATGCAGATGATCTCGTGATACTAATCAGAGGAAAACATCCACAAATAAATGTCGTCGCTGATCTTATGCAGGATGCTCTGTGTAGGATTGAGCGATGGTGTTTGAATAACGATCTTACGGTTAATCCTGAAAAAACAGAGATGGTTCTCTTCGACAGGAAGAGGGGGCCCTATAACATAAGACTACCAAGTCTGTTTGGAGTTGGGCTCAATCTAACAGAGCAAGTTCGATATCTGGGTGTGATACTGGACCACAAACTACTGTGGAACAAACACATTGAGAAACAAACGAAAAAGGCCGAGATGATCTTTTGGTCTACTCGGAGAGTAGTGGGAAATGGATGGGGCTTCAAACCACACATTATTCACTGGTTGTATACTGTGGTGGTGAGGCCTATCCTAACCTATGCATCATTGGTGTGGTGGACTTCTTTGGAGTCATATATCCGCAACAAATTGACAAGAACTCAGAGAAAAGCTTGTTTAAGCATCACAGGTGCTCTGAGATCTACTCCAACAACAGCTATGGAGTGCCTGCTGGGGCTACCTCCCCTGCAATTTGTAGTTGAGGAGGGGGATATGAAGACAGCTTTAAGAATCTGGGAACAGGGACAGTGGCGTGACAGCGGAATGTTTAGGGGACACGCGAGGGCACTCAAGAAGGTGGAGGATGATGATGCATCTCTCCTCCGGAGGAGTGACCGTGCGGGCTCCTTATTCTGCTTTAACGAACCCTATAGGGTGATTGTTCCTGATAGAGACCAATGGGATACAAGGAGTGATCTCCTTAAACCAGAGGGGCCCACATGGTTCACAGATGGCTCTGTAACGACTACAGGGACAGGTGCAGGCATTGTGGGACCTCGAGTGAGCATGTCCATCCCTCTCGGGAAGAACTGCTCGATAATACAGGCAGAACTATACGCTGTTCTTGTCTGCGCGCTGGAAAACATCCGACTATGATACTCTGGCAAGTACATATATATATGTTGTGACAGTCAAGGAACGTTAAAATCCTTATCTGATGTGAAGATAAACTCCTACTTAGTAGGCGAATGCAGGAAGGCTCTGCGAAGGCTAGGCGCTGGTAACGTTGTAAAACTCATCTGGTGTCCGGCTCACTCGGAGATTTCAGGTAATGTTAAGGCAGATAAGCTGGCGAAGCAGGGGGCTCGGATACCATATATAGGTCCTGAGCCTTCACTTCCAGTATGTCGTACCTCTGTTGAAACATTCTTCAAGAATCGTTTGGACAAGAATTTCTCCAGTGTATGGAACATGGGAGTAGGACTCAGGCAGTCAAGGCTTCTCATTGAGAAACCATCGTCAAAGTCTGAAGTAAAGAAACTTCTTTCACTCGAAAGAAGAGAATTGAGCCTGGTGACTGGATTACTAACTGGTCACCAGTTCAACAAACATCTGAATAGGATGGGATTGGCCGATAGCGCTCTGTGCCGCTGGTGCAAGAGCATGGAAGAAACAGCTGAACATATTCTGTTCGACTGTAACAACCTTAAAGACTTGAGGGTCATACACCTAGGCAACCCAACACCTACGATTCCTACGGTGAGAGGGACTTCTCCTTTTAAACTCGCGGCATTCCTGTCAGCGTGTTTTTTGGACTGAGTCTCACGAGTTGGGCAAGCGGGAGAACAATGGGCCAGAAGGCCTCAGTTCAGCCTGAGACGGCACCGCGGTAGAAGAAGAAGAAGAACATTGTGAATATGAAATATTTTATAATTCCTACTCCAGTTTCCCCAAATATACATTAATTTTTCCTCAACGAAATTGGTGCTATTATGTCGAAGAAAAGTTCAAGTTTATATAGAAAGGTGCACCAAGAAGTCGAAAGGTGCGTTGGCTTGATAAATAATAAAGAGGATGATTTGATCGAAGAAGAATTGTCAGCATATGTAACAGGTTCAAATAGTAATCAATCCCCAAGTAGCCATAATGATAATCAAGGTTATTCAATTGTGGATCATGTTGTTGAATCTTCATCAGGTATCTGTTGTGAAATTTCGGATGAAAATCAACTATTCATTAATGAAAAGTTGAGTCTTGGAGATACTCTAGAAGAATGTGAGGACAAAAATATTAATCTGGGTGGAAGTCAAGCTAGTTCCACCGAGTTAAGTCTAAATCGAAATTATTGGCACTGAGACATCGAATAAGTCACTCAGCTTTGACTGACTCATTAAAATTATTGAAAACCTGCTATTTCTTAACAAAAGATCTTCCTTCGGATGCTCGGACTTTATTAGCAACTCCTAGGAACACTCAGCTGCGAGACGTTCCTCCAGGAAACTATTGTCATGTTGGTGTAAATTCAGCCATAAATAGTTTGATAGCTAAAACTGATAAGCCAGATAAAATTGAATTGCTGGTGAACATTGACGGGTTGCCTTTGAGTAAGAGTTCAGGTAGTCAGGTTTATCCAATTTTGTGTTCGATAAATGATGATCATCTAAATGTAGCAATCATTAGGGTCTATCATGGGTATGAGAAACCAGCTAGTGCAAATGATTTTCTCCAAGAGTTTGTGGATGAGGTCATTGACCTGACAAATAATGGGATACTGATTGCTGAACGGAATATTCCATTCCGAATCAAAGGTTCAGTTTGTGATGCGCCAGCGAAGTCTTACATTTCACATCGGAAAGGACATACCGGGTTTTACTCCTGCACAAAATGTATTCAGAGGGGAAAACATATCAATGGTGGAACATGTTTCCCTAAAGTTAATTGTGCCAGAAGAACAAATGGAAGTTTTCGTAATAAGGTCCAAAAAGAACATCATTTCGGTACATCAATCTTGGAAAATATGCCTGCATTGAATATGGTAGATAGTTTCCCGCTAGACTATATGCATTTAGTTTGTCTTGGTGTAGTAAAGAAACTAATAGTCAACCTTTGGCGGTTTGGAAAACCACCTGATAGATTGTCATCACGTAAGAGTCAATAAATGTCTGCCCGATTGGGGTCCCTTAAGGATCATGTGCCAGTGGTATTTGCTAGGAAACCTAGAACTTTAATTGAAGTGAAACGTTGGAAGGTCACATAATTTCGATTTTGTCTTTTTTATTCAGGACCATTAGTGCTGAAGGAGATATACTTGATGATGAAAAATATTTCAATTTTCTATGTTTGCATGTTTTCTAGGAGGATATTGAATAATTCGGCTCTCACCAAAAAACATCTGGATTATGCTAGTTCATTGATTATATATTTTGTACAAAAATTTGCTAGATTGTATGGTGAAGAAAATGTTTCACATAATATTCATGGACTTGTTCACGTACCATAAGATGTTGAAACATATGGATGTTTGGACACTTATAGTGCTTTTTCCTTTGAAATTTTTTTACAAAGTATGAAAAAAATGGTGAGAAAACATGATAAACCTTTAGCCCAAATCATGAGGCGAATTGAAGAATTAAAAGATGTAGATTCAATGCGAAAAGAACCAATAGTTTTTCAGATTTCATGTGATCATCTTCATTCTGCACGTCCAGAACCAGATAGGTATTGGACTCAATATGAAATTCTAAAGTTCAAATCTTTTATAATAAATATTACAAACAGTGAAGATTCATTCTGTGTACTTAAAGATGAAAGTTTTGTTAAAGTATACAACATTCTCATGAAAGCAAATGAAATGTTTATATACGGTAAAAAAATTTCAAAAAATGCACAGTTTTTTTTCTGTTCCATGTGAATCATCTGCTTTTGGAATTTTTGTGGTCAGTGACTTGACAGATTTTAATTTATGGCATATTGAATGTATATTGAGAAAATTAGTAGCATTTCCTCAGGATAGTAGTTTCATAGTTTTTCCTCTATTACATGAAAACTGAGATATGTTAGATGCATCTAATAATATTACATCTGAATTTTCCATAATGGTCCAGTCTAGCCTCTAAGACTATATTTTTTGGGTATAAGAATTGTCGTTTCATTTATTTAGAATTATAATTTTGATCTAAAAGTAGTTCGCCTACATTGTTATTCAATCCATTTTTACAAACGTTATTTCATTAAAACTGATTTGTTCGAGTTTTGTCTTCATTTAGTCCAAGTTTATTTATTCAAGTTGACGAGTATTGTGATTATGAATATCTGATTGCAATAGGAAATGTTGTAAGAGCATAATTTTTCGTCAAAATTCATAAATTCCAGAAGGCGAATGGTTTGTGAAAACTTGTTTTTGAAAATATTTTTCTATCAATTGTTTCAGCTATGAGTGCTTCTCAGATATTACTTTATGATGAATTTAAATTTCAGGTCTAAATTCTGAAAATATGTGGCGAGTAGTCCATTTTCTTACAGAAGAAACTTTTGCTGCTGTGCCCGTACAATGGGTGTTAAATGAAAATGCCTCTCGATGGCATACTTCACTGGACTCAAATTGCGTACAGCCATAACTAAATGTTCACAGCCTGATGAAAGCTGGCCGATTTTTGAATGCCGATTATTGGGTGAAATATATGGTAAGAATATTGAAAACTATTCATTTTTGAGATTCGTTTTTTTTATATTGGATCTCATTGCACTGTCTACAATTGTAGTTATTTTTTTTCCAATCCACATGAATTTCACGTTTTTTCTTTTCCTTCATGTGCACCATATATCACACACCTCTTATGGTTAAGTATAGTCGATATTTAGAAACGATTCTTGCCTATAAACCGCAATATATATTTTAGGAGATTTATCTACAGCAAGATTGAAGGCAATTCAAGCTGAACAAGAATCAGATCTGAATTCAGTTGCAGGATTTGGCCGAAGAAAATTAATAAGAAATAAAAAATATTATACAGACTTCTCGGACCTCAGTTCATCCGATGAATTAAAAAGAGATAAAAAAGAATGGAAACTCGGAAATATCTGATTCCGATGAAGAAAAACAAGAGATCCTAGGGTCACCAGAAATGCCCACAATTAACATAAGCAGAATTTCTACAATCTTCGGTGAGAATAGTTCACTCTACAACAATATGTTCCCATTAAATATTGTTTTTACTTTCAGGTTCAAATAAAATGAAAGATTCCATAAGTGAATGCTGCACACCTGCTAGTTCGATTTCAGAATCAAGTAATTAAAAATAGTTTCATTTAAAATAAATAATTTTATTATAACTTGAAGTTGGTTGGGAAAAGGTCGAAATAACTGAAACCACTATGGATCTGTTGCCGACGTTTCGACTTCTATAAAGTCATCCTCAGGACACTACAATAGGGATTGTGCTTATCGTACAAGATTGACAATAGATTAAACATTAAAATAAACGGTAAAAATAACAATAGAGCCAAAATGTATGAACTGTAAATAGGTCAATTTTTACAAAAATATTATATGAATAAAATTATTACAAAACAAATTATGTAGAGAACAACAGAGTACTCACAAGAAAAACAGGTTCCCTGTCGAAAAAAAAAAGTATTTTAAAAAGGACATTCACATATACTTCGATTCCACAATATAAATGAAAATGTTTATATCATTAGGGCCGGAGAAGAGCATCTGAATGAATCCATCCACTGGAGATTGAAAGAATTGTTTTTTTCCCCCTTTCTGATTTATTTCACACATTAACTGATAAGATACGTGCAGGAACCATAGGCGTGCCTGATATGTGATTATTATGATGTTTTCAATTTACTGATTAGGTGTGAGTAGGAGTTAGGTAGAAATTGGGTATCTGTTTTTTCATTAGTATTGTTTTTGTATTTTTTATGTTTATCATCTCTTGTATACCTCTTTTTCTATATTTTTGTTGTTTTCCAACAATTTCTGTACTCTCAAAATCAAACCTGTGAAGATTGTTGTCCGAGTGTTCTGCAAGACCTGTTTTATTTGTTGTTCTCAAGAGGTTTTCGGGTTTTATGCTACGTTTATGTTCAGATATTCTAGTTTTGAGATATCGTCCTGTTTGCCCAATATACACTTTGTCGCATTCCGCACAAGGAATTTCGTAGATTATGCCGCTTTCGAGTTCCTTTGATGTTTTTGATTTTAACTTGGTGAAGTACTTCTTTACGTTGTTTTCATTTTTGCATGCGATTTGAAAGGAGCATCAGTAAATACATTCTTTAACTTCTCTGAGAGGCCCGAAATGTATGGGATTTTGTAGAATAAATTATTTTCATTTGGTCATTGTCAATCGTGTACGATAATCACAATCCCTATTGTAGTGCCCTGAAGATGACTTTAATAAAGTCGACAACATATCCATAGTGGTTTCAGTTATTTTGACCTTTTCCCAGCCAACTTCAAGTTATAATAATCAGTGAGGTCGCAAAACATCATACAGTAAATAATTTTATACCTACTCAATTTCAGCTAGAAGTCTAAATAATCCAATTCAGGTAACAGAAGGAATGTCTACGACAGGTTTGTATAACAAACAATATTCTATTCATGAATGATTATTTCTCAAGAATTAAGTTATATCGACATGTCATTAGTCGAATTTAAGCGAGTAACCGGAGCAGAGCTGTTAAGCCCAAATCTCTTGCTAAACATAACCGATCGGTTATAATAGCAAGGGATTCCAGTTACTCGCTTAAATTTTACTATTATTGTTGTTGATTTGTGATAAATGCTATAATCTTGGTCCCTATACAGGGTCTTTCACGAGGAACCTCACCCATATTTATACGGGAAACTACTGAACGTATTTTCATGAAATTCAGCACTTATAAGTACTTCACGATGCTGATGAAATCTGAAATATTTTCAAGGCATGAGCACCTCCGGTTTTTCCGGAAATGAAGTCAACTTCCGTTTTTAAAATTTGAACACCATTTTTTCATTGCAGAAATAGATTCCTTAGAAAATTTCAATTTATTTTGATGTAACATTTTTCAGTTTTGGTTGGAAAATTCTCTCTGAGCGGGAAAATTCGAAAAAAAAATCGAAAATAGAGCTCCGCTGAAACAAGAATAACTTCGAGGTTTTTGGATGGAAAATTTTCATTTTTGGGATTTTTCAAGATGTAAGATTGATGTATCCACTTTAAAAATCGAAATCGCGATTCATGATACAGGGGGTGAAAAAATCGCTTTCAAAGTTAGGGATGACAAAATCGTGAAAAATCAATTTTTTCAAATTAGAACCCCATTTTTTTATGGCAGATATTGAATCTACGTTTAAAAATAATGTGAGTGTATGCATCACACCCTTGCCCTAAAGTGGATATTTTCTGAGTTATTCACAAAAAAATTGGTTCAAGCACTGACGTGAAGTCAGAAGCTTTTGCGCGTATGTTCTATTGTCCATTCTTCTGTATTGGACACCCTTAATCGAATTTACCATGGTTAATTATGTTGTCCATTCTCCTATATTGGACACTCTTATTTCGAATTTACCATGGTAAATTCGAATTAAGTGTCCAATACAGGAGAATGGACAACATAACACTCTTATTTCGAATTTACCATGGTAAATTCGAATTAAGTGTCCAATACAGGAGAATGGACAACATAATTAACCATGGTAAATTCGATTAAGGGCGTCCAATACAGAAGAATGGACAATAGAACATACGCGCAAAAGCTTCTGACTTCACGTCAGTGCTTGAACCAATTTTTTTTTCGTGATTTTTTTTAAATTTTCTAGGGGTGCGGTTCTTAAATTTTTTTTTTGTCATTTTTTTCAAATTTTCTAGGGGTACGGTTCTTACAAAATTCTAAACACGTCTTTATGCTGATTTTCTACTACTAGTTACCAAGCTTCAATTCAATCGAATCTTTATTTTTTGAGTTATCAAGGAAATAATATTCCAGGTGGATATAACTCGGAAACCGTTGAACCGATTATGCCCAAAAAGAAACTCAACTCTCCTTTTCGGATACGCAACCTACCCTGAAAATTGCATGTCCCTATCTTCTTTCGTTCGAAAGTTATCGAGCCAACGGTCACCCATTTACTGAACTCACACAAGAATGCTCGAATCTCCAACAATATTCAACCGATTGTGTTAAAACTTGAAACTTGGCAGTAGAGTTAGGTTATGAACGCTCTTGCAAAATTTCAGCAATTTCGAACGGATGGTTACTGATATATAGAATTTTTTTTTTTTTTTCAATGATTTATTAAAAATTTTCTACAAATGCTATCCTCACCAAATTTTGCAAACATTTTCGCGTTGGCATTCTACAACTAATAACCAAGTTTGAATTCAATCGGTTCAGTATTTTTCGAGAGAATGAGGAAAAAAAAACTACCAAATTTCAGAAAATTTCAGATGGCTATAACTCTAAAACCGTTTGGCCGATTATGCTCATAAACAAACTCAAATGTCGCATTCAGATGCACAACCTAACCTGAAATTTTCAAGCCGCTATCTCTTTCCGTTCTCAGGTTATCATGACAACAAAAATATTTTTTAATAATTTTTTTAAAATTTTCTAGCCTCACGATTCGCCCAAAATTTCACAAACGTGCTTAGGTTCATATTCTACATCTACTCACCAAGTTTCAATTCGATCGGATTTATATTGGTTGAAAACAAAATTATTACTCGGAAACCACTGGGCCGATTATGCCCATTAACGAACTTGTCCGTCGTATTGCGATGCGCCATCCACCCTGAAAATTTCAAGTCGCTAGCTCGTTTCGTTCTCAAATTATCGTGGCAACGGACGGCCGGACGGCCGGCCGGACAGAATCAAATTTGACCTCGAATTCTTCATTGGGGAGTCGAACTGAATCGTTTGAGACCAATTTCGTCAAAAAATTCGAAAGTTACAGACATTTGGGCAAAACTATAACGCGATGTTCCCCAGAACATACGCGCAAAAACTGTTTTTCGTCTTGAATTTTCAGCTATTTCTTTACCCTTCGCGCCAAAAAGATGAAATTTTCAGGAATTATTACGTATTCACAAAGCATTGTTAAGTGTTTGAGTCTCCAGGACTACGGAAAGAGAGGGGATTACAACCCTCGATTTTTTCCCCATGTCGCATGATTTTTGTACGGCGTTGCGGAATAATGGATTAGAAGCAGTATTGAAATAGTATGACACAGATGCCGGACAAGATCAAATGACAAAATTTACCCTGGTAATTGTCAGAAAATAAAAAAAAAAATTCGACTTTGTGGACCACCATTTTTGTACGGCACTGCGCGTTTTCTTATTATTTTTCATGGATCTATCGGTGGTAAGAATGCCGTACAAAAATATGTGACCAAAATGTACTCACTCTACCTGTACTTTCGAATTCTCACCTGCACTCAGTTGGACAGCTTACAAGTGACGGCATAGTGCTGAATCTTATTATTTTATGCTCTTATATCGTTCTAGATAGGTCACCTGGTGGTTCAAACGACCCATAATTTTTTCAGCATGGGCCAGTAGTCTATTAAGGATAAATAAGAATCGCAACCTCAGTTTAAGTGAAAATTAACATTAAACAGGCCTGTTTAAACACCGTTACATACGTTAACTGAGGTTGCGATTCTTATTTATCCTTAACTGAGGACCACAGTTAGGACTTAACGAAGACTCAAACACTTAACAATGCTTTGTGAATACGCCGGATTGAATGTCACGAGCCCGCCATTGCCAGAATGTCTGCCAAATATATAAATACAGAGGCGGATTGGATTAAAATGGATTTAAAAGCGAGAACTATAATAATGAGTACAATCTCAGATAAATAATTGGAATATATTGGTGAATGTAAAACAGCTTATGATATGATGAAAAAGTTCGATAAGATGTATTTGACACAGTCGACGGCTATGCAAATAATATGTAGAGGAAAAATTGAAGAGATTAAGCTAAACAATTACAATACAATAGAAGAATTTTTTGTTGATTTCGAGAAAAGAACGAATGATTTTAAAGCAACCGGCGGAAAAATAGATGAACCAGAGAAGATGAGATACTTACTAAGAGCTCTACCTCCAAGTTACAGTTATATTGGAGCTTTTATTGATGTAATTCCTGAAGAACAAAGAACAGTAGATTATGTAAAGTCTAAAATAATAGAGAAAAATATGACCACTAGTGACATAGATAAAAAAAACGAACATCAGTACATTCGTAACAAAAAGTAAAGCACAATGTTTTATTTGTGGAAAAACCGGCCATCTCAAGAAGGACTGTTGGCATCGTCAGAAATATGGTCGAGAGCAACAAAGCAACAAAGGAAGATACCCAGCAAATAAAGGACAGCGAGGACTACAGATAGGTTACAACCGAGGTGGATGTTATAGAGGTCGTGGTCAAGGAAGAGGTCAAGATCATCTCAGAGGTGAATCCTCAAGCACCCAGCAAGATAACTTTCCATCGCAGTCATGGACAGCTCAAGTATGTAATCCAGCAATAAATCAGGTACGTTGTAGTGAAAATGAAAATGGTGATAATAGTGAAATTAATTGGTTGCTAGATAGTGGGTGTAAAGATCATATAATAAAAAATGATAAATTTTTCTATAATTATGTAGATTTAAAACTTCCTATTGATGTGAAACTACCAGATGGTAAAATGTTAAAAGCGACAAAAGTAGGTACTGTCAAAATCTACTTCAACAATTATAACCAAGCACATATAGATTTAAAGAATGTTTATTTTGTAAAGGGCATTAAGCAAAACTTGTTGAGTTTTTCAAAAATAACCAAAAACTGCACAATAGTTGGAAGAAATTAAAATGCAAAAATTTATAATCAGTCAAGAGAATTAATAGTCATTGCTATTAAAATAGACAATCTGTATTGTATAAAAATTGGTTCAAGCACTGACGTGAAGTCAGAAGCTTTTGCGCGTATGTTCTATTGTCCATTCTCCTGTATTGGACACCCTAAATCGAATTTACCATAGTAAATTATGTTGTCCATTCTCCTGTATTGGACACTCTTAATTCTAATTTACCATGGTAAATTAGAATTAAGATTGGATATAGGCAGATGTTTAATGAGGGAAGCTAAAATTCACAGAAGGTAGTGGCCTGAAATTATAAAAACAGCAGCGTATTTAAAAAATCGAACAATTGCTAATACAGTAGAGAATAAAACTCCTTACGAAATATTTTTCGGTATTAAACCAAATGTGGAGCATTTAAAGATTTATGGAAGTAGGGTTTATGTCAGGGTCCCAGAAGTTCTGAGAAAAAGTAAATGGGATGATAAAGCCCAACTAGGTGTATTAGTAGGTTACAATGAAAATGGTTATAGAATTTTACTAAATAATAAAATAGTTAATGCTAGACATAATAATAATAATAATAATAATAATAATAATAATATACTTTAATTGCATCCCACAGGCCTAAAAGTGGCCTATACAGGACTCAAATAATACATTTTACATTCAAACATAAAAACACAAGAAAAAAAATATATGTATATATAACAATATTATACACTAGCGTTGGCGAGTAACACATCTTTTACATTTTGAACAAATTTTTTATAGTCATCAATAAATATATCCACAGATTCACAAATTTCATTATAATTCCTACAAACATTGACCAACGGAGAATAAAAATGTTGATTGGTACGAGATTGTGGTAGAGCAACCGACAGGCACCGACGACCTTCGATTCTAGGTACAAGAAATCTAACATTTTGCAGCAAAGTACTACTGAATGTAATACCATGAATCAACTTGTACAGAAAAATACTGCATGCTAATTTCCTACGCAGGTACAGTGGTTCCAGCTCGAATTCACTGAATAACATTTGAGTAGGATATGTTCTTGGCGGATAAAATCCATATTTCACATAGTAAAGATATTGACAAAATTTTCTCTGTATACGCTCGACACGAGTAATATGATTACTAGAGACCGGATTATATGCATTTGCATATTTGCATATGCATTTGCATATTTAAGACATCTTCAGCGATATTTGCATATTTTAGATAAGATCCAGTTATGATGCATATAATCGGTACATATTTTCTTCCCTGCGATCCGAAATGTGACAAAAGTGGTGATATCGCGAATCGGACCAAATTCCATAAAATATGAGTTCTATTGAGTAATAATTGTGACTTTTGTCGGATTTGCGAATCACTTTTATCGCATTCCGGAACGCAGTATTAGTAGCCACGCGCTTCATTTGTTGTGGCAATTCTTACGTAATAAAATGAAAGAGACCGAAGATGTCCGCTCTCGGCTTCTCGCCTACTGCAAACTGCCCCCACCTATTACGCATATAAACTGCTACTTGCTCATACTTGACGTGCGTTTGCGTAGCTGCAGTTCAGTGTTTGATTCATTTGTGTGAAATTTGATGCGTACCATGCCTCCGGAAAAAAAAAATGTGTCTTCGTGGATATCTGACTTTCCTGGAACATTTATTTACGACGGAAATATTTTATATTGTCGAGTTTGTGAGAAGAATATTTCGTGCACAAAAAAGTTTCAAATAGATCAACATATTAAGACAAGTCTTCACATCACCGGATTAAAAAAGAAAGGTCCACGGCAACAGCTTATAACCGCGTCTTCATCTAGCTCTGAATGCAAACAAAAAAACCAATTTAGTATGGATTTATGTGAAGCATTGCTTGCAAGTAATATTCCTCTGCATAAAATTAACAACCCTACCCTCAAACAATTTTTGAAAAAATATTGCTTAAATCAAAATGTACCGGATGAATCAACATTACGTAAAAATTATATACCAACAGTTTATCAACATGTTATGGATAAAATACGTAGTGAACTCAAAGACAACTACATTTGGATTTCAGCTGATGAAACTACCGACAGTTGTGGACGTTATATAGCAAATTTAATTATCGGTACATTAAAACTTGAGCCTTCTCCTTCCTATTTGGTGGCCTGCAAAGAATTGGAAAAGACAAATCATTCTACGATGGCTAGATTTGTGAATGAGGGTATCAAAAAAATATTTCCCGAATCAGCTGCAGAAGAAAAAATATTGATATTTCTGTCAGATGCTGCTCCCTATATGATCAAGGCAGCCAAGGCCCTTCAAATATTTTACCCAAATTTGCTTCATGTTACGTGCTTTGCTCACGGAGTACATCGACTTGCGGAAGAAGTACGATCCACCTTTGGGAATGTGAATAAATTGATTTCATCAACAAAAAAAGTTTTTCTCAAGGCACCTGCTCGTAGTAAAGCCTACAAAGAAAAATTACCAAATTTGCCACTCCCTCCCGAACCAGTTATAACTCGATGGGGAACATGGATCGAAGCAGTGTTGTTCTATAATGAACATTTTGAGGCTATCAAAGGTGTAGTAAATGACTTTGACAGTACCGACTCACTAGCAGTTTGTCATTCTAAGGAAGCATTTGACGATTCTTCTATAAAGAAAAATATAGCAATGATTTGCACTCATTTTTCTTATATACCTGAAAGCATTAAGAAGCTTGAAACTCAAGGTTTGGCCTTAACTGAATGTATCCAAGTAATTAATAAAATACGCCGAATGAACTCCACGTTGCCTATGGCATTGCCAAATAAACTTAAAGAAAAGTTTGAGAACATATTGAAAGGAAATCCAGGTTTCGAAGATTTGTGTCTAATCGATAGTTTTATTAATGGGACAGCAGAAGTTTTACCAAAAACCATAAGGGAGAACATAGCACCAAAGCTAAAATTTTGCCCAGTTACGTCCGTGGATATGGAGCGAACCTTTTCCACATATAAAAATATCCTGAATGATCGGAGACACAATCTCACAATTGAACATTCGGAACAATATTTGATTGTTAACGTTTACAAAAACATAAAAAAAAATTAATACCATATTATTAAGGTTTACTGATATACTGATTTTGAAATAAAAAATATTTTTCTTTTTTGTTGAGTTCCTAAAATTCATTATTCAATTTTGCATATTCTGCATATTTTCGTGCATATTCTGCCTATTTTCATGCATATTTCAAGCATTTTTCATGCATATTTGCATGCATATAACAACCTTTTTATGTTGCATATAGTCCGGTCTCTAATGATTACTATAAAACGGGCTCCATACAATACTACAATATTCCAATCTCGATCTGACAAACGCGAAATATAAACACATCAAAGAAGATACATCACTGAAACCACTTGTATTTCTCCTAATAAAACCTAACATCCTCATGGCGGATGAACAAACTGAATCTATATGGGGCACAAAAGAAAGTGTCTGATCCAATATAAGGCCCAAATCCCTAATTTGCTCCACTCTATCCAACAGTATGTTATTTATCCTGTATTCATGTATGATCTTCGTTGGTTTTCGGCAAAATGTCAAAACCTTGCACTTATTTATATTAATTCTCAGTTTATTATCAACGCACCACTCATGAAAAGAATTCAAATCGTACTGTAATTCAATATGGTCATGTAAGGGCGAAATCATGGACTTTACGATTTTCAAGTCGTCGGCGTACACATACACAAGACATCTAAATATCTCAATCACATCATTGAAAAACAAAATGAACAAAACTGGTCCCAGATTGGAACCTTGAGTAACCCCACCGGTAGTAGCGTAGGCACTCGACTGATGGCCTCTATAATACACATACTGATATCTACCCTTTAACAACGATTTAAAGAAATCGATCAAACCACCGCACAATCCGAATCTACAGAGTTTACCAATCAGAATATTATGATCAACAATGTCGAATGCCCTCGCCAAATCAGTGTAAACCACGTCCACCTGACGTTTCTTTTCAAGCTCATCGAAAATATATTGAGTATACTCGGATGTTCGGGTAGTCAAAGAAAACGCTCAATTAATTTGTTTGGAAAAACTTGATGATGAAGAGCACAGAGATAATAGCAATATTTCAAATATAGAGAATGAATTATTCAAAACCGACTGTGAAACTAATGAAAACTGTGTAGATAGTAAGGTGAATATTTCTAATGGTGATAACGCTATTGGAGCTCTTGTAAATGATGATTTGAATGGTGTTTTAAATGATGATTTAAATGATAACAATGATAACCTTATAATAGAGAGAAAATCAAAAAGAAAGAGAAGTCCAGTTTCTAGGTATGGTAATCCAGTATCGCATTTTATTTATGTAAATTATCTTGATGCAAATGTACCAAATACATTTTACGAGGCGATGAACTCCCACGATTATAAAAAATGGCAAATAGCGATGGACTCAGAAATGAATAGCCTAAAGAAAAATAATACGTGGCAAATTGTTGAAAAGCCAAAAGATAAAAAAAGTCATTGATGTCAAGTGGGTCTTTAAAAAGAAAAATGAAAATGTCTATAAAGCTAGATTAGTTGTACGAGGATTCCAGCAAAAGAAATTCCTTGAAAATGTTTATTCACCAGTAGGAAAAATACAAACATTGAAGATTTTATTATCATACAGTTGTCAAAGTAATTTATTCATAGAACAAATGGATGTTGAGACCGCGTTTTTAAATGGTAATGTAAAGTCAGAAGTGTTTATAAATCAACCAAAAGGTTATGATATTGGAGATAATAAAGTCTACAAATTGCAAAAGGCACTCTATGGTCTTAGAGAAAGCCCTAGAGTTTGGTATGATTGTTTCAATAAATTTATCGAAAAATTGAATTTTGTAAGGAGTAACTATGATTACTGTTTATTTGTGAATAGTTCGAGCAAAGATACAATGTATATATTAATATTTGTCGATGATCTCCTAATTTGCTGTAAAGATAAAATTAAAATAAATAAGGTAAAAGCTAGTTTAATGGAAAGATTTGCAATGAAAGATCTAGGAAAAATTGAAAGTTATATTGGCTTGGATATTGATTACAGTGATGATAGAGATAGACTGACCTTGAGTCAAACAAAATACATTGAATCTTCGGCTCTAAAACATGATCTGGGAATACTAAGCTACATGATACTCCGATGGAAACAAACTTGAAATTAGAACAAGCAAGTGAAACAGATGATAGTATAAAGTATCGAAATTTAATAGGTGAATTGCTGTATATCAGTACAGGCACCAGGCCAGACATAGCATACAGTGTTAACTAGCTAAGTCGATATCAAAGTTGTTACAACCGAACGCATTATAAATATGCATTGAGAATCTTGAAATATTTATACAACACTAAGGATTTAAAGTTAACGTACTATGAAAATTTAAGCACTGAAACATTAGATTGTATGGTAGATTCTGACTACGCAGGAGATAATGTAGATAGAACATCTACAACGGGCTTTGTAATTAGATTATTTGGGAATTTAATTTTTTGGAAAACACATAAGCAGAATACAGTTACTAAATGTTCTACTTTTGCAGAGTATATTGCTATGTCAGAAGCAGTGACTGAAATTCTTTTCATATAAAACTTGTTACGTGAATCATTTCATGTAAAATTTGATCAACCAATAAAATTATATGAAGATAATGCAGGTGCAGTTGCGGTTGCTAAATACGGCAATTTTACAAAAAAATCGAAGCATATTGAAGTGCAGTATCATTATATAAATGAAAATTATGAATAGGGTATAATCGATATTATCAAGACTGAATCAAAATATAAATTAGCAGATATGTTAACTAAAAGTTTAAATAAGACAAAATTTTTGAAGAACAGAATAGAGTTAAGATTAATTTAGTTTTCCTAATATATGTATTGAGGCTTTGTGTATGTAAAAGATCAAGATTATAGATTTACGGAGGCGTGTTGTTGATTCGTGATAAATGCTATAATCTTGGTCCCTATACAGGGTGAGTCTTTGACCACTGCATTAATTTTAACCAAAGATTCCTGTCATCAAATGAAACACTTTTTTCCAAATTCCGCTCAGGTTAAAAGATACAGGCTGTTGAAATTTTGAAAAAAAATCTGTTTTTATTTTGTAGCTTTGACATCCTTTTTTCGAATAAAATGAATGTTGGCGTAAAGTTTCCTATAACTATGATACATATTTTCCAAATATTAGTCACTTTCTACTTCTACTGGTTTTCTAGTTCTGGACTCGTGGATTCATAAAACTTAACGAAATTAGCATAAAGAAAGCATATAAAGTTTTTCTTGAGTCATTCCAAGAATATTCCATCGTTTTAGAACATTATATTATTCTTGATCATTTCTCCTTAAACGCACCGTTTTCGAGATATTCTTCATTGAATGTTTTAAAATGGAAAACTCCAGAAATTTCACTACTTTTATGGCACCGTCCCTGAGCGTTGGAATCCCGAATCAAGCTGTAAACCACGTTACCATGCCTTATTCTTGTCCGCCATCATATAACTAATCAAATTGATTTTTTCGTTCCATTCTGATATCCTTAAGTACCCAGCTCCAAGGATCGAAATATATATATATAGTGCTCAGATAGAAGTTGGTAATTTTTTTTTCTGAAGATTCAAGTAGCGCCCAAGAAAAATAATTAGCAGGATACATGTGTCGATCAAATACCTAATCGAATTGATTTTTTGGTTCGATTCAGATATCCTTGAGTACCCATCTCCAAGGATCGAAAAATGAGATTTATGTCATAGTGCTCAGATAGAAGTTGGTATTTTTTTTTCTGAAGATTCAAGTAGCCGACCAAGAAAAATAATTAGCAGGATACATGTGTCGATCAGATAACCAATCAAATTGATTTTTTCGTTCCATTCTGATATCCTTAAGTACCCAGCTCCAAGGATCGAAAAATGAGATTTATGTCATAGTGCTCAGATAGAAGTTGGTATTTTTTTTTCTGAAGATTCAAGTAGCCGGCCAAGAAAAATAATTAGCAGGATACATGTGTCGATCAAATACATAATCAAATTGATTTTTTCGTTCGATTCAGATATCCTTGAGTACCCAGCTCGAAGGATCGAAATATGAGGTTTATCTCATAGTGCTCAGATAGAAGTTGGTAATTTTTTTTTACTGAATATTCAAGTAGTCGGCCAAAAAAAATAATTAGCAACATACATGTATCGATCAAATACCTAATCAAATTGGTTTTTTCGTTCGATTCTGATATCTTTAAGTACCCAGCTCCAAGGATCGGAATATGAAGTTTATCTTTCAGCTCTCAGATAGAAGATAGTAATTTTTTTTTTTAAGATTTGTATAGCTGGCCAAGAAAAATGATCCGCAGAATTCAATTGATACCTAATCAAATCAACTTTTTCTATAGAATCAGAGTGCTCCAAGTCCCCATCTCCATGAATATAAATATGCGGTTATTCACTTAGTGCTCAGTCAAATGCTTCCTTTTGTTCAAAAGACTGTATACTGAATCTTACAATACTATCAGATGTTTTTTACGTTGTAAGAGGTTATTAACATATTACAATAATAAATTAAGTGCGCTCAGACAGAAGTATCTAATGTTGGTGTCCCGCAAAAGAGGAATGGAGGGTGACTTTGATTTTTCAAATGGGGCATACTATATTCAGTGAGAGAGAGAGAGAGAGAGAGAAGGTTTATTGGTTCTTCTACAATATCAAGCATTGTTTAAACAGGTCAGAGAAAATAGATGAACTTACAAGATACACTACAACGGTAGTCTTTTTCAATTTTCTGGAACTTCCTGCATGCTCTTGTATACTTTTCACACATTTTTGCGCGTATGTTCTAGGGGACATCGCGTTATCAATTTGCCTAATGTCTGTAATTTTTTAATTTTTGGCTGAAAATGGTCTTCAACGATTTGGTTAGACTCACTGATCAAGAATCCGTGGTCAAAATCGATTCTGTCCGGCCGGCCGCCTATTAACACGATAGCTCTTAAACGGAGTGAGCTAGACAGTTGAAATTTTCAGAGTAGGATATAAATAAGGTTCGTTATTGTGCAAAATTGGCCAGATGGTTTCGGAGTAACCATTTTTTTTACATTACACATTTCGAAATCAATTTTTCAAGATGCAGTTTCATCATAAGAATCCGTTGATATCATTCTCAACTCTAACAAGGTAATTCTTTCGGGGATAAGATTTTCAAGATTTCAATAATACATCGTACTTCTATATTTTCACAGAATGCCAATTCTATCTGTCTATCTGTTCTATCTGTGTTCACTGTCAGACATGTCAAATGTATTTATGTGAAGTGAAATTGAATGCAAAATGACCAATTATAGGATATTATAATTACCACTATATGCCCTTGGATAATCCATATGATGATGGAAATATACAATTTGGTAAGTTCATCAAATTGGGTTCAGAATATCTTCAGTGAAAACAAAACTGGAATATTGGATAAGTTTCAATTGATATAATATAATTTTCAAAGTTGATATGAGGAATGAATAAATCGGATAAGTTCGTTATTTGATTTTACTTTAGTTTCTTTTATGATGCAGTTCTATTTCATTTCATTCCCAACTCGGAGATGGTTTGTCAAAGTTTGAACAAGATCCCCAAAGCTCCTGTCCACAGGGGTTTCCCACATTTTTTAAAATACGTTTTAATATTATTTAAACATGATTCTACGACATTCAGAGTTACATAAGGACAAACAGGTCGGAGCAAGAAACAAAATAATACGGGATTTACAGAATTTTTTGTCACGGAAGCAATTTTCTCACTCTTTGTCGAATCTGGCAACAACGCCTTTTATTTTTGCATTGTAATTCTGCCGGCACTGCCTCGGATGAAATGTTTTCGTTTAGAGTAATAAAAAATATTCTGAGTGTATTCTCAATTCATAACACATATTGAAATCGTTAAGGGTAGAATATATTCAAGTATAATTGTTCCTTTTCCTTATCTTCTTATCTACAATATGTTTCGGGTTTCGGCCCCTAATCGCATGAGGTTTATGGCGATTTCGGTTCCCTATTCCCAGATGTTTGAAATGAACGCACTATCCCCGCAATGCTATTTCAAAATAATTCCCTTATACATTATCAACATGCAAAAAGAAGTGGAAAAAAGATCAGTGAACTTCTATATGTCCCTTAGTTCAGATGCGTTTATTAGCAGAGAAGAATATACGAGTTTGGTTTTGTGTATACGCAGAGCTTGGAGTAATTGATTGGATAATATATAATATTGATTGAATTTCAATAAGATTGCCGTTACATTTTTCAAGATTGCTGATATTATATTGTGTCCACGGCAAGATAGGTAATAAAACATTGATATTGTTTGTTCTAGTTCAAATTCAATAATATCTCAAAATCCAATAATTTCCTTAAATATTCGCAGGGTTCAAGTACATAATTATTCTATTCTCATGGTGTGAAAGGTATGAATAGCTTGAATCCCCGAGCCTGATCAAGTATACCTACATTATTCATTATTGGAGTCCGTAACCAGAATGTGCTTCGTAACGCAGGTATTTATGATTCAATAAATAAATTCAATTAAGTTATGAGTATGATGTAGGTCTGAAGAAGACATACATTTTTAACCCTTTCAGTACCTATGTGCCATATATCGCACACAAATTTCAAATATTTATCTACTACTATTAAATAATATATTCATTATTCAATTGCTTTCATTCAATTAATAGTATCTATAAACAAACACCGTGAGTAATAATAACTCACCGCTATAACTCATTACTATTCGTGGAATTATTCACCAGTTGAATATCAAGGTGGGTCTGTGCTTCTGTCATCTGAATAATTTGACGTTTTCAAATCAAGTTGATACCTAATCATCGTGAATATTTTGCTGAAAAGATGAATTCAGAAAGTGAAGATGAATCATTATGTACTCCCCCAGAAGTAAGAGAAGCAGCTAATATAACCATTCAGAATTTATTGCCCGAAAAATCCCAAAACAAGTATAAAGTTGTATACAAAAATTTTCAAGATTGGTGTAGCAGTAAGAACATTAAGTCATCGTTTACAGAGAATGTTCTTTTGGCATATTTTAGTGAACTTTGCACTAAATATAAAGCATCGTCTCTATGGACTTTCTACTCCATGCTAAGAAGCACACTTAACATAAATAATGGGATCAATATAGAGAATTATTCAAAATTACGTGCGTTTCTCAAACGTCAATCAGAGAAACATGTAGCTAAAAAGGCAAAAACTTTTACGCCAGAACAACTAAATAATTTCATAAATGAAGCTCCTGATGAGAAATATCTGGCGACAAAGGTAGTAGATCTCATAATCATCATAATTTCATCATAATCATAATTTATTTTAATTTTAGGTTGCTTTAATAATGGGCATTATGGGTGCTTGTCGTGCAGCTGAATTGCACTCTATGCAAATTACAGATTTAGAAGACCATGGATCTATTTTTATGGCCAGTGTACCAAATACAAAAACAAAAATTGCCAGAAAATTCACTGTTACAGGAAATTTTTATACCATAGTTAAAAAATATTTGAGTCTTCGTCCTACTGATATATCGCAAACGATGTTATTCCTTAAATTTCAAAATGGAAAATATCACTCACAAAGAATTGGCATTAATAAATTTGGAACAATGGGAAAAGACATTGCTACATTTTTGAAATTACCAGACTTTAAATTATATACAGGGCATTGTTTTCGTCGCTCGTCGGCAACTTTATTAGTAGATGCTGGAGGGGATATAACGGCACTGAAACGCCATGGCGGTTGGCGATCAACTACTGTGGCTGAGGGGTACATTGATGATTCCGAAAAGAATAAGACATATACTGCAAATAAAATATACAGTTCAATAATACCTCATCCAGTTAGTACATCAACAACATATATGCAACAAACACAAAAGGAAACAATAAACTTGCATAATTCAGTACCACATATTCAGTTCACTGGTTGTTCAAACTTCACAGTTAATTTTATTAATAAACAAAATGAGTAAATACAACTAAAATATTCATTATATTCAATAAAGTTCTTTCTCTGTACTTGTATCTTAGTTTTTATTGTTATAGTCGTAGATAAAGTATAGTATTCAACTTGCGGTAATGGTCATAACTCACTTGATGAATTACAGCACTCGCCTGCGGCTCGCGCTGCAAACTTCATCTGCGTGAGTTATGACTAACATTACCGCTCGTTAAATAATATACTATTATATTCATTTTCATTATGACAATTCTTGTTCTCTCTTAAGACCGATGTGCTTTATATGGCACTGAAAAGCGAATAAACTAACTTGATTTGCCATCTATGGACCTGTAGAGGAATTATAAACCATAGTTGTCATCGAACACACAGCGATAAGATGGCGAGAAATCGTAGGTAACTATTTTATTATTTATTCAAACGGAGAATCGAATTTTATTGATTCTAGTACATTTAAATCATTCTTATATGAAAATAATAAATGTTGAAGACATTATTTTGTGAAAAAATTGCACTCTTTCCCTCATGAATTACTTTGAAATGAATGTTCCAAATTTAGCACATTGGTACTCAATGGCAGTATTATTTTTCAATCATACCAATAACATTTCCGTTGTTTTTGCATTCACAAAATATTATTTTCTGCAGATTTGAATCAAAAACAAACAAAACTTGAAGATATTATCGAACATCTGGGAGATGGTACCTATTCCGATTTTTCTGATTCATCAGATGAGGAAGATATTGAGAATGAACAAATATCAATCAATTCTGGACGAATTGGATCCTCAGTAGAAGAGCATCTGGGATATGTTATGATTTTATAATATACTAAGGCTCAACTACTGAAATCCCCAAGAATATAATTGAAGCTTTCGGCATTGGATCAGGAGTAGTGGTTCATTTATGTAAAAGACTGACTGAAAAAAATCATCAACTCTTTTTCGATAACTTATTTTCTTCGTATGGACTATTAGAGTATTCGAAAACTCAGATGCTAGCGTATTACCGAATTCGAGTGAAGTCAAGAAAATGGACCCTTCGTATGATTTTCCACGCAGTTGATTTGGCGGCAACTTATTCTTGGTTTGAATATAAATGTGACTGCGAAAAACTAGATGTTGCAAAAAACAAAGTGATGGATCTATTCCATTTCAAAATGAGACTTGCGGAGTCTTTGATCAAAGTAGGAGTGCTGCCATTAGGGTCATCTAGAAAACGTGGTAGGCCATCTCGAGACGACTCACCAAATTATACCCCTCCCAAAAAAATTACAGACCGTCGACAACTTCGTGAAGTCGCTCTTGACGGATTTGCTCATTTCCCCGAATATTGCCCTTCTGGAGAAAAGAGTGGACCAACTCGATGTAAATATATAGGATGCACATCAAAATCCTTTATACGATGCATTAAATGTAATATTCATTTATGTATCAACAAAGATAGAAAGTGTTTTTGGAATTACCATAAATAAAAACTGAACTAATACTAGTTTCATCAATTTTTTAAAAATTTACCTTTGAGTACTGATGTGCCATATATTGCACACGAAATTTTTTTCTCTATTATCGAAAAAAATTCAAATTTTTTTTTATGAAAGAACTTTTTCAGATTATAGTACTTATATATTCCACAGAAAAAAAATATTCCTTGGGTGCAACATATCTCGGTACTGAAAGGGTTAAGTAAATGTTAAGTAAAAATTTTTCATGTGAGTTAATATAGATTTGCACCATGTAAAAGCCTTAAGCATTCAATTTTCAATAAATTGCTATTTTATTCACACATACCACCAGTATCATGTGGACAGTTAAAATTTGAATTTCAGGTTCACACAATACTTCAAAGGATTTGTGTATTTCAGATCTCAGATTCCTCAAGCTCATTGGATTTCCCATTTTTTTTGCAATATAGTAAATGATCTATTTACGGAAAATAATTAGCAATAAGCAATAATTGATTCATAAAACTTTGCTAATTCGATTCAAGGAAAAACATTTGTACATCAGTTACGATTCTAAAGATTGTCATTAAGATTGTCATGAAACAGGGTCATAATAAATTATTGTAACATCGCAGTTAGCTTTGAATAATACTTTGCTCTCTCTTTGGTAAGGACCCTGACTATTTTACAGGACTTTGTAATTGTCAGAAAATAAATTATGTGGATGGAATTGCGAATGTGAATAGTATATACAGGGCGAGTCTTTGAATTGTAGATTGATTTAAACCATCAAATAAAACACTTTTTTTATTTACCATCTTTTCAAATTCGGCTCAGGTAAAAAGATACAGGCTGTTGAAATTTCGAAAAATATAAGTTTTTATTTTTTAGCTTTGACATGCTTCATCCGAATAAAATGAATGTTGGTGCGAGGTTTCCTATAACAATGATACATATTCTCCGATTATTAGTTTTTCAATACTTCCCTTGGTTTCCTAGTTATAGATTAGTGGATCAATAAAACTAAACGAAATTAGCATGAAAAATGCAGACACAGTTTCTCTTGGGTCATTTAAAGAATAATCAATCGTTTCAGAAAATTAAGTTTTTCTTCATCATTTCTTCTTAAACGCACCGTTTTCGAGGTATTCTTCATTGACTGTTATAAAATAAGAAACTCCAGAAATTTCACTACTTTTATGTATTCGCCCCTGAACGTTGGAATCCCGAATCAAACAGTAAACCACGTTACCGTACTTTTTTCTCTTCTACCATTAATGTCATAGATAATTTATATGCAGCAGTGTATTAGCACATTGTGTAATCTTTGAACGCTTGTAACTTTTTACCTGAGCTGAATCTGAAAAAAGTGTCTTAATTTATGGCAGGAATCAACTCAAACAACTCAACAACTCAAAGACTCACCCTGTATATGAAGAGGAAAATAAGAATACTTCAAACCCAACTGCGTTGTAACAATCATTTATAAAGACCCAGTATTAAGAATATGGTTGAATCATGCATATAGTCCTCGCAAAAATTTGTCTACTCAACAAACTGAGAATTTAGGGCTCAGAAATTTTCGAGTATAAGAAGTCGAATATCTGTTCAATATTTTATTCGAATAGTCGTGTTGTTGGTTGTTACCGATTGTTTGTCGAATATTGGACCAATTTACAGAATACATATTCTAATATTTCAGTTGTCAATAAGATCTGCAAATAGAGTATATAGAGTACTTATGCATAGAATTCGCAGTTAAATTTGTCGAAAGCCACAGAACACTGATGAAGGCCTAGCTGCCTGAAACGCGTCAGATATGCTGTTTTCAACAAGTCAATGAAACCTCATGTTTGTTAATTCGATTTGTTAACTCTATGCTTAAGTATATGTGGATTCATTATCCCCTCTCACGCGACCCTACTGGAAGAGTCAACAACGGTATCAGTCAACAACGGTATCAGCCATTTTTCAATATTTCAAAGTTGTCATTTTCAATACAAAAACTGTAAGGATATTAAAATATGCTAGAGACGCATTTTATTCAAAAAATATCTACACTTTTTGAATTGTACCACGTGCTTTTTAAAATTTGAGCAATTATTTCACTCATTTGTCTGAAGTCTTATGAGACTATCATTGTATTCTAAAATTTCAGCGATATTTTATTGACGTACAAAATTACATATACGATAATATTTTCCTGTCATTTTCAACTAAGTATCTGTTAGCAACTGTCAGCATTACTTTTTATTTAGTGTGTATTCCAAATTCGTGTCTTTTTATTTGTGAAATAATCCCCAAAATACTATTCGATCCTCAAAATTAAGGATAAGTTTTCACTCAAGCGTGTTTTCTTCGCGAATTTCACTTGTCCTACGGACTCGTGAAATTATAGAAAACGTTATCGTGAAAAATTATCGATTATTTGAATCATTCTGGTATTATTCCTGATGTATTTATTTATGTCAAAATAATTATTTGCATAACAACCATAACTACGGAAAATATTTTCATTAATCAAGCAAATATTAATGGTGAATATAATTCAATAACACAGAGCTTAGTATCGCGATCATAGCGGCTCTATAATAATATTGGAAAATGGCTTATACCAATGTTAATATCAACATTTATATTACATAATTCTTTAACGTCGAAATAGTATATTATATACCGCGGGACTGAAGTAGTACATTTAATCCTGAAGGTAAAGTTTATGGCCCGACCGCAGGGAGGGCCATAATTTACCTGAAGGATTAAATGTACTTCAGTCGCAAGGTATAAACGATACTTTTCGTACTTCCGGTATGATTTTATTAATTATTTCAATATTTTCAATCAGTTTTTTCTCTCTTCAACTCATTTAATAAACTGTCTTTAAAATAAGTTACCATAGTAACATTGCGTTGTGACAATTATAATTTAGAAACATTGTCATTACTAGTGTCATTGTAAAGAAACATTGTTATTGATAATTATTGGTATCATGAGTGAAGAAGGTGTATCTGATATTGATAAAAGAGCAGCCGAAGTAGGTGAAGAATTGTTACCACCGAAATCTAGAAAACTATACGAGCAGCAGTACGATGCTTTTAAAAAGTGGTGCCGCTTAAAAAATGTGAGACAACCTACTGAAAATGCGCTGTTAGTCTACTTCAATGATAAATCAAAAGCGGTTTGTGCCTCAACTCTCTGGGCACATTACTCAATGCTGAAATCGGTTATTAACATTAGAGAAGATATTGATATAAGTAAATTTCCAAAATTATCAGCTTTGTTGAAGAGAAGAAATGAGGGATTTAAGCCAAAGAAGTCAAGAATTCTCACGTCTGAGCAGGTAGATCAGTTCTTACGGGAGGCTCCGGATGATAAATATTTAATGCTTAAGGTAAATTTGGAAATGTGTTTATATTCAGAAATTTTAAGAAATCAATTTTTTTGTAGGTTGCACTTATTTTGGGCGTTGCGGGAGCTTGTCGTGGAAAAGAGTTGGTTGATTTAGAAATCGACGATGTGAGAGATTTGGGCGATTCCTTCCTAATTGCGATTAGAAACACCAAAAATAAAATTGACCAAAATTATGTGATCAAAAATTCAGAAAACAGTGCCATCAGTTTTGTGGCGATATTTCGAAAATATGTGGCATTGCGAAAGACAGGGACACCTCATTCAAAATTTTTTGTTCAATACATCAACAAAGAATGTACTACGCGAGTAGTAGGAAAAAACATGTTTGGTACATTTCCACGGCAAATAGCAGCTTTCTTGAAATTAGAAAATGCGACGTCTTGTACGGGACATTGTTTTAGACGCACATCTGCGTCTTTGTTAGCTGATTCGGGAGCAACAATAGACGTGCTGAAGAGACATGGAGGATGGAAATCCTCCAACGTGGCCGAGGGATATATTGAATCGTCTATTAAAAATAAACAAAAAATTTCAGATAAAATATTTAGTCAAGTCGCCGATTCGTCCACTATAGTTATGCCACAGTCCTCATTCTCGCTTCCTGTTTCCGCAGGATCTTCGAAACAAACACCAGTTCAATATGAAAAGGACCTATCTGTTACTCGTCAGTTACCTGCTGCATTAACCCAGGAAAGACTGGTCAATATGACGAACTGTCACAATATTAATTTGAATATTAACGTTAATTACCATTCTAATTAATTATATTTTTCAATAAAATATCCCTTAAATTCGTTTGTTTGTGATTTAATCGTTCCGGGAGTTTCGTCAATATTTAATCCCGGAGGGATTAAATGTGACACTTTAGTACCTGTCACAAGGGAGTGAAGTTGACACTTTAGGCCCGGAAGTACGAAAAAAACATAATGTTTCAATTGAAAAAAATCACCCTCTGCTTAAAATAATATAAGTACAGTAAACTAGCTCGTTACTATAACGTGTCTTCAATAGTACTGTTCTCCTGAAGCCTGCAATATATCTGGAAAAATTTTCGATATTTTCGTATTCCTACTCTGATTTTTTGCGCGTATGTTCTGGGGAACATCGCGTTATAGTTTTGCCCAAATGTGAAATTTAATTCTGTGGTGCCGTACGGCCGTCCGGCCGTTGCCACGATAACTTGAGAACGGAAAGAGCTAGCGACTTGAAATTTTCAGGGTAGGTGGCGCATCCCAATACGACGGACAAGTTCGTTAATGGGTATAATCGGCCCAATGGTTTCCGAGTAATAATTTTGTTTTCGACCAAAATAAATCCGATCGAATTTAAACTTGGTGAATAGTTGTAGAATATAGACCTGAGCACGTTTGTGAAATTTTGTGAGAATCGTATCGCTAGAAAATTATTAAAAAATTATTAAAAAATACTTTTGTTGTCACGATAACCTGAGAATGGAAAGAGATAGCGGCTTGAAAATTTCAGGTTAGGTTGTGCTCCTGAATGTGACATTTGAGTTTGTTTATGAGCATAATCGTCCAAACGGTTTTAGAGTTATAGCCATCTGATATTTTCTGAAATTTGGTTGTTTTTTGTTCCTCATTAACTCGAAGAATACAAAACCGATTGAATTCAAACATGGTTATTAGTTGTAGAATGCCAACGCGAAAATTCTTGCAGAATTTCGTGAGGATGGTATAACTAGAAAATTAAAAAAAAAATAATTAAAAATTATTGAAAAAAAATCTATATATCATAAACTATTCGTCCGGCATGGCTGAAATTTTGGAAGAGCCTTCAGAACCTAACTCTACTGCAGAATTCCAAGTTTGAACACGATCGAATCTATATTGTTGGAGAACCGCGCAGCCTTTTGTGAGTTCGGTAGCGGCGCTACCGCTTCGCGTAGCGCCGGTAGCGGATGCGAATCGTCGTATGATATTATGTTGTCTATGGTCGTATTTTTGCGAGAACCAAATAAAAATAAAAATATGAATGTCATGATGACATATCTTTTACGCGTATGTTATGGGAAAATCGTGTTATTTCATCACAAATCTATGGGAGATGATAGCCCTACATTAGTGGTCAGACCTGGTTTTGAAAGAGATCCTCCTTAGGAGGAGGCAACTAAATATTGAAGGGATTTCTATGAACAAGAGTGAATATCTTTGAGAAATAGAGACGATGATTCTTCTTCAAGAGATCCATGTGCCTTCAGAGGAGTATATTTGTGAGAGGGGACTTTTGAAAGGTTATGTATTATTTTTAATATGATATCGCTGAAATTTTGTTGAAGGCTTCTGATCTTGTAAGGTGAGTGGCTCATTTGTGGATATTAAATCTCGTGATGGGTAGAGAGGAATTTTAGGCCAGTTTTTCTATCACTAATGAGAATATATCTTTATGTTTCACCTCATCACCTTTAGATCTATCAATGGACATTTATTGGTTAAGAATAAGTAATTGAATATTACTTTGAATTGAATTTCATTCAATATGTTAGTAACTAAACTTATAATTTTCTTTACTTTGATTATTTAAATATCACATTAATACCAGTAATATTTTTCAAGAATAATTATGTATTCTTCTCCTAAAGAAGAATTGAAGGTAGACAATAATGTGTTAATTTTTTCATCATTGCTTTCTATCCTGACTTCACGAAAAAAAAAATTGGTTCAAGCACTGACGTGAAGTCAGGAGCTTTTGCGCGTATGTTCTATTGTCCATTCTCCTGTATTGGACACTCTTAATCGAATTCACCATGGTAAATTCGATTAAGAGTGTTCAATACAGGAGAATGGACAATTGAACATACGCGCAAAAGCTCCTGAATTCACGAAAAAAAATTGGTTCAAGCACTGACGTGAAGTCAGGAGCTTTTGCGCGTATGTTCAATTGTCCATTCTCCTGTATTGAACACTCTTAATCGAATTTACCATGGTGAATTCGATTAAGAGTGTCCAATACAGGAGAATGGACAATAGAACATACGCGCAAAAGCTCCTGACTTCACGTCAGTGCTTGAACTAATTTTTTTTTGGATCATTATGGAATGAAGGTGTAGATGTTTGATAACCATTTTCATCCTATCATCATATTTCTATATTCGGCATGTTGTAATTGAAGAACAATTTTTCATAGTTTGTGTTGGCTTTACACATGGAACATGGAACCAGTTAGGAAAGAAATCAAAGAGAACTGTAAAGTAATTCACAAAAGACATTTAGCACAATATTTCTCGTATATAAATCTGAAAAATCGAAAATGCTATTGCTTTAGAAATCGATAGTGAAATTATTATCAAAGCTGCAATCAATTTCTACGGCGTCAACAATTATTATTATAGAAAGATTATCCTACGAATTTTGAGACGAAATTCTAATAACCTGAAGAGTTTTTTTCGCAGCCATAACATCCAATACAAGTATTACTCCATTGGATGGAATTTTTCTCACTGAATTGAATGAGTCACAAAAACTAAGTAGGGGGAGGTTTTCTAATGAAAGTGCAAAAAGTAATAAAGTAACTGATGATAAAATTGATGTTCCTATAACTGTTAAACATATTTTCGATGAGGCGTATAAAAAGCAACAAATATTGAATGTATTACCTCTTGGTAGTAAATAGTTATTTTTGTATCTAGTGCGCGAAATGCTACTTTGGTGATCGAGAACTGATTTTTTTAACGAGGCGCAGCCGAGTTAAAAAAATAGTCGAGATCACCAAAGTATTTCGCGCATGAGATGCAAACAAAATTTTTTCTACAAACGCCAAAATTATTGTTCTAAAATTAGTAACATGCATGGCTTAATATGAAAAATAGTATTGAACTGGCTTAAAATGTTTTTCCAAATCAAGTAAATACTGTAACTATGAAAATAAAATGGCATTTGTTTGTTTGATTGAGGAGCATAAAGGTTAAAATATAAAAACTCCATATAGTTTACATGCAGTGTGCGAAGTAAGTACTTCGCACACTACTTCGCGCACGGTGTCATGGTAACGAAGGAAAATGAAAAAAAGGGTCACTTCGCATATTGTTGTCAATGCGCGAACCTTGTCATTTTTTGACGTTTGTAGAAAAAACGTATATATTGATCATAGTGAGTTAGAATAAGGATGTGAAAATGATGTACCTAAAGACAGCAAGAGAAAATTTTTGTAACCTGTAGCAGAGGGACAATTTTTTATGTCGTTAGAAGAGTGGGCAGACATTTATGATCGAAACAATAATGTCCTTAAAGAAGTTACATATGTTTTTGTTTTGAAGACAAAATTATTTCAATTCGTCAATAATACGTGTACCATGAATGTTAGAAAATACTGGATCACAAAAAATTGCAAATATTTGTCCATTTATGCTTACTGCAGTCATATGCAATGTAAAACATTTGTGATCAAATGTGATTTGAGCATTGAATATGATAAGGGGCTATTATTCAGAGTGAATAGTTCCTCTCTTAATTTCAACCATAGAATTAAATTAACTAGGCAAGTCAGGGGAATAGAAAGAAAATTAGGTGGGCAGAAATATATGAACGAGAAGCCATTGTCTATGTTAATTGATTCGACTACGAAGGTGGATTCAAAGTTACTGGAACTCAATAATTTACAATTTATTAAATCAAACCATGTTTTCAAAAATATTAGGTCCGAAACATTACAAAAACTGGATAGAGACAATGATGACCTTATTGATCTACATTTGATGAGGAGGCAAAATCGTTACTATATCCAACAAACAGGTGAACCGATGCTAGCTTACATGCACAGCAAAGAACAAATGGAAATGATGAAATTGAGTATAAAGAGAAGCATGACGAAAAAAATTACAGTATTTTCAGATGCCACTGGTACCGTGATTCGGCAGCCCAACTGCATAGTAGATGAAAAGCGTATTCTTCTCTATTCAATGGTGATATAGTTTGGCGAAGAAAAACCGAAAATTTTGTGTTCTGTATCGGATTTCATATCTTCCCGACATGACATCACTGCCATCTTGGGATGGTTAAATAATTTTAAATCCTATTGGAGATTACACAGTAACATATGGCCAATTTTTGATCGAGTTGTGACTGATTTCAGTATGGCTGAAATAAATGCAGTCTGCCTATCATTCAATGAAATGTCTTTGATCAACTACATCAACAACACTTATGACCATATTGCTGGTGTTATTGATTTCTCCAACATAACTCATATCGCGTTGTGCTGCGCTCATATGATGAAGATTTTGACTACACTGATAAATATAAAATATTGTAAAGGAGGGGAAAATGTCAAAAATATATTGAAAGAAAGTTTCGCTTATGTTTTCAATATGAAAACCAAACAAGAATTCGACCTCTGGTTTGAAAATCTGGTAATTTTAACATGTTCAAAATATAGAGGCATATCTGTTGATTACGCTGAAATGACACTTGCTAATTTGAGTCTACAGATCCTCATCGATAACTGTATTGATACAGACACTATGTTTGATACCACGACGAAAGGAGACAATATATTATTTGATGAAAAGAGCGCTATACAAAAAGTCTAAATTTTACATAGAATTTGATAGTAGGAGAACTAGTTTATTGAGGTCGATTTGTAATGATGGGGTAGAAGATGCTAATCCCTATTATAATCCCGAATTTCTAAATGATATACTGGAGAGATATGTCACCTACTTTCCAATGTGGACTTCAATGATTATTGGTGAGAGGTCATGTAATGCTCCGATCGAGAGCTATTTTGGTATTTTGAAAAATAACATTCTCAATAATCATCACAGGTTGAAATGCTCTAGGTTCGTGAGAAAATTGCGAAAGTATGTGTTGGGGACATATAAGTTGTACAAGAACGATATTGACAGAAATAGATGTGCAACAAAAAGATTAAAGAAAAACGTTATCTGCGAGGAAAACTGGTCGAAACGAGTAAGGAGAAATCATTCCTACTATAAAGGGCGATACTCTAACAAATTTTGCGATTCGAATAATTCTCCATCGAACGACAACTATAAACGCTATTCTTTGATGGGTAACTATTTGATAGAAGACTATGGCTATTATGCAAGGGTGAGAAATACGGCATACGTAGTAGCAAAATACGATTTTATTCAACGCCAGCCGTTCATTTAAAATATTTATATAATGATTCATTCGAAAGATTGAATACACCAGAAATGAATGGTAGTCATATGAGTTCTTGGTTGGACGGTAGCCTTATAGTGTTTTGCTTGGAAATGTTCAATGAGGATTCGTATATTCTGACTTCCTTGTGATAGGAGACGAGTTCAGTAGAGAAATTTTTCAGGGAAAACGTCACATTTCATCATTATTTCCTGAACTGAAAAAGGATTATAAAACTAATGCCATTCAATCAGGACAATAATCATTGGATTTTAATTTTTATAGATTTGCAAAACGGCGAATTATCTTATATGGATCCATCAGGACTCAATACGGGTGAAGAGTTCATGACACGAATGATCACATTCTTAGAAAAGTATAATCTCAAATTTCATAGTGACCTCAATACTGAGCTAACGATATCATTAAAAATGACATACCTCGTCAACAGGACAACTTTAATTGTGGAGTATATGTAATTTATTATGCATCTTGTATAATGCATAATAATAAGCCCGAAATGAAATTCGATCCAGTACACTATAGAACCTACCTCAAAAAATTATTACTCACGAGGTCCAGTAATATGAAAGACTCGTGTTTATATTGTGGCAGCTCTGAGAAATCGGAGGGCATATCCCTCATGTGTGAAATGTGTATGAGATTTATACATTTGAGATGCATCAAACGTAAGAATCGAACTTTCGAGATGCCATCTCAAGGTGTATACTTACTCTGCGAAGTGTGTAAATATCCTTAATTTAGAGATGAATGAGTATCAAAGTATCTAATGTATCTAATAGTCACATATGCTAAATACATCTGAGCGCTCGGATCGCTCAATAGTGTTTGTTGTGTCAATTGTGATGTCGTAAATAACAAACACTATTGAGCGATCCGAGCGCTCAGATGTATTTAGCATATGTGACTATTGTATCAAATGTCATCCACTTGCCAAATAATTTGTTGCTCTTTCAGAGAGAACAATATGTTTGGAGTAACATTTTCGATTTCTTCGGGTCATATTTCTTATGGATTAGTAAATGTTCTTGGTCATTAATATATGACGGTAGCTCGAAAAAAATGCATATTTTTCCAATGACCCAATAATTTCTTAGAAACGATTTGTTTATATGAAACGTGCTATATTTCTCACTGAATCATATAGTTCCCTAGAACCATATTATATCTTACTGCAGAATGAACTATATCCTTCCCTTAAATATATTATCACTTTATGGATACTTCGTACATTGTGCATAGTACACAATATTTCTTAGAGAAAATATATCTATTCGGTAATGTCCACTGGAAGAAATTTACTGTTGGAAGTTAAGAATATTGAGTTCTCTCCAAAATATGATTTCTTCCCATTTACCCTGGCATTGTTTCCTATTGATCATATCCTGTTTCTAGGCATATAAATTCGATATTTCTTTCTTCGCTACTAACACGTGCAAATGTTTTCGGCGTAATCGAGTCAACCCGACTTTCATCGTAAGTCTACGGCCTATATAGTAACATCTATATCTATCTCGCTATCGCAGGCATAAATTTGTCCATCGGCCATCGCTCATCATCATCTATTTTGACTTTTGCTTGTTCTTCTGTGTTGGTGCAACGGTTAATAAAGAATTATGAGTGAAAATATTTCCAACTTACTGGTTGAATGGGGATTGCCAGAAATTGTTGATTTGTTTGAAGGTAAGTAGGAATTTTGAAACATTATCTTATTTGCCTAATTGTTTTGAGAGAAAATTCGACTGATCTACAAGGGGAAATGTGGAAAATTTTTTTGGTTATTACATATTCGTAATTTTAAAACTCTAACACAAGTATCTAACTGCACTATGGGTGCATTTGTGTCGCCTAGTAGGTATTTCCTCTTAATTAGTCTCGTTATTCCGAATTACTTCTCTGATGTTTCTACTTTTGATGTAGGTATATGATGTAGGTCAGAAATGTAACAAATCCGAGAAATATTTCATTCCTTTTTTGTACTCGAGTCTAAGAAAACACAAATATTTAATATCAGCTATGCAGTATAACCGAATATTTATGCCGTAATAACCCATTGATCTCAAATTAAAAACAAAATATCGTTCAATACAATATCATACGTATGAAATATTCTTCTACGCAATAGGTATTATGAATTTGGGCAGTGGCGTAGCGCAAAATTCGGGGGCCCTCCCCGCGAATCCACATGTTCAATCGTACGGGGGCCTCTTTAGTACCGGGGCCCCCCCGCACCACGGGGTCTGCGGGGGCCTACGCTACGCCACTGAATTTGGGTAATTCTTTAGTGTTATACGATCCCTCGTGACTTTGAGTAGTACCTACCTTCCTATTGTTACAATAAGTTGATGTTATGCTTATGGGGTTGTTTTGAAAATTCTATTTTTTATGTTAAAATTCATAACTTTGTTAACAAATTTTTCCTAACTTACAATTAATTCACTAATTCCTTTTCGAATGAAAAAATAAGGGGAAGAAAGATAATCCTGAAGTCAATTCAAAAATGTATAAGTTTTATAGATAGCAAACAATACTAATGAGCTGAAACTTTTTGCAGACTATTTTCACTACACTCTTTTTTCACTGCTTGCTTGTCTATTGCCATGCACAACCAAATGTTGTTTAAAACTTGGGAACAAGCAGTGGCGGCCGAAGACTTTAGACATCAGAGAATCCCTCATTTTACGCGTAGAGGTAAAATTTCTATACTATTTCTATTTTCTACACATGAATGTGCAAAGTTGTTTTCTGTTTTAGTTACCTGGAGATATTGAAAATGTCATTATTTCTAGAAGGGAAAAAGTAAAATCCTTGGGACTTCAACTGGGCCCATTCATCATAGTTCAGAGCAGTGGGATTTTGGTAGAAAAAATTTTTGTATATTGCAATGGTAAACTCTATGAAACTGAAAAAATTCTCAAAGCAATAGACGTGTGCTTTATGTTCTACCATGTGCTGCACATTCAATATCAAACCGAGGCTGAACATGTATGGTATTTTATTCAGAGTGCAATTTACAAAATCAAAACAAGGTGGGATAAACCAATACCTGGTATTGTAGATATAGTTAATAGGGTTAGATAAAGACAATATATATTTGGTATATAAATAATTTTCTATGCTGAATCTTCAATATTTTGTGTTCTTTACAGTTATGAATAGGTACCAAAGATTTTGTATTTATATTTAGTTGAAAAACAGAGTTTATTTTTCATGGAAGACGAGCTACATTTCTTTTATTCCGTTAAGTTTATGAAGATGTTAAAGATATGATATTAATGTTCAGTTAAATGACAGCTTAGCTTTCTCAAAAAAATGTTTTACTGAAGTTCATGTTTCAAAATATATTCAAACCATCTTAATTATATAAACCATATACGAGGGTCACATAGATTTTTGGAGGCGTATGAATGCGGTTATTTATCATGCGAAAGTTCGTTCAATACAATAAGTGCGCTCAATAAACATATAAAAAATCATGTTGAACAACCATCAAGGCTCATTGAGGAGCGCAGTAGGTCCAGCGCAACAAACACCCCCAAAAAAAGTTACTATGGAAGTGCTGATAACAACTGTGATAATGATGATAATATCAGTGAAAATAAAATTACAAATGAAAGCCCGAATCAATCTGAATTTATTATGCGTTTTCTGTTGAAATTATATAGTAATCCAGATATAACCAGCAAACATATCCAAGATATCGTAGACAATTCTTACCAACTCATATCTAGTTTACAGCGTAAAGTATACAAAGATGTTTCTGGATATTTGCTTACTGCTATACCTGACCAAAGTTCTATAAAACTTGAAACATATTTTTCTTTAATCCGCTGGAAATACTTCGACGATAGTCGATTCAAATATTTAGAAGCATCTAACAACTTCATAAAACCCATTTCTTTCAAACTAGGGCAGGTAGTAGATGATAAGCGAAGGGGGAACACAGTTTGTTTAGAACCCGTAACATATAACGCTCAGGTAATTGACATAAAAAAAGTTTTGAAAAAATTTTTGGAGCTGCCAAATGTTCTTTCCTCTATACTTGCATATGTTGATGAAGAATCTGAGAAGAAACAAATTTACAGTAGCCTTTTTAATGGTATGATATGGAACAATCTGAAATCACTATTCGAAGGCCGAATTTTTCTTCCAATTTTATTGTATTTTGATAACTTCGAGTGTAATAATCCTTTGGGATCTCACGCAGGAGTCCATAAAATGGGTGGAATATATTTCACCGATTGGAAAATATTTTTCTATGGTGTTACGTGTTACGTATCGAAGGAGGTGTCTCAAAATATATGCATTGAAAATCCGACTATATTACGCAACCGATGCAACTATAACAAGCACTGTTTGGCGATCTCGTATGGCATAAAAGAATATTGCATATTGAATAACTTGAAATTTTTTCATACGGTTGATAATATATCTTGCGATGCCATGCATGATTTGTTGGAGGGAGTCTATAGATATGACATGGCTAAAATTTTAGAATACTTTATTTTCAACAAAAAATAGTTTTTGTTGGATCATTTTAATAATCGTCTCAAATATTTCGATTATGACCAAAATATTGACCATGGAAATAGAATACCGCCAATTATGCTCACACATATAAGGAAAGGTTCAATCATCATATCAGCTTCAGAAATGATGGCATTAGTAATATTTTTCCCAATTTTAGTCAGTGATCTTATTGATTTAGATTTAGAGGATGATGCTTGGCTTTTGTTTCTCAAATTATATGATATCCTTCGCTTACTTACAAGTCAGAAATTTCCCATCAAGATCTGAAATATTTTGTTGTACTTATTAAGGAGCACCATGAACTTTTCATAAATATATTTTCCGAACGTTTGAAACCGAAATATCATATACTGATACATTATCCCAATATAATCCAAAAAGTGGGCCCTTTACGCTGGTTATCTTCAATGAGATTTGAGTCTTTTCATAGAATCGGCAAAATAAATGCCCATATCGTAACTTCAAGAAGGAATATTGCGTATACATTAGCAATTCGTTACCAGTTGAAGCTTTGTCAAAGACTTGAAGATTTTCAAGGATTTTCGGATACTTTTCATGAAGGAAGGTCCCATTTTTCCCCAATGATTCCATATGACTTAAAAGTAGACTTGAAAGATTTCTATGGAATAGAGTGGTTCAATTTCAATGGATTCCATTACAGAAAAGGCTGCTTCATTAACCTTGCACATAAATATGGTCATTTAGTATTTGGGAAAATCGTTCAAGTTTTCAGGAATGCTCACGGAGAAACCTTTATTTATTATGAATATTTAGTAACGGCACATATCATTCCATATATGAAAGCAATAGAAATCGACGCAAATGGTTATCAATTTGATATTATCAATTTCAAAAATGTGAAAGATCAGAGACCATTGAATGCACATAAGGTAATTGGAGGTAAATATGTTTTGAGTGTGTTTGATATTTCCTGAGTTATATTATTTCAAAGAATTATGAATGTCGAACTACGCCTTCAGACTTCTGAGTAACCCTTCGTTTTCGTTCATATGTTCTTGTTATATTGATGTTCCTGATGTTCATTTTGTTTATGTGTTGTGATAAAATTACAGAAAATATATTGTTTTCATTATGACTTTATGTCTTTCTGTACCTGGCCTATTTATAATTTTTCAGTGCTTTGATCAGTTTAATGGATCGGTTCGTTTTCAAAATTAGATAATAGTGCAACACTTAACTATAATATTTTGATTAAAAGAAAATAGACCGTTCATGCAAAACGATATACATTTGTGCTTAATTTTTTCATGTCATGACTTCAGATCATAATTTGACTGAAGAGGTGTTGTTTTGAAAAAGTGTAATTTCCAATTCTATATATTTTTGTTGTTCTGTGAGCTCCCTTCTCTCCTAGTTACTGCTTTTTGGAATTGGGGAGAATTTTTTTTTAATGATATTCAACCAATACAAAATTCCACTAATTCTCAGGGGAACTTACTCAGAGTTTTATTAGCAAAAAATTTCAATGTCAGGATTACATTAATTTCAGATGAACAATGGTTAAAATATATTTAATTGGTCAAACATGGTGATTCAGTCTAACAACACTACTCATTCTTAGGAAACTTGATATATTTTCACGTGCAACAAATAATGATTTATGATGAAGTTTAATTAGTTTATCTATCTGTAACTTCCTCTGTAGAATATTTCATACATTTTCCAAAAAGAAACCATTCGTTCAAAAACAACTGATACTTCGCCATTAGTGTAGAAGGTATAGTAAGTTTTGTTTTAAGATGTATTCATTTATTCGAGTGAGGTTATTTAGTGTTATACGAAAATTATCTTTATTTGGGAAAAAACAGTAACTGTGGTTTCTAAATATATTTAGAAACCCCAATAAATGCATTTACTGTGTGTATATATTTAGAAACACCCAGTAAATAAAGATAATTTTGGTAGCATTAAGTAGCCATACTCGAATAAATAAATGAATCTGCATACAAAAATTACTATACATTCTACACTAATGATGATGTATCAGTTGTTTTCGAACGAATGGTCTCTTATTCCAAAATATATGAAATCTTCTACAGAGGGATTAATGGATAGATAAACTAATTAAACTTCATCATAAATCAATATTGTTGTGTATGTTGCACGTGAAAATATATCAAGCTTCCTAAGAAAGAGTGGTTTGGGTAGACTGAATCACCATATTTGACCAATTAAATATATTTCAACCATAATAAAGTATCAGTTGTATTTGAATAGATTTTTTCTTACCTGGAAAGATATGATAGCGTTCTGATCATAATAATATAATGTATGTAAACTCATTAACACTTCAACAGAAATCAATTATTTGTTCCAAGTGAAGAAATATCAAGCTTCCTTTGGAAGAAAGATCACTTTGGGTGAAGTGAATGCCCATGTTTGACTAATAATATATAAATTATTCTCAAACATTTCATATTTTAACGATAATGAAGTTTAAGTTGTATTTGAATAGATGGTTTCTTTCCATGAAAGATATGATAGCGTTCTGCACAAAAAGCATGATGTGCGTAAACTAATGCCACCTTCGACACAAACCAATGATTTATTCCACATGAAGAAATATTGGTTCCACATGAGTCACAGATATTTCTTAATATCTAATAAGGTTTCTTAGAAAAATGGCAAGAATTAATATCTTACTCAATACTGCGATATTTGTTGCGCCGTATTTAAAGTCGATCTTTGTTTTATGCAAAGAAATTTTCTTCAATTGGAAGAAATCGTTCTCTCGGTGTAATACTGTGATTCGAACTAAAATTTTCAATTACAATTTAGAATATAAGATTAAATTTTTTAAAATGAGTGATATACACAAACAAGAGACTGTATGGTACTGTGATTTTTATTTAGTTTTCATTTTGAGTTTTATTTGATATGTTTTTTATAATATAATATATTATACCTTCTGGACGTGCCTTCATTAATTCCTGTAAAAATACATACATCTGACAGTGAGTGGATGCATACCAACCTTTAAACAAATAGAAAGCATTGTGAACTGAATGAATAACAGCATTATTCGATCCACGCCACAAGCACGATGACTTGAGATTCTCAGAATCAAACCAAAAAGTTGGTTTAATAAGATATTGAACCGACACATGTATTTCTCTAACTACTTTGCTTGGCCGACTATTCGAATCTTAAGAAATAAAAAATTACAAACTTCCATTTGTGAGCTAGATGAAAAACATCCTTTTTGAATACTTGGACCAGCATACTTAAGGAAATCAGAATCAAACAAGAAAATCAATTTTACCAAGTATTTGATCGATACATGTATCCAGCTAATTATTTTCCTTGGCCGGCTACTTGAATCTTCAGAAAAAAATTACCGGCTTCTATCTGAGCACTATGAGATAAACCTAATATTTCGATCCTTGGAGCTGGCTACTTAACGATATCTGAATCGAACTAAAAAATCAATTTGATTAGGTATTTGATCGATACATGTATCAAGATAATTATTTTCCTTGGCCGGCTGCTTGAATCTTCAGAAAAAAAATTACCCACTTCTATCTGAGCACTTGAGTTAAACCTCATATTTCGATCCTTGGAGCTGGGTAATTGAGGATATCAGAATCGAACGAAAAAATCAATTTGATTAGGTATCTGATCGATACGTGTATCCTAACAATTATTTTTCTTGGCCGGCTACTTGAATCTTCAGAAAAAAAAATTACCCACTTCTATCTGAGCACTTGAGATAAACCTCATATTTCGATCCTTGGAGCTGGGTAATTAAGGATATCTGAATCGAACGAAAAAATCAATTTGATTATGTATTTGATCGACACATGTATCCTGCTAATTATTTTTCTTGGCCGGCTACTTGAATCTTCAGAAAAAAAAATACCAACCTCTATCTGAGCACTATGACATAAATCTCATTTTTCGATATTTGGAGCTGGGTACTTAAGGATATCTGAATCGAGCCAAAAAATCAATTCGATTAGGTATTTGATCGACACATGTATCCTGCTAATTATTTTTCTTGGCCGGCTACTTGAATCTTCAGAAAAAAAAATACCAACTTCTATCTGAGCACTATGAGATAAACCTCATATTTCGATCCTTGGAGCTGGGTACTTAAGGATATCAGAATGGAACGAAAAAATCAATTTGATTAGTTATCTAATCGACACATGTATCCTGATAATTATTTTTCTTGGCCGGCAACTTCAATCATCAGACAAAAAAATTTTTCAACTTCTATCTGAGCAGTATAAGATAAATCTCATATTTCGATCCTTGGAGCTGGGTACTTAAGGATATCTGAATCGAAAGAAAAAATCAATTTGATTAGGTATTTGATCTAAACATGTATCCTGCTAATTATTTTTCTTGGCCGGCTACTGGACTCTTCAGAAAAAAAAATTACCAACTTCTATCTGAGCGCTATGAGATAAACCTCATATTTCGAACCTTGGAGCTGGGTACTCAAGGATATCTGAATCGAACGAAAAAATCAATTTGATTATGTATTTGATCGACACATGTATCCAGCTAATTGTTTTCCTTGGCCGGCTACTTGAATCTTCAGAAAAAAATTACCGGCTTCTATCTGAGCACTATGAGATAAACCTAATATTTCGATCCTTGGAGCTGGCTACTTAACGATATCTGAATCGAACTAAAACATCAATTTGATTAGGTATTTGATCGATACATGTATCAAGATAATTATTTTCCTTGGCCGGCTGCTTGAATCTTCAGAAAAAAAATTACCCACTTCTATCTGAGCACTTGAGTTAAACCTCATATTTCGATCCTTGGAGCTGGGTAATTGAGGATATCAGAATCGAACGAAAAAATCAATTTGATTAGGTATCTGATCGATACGTGTATCCTAACAATTATTTTTCTTGGCCGGCTACTTGAATCTTCAGAAAAAAAAATTACCCACTTCTATCTGAGCACTTGAGATAAACCTCATATTTCGATCCTTGGAGCTGGGTAATTAAGGATATCTGAATCGAACGAAAAAATCAATTTGATTATGTATTTGATCGACACATGTATCCTGCTAATTATTTTTCTTGGCCGGCTACTTGAATCTTCAGAAAAAAAAATACCAACCTCTATCTGAGCACTATGACATAAATCTCATTTTTCGATCCTTGGAGCTGGGTACTTAAGGATATCTGAATCGAGCCAAAAAATCAATTCGATTAGGTATTTGATCGACACATGTATCCTGCTAATTAGTTTTCTTGGCCGGCTACTTGAATCTTCAGAAAAAAAATTACCAACTTCTATCTGAGCACTATGAGATAAACCTCATATTTCGATCCTTGGAGCTGGGTACTTAAGGATATCAGAATGGAACGAAAAAATCAATTTGATTAGTTATCTAATCGATACATGTATCCTGATAATTATTTTTCTTGGCCGGCAACTTCAATCATCAGACAAAAAAATTTTTCAACTTCTATCTGAGCAGTATAAGATAAATCTCATATTTCGATCCTTGGAGCTGGGTACTTAAGGATATCTGAATCGAAAGAAAAAATCAATTTGATTAGGTATTTGATCTACACATGTATCCTGCTAATTATTTTTCTTGGCCGGCTACTGGACTCTTCAGAAAAAAAAATTACCAACTTCTATCTGAGCGCTATGAGATAAACCTCATATTTCGAACCTTGGAGCTGGGTACTCAAGGATATCTGAATCGAACGAAAAAATCAATTTGATTATGTATTTGATCGACACATGTATCTTGCTAATTATTTTTCTTGGCCGGCTACTTGAATCTTCAGAAAAAAAAATTACCAACTTCTATCTGAGCACTATGTGATAAACCTCATATTTCGATCCTTGGAGCTGGGTACTTCAAAATAGAACGAAAAAATCAATTTGATTAGGTATTTGATCGACACATGTTTCCTGCTAATAACCTTTCTTGGCCGGCCATTCAGATATTCAGAAAACTAAAATTACAAACTTCTAACTGAGCGCTACGAGAATAATTTCATATTTCGAACCTGTAGTGCTCACAGAATTGAACGAAAAAAATTGTTTAATTTATTACTCCTTAGGTATATACATTCAGCTGATTACAAAGCTTATTCACCTATTCGGAACATCGGAATAAAATATCAGAAGCGTGAGAGAACGGTAGGGAACGGTATTGACCGTGGTGGAATAGCAGCGCTTGGAGTTGGCCGGCCGGGAGCTAACATCACCTCGGTCTTTGCTCAGCCGTTACTGAATGTATTTGGATTAACAACATTTATTACATATTTTGAAGATAATCATGGTTGTATAAACATTATTAAAAATCCACCAAACAATAACAGGGTAAAACATATAGATATCAAATATAAATTTGTGTGTGATCAGTATGCATCTAATAATATTGACGTTAAGTATATTCATACGAGATCCCAGATCGCAGATATCTTAACAAAAGCCTTATGTCGAGATATTACTGAAAAACTTAGATCGATGCTAGGTGTTTTACATGTAAAATAATTATTGAATCATCTATGTTTCTATTGATAGAAAATGTTCATAAAATAACCATTTGTTTTGGATAATATGTTGGGATTTTTAGTTAAGTTATTATTCTTTATGTGTAGAACTTTGCAGCGGAGGGGAGTGATATTAGAGTCATTAAGAAAAAGAAGAAGTTTTCTTTATACCATTCATTTTATGTTATGTCATCTTTCAATGTCGCTTTTGCCGGGAAGAAATGTATTGAAATATGATGTAGAGATATAGCCGGTAGACAATACGAAAAGTGTAACGTGTCGTTCTGTTCTTGAATAATAAATATATAAGGTGTATTATTTCCACTGCATAAGAATAAAATCAAACCTAAAAATAACATTTTGCTTCCTGCACCAAAATCTTCAGTCCATCGGATTAGCGTTTAACAAGCTTCAGTATATCGGTGACAAGCATAGAGTTGACTTTCTTACGGTCACTGAGATTTGGAAAAGCATTGAGAAGCTACAACATTATAGGTTAAAGAGTAACAAACTTGCCTCGTATTTTTGCAGAAATGAAGGCAAACATGGTGCTCCCTATCTTAAGGATAACATCATTTTCAAACCAAAACAGACATCAATAACTTCAGCCTCTGAATGTTGCGCAGCACAAATATGCCAAAAAAAATTAAATTATTATTTGAATTTGTGTGTATAGATCTGACTCTACCAAAGGTATCGATCTGTATGTGATCATCAAAGCTATTGAACATATCCAAAATCTCACCATCCTTCTCCACAGGAATGGGCATAACCAGGTCATCCATGTATTGGTATATGAATGGAAGCTGGAACGATAACCTACGTAGGGTGAACTTGTCATTGGACCTAAGAAAGTCTTTAGTGTCTTTATACAACTTATTCAGAAAATTAGGTCTAGAGTTATTTTTAAAGTATGAAGTTGGTTATGATATTAGTGCTTTATATCATAACCCACTACTTTTTTTAAAATAGGTCTAGACCTAATTTCCTGAATGAGTTGTATAAAGACACTAGATAGTTTCTTATTGTCCAATGACAACCTATTGGAGCTGAATTCGGATAAGGGCAATGTGAGTGTTGTGATGACATCTGCAGACTTTGAAAAGTGTGATGTGTTGGTTAATGATGGACAAGTATATGAACGACTCAACAAAGACTCCACCAACAGCATAGAGACTGAAAATACCAAATTAGTGAAATACTCTGAAGGACTCTGAAATGATAACGGCATATGACTTCATTCCTCCACGCTTGTATGGACCGCCCAAGTTGCACAAAGAGGGAACGCCTATGCGACCAATAGTTAACACCATGGACTCACCTACTTCACAACTGAGCAAATATATAGCCAACATTTTAAAGAAATCGTTCTTACAGTATATAGAATTTTCTGTAATGAACTTTAGAGAATTTTCAGAAAAGGTAAATGGATTTGAACTACTGGAGAACCATGAGTTGATGTCACTGGACGCAGTTTCTCTGTTCACCAACATCTCACTTGAATTAGTATTGGACATAATTGACGAGGAATGGGAGCTGATTCTCCCTAACAAGGAGGTTCATAAGGAGGTTTTCACAGAGATAATTGAGTTCATATTTCAGTCCAACTATTTTGTGTATAATGGTGAATTCTTAAACAAAAATTTGGATATCCGATCAGAAATTATCTAATTCCCATCCTGTCAAATATAGCGATGTCCTACTTAAGTTCACCCTACGTAGGTTACCGTTCCAGCTTCCATTCATATACCAATACATTCCTGTGGGGAAGGATGGTAAGATTTTGGATATGTTCAATAGCTTTGATGATCACATACAGTTCACTATAGAGAAAAAAAACTCATAGATCGATACATTTCCTTAATACAAGACTATGTAGGGGTTTGGATGGTGTAATCAGGTTGGACTGGTACCAAAAGCCTATCAGTTCGGGGCGATACATTAACCACGCTTCCTATCAAGACATCTCAACCAAGACGATTGTGATATTAGGTTTAAGTAAGAGAGTCTTGGAAATTGCACATGATAGTTTCAGGAAACCCGCAATCAACAGACTGAAGAGGATCCTGTCAGCCAATGGATACCCGATTAGATTCTTGCAGGGTCTTTTGCAGAGTAGTGTTGGAGTAGCTAGGGAACGGGAGCACGACAATAATTCTGACCCAGAAGCCTCGACTAAATTTGGATCCTTACCTTACATCAGGGACCTAACACCACAACTTTTGAAATAACACGTGGATGTAAGAGTGGATAAATATAACGTGGTCTCAAACAGACAATTTTTCAGAACAGGGAAGGACATAATTCCGAAAAACAAGATGAGGAATGTGGTCTATAAGGTGAATTGTCAACACTGTCCGTTGTCTTATGTTGGTCACACCTCTCAATCGCTGGGTAGGAGAATGGCGTTGCACAGGAGTGATTATAGATTGAGACCTGAGAAGTGTGCTCTCTCAAAACATGTAATTTCCACAGGCCATCTAATGGACTATGAAGGTATAGAGATATTGAACAAGAAAAATACCTACAACAAGCGCATATTCTTGGAAATGAGCTTTAAAACGATAACATGAATGATAGATCTGACACAAAGAATTTAAGTAGTATATATATATATATATATATATATATATATATATATATATATATATAGTATTGAATTTTCTTGTGCTTCTTTCTTATATAAATTTTTGAAAAAGTTTTCTTGGGTATTGAAGCACGTTGTGTTTGACTAGAAAAAAATATTTACTTTTTCAATTTTGACAGTTGTAATTTGTCAAAAATTTGTAATAGATTGTTATATTATACATCCTTGAAAAAGGCCAATCAAGGCCGAAACATATGTTGGATGTAAATATTTTTTTACTAGTTTTTACGAAACAAATTCCAAATTAAATTTTTTTCAATAAGCAGTTTTATCATAAGAATCCAATGATATAATTCTTAACTCTAACAAGCTAATACTTTCGGAGATATGATTTTTCAAAATTTCAATAAAAAATCGTATTTTTACGTTTTCACAGAATTATACAATTATTCTATGTATGAATTGTCATAATGTCAACTTATTTTCCTGAGACATGACATTGTCTAATTCCTTGCTAATAGTTGGTTCGAGTAACGTCAGGATCGACTTAGAGAGACAAGGGTAGAAAACCGTCAAATAAACCCCCAGTGGCAATTTTTTGTCGAAAAGTGAAAATTAAGTCACCAGTCACCCTGTATATCCCAGGTAAGTACCGACGTTTTATTCTAATACCGGAGATCGACAAGATCGTACGAGGAGCCCGATAGCGGGTGGGTCTACGCTTCGGTTTCGGAACGACAGAAGGCGGGCTGAAATCCCGGAAAGGGAATTACACTTTTTGGCGCTCTAGTTCCTCGGAACTGAGTGCTTATCAATTTGCCCAAATGTCTGTAATTTTTATTTAAGATGCAGTTTCACCATTAAAATCCATCGATATAATTTTCAACTCCAACAAGCTAATACTTTCGGAAATACGAGTATGATTTTTCTAAATTTCAATAATGAATCGTACGTACTTCTATGTTTTCACAGAATCCTATAATTATTCTATCTAAGCTTTATTATATGATCTGTGTTCATACTCGTGCATTTCATCCTGTTCTATAAGAAAGAGTCAAATTCATTTCAGCTATTTTAATTTGATTTCTTCCATGGTGCAGTTCTCATTCTCAGATTGCTCATTTAATCTTGATAAATAACCTATTATTTGAATTGAATTTCCTTTATGATGCAGTTCTATCATAAGAATACATTGATATAATTCCCAACTCTGAGAAACCATTACTTTCGGAGATATAATTTGTCTGTTTGAACTAGAGCGCCAGAAAGCTCCTATCCACAGGGCTTGAACCCATTTTTTATATTTTATATGTATCTTTTTCTGTTCTTGTAAACTTTCATGTAGAGTTCTTAGTTTTTCGCTGGTTAAAGAGAGAGAGGAGAAGAAAAGGAATTGTCTTTTACTATAGTCCCCTTGAGAGAAGAAGTAGATCAACTGTCTTGGGAGTTTCTTGTTGTTTTTTATGTCATCTGTCAATGTCACTCTGTCATTGAACTTTGAAAGAGCGTTGCTTGTTTGAGTTGAATTGAAATTGAATTTTGAATTATTGTATTTGTATTGTTTGATAAGAGGTTTTTGAGGGATGTTAAATGCCAGAAAGCATCCTGCTACAGGACCGACACTAGATCCTTGTCATCTTACAAGATGTGGAATAAAGAAAATAATTTTCTCTCAGTCCGGACCTATACTCAATCCCTGAAATTTTCATGAAGATCCATGCAGGCATTCAAGAGTTATACCGATTAAATATGTTTGATATAATACATAAAACATCCTGTATCTCTTGAACGAATATAGTTAGGACATATTTCGAACACTGATTTAGACAAAAATGTCCTACACCGTCACTGAAATCTTGTACAATCATTCGTGAAACACCACATCATAAATTTTATTTCAAGAAATTGCCTGTGTGTGGTCGAGATATTCGAAGGATGGTATAAAATGTACTGTATTTAAGAAATTTGGAGGTTGCAGCTGAGGAATATTTTGTCACGAACCGTGTTGCCGCATACCTGTGTTACGAATATTGTAAAAGGTTTCACAAAGGGCGATCTTCGAGCTTTAAGAGATGAATTTATGATTAGATATATTCGTAAAGAGACCGTGAGAAGAGCTACATTTTATTTGCGTATGGGAATGGCTATCATATACAGGGTCTTTCACGAGGAACCTCACCCATATTTATACGGGAAACTACTGAACGTATTTTCATGAACTTCAGCACTTATAAGTACTTCACGATGCTGATGAAATCTAAAATATTTTCAAGGCATGAGCACCTCCGGTTTTTCCGGAAATGACGTCAACTTCCGTTTTTCAAATTAGAACACCATTTTTTCATTGCAGAAATAGATTCCTTAGAAAATTTCAAGTTATTTTGATGTAACATTTTTCAGTTTTGGTTGGAAATTCTCTCTGAGCGGGAAAATTCCAAAAAAAAAATCGAAAATAGAGCTCCGCTGAAACAAGAATAACTTCGAGGTTTTTGGATGGAAAATTTTCATTTTTGGGATTTTTCAAGATGTGAGATTGATGTATCCACTTTAAAAATCGAAATCGCGATTCATGATACAGGGGGTGAAAAAATAGCTTTCAAAGTTAGGGATGACAAAATCGTGAAAAATCAATTTTTTCAAATTAGAACCCCATTTTTAATGGCAGATATTGAATCTACGTTAAAAAATAATGTGAGTGTATGCATCACACCCTTGCCCTAAAGTGGATATTTTCTGAGTTATTCACAAAAAACTGTTTTTCGTCTTGAATTTTCAGCTATTTCTTTTCCCTTCACGCCAAAAAGATGAAATTTTCAGGAACTGTTACTTAAACCATGTTTTAGATTTTACTACCCTAAAATGCAAGAGAAAAAAGTTACAGGTTGTTCCTAAATAGATGGCGAATTTTGATTCGAATTTGTATCGGAAACCTCTTTATTTCAACTAATCGGCCATCGGTTTTCTCTCCAGTGATAAATAAATAATTCCTTATGAACCATATGCAAAAACTTACCATGTTTTACATTCTTTTTTTTTAATGATAGATATCATTAATTACATCTGCCAAATTCCTCTTTATTCAGTAGCATTTTGTGTTTACTATTAATTTGGTGATAATTCGTATTAAGTTATAAAATCGATCACTATGCCTAATTTTACCAATTAAGATTATTTAAATCTCATTCTACTTCATGGAGAATGTAATAAAGTTGTAGATAGAACGATTCGACTGTTCATTGAGAGGTTTCCTGACCGACCCAGACCAACGAGAGATACCATTAACAGAACCATGACAAACTTGAGAAATGTCGGATCTTTCGTTAAGAAAACTATACACAGAGAAAAAAGTGTAGTAGAAGATGAGAACAACGAAATTACAGTTCTTGCATATTTTCGTGTGAATCCTCAAAATTCTCTCAAAGATGCCGTGATTGATCTGGGATTATCTCAATCGAGTGTTTGGAGAATATTAAAAAAACATAAAATGCACCCATATAAATTCAATAGGGTACAGCATTTGAAGGAAACTGATTTCGTCAGGAGAACAGAGTTTTGCGAAGCTATGATGATTCGATTTCAAGAGAATGAAAACTTTTTGGACTGTATAATTTGGACAGATGAATCTAAATTCACAAAGAATGGTTCTTTCAATAGGCATAACAGTCATTATTGGGATCAAGAGAAAAACCACCACTTCAGACAATGGAACTTTCAAGAGACCTGGAGTTTCAATGTTTTTTGCGCCATCAAAAATAATGCAATTATCGATGTTCACATTTATGATGGGACTTTAACTGGTAAGATAGAACACTACACATGTTTGCATTATTTAAAGAATGTTCTCCCTTAGGAGATATTCTGACATATTGACTCAAATAATTGAGCCGCTAGTACAGAACCATAATGACTTATGGTATCAACAAGATGGCGCGCCTCCACACAATTCACTCAATGTGTCAAATATCCTCTACAGGCTATTTGAAGATCGATGGTTGGCGAACAATGGTCCACATCTTTGGACACCACGTTCTCCCGATTTAACTCCTTTAGACTATTATGTTTGGGGTAGGATAAAAAATATTGTCTACTCAACTCCCCTGACTGATAAAGAGGACTGCATAGAACGAGTCAGAAATGCGTTCAGGTTTGTTTAGATTTTTAGATTCATAGTTTTGAAACTCAATTTGGTTTTTAAACACTTTTGCAGATCTCTTCCTCCCGATGAAATAAGAAGAGCAACGCACGAAGCATTCCTGAGACGTATAAATAAATGTCTAGAAATTAACGGTCAAAACTTTGAGCATCTTCTCTAGTTATAACTGCGAGAGTTTGCCATGGTTCTCCTAATAGTAACTTGAAGTCGGTTTCAAGAAGGGGTGAAAAATCTACAGCATGGTTCAAATAACAGTTCCTGAAAATTTCATCTTTTTGGCGTGAAGGGAAAAGAAATCGCTGAAAATTCAAGACGTAAAACAGCTTTTTGTGAATAACTCAGAAAATATCCATTTTAGGGCAAGGGTGTGATGCATACACTCACATTATTTTTCAACGTAGATTCAATATCTGCCATAAAAAAATGGGGTTCTAATTTGAAAAAATTGATTTTTCACGATTTTGTCATCCCTAACTTTGAAAGCGATTTTTTCACCCCCTGTATCATGAATCGCGATTTCGATTGTTAAAGTGGATACATCAATCTTACATCTTGAAAAATCCCAAAAATGAAAATTTTCCATCCAAAAACCTCGAAGTTATTCTTGTTTCAGCGGAGCTCTATTTTCGATTTTTTTTTCGAATGTTCCCGCTCAGAGAGAATTTTCCAACCAAAACTGAAAAATGTTACATCAAAATAACTTGAAATTTTCTAAGGAATCTATTTCTGCAATAAAAAAATGGTGTTCTAATTTGAAAAACGGAAGTTGACGTCATTTCCGGAAAAACCGGAGGTGCTCATGCCTTGAAAATATTTTAGATTTCATCAGCATCGTGAAATACTTATAAGTGCTGAATTTCATGAAAATACGTTCAGTAGTATCCCGTATAAATATGGGTGAGGTTCCTGGTGAAAGACCCTGTATACTCTTTTATCTTCGGAGAGGATTGTCTAGTGAGGAGTATGGAGTCTTGAGGGGGAATAATTTGCTTGATAGAAAAATTGATTATTCGCATCTAGGACAAAATAGGCTTTTTCTGACATTGAAAAACACATAGGAAAAGTCGATGTATATTCTATGGAATTGAAGATATTGACAAGAATATGTCCTAATTCAAAAAATGGATCTCTTTGATTATTAAATGTTCCAAAGAAACGAATTCATGTGCGATATCAGTAGATGAATAACAAGCACTGTGGCCAGGAGCGTTGGCACACTTGTTCAAATTCATAGCCAGAGCGGTCACCCATCTAGGTGTTGAACTCGCCTAAAGCTGCTTAGCTCCAGGAAAATAAATAATATTCCCAATATTTCCAAGAATATAAATCCGACTGAAAACCGAGTTGTCTATGTAACTCAGTGGTGAACATTTGTAATGTATTTATTTTTATTTTTGCCAACACCTGAAGATGACAAGTTCACTTGTCGAAATGCAATGTACACATTATAGTGGAGTAGACTTCCCGTTTATCAACCTGTAAAATCAGACCTCCACCTCAATGGACTATTTTTAAAACCGAAAGTATTTGTTTTATACCCACACAATAGTCCCCACCAAAACCCTCCAGGCCAAAACTTTAAGTTTCTCTTTATGCTGCCTGATTGCCAATTCGGATTTCACCAAGAAATGTTAACAACCCGTCAAGCCCACAGAATCGTTAACCAAATAACCAGTGCTCTTGAAAATAAACACTAATGCAACGGCCTATTTCTGGATATATCCCAAGCATTTTACATGGTACTGCACGCAGGACTGCTATAAAAAATAGAAAAAGACCTTAACTACGACTACTATCTACTATGTACTTAAATCCTACCTCTCTGATAGAAAGTGTTCCATCAAATTCAAGAATGAAATATCCGGATAGTATTCCCTCAAATCTGGCGTATCACACGGGAGTGTCCTAAGGACATTCCTCTACCTTCTATATACAGCCGACCTGCCTGAATCTCCTAATACAACTATTGCTGCGTTGGCTGATGACGTGACTGTACTTTCTTCGGAGAAATACCCTGCTATCACCTCTAGAACCATGCAAGATCACTTAAACCAACTAAAAAACATGGAGGATGAGCGTTAACCAGACCAAATCAGTTCAAGTCGTTTTCACCAAAAGAACCAGCTCTTGCCCCCGGGTAACTATAAATGGAGCCCTAATACCAACTAAAACGGTCAAATATCTAGGCATACACCTAGATCAACGACTAACATGGGAAAAACACATTCAAGGCAAAAAGAAAACATCTTAAAACTCAGAAAGATGTTATCCATCCAGAACGAACTCACTCTATACAAAGCGGTTCTGAAACCTATTTGGTCTATGGCGTTCAACTACGAGGTTGTGCAAAATCCACATGACGAAAAGTAATTCAGCGGTTCCAATCGAAAACATTTCGATTGATAACCATGATACGTTACACTGAAGGACCCAACAACAGGAGACTCAAAAAAATATGGCGTGAAGACCTTCCACAGAAACCACTAGTTTAGTGTATAATCAGTAGCGATGGGACCTCTCGAGTGAAAATAATCGAACTTTTCGATTATTGAAACATCTCGAGATATCTCGAGATATCTCGAGATGTTCTGAAAAATGCGATTAAATTCATTCGAATGATTTTCTGTCGTCAATCATGTGGCACTCAGATGAGACATCACTCGACTCGAGTAAGAATTGAATGAAATGGGATGAGATACGAGATATATCGTACTCGTAATTCGTTCGTTTACGTTCTGAATGTTTAGATATTTCGAATTTCTTTGGCGGCACTTTAGATCAGAGTGATCCGACTGGAGGGCGAGATAAGAGTATGATATATGAAAAGTTTCTTTAACAATCGATAGAATTTATGGCTGCCATCTGGATTCTGGTCAGGTGCTTTTACTGCTAGTGAATGATTGTATTATCTATTCCATTGCAAATTGAGATATTCATTATTCTAATCTTCATTAGCGGTTCGTTCAGAATATTATTCAGATTTCAGTTATATTCCATTTGTTAATTCGTTATCAATTAAGATCTGAGACTCGGAAGTCCGTTCAAAAATAGATCTATTTATTATACCTGGAGCTTCACGGAATATTATTATTATTTTGTTAAATAGTAGTATATACATATATTATTATTTTTGGCGCTCTAGTTCCTCGGAACTGAGTGCTTATCAATTTGCCCAAATGTCTGTAATTTTCGAATTTTTCGATGAAAATGGTATTAAACGATTTGGTTCGACTCACTGATCAAGAATCCGTGGTCGAAATTCATTCTGTCTGGCCGGCCGACCGGCCGTAGGCACGATTACTCTCGAACGGAATGAGCTAGACAGTTGAAATTTTCAGAGTAGGTTTGGGGGATAAATATCTCGGTTAAGTTCGTTATTGGGCGAAATCGGACAGATGGTTTCGGAGTAACAAAAAAAAAATTTTTACAGAACAAATTCCAAATTAATTTTTTTTTTAATATGCAGTTTTACCATAAGAATCCATTCATATAATTTTTAACTCTAACAAGCTAATACTTTCGGAGATATAATTTTTCAAAATTTCAATATAAATCGTATTTCTATGTTTTTACAGAATGATATAATTATTCTGTGGGTATTCTATGAATTGTTATAATGTCAACTTATTTTCCTGAGACATGATGTTGGCGAATCTCATATTTTGGAATCATTTTTAATTTCAACCATTCATATTTATGAATAATACCAAGGGGCACTAGTTGACTCCTGAGATCGTCAGTTTCAGGCATACGGTGTTCAAATATGCGCTAATTAACATATTGTGCGTAATACTTGTTCTGATCTCGATTTGATATCACGCTACATTTTTTTCGCTATAAAAGGCTAATATTTTCTTGAACTAAACTCTAAATCTCTAGTTTGGTGATTTAATACAATTGTGTGAAACGCTTTAAAATCCTGTGAATTTGGTGTATAAACCTCTTGGACTTAGTCTGGAAAAAGCAGCCCTACACATAGAGAGTACTCTCAGGACTTCGACTGCAGGAAATCCTAGGTGAGTTCGCTAGTGTCCTCTTGTTGTTTATTTTGCTTATTTTCTATTCCTTCATAAAATTACAGTCCATTCATCTCTCCAAATTAAGAGTTACCGCAACATTTTGGTCATTCGGTCACGCCGGATTTGTTTGAATTTTCCTTTTGACATTTAAGATTGATCTTTCTTGAAATAATTCAGTAAAGAAGTTTCGTCTAATTAGGCAAATTAATTAATATTAACAAGTATTCAAATATCAATCATTATTTCGTAGATTGCTACGTTGATTAGATTGTGTTTCTATAGTTTTTGGCGCTCTAGTTCCTCGGAACTGAGTGCTTATCAATTTGCCCAAATGTCTGTAATTTTCGAATATTTCAATGAAAATGGTCTTAAACGATTTGGTTCGACTCACTGATCAAGAATCCGTGGTCGAAATTCATTCTGTCCGGCCGGTCCGGCCGGCCGTAGGCACGATAACTCTCGAACGGAATGAGCTAGAGAGTTGAAATTTTCAGAGTAGGTTTGGGGGATAAATATCTCGGCTAAGTTCGTTATTGGGCAAAATCGGACAGATGGTTTCGGAGTAACAAAAAAAAATTTTTTTTTACGAAACAAATTCCAAATTAATTTTTTTTTAATAAAAAGTTTTATCATAAGAATCCACTCATATCATTTTTAACTCTAACAAGCTAATACTTTCGGAGATATGATTTTTCAAAATTTCAATAATAAATCGTATTTCAACGTTGTCACAGAATGATATAATTCTATGTATGAATATGAATTGTCATAATGTCAAATGATGTTCCTGAGACATTATCTAATCAATCGAAGAATTGTGAGCGAAGTGAGAAAAATCTCAGTTGTTTGCTCCGAAATTAGTTTTTCTCAGAAAATTCTTACATTTCGGAACTGAACATGAAGTAAGAGATCTGAGAGTAGTGAGACTGCTTTTCATCCATAAACATAGATATAACTCTCGAACGGAATGAGGTAGGTAGTTGAAATTTTCAGAGTAGTTTAGGGAGATGAATATCTCGGTTGAGTTCGTTATTGGGCAAAATTGGCCTGATTTAATTTGATTTCTTCCATGGTGCTTTTCTCATTCTCATGATTGCTCATTTAATCTTGATAAATACACTATTATTTGAATTGAATTTCCTTTAGGATGCAGTTCTATTATATGAATACATTGATATAATTCCCAACTCTGAGAAACCAATACTTTCGGAGATATAATTTGTCTGTTTGAACTAGAGCGCCAGAAAGCTCCTGTCCACAGGGCTTGAACCCATTTTTGGGCGCATGTTCTGGGGGAACATCGTCCTATCATTTCGTCCAAATGTCTGTAATTTTCGAATTTCGAGCTGAAAATTGGCTAATAGACTAATTCGGACTCCCTGATCACGAATCCGGTGTCAGATTTTCGGGTGCCGTCCGGCCGGCCGGCCGGCCGGCCGGCCGTAAGCACGATAACAGGAGCACCGAAGGTCCTATCGACTTCAAACTTTCAGGGTAGGTTTCTGATCAAAATGCGACGGTTAAGTTCGTTAACGGGCAAAATCGGCCGGACGGTTTAGGAGTTATAGACATTTAAAATTTTGAGGTTATTTCCCTGATATTTCAGGAACTAAAGAAGATGTTGAATCGAAACTTGGTAGTCAGTTCGAGGATATAAACGCGCAACTTTTGGCAAAATTCTGTTATGATCGAAATGTTGGTAATTTTTAAAAAAATATTTCTTTTAATTTTTTCATAAAAAAATTTTTTTTTTCGTGAACTATTCATCAGATTGCAACAAAAACTTGTACTAACGTCAATTGTAGTATTTTGCAACATTGTGAAAAATTTTGGCTCTATACGATTTCAATTTCTGGAGATATAAGACAAAATGTGTCAAATTTCCTGGGTCTCTCTCAGTATTTTCATCGATTATTCTATGAACTCTTTGAATTCCACCGAAAACAAATTCAAAGACATAAACATAAAGAATCAAGTCATAGTTTAGACGTCGAAAGAAGGACGATGTTGATCGACTTGAAAAGTACCTCATTTGACGGCTGTTTGTCAAATCAATTAATTCCAATAATTGATGTCAGATTTCCTACATACCAAGTTCAAACACATTTTATTATATGGAAAACACTTATTATGATCACGTTCTACAGGAATTGATACTAAATAGAAGCTAGATGAAGATTATTGTAATGGAAAATTTGTGTTCCAGAATAATATTAAGGTATTCAACATGATACTGCTTTTTGGGCGTATGTTCTAGGGGAACATCGTCCTATCATTTCGTCCAAATGTCTGTAATTTTCGAATTTCGAGCTGAAAATTGGCTAATAGACTAATTCGGACTCCCTGATCACGAATCCGGTGTCAGATTTTAGGGTGCCGTCCGGCCGGCCGGCCGGCCGGCCGGCCGGCCGGCCGTAAGCACGATAACAGGAGCACCGAAGGTCCTATCGACTTCAAACTTTCAGGGTAGGTTTCTGATCAAAATGCGACGGTTAAGTTCGTTAACGGGCAAAATCGGCCGGACGGTTTAGGAGTTATAGACATTTAAAATTTTGAGGTTATTTCCCTGATATTTCAGGAACTAAAGAAGATGTTGAATCAAAACTTGGTAGTCAGTTCGAGGATATAAACGCGCAACTTTTGGCAAAATTCTGTTATGATCGAAATGTAGGTAATTTTTAAAAAAATATTTCTTTTAATTTTTTCGAAAAAAAAATTTTTTTTTCGTGAACTATTCATCAGATTGCAACAAAAACTTGTACTAACGTCAATTGTAGTATTTTGCAACATTGTGCAAAATTTTGGCTCTATACGATTTCAAGTTCTGGAGATATAAGACAAAATGTGTCAAATTTCCTGGGTCTCTCTCAGTATTTTCATCGATTATTCTATGAACTCTTTGAATTCCACCGAAAACAAATTCAAAGACATAAACATAAAGAATCAAGTCATAGTTTAGACGTCGAAAGAAGGACGATGTTGATCGACTTGAAAAGGTACCTATTTCAAGAAATGCAATAATGAAATGCTTAATTTTTTTTATGGTCACAGAAAATCGTCACAAAAATCTATTTACCTCATTTGACGGCTGTTTGTCAAATCAATTAATTCCAATGATTGATGTCAGATTTCCTACATACCAAGTTCAAACACATTTTATTATATGGAAAACACTTATTATGATCACGTTCTACAGGAATTGATACTAAATAGAAGCTAGATGAAGATTATTGTAATGGAAAATTTGTGTTCCAGAATAATATTAAGGTATTCAACATGATACTGCTTTTTTTCTTTACTGGTCAGTACGGGCCACAAGGAACATGCGCCCAAAAGCTCCTGTCCACAGGGCTTGAACCCATTTTTTTCTTTACTGGTCAGTACGGGCCACAAGGAACATGCGCCCAAAAGCTCCTGTCCACAGGGCTTGAACCCATTTTTTGTCTTCATCTGATAATTTGTTATTTGAATTCCGAGTCGCTACACATTTCAGCGGGGAATATATTATCAGCATTCTGCAACAAACACGCTTTTGAAAATACAATTTGAATACTGATAATCCATTAAAATTATCTTTGAGAAGATTGCAGTTATTCGGATTTTTAATTAACATATTTGTTGTTAATAATGTCTAAGCTTAAAAGAGCTAAGGCTTACCGCAATACTACTATAAGTGAAATACAATTATTATTTAAAATCGCTAATCGAGCAGAATCTGATAGAACTCAGTTTAATATTTTCAAAGCAAGATTTTCTGATATAGGAAGACTTCACGAAGAATTTGAAAAACATCACTCTGTTATAATTGAGTCATTACTTCAGGACGAAGATAGTGATTTAAGTGTAGATGAGACCATTCGTGCAGGATTTTTATCTGAACACTATGGAATAAAAGCGATTTATGAAGAATTAAGTGCAAATAATCGAGATAATACCATGAATCGGAAGCACTCTATATCCAGTACTTTACACTCTAATATAAAGTTGCCAAAGTTAGAATTGAAAATATTTGATGGTGATTGCAGACAATGCCCACGTACGCCACGTACGCGACGCAACGTGGGAGAGCTTGTGTGCACACTTGTCCCACGTATGCAACGCATATTGACATCAGATGTTGACATTTGTCAGTAGTACAATGTTTTCTGATTCAGATAGTGAATTTGAGGAAGATTTATTGAGTTTGTTGTTTGTACATGAATTTGTCCGTGCCTCAAGAAAAAAAAAGAATTAATTGTTGGATACACAATATAAATAAAGACAGTGAGAAAACTGGGGAATATCATACATTGATGCGGAGACTAGAATCTGACGAAGACCGATTTTTTATGTACTTCCGCATGTCTAAAATACAGTTTGAGGAGATCCATGGTATTATTGAATGCGATATACAAAAAGAACATACACATCTTCGGAAGCCGATGAGTACCAGAGAAAGAGTAGCAGTTTGTCTAAGGTATGTATAAATTATCTTTTTGGCGCTCTAGTTCCTCGGAACTGAGTGCTTATCAATTTGCCCAAATGTCTGTAATTTTCTAATATTTCGATGAAAATGGTCTTAAACGATTTGGTTCGACTCACTGATCAAGAATCCGTGGTCGAAATTCATTCTGTCCGGCCGGTCCGGCCAGCCGGTCGGCCGTAGGCACGATAACTCTCGAACGGAATGCTAGAGAGTTGAAATTTTCAGAGTAGGTTTGGGGGATAAATATCTCGGCTAAGTTCGTTATTGGGCAAAATCGGACAGATGGTTTCTGAGTAACAAAAAAAAATTTTTTTTTTTTACGAAACAAATATCAAATTAATTTTTTTTTAATAAGAAGTTTTATCATAAGAATCCTTTCATATCATTTTTAACTCTAACAAGCTAATACTTTCGGAGATATGATTCTTCAAAATTTCAATGTAAATCGTATTTCACACATTGATATAATTATTCTATGTATGAATTGTCATAATGTCAACTTGACAGAAGGGAATATTGTAACTTCAAAAATATTGGGGTTGAAATACTCGTATTTTAGCGATGCAACGGGGACCTCACCCGAAAATGTTTGAAAATATTACGTAAATATTGAAAGCATAATTCTGTAATTCGAGAGAGGAGAAAATTTGGTGAACGTAGATCAGGAAATTTTTGATCGATTACAAGGTAATTTTTTATTTATTACTCATCTTCTTTCATATTATTACTCATCTTCTTTCATACATGTTTTATGAAATACCTACTATTTGTAGGTACTTTAAACCTATTTTGGGCAATAGTCATACTAAACTTGTTTTTTTGGCGCTCTAGTTCCTCGGAACAGAGTGCTTATCAATTTGCCCAAGTGTCTGTAATTTTGGAATTTTAGGCTGAAAATGGTCTCAAACGATTTGGTTCGACTCACTGATCAAGAATCTGAGTGCGGAATCGATTCTGTCCGGCCGGCTGACCGGCCGTAGGCACGATAACTCTCGAACGAAAGGAGTTAGCGGATTTAAAATTGCAAGGTGGTTTTGGAGCGTAAATATCTCGGACAAGTTCGTTCGATCTATCTGAAATTTAGCATCAAATTGTAGAATCATGACCTTTATACGCATGTGAAGTTTTGTATTGACCAGATTACCGCAAAGTGTAGAAGAAAATTTTTGAAAATTTAAAAAAAGTTTTTCCACAATAACTCTCGAACGGAATGAGCTAGGTAGTTGAAATTTTCAGAGTAGGTTAGGGAGATGAATATCTCGGTTAAGTTCGTTATTGGGCAAAATTGGCCAGATTTAATTCGATTTCTTCCATGGTGCAGTTCTCATTCTCATGATTGCTCATTTAATCTTGATAAATAAACTATTATTTGAATTGAATTTCCTTTATGATGATATGATATAATTAATCATTAAAGGATACTGTGGGAGGTATACTCATTATTCAACGGTTTTTTTCTGGGTTTTCTCTCCCAAACTCTGAAAAATATCTATAAAATAAAAATTAATTATTTTGTGATTTGCTTCTGCGTAAGAAACACAGGATATTTGTCAGAAGCAATCAATTGAACAATGTTGCCTAACAAACAACAACGAAACAACATCAACGAAGAAACAACTATATCGTAACGTTTCGGAGTCTATATCAGACTCCTTCTTCAGACGCTCAATGAAAATCGAGAGAATTATTTTGTTGATAGTTATTTAGTGAAATTCAAGAATTGTCACATTGACAGTATTTAAAAATTATAGCTAACATAGTTTTACTTCGCATAGAAATTTCCAAGTTCCAACCCCTTTTTCAATAAATTTAGCCAAATATGGTCAATACCAATTGAGCAATTTGCAAAATTGCATTCTCTGTTCAATAAAATACAAGTTGACTCCTTAAGTTTCCTTTTCATAAAATCAGGTTCTGTCATTAGAATCTTTGTATTACTCCAATCCATCATGTGATCTCCTTGGATTGTACATACATGTTCTGCTATTTTTTATTTCTGTATGTCTCTATTTCTCAAGTTATTCTTATGCTCTGACTTTCTTACTTCTAGTGGTCTTGATGTTTCTCCTGTGTATGATTTACCACAAATACAAGGAATATTATATACACAGTTTTTTGATTTTTGTTTTTCATTTATGGGTTTTGTTTTCGTTAATAAAGACCTAAGATCATTCTGTGTTTTGAAGACGGTTCTTATATTGAACTTAGAACCGATTCTTCTAATTTTTTCAGAAAGGCCACGAACATAAGGGATCACATTCAACAGATTGGGTTGCTGTTCTTGTTGATTATTCTGTTGTACTTGTTGATCATTTTGTTGTTCTTGTTTATTTGTTTTTCTATCTAAATTCATGATACATATATTTATGAATTGCCTCGGATATCCATTTTCTTCAAGAAATTTTTTTATGAAATCAATTTCATTATTTCGAATTTCAAGAGTAGAACAAATTAGGTTCGCTCTATCATATATCTATCATATATCGTTACGATATAGTTGTTTCTTCGTTGATGTTGTTTCGTTGTTGTTTGTTAGGCAACATTGTTCAATTGATTGCTTCTGACAAATATCCTGTGTTTCTTACGCAGAAGCAAATCACAAAATAATCAATTTTTATTTTATAGATATTTTTCAGAGTTTGGGAGAGAAAACCCAGAAAAAACCGTTGAATATGATATAATGTTGATGATGATTGATATATTTCCCAACTCAGAGAAACCAATACTTCCGGAGATATAATTTGTCTGTTTGAACTAGAGCGCCAGAAAGCTCCTGTCCACAGGGCTTGAACCCATTTTTTTTCTAATACACTTAATAAAAGTGGGAGATAAATTATTATTAAAACGGGGTCGTGAAGCTTGGTGCAGTCCTTCAGAACTACGATCGATACGATCTTTTGTTCTAGTACCCTAATTATAAGGACATTGTCAATGGTGATCTTTTGTACTAGTACCCTAATTATTCAATCATAAGGACATTGTCAATGGTGTTAACATATCTGATGACGAACTAGGAGCTTGGTTATCACTTCGTGAATATTCAGAACTGGCTCACCCATATGTAAAATTCTTAGGTTGGCCATCTTTGGGCCTTTGCAAACTATATGTTCGGCAGTTTACTTTTTCGATCCACAGAGCCTTCATGTTTCGTCTGCTCATGATATATATTATAAATAATAAATATTGAAATTGTTAAGGATAATTTTATTCTAAATCTATATTTTCGTAATATTAGCGAATATTTTTTACATGATTAGTAGCAACGGATGATATTTGGGTATTAGGCATTTCAACTAAATACGATGGGGAAGAATATGGTGTGTGGGCTTGTGAAAAACTTCCAGAAGAATTTATATTTATTGGTTTTGGCTGATTATCTGATTCTCAATAGTAACTGGTGCTCTCAAAATATTTTGTTGCAACTCTACTTGTTTGAGCTCTGCTTCACTTACAGCTCTAAGCAAATTCATTTTAATTTGAATTTGATCTTGTTTTGAGAGCTTCTTTACCGTTTTACTTATACTTAAAAAGAATGTGTCTAAATCATACATTTCCTGATTTTTACTTCTTCTTTCGTGCGAGTTTTTCATAATTTCCACCAAATCGGCCAAGTTATTGTCCCTACTAGAACTGGCCTTTCTTTTGCTTGATGGATTCAATGTGGGAGTGTTGGTGTGGGATGGAATGCTTTCAGGGGAAAATAATTGACTTTCATCAAGGGGAACGCTCTCCGGAGAAGGAAGAGGGGAATTTGCATTAGATACAGTAGCATCCAGGTTTCCGGTAGTATGACGGCCTTCCAAATATGGCTTCAAAAACGACATCTGTTCCTCAAACCACCAAGGCACAATAATTTTCCCAGCTTGTCCACTTTTTTTCTTGCGTCGTTTCATAGCATTGTTGAAGCAATTTCGCAACTTACGCCAATTTTCTCTACACATTTCAACTGCAACAATAATAATAAAAATTCTTGAAAAGTTAGTAGCTTTTGCGCACATGTCTACGCACCATTGTCTATTCGAGCCTCATACAAAGTTGATAATGCTGAAATTACAGTGACTATAGGCCTGAGTTTTGGTTCCATGTAGGGACAGTACCGAATGGGTTCCAAAGAGTGGGACAAACGCAGCGTATGAAAGGTTTCACCCAGGTCCAATTACAATAAACGACTGTGTGACTACTTTGAACGGTTCTAGGACCGTCTCAATTGCAAACCAAAACAAGCCCTATATTCCCATATGGGAATAGTCACTGTGTTAGTTACTATTCACACAGCATCATCTAGCCCTATATCTAATTTTTAAAAATTTGTATTATTTATTTTACAGATTCCTAGCTACGGGTAATTCATTTCGGAGTATTGGATTCAGTTATCGCATGGGTTTTTATACTATACGTATAATTGTGCAGGAGGTTTGTGAAGCGATTTTGAAACATCTTGGACCTATCGTGATGCCGCAACCCACAGCGGAAATGTGGAAACAAATAGCAAATGATTTTAACCGCTTTTGGAATTTTCCAAACTGCATAGGAGCTCTAGATGGTAAACACGTGAACATAAAGTGTCCAATTGAAGGCGGCTCAGATTAATGGAACTACAAAGGTTAAAATTCCATAGTTCTTCTTGCTTTGGTAGATGCACATTACAAATTCGTAGTGATAGACGTCGGCTCCTACGGACTGGGGACGGGGGAATTTTCGAAAAATCAACACTGGGTAAACTATTGGATCAAAAGAAATTGAACATACCAGCAAGGTGGCGGGTATTTCAAGGGCCTGTTCAGGTACAACCAGAAATGGTGGACAAAATAGTTCTAGCAGCATGCTGCCTGCATAACTATTTGGGCACCACTTTTGAGCTGCAGGATGAAATAGGAACAGAACCAACACCACAACAATCATTAATTACATTGGATGGTCTTAGAAGGAACCACACGCAATATGCATATAATATCAGAGAAAAATTCAAACAATAGTTCATCTCAAGCGAGGATTCAGTGCCGTGGCAATTAAATATGGTGAGAAGAGGATTGCAAAATCCACCCAACGAAAATGATTAGTTCATGGATTATTTCTACTCTAAAAATAAAAAGTATTACTAAATAAATGAAATGTTTTTTATTAACATTATGTGTATGACTTATAAAACATCAACTAGTACATAAGAATTAAGTATGTACCTAATGACTTTATAGAGACTACAACTCTGACTACAAATAAATACTCATTTCATTTCACGTTAAAGGATAACAGGCTTCATTCGCATCATTTATTTTGGTGTTTTGCTAAAAAAGTAATGAATGGATTTTGATAAAACTTTTACCATTCATTAATATCATAAATAAATTAGCAAACAAAAAAGGAATATGAAAATCCAATAGGTAATTGAGAAATACGCGCAAAAATATCATACACAAGTAGGTACCACCTACCTACGTTATGAAATTGTAATGCAATCATATTTATATAGAAGGACTATTAGATCTATATAAATATACATACAATCATACGGGTCGAATTTTTAGCACCTTTTTTTAAAGTTAATTATAAAGAAATACCCATACATATTCATTTATTCAGTATTAAACGTACCTATACTGTGTATATATACTTACATAACCTACCCAATTCATACAGTACAAATTTAGTAGCAGGTAGGTACTTGCTAGAGAAATACCCACACATATTCATTAATTCAGTATAAAACGTACCTATATTGTATAAATATAAATAAATACTTATATATATATATATATATATATATATATATATATATATATATATATATATATATATATATATATATATATATATATATATATATATATATATATATATATATATATATATATATATATATATATATATATATATATATATATATATATATATATATATATATATATATATATATATATATATACTTACATAACCTACCAACATAACCTACCCAAATCTTACAGTACAAATATGTTTTAGAAAATTATAGTAACAGGTAGGTACTTGCCAGGCTTGCCAATTTGCTGGGCTATTTCTTTCCATGCTGCGTTTCTCAATGTAGCATCGCGATATTCCGCGGATTTAATATTGTAAATAACTTCGTAATTCTTAATTAAATCGATGAATTTTTCATCTGCCATCTTTTCAAATTCTAGCTGACGTGTTTCGAATGTAAGTTTCTATAGAAACACACTAATCTACGCCATTTTGTCATATACAATCCCCTCCACCTTCCCACGTCGATCTGGATCGGCGGATACCGCGTTGCGTGGGCCGCGTGGGATAGCGTTGCGTATGATAGCGTCTGTGTAGTGTGTTCAGAGGCATGTAAATTCAAGGGGCCAGATATCATAATGCGTTGCGTACGTGGCGTACGTGGGCATAGTCTGTTTCTACCTTGAAGGTAGAAACAGACTATGCCCACGTACGCCACGTACGCGACACAACGTGGGAAAGCTAGCGTGCACACTTGACCCACGTACGCAACGCATACTGACATCAGTCGTTTTCATTTGTCAGTAGTACGATGTTTTCTGATTCAGATAGTGAATTTGAGGAAGATTCATTGAGTTTGTTGTTTGTACATGAATATGTCCGTGCCTCAAGAAAAAAAAAAGAATTAAGAAGAGAAGATGTTGGATACACAATATAAATAAAGACAGAGAGAAAAATGGAGAATATCATACATTGATGCGGAGACTAGAATCTGACGAAGACCGATTTTTTATGTACTTCCGCATGTCTAAAGTACAGTTTGAGGAGATTCATGGTATGATCGAATCCGATATACAAAAAGAAAATACACATCTTCGGAAGCCGATAAGTACCAGAGAAAGAGTAGCAGTTTGTCTAAGGTAAATATAAATTATCTTTTTGCGCGTATGTTCTGGGAACATCGCGTTATAGTTTTGCCCAAGTGGTGTTAATATATCTGATGCGTACTAGGAGCTTGGTTATCACTTCGTGAATATTCAGAAATGGCTCACCCATTTGTAAAATTCTTAGGTTGACCGTCTTTGGGCCTCCGCAAACTATATGTTCGGCAGTTTACTTTTTCGATCCACAGAGCCTGAATGTTTCGTCTGCTCATGAAATATATTATAAACAATAAATATTGAAATTGTTTAGGAAAATTTTATTCAAAATGTATATTTTCGTAATAAAGTTGAATATTTTTTACAAGATTAGTATCATCGGAAATTTGAGTCTTAGGCATTTCAACTAAATATGATGGGGAAGAATATGATGTGTAGGCTTGTGAAAAATTTCCAGAAGAAGAATTTATATTTTCTTGGTTTTGGCTGATTATCTGATCCTCAATAGTAACTGGTGCTCTCAATATATTTCGTTGCAACTCTGCTTGTTTGAGCTCTGCTTCACTTACAGCTTTAAGCAAATTCATTTTAATTGGAATTTGATCCTGCTTTGAAAGCTTCTTTACCGTTTTACTCATACTTAAGAAGAATGTGTCTAAATCATCCATTTCCTGTTTTTTACTTCTTCTTGCGTGCGAGTTTTTCATAATTTCCACCAGATCGGCCAAGTTATTGTCCCTACTAGAACTGGCCTTTCTTTTGCTTGATGGATCGGATGTGGGAGTGTTGGTGTGGGATGGAGTGCTATCAGAGGAAAATAAATTAATTTCTTCGAGGGGAACGCTCTCTGGAGAAGGAGGAGGGGAATTAGCATCAGATACAGCAGCTTCCAGGTTTCCGGTAGTGTGACGGCCTTCTAAATATGGCTTCAAAATCGTTTAAATTTTATTCAAAATGTATATTTTCGTAATAAAGTTGAATATTTTTTACAAGATTAGTATCATCGGAAATTTGAGTCTTAGGCATTTCAACTAAATATGATGGGGAAGAATATGATGTGTAGGCTTGTGAAAAATTTCCAGAAGAAGAATTTATATTTTCTTGGTTTTGGCTGATTATCTGATCCTCAATAGTAACTGGTGCTCTCAATATATTTCGTTGCAACTCTGCTTGTTTGAGCTCTGCTTCACTTACAGCTTTAAGCAAATTCATTTTAATTGGAATTTGATCCTGCTTTGAGAGCTTCTTTACCGTTTTACTCATACTTAAGAAGAATGTGTCTAAATCATCCATTTCCTGTTTTTTACTTCTTCTTGCGTGCGAGTTTTTCATAATTTCCACCAGATCGGCCAAGTTATTGTCCCTACTAGAACTGGCCTTTCTTTTGCTTGATGGATCGGATGTGGGAGTGTTGGTGTGGGATGGAGTGCTATCAGAGGAAAATAAATTAATTTCTTCGAGGGGAACGCTCTCTGGAGAAGGAAGAGGGGAATTAGCATCAGATACAGCAGCTTCCAGGTTTCCGGTAGTGTGACGGCCTTCTAAATATGGCTTCAAAATCGTTTAAATTTTATTCAAAATGTATATTTTCGTAATAAAGTTGAATATTTTTTACAAGATTAGTATCATCGGAAATTTGAGTCTTAGGCATTTCAACTAAATATGATGGGGAAGAATATGATGTGTAGGCTTGTGAAAAATTTCCAGAAGAAGAATTTATATTTTCTTGGTTTTGGCTGATTATCTGATCCTCAATAGTAACTGGTGCTCTCAATATATTTCGTTGCAACTCTGCTTGTTTGAGCTCTGCTTCACTTACAGCTTTAAGCAAATTCATTTTAATTGGAATTTGATCCTGCTTTGAGAGCTTCTTTACCGTTTTACTCATACTTAAGAAGAATGTGTCTAAATCATCCATTTCCTGTTTTTTACTTCTTCTTGCGTGCGAGTTTTTCATAATTTCCACCAGATCGGCCAAGTTATTGTCCCTACTAGAACTGGCCTTTCTTTTGCTTGATGGATCGGATGTGGGAGTGTTGGTGTGGGATGGAGTGCTATCAGAGGAAAATAAATTAATTTCTTCGAGGGGAACGCTCTCTGGAGAAGGAAGAGGGGAATTAGCATCAGATACAGCAGCTTCCAGGTTTCCGGTAGTGTGACGGCCTTCTAAATATGGCTTCAAAATCGTTTAAATTTTATTCAAAATGTATATTTTCGTAATAAAGTTGAATATTTTTTACAAGATTAGTATCATCGGAAATTTGAGTCTTAGGCATTTCAACTAAATATGATGGGGAAGAATATGATGTGTAGGCTTGTGAAAAATTTCCAGAAGAAGAATTTATATTTTCTTGGTTTTGGCTGATTATCTGATCCTCAATAGTAACTGGTGCTCTCAATATATTTCGTTGCAACTCTGCTTGTTTGAGCTCTGCTTCACTTACAGCTTTAAGCAAATTCATTTTAATTGGAGTTTGATCCTGCTTTGAGAGCTTCTTTACCGTTTTACTCATACTTAAGAAGAATGTGTCTAAATCATCCATTTCCTGTTTTTTACTTCTTCTTGCGTGCGAGTTTTTCATAATTTCCACCAGATCGGCCAAGTTATTGTCCCTACTAGAACTGGCCTTTCTTTTGCTTGATGGATCGGATGTGGGAGTGTTGGTGTGGGATGGAGTGCTATCAGAGGAAAATAAATTAATTTCTTCGAGGGGAACGCTCTCTGGAGAAGGAAGAGGGGAATTAGCATCAGATACAGCAGCTTCCAGGTTTCCGGTAGTGTGACGGCCTTCTAAATATGGCTTCAAAAACGACATCTGTTCCTCGTACCGCCAAGGCGCAATAATTTTCCCTGCTTGTCCACTTTTTTTCTTGCGTCGTTTCATAGCATTGTTGAAGCAATTTCGCAACTTAGCCCAGTTTTCTCTACACATTTCAACTGCAACAATAATAATAAAAATTCTTAAAAAGTCAGTAGCTTTTGCGCACATGTACCATTGTCTATTCGAGCCTCTTACAAAGTCGATAATGCTGAAATTATAGTGACTGTAGGCCTAAGTTTTGGTTCGTAGTAAGGACAGTAGGTACCGAATGGGTTCCAAATAGTGGGACAAACGCAGCGTATGAAAGGTTTCACCCAGGTCCAATTACAATAAACGACTGTGTGACTACTTTGAACGGTTCTTGGACCGTCTCAATTGCAAACCAAAAGAAACCCTATATTCCCATATGGAAATATTCACTGTGTTATTTACTATTCACACAGCATCATCTAGCCCTAAACATACCTAATTTTTAAAAATTTGTATTATTTATTTTACAGATTCCTAGCTACGGGTAATTCATTTCGGAGCATTGGATTCAGTTATCGCATGGGTTTTTCTACTATACGTATAATTGTGCAGGAGGTTTGTGAAGCGATTTGGAAACATCTTGGACCTATCGTGATGCCGCAACCCACAGCGGAAATGTGGAAACGAATAGCAAATGATTTCACCCGCTTTTGGAATTTTCCAAACTGCATAGGAGCTCTAGATGGTAAACACGTGAACATAAAGTGTCCAATTAAAGGCGGCTCAGATTATTGGAACTACAAAGGTCAAAATTCCATAGTTCTTCTTGCTTTGGTAGATGCCCATTACAAATTTGTAGTGATAGACGTGGGCTCCTACGGAAGAAATAGTGACGGGGGAATTTTCGAAAAATCGACACTGGGTAAACTATTGGATCAAAAGAAATTGAACATACCAGAAGATCGACCTCTAATGCCAGGATCAGAACCATTGCCGTATATTATAGTCGGCGATGAAGCATTTCCCCTTAAACAATATTTACTGAGACCTTACAGCAAAAATGCTTTGCTCAATAATGAATCGAATAAAATTTTCAATTATCGATTGTCTAGGGCCAGAAGAATCGTGGAAAACGCATTTGGGATATTGAGAGCAAGGTGGCGGGTATTTCAAGGGCCTGTTCAGGTACAACCAGAAATGGTGGACAAAATAGTTCTAGCAGCATGCTGCCTCCATAACTATTTGGGCACCACTTTTGAGCTGCAGGATGAAAGAGGAACAGAACCTACACCACAACAATCATTCCATACATTGGATGGTCTTAGAAGGAATCACACGAAATATGCATATAATATCAGAGAAAAATTCAAACAATATTTCATCTCAAGCGAGGGTTCAGTGCCATGGCAATTAAATATGGTGAGAAGAGGATTACAAAATCCACCCAACGAAAATGATTAGTTCATGGATTATTTCTACCTACTATAAAAATAAAATGTATTAATAAATAAATGAAATGTTTTTTTTATTAACATTATGTGTATGACTTATGAAACATCAACTAGTACATAAGAAGCAAGTATGTACCTAATGACTTTAGAGAGACTACAACTCTGACTACAAATAAATACTCATGTCATTTCGAGTTAAAAGACAACAGGCTAAATTCGCATCATTTATTTTGGTGATTTGCTAAAAAAGTAATGAATGCATTTTGATAAACTTTTACCAATCCTTAATATCATAAATAAATAAGCAAACAAAAAAGGAATATGAAAATCCAATAGGTAATTGAGAAATACGTGCAAAAATATCATACACAAGTATAGGTACCACCTACCTACGTTATGAAAATGTAATACAATCATATTTATATAGAAGGACTATTAGATCTATATAAATATATACGGGTCGTATTTTTAACTCCTTTTTTTAAAGTGAATTATACAGAAATACCCCACATATTCATTTATTCAGTATTAAACGTACCTATACTGTGTATATATACTTACATAACCTACCCAATTCGAATTCATACAGTACGAATTTAGTAGCATGTATAGGTACTTGCTACAGAAATACCCACACATATTCAATTATTCAGTATAAAACGTGCCTATATGGTAGCCAATTCTTACAGTACAAATATGTTTTAGAAAATTATAGTATCAGGTAGGTACTTGCCAGGTTTGCCAATTTTCTGGGCTATTTCTTCCCATGCTGCATTTCTCAATGTAGCATCGCGATATTCTGCGGATTTAATATTGTAAATTACCTCGTAATTCTTAATTAAATCGATGAATTGTTCATCTGCCATCTTTTCAAAATCTAACTGACGTGTTTCGAATGTATATTTCTATAGAAACACACTAATCTACGCCACCTTGGCATCTACAATCCCCTACACCTTCCCCCGTCGATCTGGATCGGCGGATATCGCGTTGCGTGGGCCGCGTGGGATAGCGTTGCGTATGATAGCGTCGGTGTAGTGTGTTTCTTGACAAATAAATTCAAGGGTCCAGATATCGCGTGGCGTCGCGTACGTGGCGTACGTGGGCATAGTCTGTTCCTACCTTTAAGGTAGGAACAGACTATGCCCACGTACGCCACGTACGCGACGCCACGCGATATCTGGACCCTTGAATTTATTTGTCAAGAAACACACTACACCGACGCTATCATACGCAACGCTATCCCACGCGGCCTACGCAACGCGATATCCGCCGATCCAGATCGACGGGGGAAGGTGTAGGGGATCGTAGATGCCAAGGTGGCGTAATAAAGTGCGTTTCTATAGAAATATACATTCGAAACGCGTCAGTTAGATTTTGTAAAGATGGCAGACGAACAATTCATCGATTTAATTATGAATTACGAGGTAATTTACAATATTAAATCCGCGGAATATCGCGATGCTACATTGAGAAATGCGGCATGGGAAGAAATAGCACAGAAAATTGGCAAACCTGGTAAGTATACCTACCTACCTGATACTATAATTTTCTAAAACATATTCGTACTGTAAAACAATCGGTGTACGGGAATTGTAGATGCCGAGGTGGCGTAGATTAGTGCGTTTCTATAGAAATATACATTCGAAGCGCGTCGGTTAGATTTTGTAAAGATGGCAGACGAACAATTCATCGATTTAATTAAGAATTACGAGGTGATTTACAATATTAAATCCGCGGAATATCGCGATGCTACATTGAGAAATGCGGCATGGGAAGAAATAGCACAGAAAATTGGCAAACCTGGCAAGTACTTACCTGATACTATAATTTTCTAAAACATATTTGTACTGTAAAGCAATTGGCTACCATATTGGCACGTTTTATACTGAATAATTGAATATGTGTGGGCATTTCTGTAGCAACTACCTATACATGCTACTAAATTCGTACTGTATGAATTCGAATTGGGTAGGTTATGTAAGTATATATACACAGTATAGGTAGGTACGTTTAATACTGAATAAATGAATATGTGGGGTATTTCTGTATAATTCACTCTAAAAAAAGGAGTTAAAATACGACCCGTATATATTTATATAGATCTAATAGTCCTTCTATATAAATATGATTGTATTACATTTTCATAACGTAGGTAGGTAGGTGGTACCTATACTTGTGTATGATATATTTGCACGTATTTCTCAATTACCTATTGGATTTTCATATTCCTTTTTTGTTTGCTTATTTATTTATGATATTAACGATTGGTAAAAGTTTATCAAAATGCATTCGTTACTTTTTTAGCAAATCACCAAAATAAATGATGCGAATTTAGCCTGTTGTCTTTTAACTCGAAATGACATGAGTATTTATTTGTAGTCAGAGTTGTAGTCTCTCTAAAGTCATTAGGTACATACTTGCTTCTTATGTACTAGTTGATGTTTCATAAGTCATACACATAATGTTAATAAAAAAACATTTCATTTATTTATTAATACATTTTATTTTTATAGTAGGTAGAAATAATCCATGAACTAATCATTTTCGTTGGGTGGTGGATTTTGTAATCCTCTTCTCACCAAATTTAATTGCCATGGCACTGAACCCTCGCTTGAGATGAAATATTGTTTGAATTTTTCTCTGATATTATATGCATATTTCGTGTGATTCCTTCTAAGACCATCCAATTTATGGAATGATTGTTGTGGTGTAGGTTCTGTTCCTCTTTCATCCTGCTGCTCAAAAGTGGTGCCCAAATAGTTATGGAGGCAGCATGCTGCTAGAACTATTTTGTCCACCATTTCTGGTTGTACCTGAACAGGCCCTTGAAATACCCGCCACCTTGCTCTCAATATCCCAAATGCGTTTTCCACGATTCTTCTGGCCCTAGACAATCGATAATTGAAAATTTTATTCGATTCATTATTGAGCAAAGCATTTTTGCTGTAAGGTCTCAGTAAATATTGTTTAAGGGGAAATGCTTCATCGCCGACTATAATATACGGCAATGGTTCTGATCCTGGCATTAGAGGTCGATCTTCTGGTATGTTCAATTTCTTTTGATCCAATAGTTTACCCAGTGTTGATTTTTCGAAAATTCCCCCGTCACTATTTCTTCCGTAGGAGCCCACGTCTATCACTACAAATTTGTAATGGGCATCTACCAAAGCAAGAAGAACTATGGAATTTTGACCTTTGTAGTTCCAATAATCTGAGCCGCCTTTAATTGGACATTTTATGTTCACGTGTTTACCATCTAGAGCTCCTATGCAGTTTGGAAAATTCCAAAAGCGGGTGAAATCATTTGCTATTCGTTTCCACATTTCCGCTGTGGGTTGCGGCATCACGATAGGTCCAAGATGTTTCCAAATCGTTTCACAAACCTCCTGCACAATTATACGTATAGTAGAAAAACCCATGCGATAACTGAATCCAATGCTCCGAAATGAATTACCCGTAGCTAGGAATCTGTAAAATAAATAATACAAATTTTTAAAAATTAGGTATGTTTAGGGCTAGATGATGCTGTGTGAATAGTAAATAACACAGTGAATATTTCCATATGGGAATATAGGGCTTCTTTTGGTTTGCAATTGAGACGGTCCAAGAACCGTTCAAAGTAGTCACACAGTCGTTTATTGTAATTGGACCTGGGTGAAACCTTTCATACGCTGCGTTTGTTCCACTATTTGGAACCCATTCGGTACCTACTGTCCTTACTACGAACCAAAACTTAGGCCTACAGTCACTATAATTTCAGCATTATCGACTTTGTAAGAGGCTCGTATAGACAATGGTACATGTGCGCAAAAGCTACTGACTTTTTAAGAATTTTTATTATTATTGTTGCAGTTGAAATTTGTAGAGAAAATTGGGCTAAGTTGCGAAATTGCTTCAACAATGCCATGAAACGACGCAAGAAAAAAAGTGGACAAGCAGGGAAAATTATTGCGCCTTGGCGGTACGAGGAACGGATGTCGTTTTTGAAGCCATATTTAGATGGCCGTCGCACTACCGGAAACCTGGGAGCTGCTGTTTCTGATGCTAATTCCCCTCTTCCTTCTCCAGACACCGTTCCCCTCGAAGAAATCCATTTATTGTCCTCTGATAGCACTCCATCCCACACCAACACTCCCACATCCAATCAATCAATCAATCAATCAATCAAAAGAAAGGCCAGTTCTAGTAGGGACAATAACTTGGCCGATCTGGTGGAAATGATGAAAAACTCGCACGCAAGAAGAAGTAAAAAACAGGAAATGGACGATTTAGACACATTCTTCTTAAGTATGAGTAAAACGGTGAAGAAGCTCTCAAAGCAAGATCAAATTCCGATTAAAATGAATTTGCTCAAAGCTGTAAGTGCTGCAGAGCTCAAACAAGCAGAGTTGCAACGGAATATATTGAGAGCACCAGTTACTATCGAGGATCAGATAATCAGCCAAAACCAAGAAAATATAAATTCTTCTTCTGAAAATTTCTCACAAGCCTACACATCATATTCTTCCCCATCATATTTAGTTGAAATGCCTAAGACTCAAATTTCCGATGATACTAATCTGGTAAAAAATATTCAACTTTATTACGAAAATATACATTTTGAATAAAATTCGAACGATTTTGAAGCCATATTTAGAAGGCCGTCGCACTACCGGAAACCTGGGAGCTGCTGTTTCTGATGCTAATTCCCCTCTTCCTTCTCCAGACACCGTTCCCCTCGAAGAAATCCATTTATTGTCCTCTGATAGCACTCCATCCCACACCAACACTCCCACATCCAATCAATCAATCAATCAAAAGAAAGGCCAGTTCTAGTAGGGACAATAACTTGGCCGATCTGGTGGAAATGATGAAAAACTCGCACGCAAGAAGAAGTAAAAAACAGGAAATGGACGATTTAGACACATATTCTTCTTAAGTATGAGTAAAACGGTAAAGAAGCTCTCAAAGCAGGTTCAAATTCCAATTAAAATGAATTTGCTTAAAGCTGTAAGTGAAGCAGAGCTCAAACAAGCACAGTTGCAACGAAATATATTGAGAGCACCAGTTACTACCGAGGATCAGATAATCAGCCGAAACCAAGAAAATATAAATTCTTCTTCTGGAAATTTTTCACAAGCCTACCCATCATATTCTTCCCCATCATATTTAGTTGAAATGCCTAAGACTCAAATTTCCGATGATATTAATCTTGTAAAAAATATTCAACTTTATTACGAAAATATACATTTTGAATAAAATTTTCCTAAACAATTTCTATATTTATTGTTTATAATATATTTCATGAGCAGACGAAACATTCAGGCTCTGTGGATCGAAAAAGTAAACTGCCGAACATATATAGTTTGCGGAGGCTCAAAGACGGCCAACCTAAGAATTTTACAAATGGGTGAGCCATTTCTGAATATTCACGAAGTGATAACCAAGCTCCTAGTACGCATCAGATATATTAACACCACTTGGGCAAAACTATAACGCGATTTTCCCAGAACATACGCGCAAAATGATAATTTATACTTACCTTAGACAAACCGCTACTCTTTCTCTGCTACTTATCGGCTTCCGAAGATGTGTATTCTCTTTTTGTATATCGGATTCGATCATACCATGAATCTCCTCAAACTGTACTTTAGACATGCGGAAGTACATAAAAAATCGGTCTTCGTCAGATTCTAGTCTCCGCATCAATGTATGATATTCTCCATTTTTCTCTCTGTCTTTATTTATATTGTGTATCCAACATCTTCTCTTCTTAATTCTTTTTTTTTTCTTGAGGCACGGACATATTCATGTACAAACAACAAACTCAATGAATCTTCCTCAAATTCACTATCTGAATCAGAAAACATCGTACTACTGACAAATGAAAACGACTGATGTCAGTATGCGTTGCGTACGTGGGTCAAGTGTGCACGCTAGCTTTCCCACGTTGCGTCGCGTACGTGGCGTACGTGGGCATAGTCTGTTTCTACCTTTATTGGTTTATTTAATTCTCTTGTTCACACTAATGAATCCCGTTATGTAGCGATGAAAAATTCAACTATTTAGTATCAGCCCTTCAGGGCCAGCCCTTAAAGTTAATACAGCATTATGAATTTTCTGGAAACCATTATGAATCCGCCTACAATTCTCTTGTTCAACGCTATATGAATACACGGTTGCTTGCAAAATGTCATTGTCGCCGCATTGAGGGCATGGGAAAAATTAAATCAAAAGTTCCAAATGCACTTAGAAATTTGTTAGACACCTTTCAGGAAAATATATGCGCTTTGAAAAATTTACAATTTGCCACTGATCAAAGGAATTTCGTATTACATATGATGCTGTATGATCGACTAGATGATGACTTGGTATCTCGATTCGAACATTCTTTCGGCTCTTCTGAGGTTCCTAAATATAGTGATCTTACTGAATTTTTGGAACGCGAGTGTACGGCTTTAGATATGCTTAATGATAAAACAGGTGTCGCTAACTTTTCTCCACCGGCTGCCAGTAGCAACAAATCAAGATCTGTAATAGTAAAAAACAAAATTCCTAATTTTTTCGTAGGCAAAAACATAAATCCAGATGAAACTACTTTGGCTAAATGTATAATCTGTAAGGGGGACCACTCCATATTCAAATGTTCCACTTTCCTCAATAGAATTCCTTTTGATCGATATAATCTTGCCAAAAGATTAAATTTATGCCTTAATTGCTTATCTAGTTTACATTATATTACTTCTTGCAAGTCAAAGGTAACTTGTCATCATTGTTCGCTAAAGCATCATACTTTTCTACATTTCTAAGAAAGGGATGCTACAAAGTCAGATCTTAGTGAAGGTTCTCCTAGTACTTCTAATAAAGCAAATGAATCGCAATCAAATTCAAGTTCAATTTTCTGGAGCTGGCGTTCTGAAATCCAGGAAAATGGCTTGTGTTCTTCTCTCTACTGCTATGGTCGAGATATTAGATTGCATGGTGTTTATCAGACACTAAGGTGCCTTATTGATTCTGGAAGTATGTCTTCCTTCATATCTAATAAAGCTGTTTCTCGCTTAGGACTAAAATTAGAAAATAATATGATATAAGTAACTGGCTTGAACTCTTCCAAATCTTGTGTCAGCAAGGGTTTGTTTGCTATTACCCTTAAACCTATCAATCAAGAGTCGCCAATTCTATATACGAATGCTTCGGTAATTAACAAAATTACCGACAAGCTTCCAACCTTTTCTGTACCTGCTATTATAGGTGATGAATTCAAGATCTTAAAGCTAGCAGATTCAACCTTTCCTGTTCCCGGAAATATAGATATCTTATTGGGAGCTGAAATGTTTCCTAAAATTCTTACCAATGGTCACATCACTGGCTTAAATGGTGTTAATGCATTTAGTTCAGTCTTTGGCTATATTCTTATGGGAAGTGTGATTGATGGTTCAAGAAACACTGCATCGTCCTCAACATTTTTTTGTGAGATAAATAGTCAACATAGTGATGACGATCTTTCAGAAATTTTGAAGAATTTTTGGGAGATTGAATCTGTACCTTCTCTGCCTCCAATCATTCCCTCTGATAATCTATGCGAGAAAATTTGTGTCATAAACGGGATTCTTCTGGTAGATATATTGTTTCTTTGCCGTTCTTAAGTGAAGTACCTAGCTTCACTGGTATGAGAGAGCTAGCGTCTCAAAGGTTTCTTTCACTTGAACGCCGACTTTTAAGGAATCCTTCTTTATACCAGCAGTATTCAGATTTTATGAGAGACTATCTTGATTGTGGGCATATGGAAATTGTACCTGAGGATGATTTAAGTGCAAATCCATATAACCTTATCCATCACTGTGTTTTTAAGCCGTCTAGTGCTCACACAAAACTGCGTGTTGTCTTCAACGCAAGTGCCAGAGCTCCTCCTGGTTCTTCGCTTAATGACTGCCTTTTAACGGGCCCCAAATTACAATCTGATATAGTGTCACTTTTATTAAGATTCAGGTTACATAAGTTTGTACTGATGTTCTGATATCAAGCAAATGTACAGAAATATCTGGGTAGAACCTAGTCATTACGATTTCCAACGAATCTTCTGGAGATTCTCTCCCAACGATTCCTTATCAACTTATCTCTTGAAAACCGTCACATATGGAGTCTCATCTGCTCCCTTTTTAGCTCTACGTTGTCTTGTGCAATTAGTTCACGATGAAGGAGAGAGGTTTCCTCTGGCTGCAAGGGCCTTGTGTGAGGACACCTATATCGATGACGTGGTTACTGGAACTTCGTCTTTGGAAGAAGCGAAAATTCTTCAAAGACAATTACTGGATCTATTAGAACAGGGTGGTTTTCAATTGCGGAAGTGGTCGAGTAATCACCCTACTTTATTGGAAAATTTGCCTGATTCATTACGTAACATAGATCCTCTTGACTTCAGTACATATTCTAGTTCGAAGTCTTTTAAAATCCTTGGATTATTATGGAACCCACATACAGATACTTTTTCGTTCTCTGTAGATCCTCAGAATAAAACCAAATGTTCAAAGCATCAAATTTTGTCCCAATTGGCTCGGATATATGATCCGCTTGGATATTTGTGTCCAGTTAGTTTCCTTATAAAATACCTTATTCAACGACTTTGGATGATTGGTCTCAAATGGGATGAAGAACCACCAGATGAAATTTTACGCTTATGGGAGCGTTTACAATCTCAACTTCATATATTATCCAAATTTTCCATAAATAGAAATCTACTTCACTCGTCCTCTTCTATTTCCGAATTGCATGGATTTTGTGATAGTTCGGATTAGGGGTATTGTGCAGTTCTGTATTAACGAAAAATTTCTTGCGAAGGTACCGTCGCTACAAAGTTTATTATTTCCAAGAGTAAAGTAGCTCCGCTTAAAAAATTATGCATCCCTCGATTAGAGTTGTATGGGGCAGTTATGCTAGCTAAATTAATATCTTTTATACTGAAAACCTCTTCTGATAAGTTTTCTTTCCACAATATTTATACATGGGCGGATTCTCAGGTCGTCCTTGCATGGCTCCGTTCTCCATCATACCGGTGGATACCTTTGTAGCGAACAGGGTCGCATATATACAAGAGAAACTTCCTGATGTTAATTGGCGTTACTTTGATTCTCGCAACAACCCAGCTGATCTGGGTAGCCGAGGTCTATTTCTATCGGATTTTATTAAGAGCGCCATCTGGTTGAAAGGTCCTGATTTCTTATCCTGCTGTCAAGAATCTCAATTCACCGCTACTGAACACTCTGAGGAATTCAACACTAATGATATAGTTTGTGAAGAGAGAAAAATTTCTTTGATAGCAACACCTCAAACTATTCACTTTTGTGAAACACTACTTACCTTTTACTCCAACAATTTTACGCATTGGTTCATATATGCTTCGTTTTATCCACAATATATCACATCCAAACGAATATCGAAAAGGCCCTCTACTAACTTCTGAGTTGAACGATGTACTATTAATTCTCTCAAAATATACGCAGCATAAAGCTTTCAGTGATGTTCTATCAACTGACAAATTATCAAAACCTTTAAGAAAACTAAATGTTTTTATTCATAATGATGGTTTGCTCCGTGTGGGGGGGCGCATAAAATTTTCTGATCTTCACCATAGCGCTAAATATCCTATATTGTTACCGAGAAATAGTCTTTTAACGAATCATTTAATCTCTTATTATCGCAAAAAGTACTTTCACATAGGACCTCGTCAGTTACAATTTTTGTCAATTCAACGGTTTTGGATTATATCACCGCGACGCGCAATCAATTCTGTTTTATCAAAATGTGTAATTTGTTTTAAATCGAAACCTAAGGTATGCCAACCACCAATGGGTGATTTGTCCCGATCAAGGTTTTTCATGATTAAAGCATTTTTACATACGGGAACCGATTATGATGGTCCATTCACTATTGCCCCTATGAAGAAATATAGGGGACAAAAAACTTCTAAAGCTTACATCTGTCTTTTTGTGTGCCACTCAACAAAAGCACTTCATTTGGAATTGGCGAACGATTTGTCCTCAGAATCCTTTTTGGCCGCTCCTCAGAGATTCATTGCCCGAAGAGGACGATGTACCGACTTGTACTGCGACAATGGTACAAATTTTGTGGGTGCAAATCTTGAATTGATTAATTTGATGCAAAAGTCTGCTGAAAAGGAAACGATTAATTTTCATTTTAATCCACCCTCTGGTAGTCATTTTGGTGGCCTGTTTGAAGCCGCTGTAAAATCAGTAAAAACACATATTTATCGAGTTATTGGAGATCAAATTCTAACATATTAAGAGTTCTATACCTTTTTAACTTTAGTAGAGTCTATTCTGAATTCGAGGCTTATGTGCCCTCTAAATTCAGATCCAGATGATTTGAATAGTTTAACCCCTGGTCATTTCCTGACAATGGAACCACTTACGGCAATACCTGTTCCTGACATAACATCTGTACCCATCAATCGTTTATCTAGGTGGCAACTTCTACAAAATCTTCATCAAAATTTTTGGTCACGATGGCGAAAGGAATATTTGCATACGCTACAACAACGCGGTAAATGGGTCGATCCTATCACTCCTGTTGATGTGGGAAAAATGGTTTTAATAAAAGCTGATAATGTTCCCCCTAATCAGTGGCGTCTGGCTCGAATACGAGCTCTATTTAAAGGAAGCGATGGAGTTTCACGAGTGGCTGAGGTCCAAACTCGAGACGGAATCCTAACTAGGCCTCTTGTTAAGCTCTGTCCATTACCAGATAATGGCGATTAATTTTTTGCGCGTATGTTCTGGGGAACATCGCGTTATAGTTTTGCCCAAATGTCTGTAACTTTCGAATTTTTTGACGAAATTGGTCTCAAACGATTCAGTTCGACTCCCCAATGAAGAATTCGAGGTCAAATTTGATTCTGTCCGTCCGGCCGTCCGGCCGTTGCCACGATAACTTGAGAACGAAAAGAGCTAGCGACTTGAAATTTTCAGGGTGGATGGCGCATCGCAATACGACGGACAAGTTCGTTAATGGGCATAATCGACCCAGTGGTTTCCGAGTAATAATTTTGTTTTCAACCAATATAAATCCGATCGAATTGAAACTAAGTGTGTAGTTGTAGAATATGAACCTAAGCACGTTCATGAAATTTTGGGCGAATCGTGAGGCTAGAAAATTTTAAAAAAATTATTAAAAAATATTTTTGTTGTCACGATAACCTGAGAACGGAAAGAGATAGCGGCTTGAAAATTTCAGGTTAGGTTGTGCATCTGAATGCGACATTTGAGTTTGTTTATGAGCATAATCGGCCAAACGGTTTTAGAGTTATAGCCATCTGAAAATTTCTGAAATTTGGTGGTTTTTTTTTCCTCATTAACTCGAAAAATACTAAACCGATTGAATTCAAACTTGGTTATTAGTTGTAGATTACCAACGCGAAAATGTTTGCAAAATTTGGTGAGGATAGCATTTGTAGAAAATTTTTAATAAATCATTGAAAATAAAAAAAAAAATTCTATATATCAGTAACTATCCGTTCGAAATTGCTGAAATTTTGCAAGAGCGTTCATAACCTAACTCTACTGCCAAGTTTCAAGTTTTAACACAATCGGTTGAATATTGTTGGAGATTCGAGCATTCTTGTGTGAGTTCAGTAAATGGGTGACCGTTGCCTCGATAACTTTCGAACGAAAGAATATAGGGACATGTAATTTTCAGGGTAGGTTGCGTATCCGAAAAGGAGAGTTGAGTTTGTTTTTGGGCATAATCGGTTTAACGGTTTCCGAGTTATATCCACCTGGAATATTATTTCCTTGATAACTAAAAAAATAAAGATTCGATTGAATTGAAGCTTGGTAACTAGTAGTAGAAAATCAGCATAAAGACGTGTTTAAAATTTTGTAAGAACCGTACCCCTAGAAAATTTGAAAAAAATGACGAAAAAAAAAAATTTAAGAACCGCACCTCTAGAAAATTTAAAAAAAATCACGAAAAAAAAATTGGTTCAAGCACTGACGTGAAGTCAAAAGCTTTTGCGCGTATGTTCTATTGTCCATTCTTCTGTATTGGACACCCTTAATCGAATTTACCATGGTTAATTATGTTGTCCATTCTCCTGTATTGGACACTTAATTCGAATTTACCATGGTAAATTTGAATTAAGTCTCCAATACAGGAGAATGGACAACATAATTAACCATGGTAAATTCGATTAAGGGTGTCCAATACAGAAGAATGGACAATAGAACATACGCGCAAAAGCTTCTGACTTCACGTCAGTGCTTGAACCAATTTTTTTTTCCTTTCTTTATATTTATTCTATTTTCTTTATTATCAATTTAATGTATAGTTGCTTAATAATATACGCAACTTCGTTTTTTTTTTTTTGGTAGTTTTAGCGTTTAAAAATGGTTTCGCATTTTTGCCGGGCAGGAAATGTTGGCGAATCTCTTATTTTGGAATCATTTTTAATTTCAACCATTCATATTTATGAATAACACCAAGGGGCACTAGTTGATTCCTGAGATCGTCAGTTTCAGGCATACGGTGTTCAAATATGCGCTAATTAACATATTGTGCGTAATACTTGTTCTGATCTCGATTTGATATCACGCTACATTTTTTTCGCTATAAAAGGCTAATATTTTCTTGAACCAAACTCTAAATCTCTAGTTTGGTGATTTAATACAATTGTGTGAAACGCTTTAAAATCCTGTGAATTTGGTGTATAAACCTCTTGGACTTAGTCTGGAGAAAGCAGCCCTACACATAGAGAGTACTCTCAGGACTTCGACTGCAGGAAATCCTAGGTGAGTTCGCTAGTGTCCTCTTGTTGTTTGTTTTGCTTATTTTATATTCTTTCATAAAATTACAGTCCATTCATCTCTCCAACTTAAGAGTTACCGCAACACATGACGTTGTCTAAATCATTCATTCCAGCAATCGTACAAATATGAGATATATAATATAATATCATACTTTTTGTTGGTTGATATTTTCATGCCGATGGTCAATCCATGTGATGATGGGAATGGTAATGGTAAGTTAATAATATTGAGTTCAGAATATCTCCACTAAAAATAAAACTGGAATATTGGTGGATTGGAGTGGATTTGAGAAAAGATTTCTTTTATCGTTCATCATAGAATTGAGGAATGAATATCTCGGATGAGTTCGTTGTTGGGTAGAATTCGTCTATTGGTTTTGGATTGATCATTTTTGGCACTCTTGTTGAATTTAAATTTTTCTATGATGTTTGAATTCAATTTCTGCTAAGATGAAGTTCTTTCATAAGAAGCCATTGATATTATTCCCAACTCTGAGAAACCAATACTGTCGGAGTTATAATTTGTCTGTTTTTAACTCCAACAAGCTTATACTTTCGGAGATATGATTCTGTGAAATGTTTTCACAGAATGCTATAATTATTCTATCTAAGCTTTATTATATACTCTGTGTTCATACTCGTACACACAGAATATATCGTTAGGTTACCTAACGATATGTTCTGTGCTCGAGTCAGATTCATTTCAGCTATTTTAATTTGATTTCTTCCATGGTGCAGTTCTCATTCTCAGATTTCTCATTTAATCTTGATAAATATACTATTATTTGAATTGAATTTCCTTCATGATGCAGTTCTATCATAAGAATACATTGATATAATTCCCAACTCTGAGAAACCAATACTTTCGGAGATATAATTTGTCTGTTTGAACTAGAGCGCCAGAAAGCTCCTGTCTACAGGGCTTGAACCCATTTTTTTTATTTAAATATTAGTATAAGTGGCATTTGAGGCTTGTAGATAGCTTCAATGTTTTCACTCACAATTGGTTTTATCTTTTATGCCTCTATTGAATTGACTGAAATCTTATTTTCAATAATTCAGGAACTAATTGGAGGGATGAAATAGAAGGAAAATAAATTCAATCCGGAAGTATCGTCTAACGTGTAATATATGATTAAAAATATGTTTCTATGAAAAATAGAATTAAATGAAGTAAACAATATAAAAATGGAAAATTTAATTGAAATTATATTTCGCCATTCAGAAAAATGATTTGGTTCAAGTAGAGGGACTAGGCGGGTTCTCGACCAAAGTTGACCTATGACCTCCCTTAATGGTGTCTGGGGGTCTGATGTGGATGACGTCGGGCGGATGACGTCATGATCGAAAATTTTCTGGATGGACGCTTGATATGAACCCGGGGAGTTTGGGTGAGAGTTTGGGTGCTTGCCGCTAAGCCACAGGGGCCGTAAGAATTTGGGATGTTTGGTGCTATAAAGGGAACACATCAGAGTGACGCATGATTGAAATTAACGTGAAGTCAGGAACTTTTGCGCGCATTGTCCATTCTCCTGTATTGGAATTGGATATTCGTACACAATTTATCCGGTAAAAAAATTTTTAATTTATGATATATGATATTAGTAGAATTTTCGTATTATTATTGGGTAGGCATTATACGTTTATTTGAATGGGAATACCGGGGGGATTATTTGTGAATCTTTTGGTTTACGCGGTCGAGATATATAACTTTGGGGGATGATTGTGTGGTTTTGAAAATTTGTTGTCATAATGAATAAAATCAATGGAAAGCGTGTTTGTCAGCAAGCGGATCGAGGGATTTGATATCCTCAATTCCTCTCATTTACATCGATCAGAAAAAATCTGTTAAGTTGAGCGACCTCGTCTCGCCCTAGTAATAGCTTCATTTCTACTATCACAAATTGTTTACCATCCGATTTGTTACTACGACGATTATTTAATACTGGAAAGTGTTATACAGGGTGATTCTTCAAGTTGTAATGTAAGCATACATTCCTCACATCAAATAAGTAAATTTTTGCGCGTATGTTATGGGGAACATCGCTTTATCATTATGTCTAAATGTAGGTGGCGCGTCCTAATATCGGGATTCGAATCCGCATTTTCACTCAGCAGCGACTCACGTTATAGAAATTAGATGAAACCAGAATCGAACGTCATATGGTACATTTCAGGCTTGTAGACCACCCACACATGTAACTAACGGACTCTTTTACATAAACAAAATATAGGTCTAGATCCTTTTTTCGAATTATTATTGGGGCGGCATTTATCGTTTATATGAAAGGGAATACCATAGATTATTTATGAATCTTTCGGTTTACGCAGACGAGCAATATAAGGGATTCCAGTGTTTTCAAAAACAATTTATGTTGTGGTTTTCAGCAGACCCATTGTGAAGCACTTACGTGAAGTCAGGAGCTTTTGCGCGCATTGTCCATTCTCATGTATTGGAATTGGATTGTTAATGGGGATGAGACTCGTATCAACCGTAGGTATATGACCCTTTGCATTGTGCGTATCGGTTTCAGGTAATTATGATATATGATATTCGTAGAATTTTCATCATATGAAGTTTGATGCATGAGTCGGAGGTACTAGATCCTTTTTTCGAATTATTATTGGGGCGGCATTTATCGTTTATATGAAAGGGAATACTATAGATTATTTATGAATCTTTCGGTTTACGCAGACGAGCAATATAAGGGATTCCAGTGTTTTCAAAAACAATTTATGTTGTGGTTTTCAGCAGACCCATTGTGAAGCACTGACGTGAAGTCAGGAGCTTTTGCGCGCATTCGGTGATTTTTATGTGTAAATTCCTATGAGGATTTCTAAGCTCGATTTTAGCAAAAATGGTTCTTTTCATATGAATATATGTAGATTTCTCAGCATCTCTAGATGATTGGAAAATTATTACTGTTCTTCACAGCAATCGCACCCTTGTCTCCACACAATACTTTTTCAACCAAATAAACATCATGCTGCTTTGTTTTTTGCAATTCTTCTTGATATTAAGCACCACTTATTGGTCTACCGGAAAGTAGGTAACTCACTGGGTAGGTAAGTCGGACTTTTGTGATTTTAAATAGTTCAGTAGTCCATTGATACCCTTTTGTGAAAAAGTGTCTAAATTTACGTACAATATGACCCTTCTGAAATTTATAAGTTCATGCTATTTTTATGTGACTGTAGGCTTATTTATATATGTCGTTCTTTGTATTAACGTCACGGGGTTTCATGCCAATAGTTCAATGTTTTTTATTATTATACCAATTTCACTACATCTTGAAGGATCAATCGATATGTTCCACTGAATTTTTTGTAAAGCACCTCTTTCAACGTTCTTATGGCCCTCTCCACTGTTGAAGCCTTCTTGTCACTATACGTATTATATGATGCTTTTTAACAACTGGTTCATGAAATTGTCGGTTGAAAAAATTCAATTCATCGATCAGATTGCAGGTTGCTAGGTGCCATGCTTGAGGATATCGAGAAAAGACAACCAGTTTTCCTTTTCAATGCTTGAGCACATATGAATTTAGAAAAGCAATAAATTACAACGAGAACTAACATTACTTGGGGGCAAGCTTATCAAGCTATCATAAATGCATTGTGGGGTTGCATACTTTTGATTTGGCAGTGAGCTAACATAACAACAAATATATTGGGTGATTGTATTCGAATAAATTCCATTTTTGATGTATTATGGATACTTTAACAGAGCATATGAGACATATTTTCGGTCATTTCAACGTGAGCACAATTGTTTTAGAAAAAAACTTTGGTTACTCGACATTGATACGGTTTTATTTTCAGTCTTTCGTCCTTACAGTTTTCTAACACTTCATTTCATAATGTCATTGTATATAGAAGTCTTCTATGTACGATGATAATGTTAATAATTTCTGTAACAGAAGGTATGCTGCATTACCGGTAGATGTCATGTTATAAGATCCGTTTAATTCATCTTGCATTCAAACTATCGAAATTAATATAAACACGTTTTTTTCAATTTTTTTCATATTGCTTATCTCTTTATTTGAGTTCTTCAGAAAATGAATTAAGAATTTCGTTATTTTTTGATCGTAGCCATCGCAGAGTTGAGAATGAAAGTTTTGACGAGCATTGAAGTTGAAAAGCAGCATTTTTTCAAATTTCTAAGTATTTAGTAGCGAATTAATTTTACTGTTGGGACATTAAGCAATTAAATTTGGATAGCCTAGTCGGATTTTATTCCATTCTTTTCGAAGCTGCAATTAAGTGAAAAATCCTCGACTACGAGGGTAAGTTACACTGTGTTCAGTTCAAATTCAATTTAAAAATAGCATATCATTTTTTTCTCATTTTATTCTCAGATTTTTTTATGGTGATTTTCACATCTAGACGTAGTGTTTTTTTTTCGAGTTCTACACGGGAATTTTGGGTTGAATGGTGCATGCCTCCTGGGACAGATTGGTTTAATGGTTAATAGCTGAATCCATAGGAAAACCCCCACATCATATTGTTTCATTTATGGTAAAATCCTGTGCAATTCACTTGGGGGAGGAGTTCATCCAGACTTTTAAGATAAGTTTCTTATCGTATTTGGTTCCCGCATACTCATTCAAATTAGTAGTTAAATTGGACAACATTTTTTAAAATCTCCTGTTGCTAATTTCTATTTGATCTCACATTTTTGTATTTTTCAATTTTCATTGTACCCCAAAATTATTAGTTTCAAGTATCAATTGTAATAGTTGAATTTTTGCTAATTCAACCTTTTATATTTCAATTTTCACAAATCATCCCATTAAAATTCAAAATTAAGATTTTATATTCAATTTCATATTATTGCTCATTTTCTCTAATTCATCAATTTAATAATCGAGTTGACTGGTTTGGATTTTCTACATTCGTAGAAAGAAATAAATAGTGACCATTGTTCAAAGTGCACGGTATTTTTGTATTACATTGGTTTTTGGATTGTTCATTTCCTGTATTCAATGCTTGAGCACATATGAATTTGCAATCAATTACAACGAGAACTACTTGTGACAAGCTTATCAAGCTATCCTAAGTGCATTGGGATTGTATACTTTTGATTTGGCAGTGAGCTAACATAACAACAAATGTGGGTGGTTGTATACAAACAAATTCCATTTTTGATGTATTATGGGGCGTGACAAACACGCGTATCGAATATTCAGACAAAAACATTCACAGAGATAAGAATGCGCAGAAAAAATAGGTTGGGTATATTTCAGTAATATGTAACATCCCTTATATATTTTTGAAGAATTCCAAGCGTAAATAACCCAAAGCAGAGGGGATTTTAGCATGTATATATATTCGAGTAGAAACCTCACTCCACAAAACAGAGTACTACGTCTGTTGAACCACCGCATCGACAAAGGTAAGAGTTTTTTTTAATTCGCAAAGATATTCTTGTACTAAAACTTTCATTATTCTTTCCAATAGATGGAAAATTCATTAAATCGAATCAAAGAAGTGCTTTTGGATCAGGGCGTAGACATCGATCCCTGGTATAAAGATGAAGATGACGAAGACAACATTTTCGATGAATATGAGTATTTCTCATACGAAGGAGGAAATAGTGGAGCTGCAGATGAAAAAGAAGAGAAGAAGCAGGATATCGAATTGGAGAATATGTGAGTATGTGTGGTACAATTATAATCAATCAAAATAATCTGAACATTATTTTTTTCAAATCAGGACCTAATAAGGAAATGTTGGTGGTAGTAGAATATATGAGAGTAATTGTACTATGCATGAATAAGAGATTATTTGTAATCAAAAATATGTCGTATTGATTTATTTGAATTGAACAAATATTTATATATATTCTTTTTTTTTCAGATCCTCTGCCACTAATACAAAATCAGCCGAATAAAATGTAAATTGTGGTGGAAAAAAATTAAAGAATTAAAAAACACAACATGATGCATTTATTTGTGTAAACTTTTATTCGTATATACAAAGCAATAAATTCATGAAATTCTACGCTCGTAATAGACACCAATATTCCCAGCACAATCATAAAAATTTATAGAATTCCTTTAAATATACAACGATTGAAAATATAAAGAATTCTAACATGAGATTCATTATTCTCAGTATCAAATTTGAAATTAATATTTTATATCATGATTTCTTTCAAAAGATTACTCATTACAATTGGCTTTATAATGCAATATACTGTATACTAGGAGTAAATAGTCAAAAGGGAAGGAAAAAAAATCTCCGCAAAAACAGTGATCTCAGTTAGTGTGACAGCACTACATGCAGCACCTCAAACACATTCTTTATAGACATTCAATAGAACACAGGAAGAATATTTATTGTGTACATAACAAAATTGAGATTCAACAGCAACAAGTTATTAACAAATCAGCTTTTCACAATTATTAGCGCGTCTTTTTTGATTAAATGAATAATGTTGATCATTATTCATTTCCCTTAATTTCGAGTTATTCTGATGAACGATGCTTAAATAATTTGAGATGATTTGTAATGAAAAATTAGAGTTTAGTTGCCATTTTTTATTTTAAAGAAGCAGTTTTTTAGATATGATCATAATACTTTTCCTAATAAATAACTCCAGCTATTCGAAGTTGGCAAATATTGTATTCTTTCAAAAGTATCTACAGTGAATTTTTTGGCATGCAGCAAGCACAGCTCGTCAACTATATTACTGATATCAAACCATTATCATTATACCTTTATGAAGACTTTGTGTTGGATACCTTTCGTGTGTGTCCGTATACATCAAATACTCTTTATATCCACTATATACATTTTTATAGCTGTTTTATATACGTTTTGCATTCACTTTATAACTGAATATGTATCCATTCATGAATCTCAGAACGCACTCCATATCAGCTTTGCATAATGACAAAGTAATATATTCATGAAATTCTACGGTCGTAATAGATTGTTGGTGTATGGTCTGTTTTTCTCCTTAAACCGTTTTCGATAAACCAAAGCGTGAAAAGGACGAGTGGTGTTTTATCCAAGCAATTCAGTTGAGTTAAGAAATAAAAGACAGACTTATGAGATCAATTCAGTCACGAGTGATATTTCAATAGACTATTTCTCGAACAAAATGACTCATGGTGACGTCCGTAATTTATATTTATCATTTGTCAAACAGTCCATATCCATGGATTAGCCGTTGAAAACACCAAAGTTGTAAGACCAATCATAATTCAAAGACAGTTGGTGTTTTCGTGATAATATGAGATGTCTCTGGCCTGGGGTTGGTCAGATTTTGATAGGAGTGAAATAGTCACTATAACACGAAAATTAAAGATCCGATTGAATTGATGCTGGGTAGTTATATGCGAATAACCGACACAAAAACTTGTTCAAAATTTCGTTGAGATAGCATGAGTAGTTATTATATTCACTATATCCATCATTATGTACCACTATAATCATTAATATATCCACAATAGACATTATTACATCAACTATATGCAATTATATATCCACTATATACATTTTTATATCTGTTTTTATATACGTTTTCCATTCACTTTATAACTAAATATGTATCCATTCATGAATCTCAGAACGCACTACAATATCAGCTTTGCATAATGACAAAGTAATATATTCATGAAATTCTACGGTCGTAATAGATCAGTCCAAGCCCAATCATAACAATCTCTACACATTCTTTATAGAAATTCAATAGAACACAGAAACAAAATTTGTCATATTTATTTGTGTATTTTCGTAGACATTCGAGTATCTTCGTATAGATTCGTACATCTTCGTATACAGTCATGAATCAGTCAATTTTGCGGAGGCAACGAAATACCTTGATTTTTAATCCGCTGAAAGTTAAAACCTTAATATCCCAACAAATCACTTAAATTGAGTTATACCACTTTTCCTATGAGCGGCTCATATGTAGAAGTTAATGTGAACTCAATGAGGAAGTTTCGGGAATATGTCCGATTTGTGATAGACATTGACACATCAATAGTAGTGAGATGATTCAAACATGTCCCCTATGCGCAATATTTATCAGAGATAATGCAAACAGTAGTACCACAGAAAAAGAAGCGCGCCCATGACTCTACCGCAAGGTGGCAAGGAAAGGATTAACACAACTGTAACGGTGTGGTCTAGGCCTCTTGCTAATACCACAGAAAAAAAAGCACCCATGACTCTACCGAACGATGGCGTCACCACACCTACATCGATGTCGTGATCACTTCAAATTTTGTATCAATTGTTGGCTAATTACAAAAAATTTACCACTATCAGGTTTTTTCTCGAAATTAGATGGATTTCCAAGTTTCATTCACAATTTTTTTTCTTCGGCTCACCCTGCATAAAATAATTTCTTAATGCGTGTAGGTATGGTGCAAAGAGGACTGGAATACCTTTAACATGAGGTATCACACGACATGGTATGATAGCATTTGACACATAAACATCGATGACGTCACCAAACCCATACTGATATATATATAATAATAATAAGCCTTTATTTCCAACAGGTAGTTACCCAATTACAGGAATAGTATTGAACAAAAATTAATTACAAAATACAATACAACAGCATGTGACTAAAATAGAGCATACATGAAATAATGATCAAGAAAGCAAATGAAAATACACAGAATGCAGAGAAAAAACAATTATATATAAATAATAGGATTCCTCAATCGGCAACTGAAACGATTGAGGCAATCCTCAAAAGCCCAAACTTAAGTAAACCCCCAACAACCTATGACCCGGATCAACATTTATATCACACCCATCCGCTATCAAATTATAAGTATGACACATGAAATGAACTGGCGACTGAAAACTAAGATTTGTTCTACATGTTCTTGAATAAAATAAAAATTTATTTCTGCTTCCCAATCTAGGGATAAGAATCGGAAATTTTTGTAACAAATGCGGACAATCAATCATGTTATGAAACAGCTTATGAATTGTGCGCAAAGCCATCATCCCCCTCCTCACCTCCAGACTTTGGCCTCCAAATCTGGCAAGTAGTGCCCTATTGTCACAACCGACAGGAGGATATTCAGCATCCCGCCTAAAAACCAGAAATTTATAGAATCGCCGCTGGACTGCCTCGAGCTGATTAATGTGACACCGGTAAATAGGTCTCCATATAAGACTGGCGTATTCGAGCTTACTCCTAATAAAAGCATTGAAAAGGGAGAGGAAAGTGCTGGCGCCCAGAAAGTATCTACCCCGTCTGATTATAAACCCGTAAACTCCAGATACCGAGGTAAGTGTCTGTCTTATATGTGGTACAAATGTACACTTCTCATCAAATATGACCCCTAGGTCTCTAATTTACGTTACACGCTCCAACAATCTACCTGCCATATTATAACCATACTGAATTATTTCTCTCTTCCGGGAATAGGACACAACATGACACTTAGCGATATTAAGTCTTAAATGATTACGATGACACCACGAAATCAAACGATCAACAGCAGACTGCTGATGACGCAATCACAATGAAAATTTCATTAAAAGTTGGAAAAACAAGATGACCTGTATATAGGTTTGTTAAGAAATTCAATCGATATCCAACTGTAAGGTGCGTAGTTATTTGTAAATTTTTAATGACAGAGACATATTCTGTTACAGATCACAAAAAACGTCTAAAGGGTATTTATCCAGGGCTAGATAAAATAGAAGCAATAAAAATCATACCAGTACTTAGAAACAAAAAAATTCGTTCAAGCACTGATTAATACCCTTTAGACGTTTTTTGTGATCTGTAACAGAATATGTCTCTGTCATTAAAAATTTACAAATAACAACGCACCTTACAGTTGGATATCGATTGAATTTCTTAACAAACCTATATACAGGTCATCTTGTTTTTCCAACTTTTAATGAAATTTTCATTGTGATTGCGTCATCAGTATGGGTTTGGTGACGTCATCGATGTTTATGTGTCAAATGCTATCATACTATGTCGTGTGATACCTCATGTTAAAGGTATTCCAGTCCTCTTTGCGCCATACCTTCACGCATTAAGAAATTATTTTATGCAGGGTGAGCCGGAGAAAAAAAATTGTGAATGAAACTTGGAAATCCATCTAATTTCGAGAAAAAACCTGATAGTGGTAAATTTTTTGTAATTAGCCAACAATTGATACAAAATTTGAAGTGATCACGACATCGATGTAGGTGTGGTGACGCCATCGTTCGGTAGAGTCATGGGTGCTTTTTTTTCTGTGGTATTAGCAAGAGGCCTAGACCACACCGTTACAGTTGTGTTAATCCTTTCCTCGCCACCTTGCGGTAGAGTCATGGGCACGCTTCTTTTTCTGTGGTACTACTGTTTGCATTATCTGTGATAAATATTGCGCATAGGGGACATGTTTGAATCATCTCACTACTATTGATGTGTCAATGTCTATCACAAATCGGACATATTCCCGAAACTTCCTCATTGAGTTCACATTAACTTCTACATATGAGCCGCTCATAGGAAAAGTGGTATAACTCAATTTAAGTGATTTGTTGGGATATTAAGGTTTTAACTTTCAGCGGATTAAAAATCAAGGTATTTCGTTGCCTCCGCAAAATTGACTGATTCATGACTGTATACGAAGATGTACGAATCTATACGAAGATACTCGAATGTCTACGAAAATACACAAATAAATATGACAAATTTTGTTTCTGTGTTCTATTGAATTTCTATAAAGAATGTGTAGAGATTGTTATGATTGGGCTTGGACTGATCTATTACGACCGTAGAATTTCATGAATATATTACTTTGTCATTATGCAAAGCTGATATTGGAGTGCGTTCTGAGATTCATGAATTGATACATATTTAGTTATAAAGTGAATGGAAAACGTATATAAAAACAGATATAAAAATGTATATAGTGGATATATAATTGCATATAGTTGATGTAATAATGTCTATTGTGGATATATTAATGATTATAGTGGTACATAATGATGGATATAGTGAATATAATAACTACTCATGCTATCTCAACGAAATTTTGAACAAGTTTTTGTGTCGGTTATTCGCATATAACTACCCAGCATCAATTCAATCGGATCTTTAATTTTCGTGTTATAGTGACTATTTCACTCCTATCAAAATCTGACCAACCCCAGGCCAGAGACATCTCATATTATCACGAAAACACCAACTGTCTTTGAATTATGATTGGTCTTACAACTTTGGTGTTTTCAACGGCTAATCCATGGATATGGACTGTTTGACAAATGATAAATATAAATTACGGACGTCACCATGAGTCATTTTGTTCGAGAAATAGTCTATTGAAATATCACTCGTGACTGAATTGATCTCATAAGTCTGTCTTTTATTTCTTAACTCAACTGAATTGCTTGGATAAAACACCACTCGTCCTTTTCACGCTTTGGTTTATCGAAAACGGTTTAAGGAGAAAAACAGACCATACACCAACAATCTATTACGACCGTAGAATTTCATGAATATATTACTTTGTCATTATGCAAAGCTGATATGGAGTGCGTTCTGAGATTCATGAATGGATACATATTCAGTTATAAAGTGAATGCAAAACGTATATAAAACAGCTATAAAAATGTATATAGTGGATATAAAGAGTATTTGATGTATACGGACACACACGAAAGGTATCCAACACAAAGTCTTCATAAAGGTATAATGATAATGGTTTGATATCAGTAATATAGTTGACGAGCTGTGCTTGCTGCATGCCAAAAAATTCACTGTAGATACTTTTGAAAGAATACAATATTTGACAACTTCGAATAGCTGGAGTTATTTATTAGGAAAAGTATTATGATCATATCTAAAAAACTGCTTCTTTAAAATAAAAAATGGCAACTAAACTCTAATTTTTCATTACAAATTATCTCAAATTATTTAAGCATCGTTCATCAGAATAACTCGAAATTAAAGGAAATGAATAATGATCAACACTATCCATTTAGTCAAAAAAGACGCGCTAATAATTGTGAAAAGCTGATTTGTTAATAACTTGTTGCTGTTGAATCTCAATTTTGTTATGTACACAATAAATATTCTTCCTGTGTTCTATTGAATGTCTATAAAGAATGTGTTTGAGGTGCTGCATGTAGTGCTGTCACACTAACTGAGATCACTGTTTTTGCGGAGATTTTTTTTTCCTTCCCTTTTGACTATTTACTCCTAGTATACAGTATATTGCATTATAAAGCCAATTGTAATGAGTAATCTTTTGAAAGAAATCATGATATAAAATATTAATTTCAAATTTGATACTGAGAATAATGAATCTCATGTTAGAATTCTTTATATTTTCAATCGTTGTATATTTAAAGGAATTCTATAAATTTTTATGATTGTGCTGGGAATATTGGTGTCTATTACGAGCGTAGAATTTCATGAATTTATTGCTTTGTATATACGAATAAAAGTTTACACAAATAAATGCATCATGTTGTGTTTTTAATTCTTTAATTTTTTTCCACCACAATTTACATTTTATTCGGCTGATTTTGTATTAGTGGCAGAGGATCTGAAAAAAAAAGAATATATATAAATAATTGTTCAATTCAAATAAATCAATACGACATATTTTTGATTACAAATAATCTCTTATTCATGCATAGTACAATTGAAGGCATCAATGCAAGAAGTACCTAAGTCACAAATAAGTGATTGTGAGATATTAAGGTTTGAAATTTTATGTTTGAGTATGAAACATTACTCGAACTGTTTTCATCGAAATATGTGTGATATTGTATTATACGTAAAAAATGGCTTCTACTTTCACAATTACATATTAAAAATACCTTTTTCTTTACCTAAAAAAAATTATAATAGTTTTGGACTTAGGCACTTTTTGTGTTGAAATTGTTATTTTGTTGAAATTTAAAGATACATTAAAGTGAAAATTCTTAATATTGAAATAAGATTTATCATGAAACGGCCTCAGAATATACAAAACATGTGAACGACTTAAAACTTGTGCGTCTTTCTCTTTTTGCCCTTCTTTAGTTCTGGTTGCTGATGATTTTCATTGATATTACTGCATACTGAGGATCCTGGAATATCCACATTTTGTGAAACATGTCCCAGTGTGGCAGAAGAACTCCAGGTTATACCTCCTTTTGAAGTTTTTTTGTTTATTATGGAAGCAAATTCATCGGCTTCCGAACGGTCTTCGCTTTCGCTATTTGGTGCATACACACGTGAATAATGCATACTGTATCATCTACAAAAAGCGTCAAAGCTAAAAATATTGTTCAGCTTTATCGCTTGGTGCTCCTTTTTGACGTTACACGCTTTATTACAGAATCTGTGGTTCCATTATAAAACGTACCACGTCACCGTAGCAACATGAAAATGAACATGTCAAGTCTGTGACTTAGGTACTTCTTGCACTGTAAACAAGGTAAACTCCTATTGGAGACAATGTGAACTCAGGCACTTAGGTACATATTCCTGCCAATTTAAATATCCCATCTGAAAGCCTATGAAAAATACCACTATACGGCGGCAAATTCCGACTTTTGATTCTTGCATTGACCCCTTCAATTACTCTCATATATTCTACTACCACCAACATTTCCTTATTAGGTCCTGATTTGAAAAAAATAATGTTCAGATTATTTTGATTGATTATAATTGTACCACACATACTCACATATTCTCCAATTCGATAACCTGCTTCTTCTCTTCTTTTTCATCTGCAGCTCCACTATTTCCTCCTTCGTATGAGAAATACTCATATTCATCGAAAATGTTGTCTTCGTCATCTTCATCTTTATACCAGGGATCGATGTCTACGCCCTGATCCAAAAGCACTTCTTTGATTCGATTTAATGAATTTTCCATCTATTAGAAAGAATAATGAAAGTTTTAGTACAAGAATATCTTTGCGAATTAAAAAAAACTCTTACCTTTGTCGATGCGGTGGTTCAACAGACGTAGTACTCTGTTTTGTGGAGTGAGGTTTCTACTCGAATATATATACATGCTAAAATCCCCTCTGCTTTGGGTTATTTACGCTTGGAATTCTTCAAAAATATATAAGGGATGTTACATATTACTGAAATATACCCAACCTATTTTTTCTGCGCATTCTTATCTCTGTGAATGTTTTTGTCTGAATATTCGATACGCGTGTTTGTCACGCCCCATAATACATCAAAAATGGAATTTGTTTGTATACAACCACCCACATTTGTTGTTATGTTAGCTCACTGCCAAATCAAAAGTATACAATCCCAATGCATTTAGGATAGCTTGATAAGCTTGTCACAAGTAGTTCTCGTTGTAATTGATTGCAAATTCATATGTGCTCAAGCATTGAATACAGGAAATGAACAATCCAAAAACCAATGTAATACAAAAATACCGTGCACTTTGAACAATGGTCACTATTTATTTCTTTCTACGAATGTAGAAAATCCAAACCAGTCAACTCGATTATTAAATTGATGAATTAGAGAAAATGAGCAATAATATGAAATTGAATATAAAATCTTAATATTGAATTTTAATGGGATGATTTGTGAAAATTGAAATATAAAAGGTTGAATTAGCAAAAATTCAACTATTACAATTGATACTTGAAACTAATAATTTTGGGGTACAATGAAAATTGAAAAATACAAAAATGTGAGACCAAATAGAAATTAGCAACAGGTGATTTTAAAAAATGATGTCCAATTTAACTACTAATTTAAATGAGTATGCGGGAACCAAATACGATAAGGAACTTATCTTAAAAGTCTGGATGAACTCCTCCCCCAAGTGAATTGCACAGGATTTTACCATAAATGAAACAATATGATGTGGGGGTTTTCCTATGGATTCAGCTATTAACCATTAAACCAATCTGTCCCAGGAGGCATGCACCATTCAACCCAAAATTCCCGTGTAGAACTCGAAAAAAAAACACTACGTCTAGATGTGAAAATCACCATAAAAAAATCTGAGAATGAAATGAGAAAAAAATGATATGCTATTTTTAAATTGAATTTGAACTGAACACAGTGTAACTTACCCTCGTAGTCGAGGATTTTTCACTTAATTGCAGCTTCGAAAAGAATGGAATAAAATCCGACTAGGCTATCCAAATTTAATTGCTTAATGTCCCAACAGTAAAATTAATTCGCTACTAAATACTTAGAAATTTGAAAAAATGCTGCTTTTCAACTTCACTGCTCGTCAAAACTTTTACTCTCAACTCTGCGATGGCTACGATCAAAAAAGAACGAAATTGTTAATTCATTTTCTGAAGAACTCAAATCAAGAGATAAGCAATATGTAAAAAATTGAAAAAAACGTGTTTATATTAATTTCGATAGTTTGAATGCAAGATGAATTAAACGGATCTTATAACATGACATCTACCGGTAATGCAGCATACCTTCTGTTACAGAAATTATTAACATTATCATCGTACATAGAAGACTTCTATATACAATGACATTATGAAATGAAGTGTTAGAAAACTGTAAGGACGAAAGACTGAAACTAAAACCGTATCAATGTCGAGTAACCCAAGTTTTTTTCTAAAACAATTGTGCTCACGTTGAAATGACCGAAAATATGTCTCATATGCTCTGTTAAATTATCCATAATACATCAAAAATGGAATTTATTCGTATACAATCACCCAATATATTTGTTGTTATGTTAGCTCACTGCCAAATCAAAAGTATGCAACCCCACAATGCATTTATGATAGCTTGATAAGCTTGCCCCCAAGTAATGTTAGTTCTCGTTGTAATTTATTGCTTTTCTAAATTCATATGTGCCCAAGCATTGAAAAGGAAAACTGGTTGTCTTTTCTCGATATCCTCAAGCATGGCACCTAGCAACCTGCAATCTGATCGATGAATTGAATTTTTTCAACCGACAATATCATGAACCAGTTGTTAAAAAGCATCATATAATAGTATAGTGACAAGAAGGCTTCAACAGTGGAGAGGGCCATAAGAACGTTGAAAGAGGTGCTTTACAAAAAATTCAGTGGAACATATCGATTGATCCTTCAAGATGTAGTGAAATTGGTATAATAATAAAAAACATTGAACTATTGGCATGAAACCCCGTGACGTTAATACAAAGAACGACATATATAAATAAGCCTACAGTCACATAAAAATAGCATGACCTCATAAATTTCAGATGGGTCATATTGTACGTAAATTTAGACACGTTTTCACAAAAGGGTATCAATGGACTACTGAACTATTTAAAATCACAAAAGTCCAACTTACCTACCCAGTGAGTTACCTACTTTCCGGTAGACCAATAAGTGGTGCTTTCTATCCAGAAGAATTGCAAAAAACAAAGCAGCATGATGTTTATTTGGTTGAAAAACTATTGTGTGGAGACAAGTGTGCGATTGCTGTGAAGAACAGTAATAATTTTCCAATCATCTAGAGATGCTGAGAAATCTACATATATTCATATGAAAAGAACCATTTTTGCTAAAATCGAGCTTAGAAATCCTCATAGGAATTTACACATAAAAATCACCGAATGCGCGCAAAAGCTCCTGACTTCACGTCAGTGCTTCACAATGGGTCTGCTGAAAACCACAACATAAATTGTTTTTGAAAACACTGGAATCCTTATATTGCTCGTCTGCGTAAACCGAAAGATTCATAAATAATCTATGGTATTCCCTTTCATATAAACGATAAATGCCGCCCCAATAATAATTCGAAAAAAAGGATCTAGTACCTCCGACTCATGCATCAAACTTCATATGATGAAAATTCTACGAATATCATATATCATAATTACCTGAAACCGATACGCACAATGCAAAGGGTCATATACCTACGGTTGATACGAGTCTCATCCCCATTAACAATCCAATTCCAATACATGAGAATGGACAATGCGCGCAAAAGCTCTTGACTTCACGTCAGTGCTTCACAATGGGTCTGCTAAAAACCACAACATAAATTGTTTTTGATAACACTGGAATCCCTTATATTGCTCGTCTGCGTAAACCGAAAGATTCATAAATAATCTATGGTATTCCCTTTCATATAAACGATAAATGCCGCCCCAATAATAATTCGAAAAAAGGATCTAGTACCTCCGACTCATGCATCAAACTTCATATGATGACAATTCTACGAATATCATATATCATAATTACCTGAAACCGATACGCACAATGCAAAGGGTCATATACCTACGGTTGATACGAGTCTCATCCCCATTAACAATCCAATTCCAATACATGAGAATGGACAATGCGCGCAAAAGCTCCTGACTTCACATCAGTGCTTCACAATGGGTCTGCTGAAAACCACAACATAAATTGTTTTTGAAAACACTGGAATCCCTTATATTGCTCGTCTGCGTAAACCGAAAGATTCATAAATAATCTATGGTATTCCCTTTCATATAAACGATAAATGCCGCCCCAATAATAATTCGAAAAAAGGATCTAGACCTATATTTTGTTTATGTAAAAGAGTCCGTTAGTTACATGTGTGGGTGGTCTACAAGCCTGAAATGTACCATATGACGTTCGATTCTGGTTTCATCTAATTTCTATAACGTGAGTCGGTGCTGAGTGAAAATGCGGATTCGAATCCCGATATTAGGACGCGCCACCTATGCTGAAAATTACAGACATTTAGACAAAATGATAAAGCGATGTTCCCCATAACATACGCGCAAAAATTTACTTATTTGATGTGAGGAATGTATGCTTACATTACAACTTGAAGAATCACCCTGTATAACACTTTCCAGTATTAAATAATCGTCGTAGTAACAAATCGGATGGGAAACAATTTGTGATAGTAGAAATGAAGCTATTACTAGGGCGAGACGAGGTCGCTCAACTTAACAGATTTTTTCTGATCGATGTAAATGTGAGGAATTGAGGATATCAAATCCCTCGATCCGCTGGCTGACAAACACGCTTTCCATTGATTTTATTCATTATGACAATAAATTTTCAAAACCACACAATCATCCCCCAAAGTTATATTTCTCGACCGCGTAAACCAAAAGATTCACAAATAATCCCCCCAGTATTCCCATTCAAACAAACGATAAATGCCTACCCAATAATAATACGAAAATTCTACGAATATCATATATCATAAATTAAAAAATTTTATACCGGATAAATTGTGTACGAATATCCAATTCCAATACAGGAGAATGGACAATGCGCGCAAAAGTTCCTGACTTCACGTTAATTTCAATCATGCGTCACTCTGATGTGTTCCCTTTATAGCACCAAACATCCCAAATTCTTACGGCCCCTGTGGCTTAGCGGCAAGCAGCCAAACTCCCCGGGTTCATATCCCGGTCCATCCAGAAAATTTTTCGATCATGACGTCATCCGCCCGACGTCATCCACATCAGACCCCCAGGCACCATTAAGGGAGGTCATAGGTCAACTTTGGTCGAGAACTCGCCTAGTCCCTCTACTGGTTCACATTTTTTGACGCTAATCTATTACGGCGGAGGTTCGTTGATTGTCCACATTTCGAAAATACCCTTTCCGACGGAATGTTGCCGGGATACACAAATATTTAATGGCCAATTTATAAAGTTCCGGGAAGAATTCTTGGTGTGATTTCCAAAGTTCCAATGGATCTTTTTTTCGGTCCAAAACAGGCATTCCTACATATTGACGCACTGTAAGATCCACTGTTGTGGCTGGTGTCACAGCTGATTGTTGTTGTGTCGCCTTCGAATCAAATTCAACCCAAAGAGAATTTCCGCTCGCACTATCACCTCCATTTATTTCAAAAACTGAAATGTGAGTATCGTGCATATTGTTGTCATTCTTGTTTCTGGAATTCTTGGGAATCAAAATTTTCGGTTCATTCATTCATTTCATATGCTACATTCCCTTTCGAACTGCTGGAAATGAATATTCCATTCAAATATTGTACCAAAACAAAATTTATTATCAAGGGACCAACGGCAACGTAATAAAATAGAGCCATAAAATGATACTGTTTGTAGCGAGCCGACGCAATTATATTGAAGTAAGGGATAACCGAAGCCGCTGACGCTGACGCGACGAGAAGTGAGAACTGAGAGGAATAACGATCGATTATAATATCTCTCTGATCTGATCATTCGATTATTGAAATATCTCGAGAACCTATATATCGATTATTGAAATCATTCGATTATGCCCAACACTAATAAGAAGTAGAAATGTCACTGGACATTTCACTTTCATGTTCCTAATATCATCAAATTTACTCAATACCATATCGTAGTTGTACCTGAGAAGTGGCGTAATTTGAAAAAATGGGTTCAAGCCCTGTGGATAGGAGCTTTCTGGCGCTCTAGTTCAAACAGACAAATTATATCTCCGAAAGTATTGGTTTCTCAGAGTTGGGAATTATATCAATGTATTCATATGATAGAACTGCATCATAAAGGAAGTTCAATTCAAATGATAGTTTATTTATCAAGATTAAATGAGCAATCATGAGAATGAGAACTGCACCATGGAAGAAATCAAATTAAATCCGGCCAATTTTGCCCAATAACGAACTTAACCGAGATATTCATCTCCCTAACCTACTCTGAAAATTTCAACTACCTAGCTCATTCCGTTCGAGAATTATATCTATGTCTATGGATGAAAAGCAGTCTCACTACTCTCAGATCTCTTACTTCATGTTCCGTTCCGAAATGTAAAACTTCTCTGAGAAAAACTAATTTCGGAGCAAACAACTGAGATTTTTCTCACTTCGCTCACAATTCTTCGATTGATTAGATAATGACATGTCTCAGGAAAATAATTTAACATTATGACAATTCATACATAGAATAATTATATCATTGTGTGACAACGCTGAAATACGATTTATTATTGAAATTTTGAAAAATCATATCTCCGAAAGTATTAGCTTGTTAGAGTTAAATATGATATCATTGGATTCTTATGGTAAAACTGCTTATTGAAAAAAATTTAATTTTGAATTTGTTTCGTAAACAAAAAATTTTTTTTTTGTTACTCCGAAACCGTCTGTCCGATTTTGCCCAATAACGAACTTAGCCGAGATATTTATCTCCCAAACCTACTGTAAAAATTTCAACTGTCTAGCTCATTCCGTTCGAGAGTTATCGTGCCTACGGCCGGCCGGACAGAATGATTTTCGACCACGGATTCTTGATCAGTGAGTCGAACCAAATCGTTTAAGACCATTTTCATCGAAAAATTCGAAAATTACAGACATTTGGGCAAATTGATAAGCACTCAGTTCCGAGGAACTAGAGCGCCAAAAATGGTATTTTACATATTTGTTATCAAACTAGGCAGAAAAATTAAGCGCATCTTTGTAGATAGAAATAATATATGAATAATTTTCCCGCCCGACAGGAAGCTATTTAGTAAATAGGCGTATCTCAAATGGTTCCAGAATGTTCGAGAAGGCGCATAAGTCGCCCAGTCCTGTGCATTTCCTTATGGAGGGAGGATCTCTCAATCCAGGTAAGTTATTTTCCGTTTTCTGTTACATTTCCTTTAGATTTTGTGTTTATTTTTTCATTATCTTAACTTCCCCATGATATCAGAACGTGAAAAACACATTGCTACTAAATAGTATCTGCTTTAGGTTCATAAAAACTAGGATTTTTTAAATCACTAGGATAAGCTTTCTCACTATCCCTTTTTGTACCCTTCTTTCCGTGATACGTCACTTCACATGCCGTTTATGTCTTCATAAAAAGTGAAAATAATAATAATAAAGAGGAGATAAGAGGAAGAAAGGGGAAAAATAAGTATTTAATGTTCGAACTGGGGATCCTGTATCCAAGGCATAAGGTAAGGATGATTGTACAAATCATAGGATACGAATGAGAGCAAACTACGTGGCAGAGCTGCGGATCATTCCGGCCTGTAGATGCCTGGCCGAGGAATTGGCACGCAGAATGCAGAAAGCAGTGTTGCTCGGATCACTTCGAGTCATCAGGTGCCATCAACAGTGAAGGCCGCTTGCAGCTCATCTCTTTTGTTAAGGGATGATGTAAGGGCAGGAAGAGGAAATACTTCAAGGAACGTGTGAGAGGTTTTTTAATGAGTAACCAATCAACAACTGGAGTCTCACACTCCTGAGAGAAGTGGATCATCACAGGGCGGGTCTATAAAAGGTTTTTCCTGTCGAGCGGACAAAAAAAAATAATTAATAAATATAATAAAATTTCAATATGTATGTAGTATGTAATAATCATTCTTTTAAACAATATAAAGTAAAATAAATATCTATGGGAGATGATAGCCCTTCTTAAGAGCCCTGTAGCGGGCTTCGAACATCTGAAGTTCTGAATAATCATCGCTTGGACTTGGACCGGTCAGACCTGGTTTTGAAAGAGACCCTCCTGGCCTTACGAGCAACATTTTCATTTTTGAATTCAAATATTGAAGGGATCTCAGGAGTGAATATCTTCGAAAACTAGCGGAGGCGATTCTTCTCCACGAGATCCCATTCGCCTACAGAGAAGTATTTTTGTGAGAGGAGACTTTTGGAAGTTATGTATTATTTTTAATTTGTTCGTTTCCTCCTCTTGTCTTTTCATTTTTCAGGTTGAGTTTCGGATACCTTGTAGAAACCTATCCGTTTTTTGACGAGGGAATCCACATTGAAGAAATATATCCCCATCAATATTTTTAAATTTCAGCAAATTTTGTAAACAATAGTTACAAATCACCACCCTCACGGGGAGAAAGGGTTTTTTTGCTGAGGTTTTTCCCTAAGCTCTTGTATCATACGTAGAATTGTATGGTACCCCGTTACACTAACCTCTGCTAACACATATACAGCTCTCAGTCAAAAGAATATATATATATATATATATATATATATATATATATACAATCTATTACCTTTGTATCGGGAATGTGGTCTGTGAATTAGGAAAACTCAATTTTCTTCAAAAATCTCAATATTTCGTTGATTTAATTTTCAACTTCATCAGGAGATAAACTGAAAACACCAAAAAGGCACATCATTTACAGAAAATAACACAATCTTTCAAAGGAACTTACAAGATTAGAGCCTCACTTCCAAAAAACAGAAACAATCATCACACTATATTATTAGAAAAATCAAACATCAAAAATTAGCAACCGTGTTACATTCAACTGAGAACCATCCAATATCTTAAATATTACAGGTGTTTGAATTTTTTCTTTTTTATTCTACAATAATTGATACAAAACAAAGAACAAATATGAAACCATGTGTGACATCTATAGTTTATACATCAAAGTCTACTTAAAATATTACAGTAAATTGTATTGAGTCCTTCTGTGTCTGATTTGTAGTTAACTGCATTGTTCTCTTTCTTAATGTGTAGCATCTCAAGAAATAATCGCTTTCTGTAATCATTCTCTTGTTGTAATATCTTAACGTTGTTAAAATCAAAATTGTGACCAGTTCTCTGATGATGGTCAACCAACGCACAAGAGTTTTTCCCTATCCGGCAATCACTCCTATGTTGTGTTATTCGATTCCTGAGCCATTGCTGTGACTGCCCAATGTAAGCACCCGGACATTCCATACATGGCACCCTGTATATAGTATTACTCATGAACTCAGTTGGAGTTTTGTCTTTTAGCCTCGAAAACAACTTTGAGTTATTCAATATATTGTACTTCGCGATTTTAATTTGCGGAAAATCTCTAAAAAAATTAGTTACCCGGTGTGTTAGTTTATTAACTTGCGGTAATCTTTTGAACTTTTGCTGCGGATTATTGTCATCTGTCGGACCATCGTAAAAACCAGCACTGAAAATCAACCTTTTTAAAATATTTTTTGGGTAACCATTGTTGACAAAAATATCAAATAGTATATTTAAATTTTTCTTTAAAAAACTCTGATCTGAAATGTGAGTGACTCTATTCTTTAAAGCTAAGACTGTGTTCAACTTTTGGTTACGGGGATGATTCGAATGAAAATTTAAAAAACGACCCGAGGATGTAGGTTTCTGATACCAATCTAGCATCAATGTATTGTTCTCATTTCTGATTACCATGGTATCCAGAAATGGTAATCTTTTGTCAATTTCTGTTTCCATCGTAAATTTTAAGTGTTCATCAAAGTTGTTAAAAGTATTTTGAACGATATCAATTTTATCACATGGTATACTACAAATCAAATCATCCACGTACTTATATAAAAAAGGAAATTTGAAAGGGAGTTTAGGTATAACATTATCCAATAAGTCATCGAGAACAATCATTGCAATTATTGTTCTCGATGACTTATTGGATATGATTGTTCTCGATGACTTATTGGATAATGTTATACCTAAACTCCCTTTCAAATTTCCTTTTTTATATAAGTACGTGGATGATTTGATTTGTAGTATACCATGTGATAAAATTGATATCGTTCAAAATACTTTTAACAACTTTGATGAACACTTAAAATTTACGATGGAAACAGAAATTGACAAAAGATTACCATTTCTGGATACCATGGTAATCAGAAATGAGAACAATACATTGATGCTAGATTGGTATCAGAAACCTACATCCTCGGGTCGTTTTTTAAATTTTCATTCGAATCATCCCCGTAACCAAAAGTTGAACACAGTCTTAGCTTTAAAGAATAGAGTCACTCACATTTCAGATCAGAGTTTTTTAAAGAAAAATTTAAATATACTATTTGATATTTTTGTCAACAATGGTTACCCAAAAAATATTTTAAAAAGGTTGATTTTCAGTGCTGGTTTTTACGATGGTCCGACAGATGACAATAATCCGCAGCAAAAGTTCAAAAGATTACCGCAAGTTAATAAACTAACACACCGGGTAACTAATTTTTTTAGAGATTTTCCGCAAATTAAAATCGCGAAGTACAATATATTGAATAACTCAAAGTTGTTTTCGAGGCTAAAAGACAAAACTCCAACTGAGTTCATGAGTAATACTATATACAGGGTGCCATGTATGGAATGTCCGGGTGCTTACATTGGGCAGTCACAGCAATGGCTCAGGAATCGAATAACACAACATAGGAGTGATTGCCGGATAGGGAAAAACTCTTGTGCGTTGGTTGACCATCATCAGAGAACTGGTCACAATTTTGATTTTAACAACGTTAAGATATTACAACAAGAGAATGATTACAGAAAGCGATTATTTCTTGAGATGCTACACATTAAGAAAGAGAACAATGCAGTTAACTACAAATCAGACACAGAAGGACTCAATACAATTTACTGTAATATTTTAAGTAGACTTTGATGTATAAACTATAGATGTCACACATGGTTTCATATTTGTTCTTTGTTTTGTATCAATTATTGTAGAATAAAAAAGAAAAAATTCAAACACCTGTAATATTTAAGATATTGGATGGTTCTCAGTTGAATGTAACACGGTTGCTAATTTTTGATGTTTGATTTTTCTAATAATATAGTGTGATGATTGTTTCTGTTTTTTGGAAGTGAGGCTCTAATCTTGTAAGTTCCTTTGAAAGATTGTGTTATTTTCTGTAAATGATGTGCCTTTTTGGTGTTTTCAGTTTATCTCCTGATGAAGTTGAAAATTAAATCAACGAAATATTGAGATTTTTGAAGAAAATTGAGTTTTCCTAATTCACAGACCACATTCCCGATACAAAGGTAATAGATTGAATATTAGTCTGGTCGATAACCAATAATACACAGTATATATATATATATATATAAATATATATATATATATATATATATATACCTTAAGTCCAATCTGGTTCTGCATGGCGCTGAACCCCCTAAGTATGCTGCTCAACAGCACCAATTATGGCTATACCATCAGTAAGCAGAGCATCATCCGCATCAACCACCAACTGTATATGGATGATTTGAAGCTCTATGCCACTAATGCAGATCAATTAAGGAGAATGCTGGAAATAGTTTCATCATTCAGTGACTCCATAAACATGCAACTGGGCGTAGAAAAGGGAAGTAGTACAGGAAAGAGTACATGGAACAACGCTTATGAACCAGATCACAATCCCCAACCTGAACCAACAAGACGCCTATAAGTATCTGGGTATAAACCAGGCACTGGATATCAAGACCGCTGAGATGAAACAGCTCTTCAAGGAGAAACTATATAAAAGAGTGCGCCTCCTTCTTAAGTCTAAGCTAAACTCAAGATCATTGTTCACGGCAATTAACATCTGGGCGGTGCCGAGCATTACCTATTCTTTCGGCGTCCTAACGTGGTCCGTAACCGAACTACGAGAGATGGATAGATCCTTGAGAGCAATGCTCACGAAGTACGGAGTGCACCACCCTCACTCATCGTCTATCCGTCTCTACCTCCCACGCCATCACGGAGGACGAGGGCTCCTCAATCTTGAGTCGGTGCATGAGGCAAACATTGTCTCACTCAGAGAATATTTTCTCAAGGACAACTCACCTTTCTTTTCTGCCATCCGAGAAGCCGATGACCGAATCTCACCGCTCAAGTTGACGGAGGTGTCACATCAGGACACCAGACAACCTCAGGGAGAGCTGTTGGAAGAATGGAGGAGCAAGGCCTTGCACGGCAGATACCCTGGTCACCTGGAAAGTAAAGATGTGAATAAGGTCGAGTCTCTTACTTACCTACGCGCGGGGTATCTCTTCCCCGAAACGGAGGGACGGCTCTTGGCGATCCAGGATCAGGTTGTGCCGACAAGGATGTACCTGAAGCACATTGCTCAGCAGAACATCCCCACCGACCGATGCCGTAAGTGCTCTCAAGGACCAGAGTCAATACAACACCTCACCTCTTCGTGCCCAATTCTGGCCCCAAGGGACTATCTCGAGAGACACAACTCAATGGCGAAGATTTTCCACCAGCAAATGGCGCTAAAATGCGGCCTCCTTCAGATTGAAACCCAGCAGCACTTATATGTACCAAAAGCCCTTCTGCAAAATGACAGATCACGAATAAGGACAAGGGACAGGCCACATCCATCCCTGAGACACTTGACCAGCACAACGAACATTGACGGAAACAGAAACAAACTAAGAAAACAAATAAGGAAAGAGATAAAAGGAAAAATAATGAGAGAATGGCAAAATACATGAGACAACGAAGATCGAGGACGAGAACTATATGGACATTGTACACAGATAGGGACGGACAGACTAGGACTTACGTTCAAAGCACAGCAACTTACAACGGGACATGGAAACATGCAGGGATACTTACATAGATTCAACCTGCGCGAAACAGACGGAAAATGCACATGTAACGGACAGGTAGAAGACGCAAGACATATCAGGTTGGACTGTACACTAACAAACAGAGAACACATACGGACAGAGATAATACAGAAATACGGAGACCTCAACTTGACACTAAGAAAAGACGGTAAAGTTAACGAGACAGACATCCAAAAAGCTAATGAGTGGGCAGAACAAGCAATAACGGACACGTAACGGACTGACGCACTGACGAGGACAAAAAGCTGCAGCATACCATCTCGCTGCAGCTAGGAACAAGTAGCTGATGCCGAAAGGCGGGAAGCTGAACAAACGAACAAACGAATGTGTGCAAAATGACACCTACAAACTGTACTGGGATGCCACGATGGTAACGGATAGATCAGTTGCCCATAATAGGCCAGACATCACTCTTTTTGATAGTATGAGGAAAACGTGTCTCTTCATAGAGTTCACCATACCCGCTGACGACAACATCTCAAAGGCCTACTCGGAGAAGATCTCCAAGTACACAGATCTGGCCTTTCAACTCCGGGAAATGTACTCTCTTGCGTCGGTCAGTGTTCTACCCATGACCATTTCGGTTAATGGAATTGTGGAGAGGCACTTACTTGAGAACACCAAAAGACTCTGCTTGGACAAAGATATCATCTCTGCTTCCCAGAAGCAAGTCATCTTGCATACGACTAGAATTATCCGGAAAGTTATGCAGGGACCGTAGCTGCAGCCGCTGCCTTGGCAGTTTGCCCGGCAGCTGCTTATTGTTGCCCGCTATTTGAGCGGTGGAAAAAAAAGAGAGATATATATATATATATATATATATATATATATATATATATATATATATATATATATATATATATATATATATATATATATATATATATATATATATACACTCATAAACAGCCATTCGGAGGCCCAAAAATGCATGTTCCGCAGCTTATCGGAAGCCCGCACCACCTTTGGGAAGCCCGACTTCGGGCTTCCCAAAACTAACGTGTATAAATGGGTCTGTAGATTCCTCACACCTCAGGGATTAATTCCCCAAATTTTTGCCCGGGCACCAAAAATGCCTTATACATCTCAAAACATACGCGATCGGGTTCACGGAACGTCCGCGCTGAGAGCGCTTCGGTCGGTCTGTATAAACTTTATATACATTCTACAGATTTTACGCATTCTACGGAGCCCGTATAGGTTCATCTGAATATGGGAGTCCCATAAATTTGGCATCATCGGAGATAATAATCTCCCATCCAAAATTATCGCACTACTCACATATTCCAAAAGAGTTCGATTAATCGAGACAATATTGAGGTATAATCTGAAATATCATGTCATGTAGACACTTTTGTCAGTATTTTACTGTTGCTATCATATATGCAAATTTTACTAGGGAATATGAACAATTGCTTTGTTAATTTCATTTCTCTTCACATCGTGAATTTTTGCGCGTATGATCTGGGGAACATCACGTTATCTTTTTGCGCAAATGTCTGCAATTTTCGAATTTTTTGCTGAAAACTGTCTCAAACGATTGAGTTCGACTATCTGAAGAATAATTCGAGGACACATTTGATTCTGTCCAGCCGGCCGGCCACCCGTTGTCACGATAACTTGAGAACGGAATGAGATAGCGACTTGAAATTTGCAGGGTAGGTGGCGCATCCCAATGCGACGGACAAGTTCGTTAATGGTCATAATCGGCCTAATGGTTTCCGAGTAATAATTTTATTATCAACCGATATGAATGCAATCGAATTGAAACTTGGTGAATAGTTGTTGAATATGAACATAAGCACGTTTGTGGAATTTTGTGAGAACGGCATCAAAAAAAAAATAGCTAAAAAATTTAAAAAAATCATTAAAAAATATTTTTTATATCACGATAACCTGAGAACGGAAAGAGATAGCGACTTGAAATTTTCAAGTTAGGTTGTGCATCTGAATGCAACATTTGAGTTCACTTACAGGCATAATCGGCCAAACGTTTTCGGAGTTATAACCATCTGAAGTTTGCTTGATATTTCCTCAATAGCTCAAAAATACAGAACTGATTGAATTCATGCTTGGTTATTATTTGTATAATGCAAGCGCGAGAATTCTTACAAAATTTTGTGAGGATCGTATTAGTAGAAAATTTTTAAAATATCATTGAAAATTATTGATAAAAGTTCTATATATCAGTAACAATTCGTCCGATATCGCTAAAATTTCGTGCGAGCCTTCAAAACCTAACTGTTCTGCCAAGTTTCAAGTTTGAACATGATCGGATATATATTGTTGGAGATTCGAGCAGCCTTGTGTGAGTTTAGTAGATGGATGGGTGACCGTTGCCTCGATAACTTTCAAACGAATGGAGATAGGAACTTGCAATTTTCAGGGTATGTTGCGTATCCGGAGTGTTGAGTTTGATTATGGGCATTAGCGGTCCAACGGTTTCAGAGTTATACCCACGTGGAATATTATTTCCTCGATAACTCAAAAAATATAGACTCGATCGAATAGAAGCTTAGTATCTAGTTGTAGAATAGCGACATAAAGACGTGTTTAAAATTTTATAAGAACTGTACCCCTAGAAGATTTTAAAAAAATTATGAAAAAAAAAATGATTCAAGCTCTGACCTGAAGTCAGGAGCATTGCGCATGTTATACTGTCCATTCTCCTGTATTGGACACTCTGAATCGAATTTACCATGGTAAATTGATCGAATTGATCAACTTTCCGAGGGGTATCGGGGTAGTTTTTTCAACTCTTAAATTTTAAAATTTAATATCTTCGGAACTATTCGCAGGAGTACATACATATTTTGCATGTGGGTTGATTATACCGATAACGACATCTTCTGAAAAAATGATAGACTTCCCAAGGGGCTGCGGGATAGCTTTTTCAACCATCCAATTTAATATTTCCACATTTAATAGTTCTGGAACTATTCACCGGAGCACATACAGATTTCAGACACGTATTGCATAAACCCATACCTATAATCCCTGGAAAATTGATCAACTTCCCGAGTGGCTGCGGGGTAGTTTTCAACCTTTGAATTTCAAAATTTAATTACTCTCTATTCGCCGAAGCACATACATATTTCGTATATGGGTTAATTATACCGATAACGACATACCCTGAAAAACTGAATGACTTCTCGAGGTGCCTTTTCTAACCCTTAAATTTAATATCTCCGGAACTATTCGCCAGAGCATATACATTTTTCATACACGTATTACTTGTACCTATACCGATAACCCAGAAAAATTAATTAAGTTCCCGAGGGACTGCGGGGTAGTTTTTTCAACCCAATTCTGGGGATATAGGTATGTGTATAAGTAATAAGTGTATGAAATCTGTATGTGCTCCGGCGAATAGACCCGGAGAAAATAAATTTTTAAATTTAAGGGTCGAAAAAACTACCCCGCAGCCCATCGGGAAGTCCATAACATTCTTAGGGAATGTCCTGATTGGTATAGTTAACCAACACACAAAATCTGTATTTGCTCCGGCGAATAGTTCCGGAGATCAAATACTGGATGAAACTTTAAGTTGTACATTAATTTTAACCATAGATTATAAACATCAAATGAAACACTTTTTGCTTTACCATTTTTATAAATTCGGCTCAGGTAAAAAGATACAGGCTGTTGAAATAAAAAAAACCTGTTTTTATTTTATGGCTTTGACATCCTTTTTCTGAATAAAATGAATGTGTGTGAAGGAAACTTCACGCCAAAGTTTCATATAACTATGATACATATTTTCCAAACATTAGTTTTTTCCTACTTCTAGTGTTTTTCTAGTCATAGACTCGTGGTATCATAAAACTAAACGAAATTACCATGAAGATGGTAATGTTCTTTTTGAGACAATTTAAGAATATATAATCGTTTCAGAACATTGACTTATTCTTCATCATTCCTCCTTAAACGCACCGTTTTTGAGATGTTCTTCATTGAATGTTATAAAATGGAAAACCATCGAAATTTCATTACTTTTATGGATCCGTCCCTGAGCGTTGGAAATCGCATCAAGCTGTAAACCACTTTATCGTACCTTTTTCTCGTCCAGCATTGATGTTATAGATAATTTATATGCAGGAGTGTATTGGCACATTCTGAAATCTTTAAATACTTTTAACTTTCTATCTGAGTCAAATTTGAAAAAATTAGAACTGAAAAAAGTGTTTCATTGGATGAAAGGAATATATGGTCAATATCAATGTATAACTTTAAGACTCATCCTTGTATATTGAAATTTAAGGGAAAAAACTACCCCGCAGCCGCCCGGGAAGTCGACAAATTCTTCAGAGGTTATTGGTATGGGTATAAGTAATACGTGTATGAAATCTGTATGTGCTCCGGCGAATAGTTCCGGAGATATTAAATTTTCAAGGCGTGAAAAAACAACCCTGCAGTGCCCCGGGCAGTTAATCATTTTCTCAGGGGATATTCTCATTGCTAAACCCACATCCCAAACAGGAACGTGCTCTGGCGAACATAAGAACTTATGAATGAGAAATCAGCCTGCAGCCACTGGTAAGCGTTCGGGTGTTTCCGCCAAAAAGTCTGCTGAATTAGTCTGCTATGTTCATACCGATGCCTCACGACCCCGTTCTAACAATGATATTAGCAAATTGTCCTACTCTGGTCCTGATACTTTTAATTACGCAGGTGGAAGCTTAATTAAAGGGGTGATATAGTTGCAAAATTCGAAATCCGACAGTTGATTCTTTCAAGATTTATGGATGTTTTGCGCATATTGTCAATATTCACGCCTCACATAACCTCATGAAATACTATATGAAATTGAAAGTAAATAAAGAAAGCGAAACCACGTGAAGTAAAACATTGTATTTTGAAATGAAATAATTCCAAAAATACAAATCTGATCGAGATCAATCCGATAGTCGATTGTGAAATCTAAAATTTAAGTTTTAGCAGGAAAATACTGGAGACTTTATTTGTTCAGAATGAATCAAGGTCTTTTCATTTATTAATGAACAAAGGACGACAAACTGTCCAGGTCACAAATTTCTATCTGAGGAAAAGCCGGGGGTAGCAAGCAGGCGAGACAATAGTCAGTTTTTCGCCGAGGTGCATATCACATTTTTTCGTAGACCTCTACATACAGTTGAAATGATAAAATATTGTTTTTCATAGAGGTCGACGAGGAAATTATTTTTAAATGATAGAGTATGAATAGGAAAAAAAATTTGTTGCGAAACAATTTTAAGGGGTGGCTATTCTCATTGCTTAACCCACATCCCGAACAGGTACGTGCTCTGGCGAACATAAGAACTTATGAATGAGAAATCAGCCTGCAGCCACTGCTCAGGAGCGTTCGGGTGTTTCCGCCTAAAAGTCTGCTGAAATAGTCTGCTAGGTTCATACCGATGCCTCACGACCCCGTTCTAACAATGATATTAGCAAATTGTCCTACTCTGGTCCTGATACTTTTAATTACGCAGGTGGAAACTTAACAAAAGGGGTGATATAGTTGCAAAATTCGAAATCCGACAGTTGATTGTTTCAAGATTTATGGATGTTTTGCGCATATTGTCTATATTCACGCCTCACATACCCTCATGAAATTCTATATGAAATTGAGTGTGAATAAAGAAAGCGAAACCACGTGAAATAAATCATTGTGCATCAACTGAACTAAAATTTTGAAATGCAATAATTCCAAAAATACAAATCTGATCGAGATCAATCCGATAGTCGATTGTAAAATCTAAAATTTAAATTTTAGCAGGAGAATACCGGAGACCTTATTTGTATTTGTGTTTGTATTTGAATCAAGCGATTCTCATTTATTTATGAACAAAGGACGAAAAACTGTCCATAATAGTCGAGGTCGCAAATTTCTATCTGAGGAAAAGCGAGAAAATAGACAGTTTTTCACCGAGGTGCATATCACATTTTTTCGTAGACCTCTACATACAGTTGAAATAATAAAATATTATTTTTCATAGAGGACGACGAGGAAATTATTTTTAAATGATAGAGTCTGAATAGGAAAAAAAAATTGTTGCGAAACAAATTTAAGGGGTAGGTATTTCTTCTATCCCTTGCAAACACAATTGAATACACTTATTGATGAAGATACCTCCCACAGTATCTTTTAATGACTACTTAAAATAGAATACTACTCAATATTTTTTTGAGTGCCTTCTCGCTCACATATAATGTCCTCTTAATTTTATTCATTGTTTTTAGTTCGTTCAAAAAAAATGTAAATTGGTTTTCCGGTGTCATCTATAGGTGGCTGTATATAATAAGGGGCTGCCCAACAAAATCCTATAAAAAACCCACCCTATTTTTTGACAATAAATAACCTCTCAAATTCACAATTATTGATTAACACCCTGTATATAGAGACATCGAATATTTAGAACATATCTCTTGAAACTGTTAGATTTGTAAGGCGATCATAGTGACAACACCGCCGGGCTTCCGATAATCGTACAAGTGCATACTTTTTACACAGAGGGCGTCATATCCACCTAGAAACAAGTCGGGATTCCGAAAAGCTTCAATTCATATATTTTTTTGTATATGCAAAATAATCTTCCCCTCTGAAGTTGCTCTTGAAGATATGACTGTTCTGAATGTTTTCCAAAAAAATACACTCTCCTAAACCAATCAGAAGGTGCGGGCTTCCGGTTGCCTGTGCAACGTACCGGGCCTGGTAGAAGGCGCGTTATGAGTATATATATATATATATATATATATATATATATATATATATATATATATATATATATCTTTTTTTTCCTTTTGCGGAATTACCCGTTATACTTTTCCATTTTAAAAAACTTATCCGCGTTATCCTATTTTCATATTACATATCCTCGGGTTTGGGTCGCATCGCACAGGTGGCTTATGCTTCCTTCGTGCCGATGCCATAGTTTACCTCCGAATTGGAGGTCCTAGAGCTGAAGGCACAAATTGGTTGCTCGCTCCTGTTGTGGTGTCGCCTGTTTTTCAGTTATCTTTCCACCTTTTCTTGGTTTCTTGGTTGCCCTGTCCTGAAGAAGCCAACTAGCAGAAACACGTGTCGGCAGGTACCAGCAGAATGATTATCTCTGCTCCTTTTGCGGAATTACCCGTTATACTTTTCCATTTTAAAAAACTTATCCGCGTTATCCTATATATATATATATATATATATATATATATATATATATATAAATAATATATATATAAATATATATATATATATATATATATATATATATCATAATAAGTCATCAACGCTCATAATAAGTTATTAAGTCCTATATGGCATTACTCAAAATAGGCCTAACATTATTACTTTTGCTTATTAAGTAGAGAATTTATTCTATCAATTACTAAAATATTATCAAGTAAAACAAGCAATTAATCATTAAAGGATACTGTGGGAGGTATACTCATTATTCAACGGTTATTTTCTGGGTTTTCTCTCCCAAACTCTGAAAAATATCTATAAAATAAAAATTAATTATTTTGTGATTTGCTTCTGCGTAAGAAACACAGGATATTTGTCAGAAGCAATCAATTGAACAATGTTGCCTAGCAAACAACAACGAAACAACATCAACGAAGAAACAACTATATCGTAACGTTTCGGAGTCTATATCAGACTCCTTCTTCAGACGCTCAATGAAAATCGAGAGAATTATTTTATTGATAGTTATTTAGTGAAATTCAAGAATTGTCACATTGACAGTATTTAAAAATCATAGCTAACATAGTTTTACTTCGCATAGAAATTTCCAAGTTCCAACTCCTTTTTCAATAAATTTAGCCAAATATGGTCAATACCAATTGAGCAATTTGCAAAATTGCATTCTCTGTTCAATAAAATACAAGTTGACTCCTTAAGTTTCCTTTTCATAAAATCAGGTTCTGTCATTAGAATCTTTGTATTACTCCAATCCATCATGTGATCTCCTTGGATTGTACATACTTGTTCTGCTATTTTTGATTTCTTGTATGTCTCTATTTCTCAAGTTATTCTTATGCTCTGACTTTCTTACTTCTTACTTTCTTAATTCGAATTTACCATGGTAAATTCGAATTAAGAGTGTCCAATGCAGGAGAATGGACAACATAATTTACCATGGTAAATTCGATTAAGGGTGTCCAATACAGAAGAATGGACAATAGAACATACGCGCAAAAGCTTCTGACTTCACGTCAGTGCTTGAACCAATTTTTTTTTTCGTGATTTTTTCAAAATTTTCTAGGGGTGCGGTTCTTAAAATTTTTTTTTTCGTAATTTTTTTCAAATTTTCTAGGGGTACGGTTCTTACAAAATTTTAAACACGTCTTTATGTTGATTTTATACTACTAGTTACCAAGCTTCAATTCGATCGAATATTTATTTTTTGAGTTATCAAGGAAATAATATTCCAGGTGGATATAACTCGGAAACCGTTAGACTGATTATGCCCAAAAACGAACTCAACTCTCCCTTTCGGATACGCAACCTACCCTGAAAATTGCAAGTGCCTATCTCCTTTCGTTCGAAAGTTATCGAGGCAACGGTCACCCATCTACTGAACTCACACAAGAATGCTCGAATCTCCAACAATATTTAACCGATCGTATTAAAACTTGAAACATGGCAATAGAGTTAGGTAATAAAGGCTGTTGCAAAATTTCAGCATTTTCAAACGATTAGTTACTGATATATAAATTTTTTTTATTTTATTTTCAATAATTTATGAAAAATTTTCTGCAAATGCTATCCTCAACAAATTTTGCAAACATTTTCGCGTTGGCATTCTACAACTAATAACCATGTTTGAATTCAATCGGTTCAGTATTTTTCGAGTTAATGAGGAAAAAAACCACCAAATTTCAGAAAATTTCAGATGGCTATAACTCTAAAACCGTTCGGCCAATTATGCTCATAAACAAACTGAAATGTCGCGTTCTGGTGCACATCCTAACCTGAAAACTTCAAGCCGCTATCTCATTCCGTTCTCAAGTTATCGTGACAACAAAAATAATTTTTAATAATTTTTTTAAAATTTTTTAGCTATACGATTCGCACAAAATTTCACAAACGTGCTTAGGTTCATATTCTACAACTACCCACCAAGTTTCAATTCGATCGGATTCATATTGGTTGAAAATAAAATAATTACTCGGAAACCACTGGGCCATTTATGTCCATTAACGAACTTGTCCGTCGTATTGAGATGCGCCACCTACCCTGAAAATTTCAAGTCGCTAGCTCTTTTCGTTCTCAAGTTATCGTGGCAACGGCCGGACGGCCGGACGGACAGAATCAAATTTGACCTCGAATTCTTCATTGGGGAGTCGAACTTAATCGTTTGAGACCATTTTCGTCAAAAAATTCGAAAGTTACAGACATTTGGGCAACACTATAACGCGATGTTCCCCAGAACATACGCGCAAAAAATGGGTTCAAGCCCTGTGGACAGGAGCTTTCTGGCGCTCTAGTTCAAACAGACAAATTATATCTCCGAAAGTATTGGTTTCTCAAAGTTGGGAATTATATCAATGTATTCTTATGATAGAACTGCATCATAAAGGAAATTCAATTCAAATAATAGTTTATTTATCAAGATTAAATGAGCAATCTGAGAATGAGAACTGCACCATGGAAGAAATCAAATTAAATCTGGCCAATTTTGCCCAATAACGAACTTAACCGAGATATTCATCTCCCTAACCTACTCTGAAAATTTCAACTACCTACCTCATTCCGTTCGAGAGTTATATCTATGTCTATGGATGAAAAGCAGTCTCACTAATCTCAGATCTCTTACTTCATGTTCGGTTCCGAAATGTAAGACTTTTCTGAGAATACAGACATTTGGGCAAATTGATAAGCACTCAGTTCCGAGGAACTAGAGCGCCAAAAATCAAGAATTTTTTACGTAATCTATTCCATTTTTATAAAAATCCAGATCTTTTCATCACATTTATTACAATACCAGGTACCATCAGGAGTGTCAACTGGTCATACACAATCAAAATGAAATCTTCTATTTGACAGTCATTCCCATCACACTTTATCATCAAACGTCCATCATCCGCCGTTGCAAATGCAATAGTGAATAAATTCAGCTGTACCCTCTTCGGATGTGGAATATTTTACCATCAGTCCTGGCATAATAACTTCTGAATGAAATTTCTTTGCACTTTCTAAGTTCTTTTCCCACATTTCCAGATCATTCGTACTAAACAAACATTTGGAGACCATATAACAAAATCACAAAAAAGCGACTGTGAGATGAATGGTTGCACTTGTATTTGGTAGTAACAACTGTGTGTTTTTTAAAAGTAATCATTCCAGCTTGTGCTATTAGACAAGAACTGTGCATTCGCAAATATTCATGTATGTCTTGTACGTTGTGGTATATAATACACTAAATACGTTGCAATATCCATATATAAGATTGAAGGAACACCATCAATTGAATTATCCACTACCCAAATCAGAAACATTCAATGTGAAAGGATCTAAGCCGTTAATTAATCCCATCTTTATTATATACCTGTAATAAAATGAAATGTAAACACATGATGAAGGTGCTTTTTTTCGAACCTACCGTTCAGCAAAGTCTCTGTTGTTCAACAATAGTCTTTTCAGATATTCATTCTTCATTTCAGTATAGTTTACACAGCAGAAAAGCTCCGGAAAAAGTCAATAAACACTATAAAATAGTCAACGACCATAACAAGTTAATTGTTTGTGTGTCAACAAACCGCCATATTGGGTCACGTGGATTGGATTGCCTAATATCTACGTAATATTTTCAAACATTTTCGGGTGAGGTCCCCGTTGCATCGCTAAAATACGAGTATTTCAACCCCAATATTTTTGAAGTTACAATATTCCCTTCTGTCAAGTTGACATTATGACAATTCATACATAGAATATACATAGAATAATTATATCAATCTGTGAAATACGATTTAAATTGAAATTTTGAAAAATCATATCTCCGAAAGTATTAGCTTGTTAGGGTTAAAAATTATATGAATGGATTCTTATGATAAAACTGCTCATTAAAAAAAATTTAATTTGGAATTTTTTTTCTAAAAAAAAATTTTTTTTTTTGTTACTCCTAAACCATCGGTCCGATTTTGCCCAATAACGAACTTAGCCGAGATATTTAACCCCAAACCTACTCTGAAAATTTCAACTCTCTAGCTCATTCCGTTCGAGAGTTATCGTGCCTACGGCCGGCCGGACCGACCGGACAGAATGAATTTCGACCACGGATTCTTGATCAGTGAATCGAACCAAATCGTTTAAGACCATTTTCATCGAAATATTCGAAAATTACAGACATTTGGGCAAATTGATAAGCACTCAGTTCCGAGGAACTAGAGCGCCAAAAACTAAGCGCGCGACAATTTTTTTTCTTTCACGACAAATTCTCGACAATTAATGCAATAGGTTTCATTGAAATTTTCGCAAGTGGCTCTGCTAACTTTATGGAGGTTGAGGAAATTACTGCTGAAATCAACACAACATCAATTTTATTGATAACGGCAATGAAATTCTATTATATCCCCAGAACAGACTCAATTAATACCTGTGTAAGTAATCGAGGATTGTTATTTGCTTAAGATTAGGGTTTCTTTCATTCTCAGAACTCAGAGATAAGAACTGCGCCCACTCTAACGAGCCCACTCTAACGCCCACTCTAACGACTGAGCTCAGGTATTTCAGAAAATACTTCGAAGCCGGAAAGGCTACAAATTTTGGCGCCCAATGTGGGGCACCTTTGAAAGCATTTTTTTTGTCGAATCTCTGCATTTTTGGATGGAGGTGACTTTGATCTCGCAACACATCACTGTCTTTTCGGTCGGTTCTTAGAGCTATTTTGAGTTTTTGGCGCTCTAGTTCCTCGGAACTGAGTGCTTATCCATTTGCCCAAATGTCTGTAATTTTCGAATATTTCGATGAAAATGGTCTTAAACGATTTGGTTCGACTCACTGATCAAGAATCCGTGGTCGAAATTCATTCTGTCCGGCCGGCCGGTCCAGCCGGCCGTAGGCACGATAACTCTCGAACGGAATGAGCTAGAGAGTTGAAATTTTCAGAGTAGGTTTGGGGGATAAATATCTCGGCTAAGTTCGTTATTGGGCAAAATCGGACAGATGGTTTCGGAGAAACAAAAAAAAAATTTTGTTTTACGAAACAAATTCCAAATTAAATTTTTTTTAATAAAAAGTTTTATCATAAGAATCCACTCATATCATTTTTAACTCTAACAAGCTAATACTTTCGGAGATATGATTTTTCAAAATTTCAATAATAAATCGTATTTCAACGTTGTCACAGAATGATATTATTCTATGTATGAATATGAATTGTCATAATGTCAAATGATGTTCCTGAGACATTATCTAATCAATCGAAGAATTGTGAGCGAAGTGAGAAAAATCTCAGTTGTTTGCTCCGAAATTAGTTTTTCTCAGAAAATTCTTACATTTCGGAACTGAACATGAAGTAAGAGATCTGAGAGTAGTGAGACTGCTTTTCATCCATAGACATAGATATAACTCTCGAACGGAATGAGGTAGGTAGTTGAAATTTTCAGAGTAGTTTAGGGAGATGAATATCTCGGTTAAGTTCGTTATTGGGCAGAATTGGCCAGATTTAATTTGATTTCTTCCATGGTGCTTTTCTCATTCTCATGATTGCTCATTTAATCTTGATAAATAAACTATTATTTGAATTGAATTTCCTTTAGGATGCAGTTCTATTATATGAATACATTGTTTTTTTATTCTAACGGCAATTATACCGAATTGTTTTTATTTTTTCTTCAGTACTTGAGATATAATCGTGTCTAGCTTCCGCTTTATAAGCTCTTATTCAGATTGTTATCTAATGTTTTTTTTTCATTGTGGTAATGAATCAAAACTTTCCCAAGCAAAATTAATTGACATAATGAAATCTGTAATCGATTAATTGAAATTCCACCCCCAACCCTCGGAAAATTTTGAGGATGCTCCGATCGAAGTTTCACAATCGTAAATGATCGTTTTACTTTTGAGGAGAATGTAGTTGGTATTAATAAGAGTTTGGCGGATTTGAATAGCATGTGTGTCAAATTTAGTTCTTCTTCTTCTCAACTTGACCACAGGCGCATACTCACGAGACTTCGATATAATTTATATTATTTAATAGTCACATTGTCCTACAAAATATATGGTTTGATCAAAGAGTCCCCTCGATAACCAAGTCATTAAAAATCATTACTAACCAGCTGGTTTTTTTTTTATTTCGTTATCTCTAATATATAAAATTTCCCTGTCCTAATGTTAGTTACCGTACTCCTCCGAAACGGCTTTACCGATTTCTACCAAATTTTATATGCGTATTCAGTAGGTCTGAGAATCGGCTACTATCTATTTTTCATACCCCTAAGTGATAAGGGTTGTTCACCCTTAAAACAATTTTTTTTATTTTTGGACGAATTTTTTTGTTTTTATTTTTATATAATGTGGCATTACAAAATACATACAACCCTAAATTTTCACCCTTCTATCACCAGTCCCTATTTTTTAATAGTCATTTTAGTAATTAATCATTTTTCATCCCGCTCGATAACTGAAATTATCACTTGGTAAGTTATCCCAGAGAAAGAGCTAATTTAAACCAAGTCACCGTATTTTTTTTAATGTTTTTCACTCTATTTCGATTAAAATTTCCCTGAGCAAAGCTAAAATTTTTGTACAAAAAAAAAATATTTTTATTAAAGTATCAAGGCAGTTTATTCCTGCTATACTTAGTGCTAGATTTTTTTTCCGCGTCTTTCTGGATCAACACTCATTTGCCAGACTATAATGGCGTCGCGTCCCAGTAAACAGCACGGAGTAGGGATGAGAACGAAGCCGGTGTCCTGTCTTTCTCACCTTTTCTCACTTTTCTTAACCAGATACGTTTGAGTGGGTAGTTCGTATTCGCACTTTAACCCGGTAAGTGGCGCCGCAATCGGGTTGTAGTTATTTTTTAGAATTACGTGTTTGAGTCGGTCCCTGGATAACTTGGAAAATCAATTGTCCCGGTAGGAGGCGCTGCAATCGGGTTCTAGGTTTTTTTTTAAGATTTTTCGCATTTGGAAATAAAATTGCAACTGCAATAACCGATTTAGCGCAGGCGAAGTTGAGTGGGTCAGCTAGTAATTTTAGTCCAGTCATTTAAGCTTAAATTAGGTAAGAATCTCGGAATTCGAGATACCCAGCTGCAAGTCTGTAAATACTTGTATATTGACACCCTAAAAGTTGTCTCAAAACCTACATATGGTAGGGTGTAAGCAACTATTAAATTTCAAGGTCAAAGGTCACAAAAATCGGTTTTTTGCGCTTTTTTTGGAAATATCTCATTTCCTACGGGATTTTTGCTATTAGTATTTATTATCAATTTTGTAGAACACAAAATTGTCTACAAATTTTGTCTAAAAAAATTTTTTATATGATAAATGGTTTTCGAGATAGAGGGCGGAGAGCGCGCGGTCACACCATCACTTCAGGTCAACCGGTGCCTCCGGTCGAAAACGCGCCATATATAGTTGATGGGCTATCGATAAATCAATGATTATAAATAATTGTCAATTTGTATTAACTATTATATTATATTTTATCATTTTTTTCATGCATTAAATCTATATCAGCAGAGAAGAACTGCTGCACTTTCAAAAACGTATGAAGTCTGTTTCGATGAAACAATGGTTGTACCAGTTACTCAAGAAAAATTCTTATCAAATCGAAATAACAAAGATAAGCTCATCAATATGTTAATTGAAAAATTACATGCTGCAAATATTAATACTAAACATGCCAGAGATGATGCGGATGTTCTTATTGTTGAACTGCAATTGAAGAATCAAAGTCTAAAAAAACTGCAGTTATAATAGGACAAGATATTGATTTACTTGTCATTTTAATTGGGCGTACATTGTCTTACGAACAAGAAATTTTCTTTAAAAAAGTTGGGAGAGGAAATGTAAAAACGGAGATATACTCGACTAAAAGTTTTGATAATTATCCTCATTCCAAAGCATATATTTTATTTCTGCACGCATTAAGTGGGTGTGAAACAACTTCTGCGCTTTTTAAAAAGGGAAAAAAATCATTTTTAAAAGTTTTTGAGAAACTGACAAATTTGGATGAACTAGCTGCAGCATTTGAAGAAGAAAATTGGTTGGCCCAGAGATTATTAGAGAGTGGAACTCAAACCTTATTGGCAGTCTATAATGCTCCAAAATCTGTGAAAAGTCTCGATCATCTTCGTTATATGCATTACGTCAAGTCTACAAAACTTAATAAACCTGTGCAGCTTTCAAATATTCCACCAACAAGTGCAGCTGCTCATCAACATTTCAACCGTGTATATTATCAAGTTCAAACTTGGTTAGGACATGATTTGGAACCCCAAGTATGGGGTTGGGCAGCGCGAAACGATTTTCTGGAGCCCATCATGACAATTTTACCACCTGCTCCAGAAGGTTTGCAAAATACAATTTTCTGCAACTGCAAGAGTGGTTTGGTTCGCGATGCGGATGCAGGAAAGCGGGCTTGCAATGCTCTTTAGCTTGTGGCCAATGTAATGGGCAAGCTCAACCATATCAGAGCGACATTAACGAAGATGGAACTTTTGACCCCGAAATCATGGAAGAACTTGAGACAAATGTCGTTGAAGATGATAATGAAGACCAGTTTGAAATTTACCAGCAGCCAGAAGACGACGATGAAGAGGAAGAAGATGATTAAAATTATAAATTGTAGTTTTTATACCCTTTATTCTATTTTTTTACTTTCAATAAAAATAAAGGAATTGAATGATATTTTTTAATAAAAATATTAATTCATAATTTATTTGTGTTTTCTTTCATCATGTAAGAAGTTATATTATTTAGGTTAAAATTTGAATATAATTCCTATATTTTCTTTAACAATTCTGCAATTACATGGGCAGGTAAGTGTTGTTAAATAAATTAATACTGAATAAAAAGTAGATAGGTAAGGAAAAAAATGATAAAATATAATATAATAGTTTATAAAAATTGACAATTATTTATAATAAGTGATTTATCGATAGTTCATCAACTATATATTGCGCGTTTTCGACCGGAGGCACCGGTTGACCTGAAGTGATGGTGTGACCGCGCGCTCTCCGCCCTCTATCTCGAAAACCGTTTATCATATAAAAAAATTTTTTAGACAAAATTTGTAGAGAATTTTGTATTCTACAAAATTGATAATAAATACTAATAGCAAAAAACCTGTAGGAAATGAGATATTTCCAAAAAAAGCGCAAAAAAGCGATTTTTGTGACCTTTGACCTTGAAATTTAATAGTTGCTTACACCCTACCATATGTAGGTTTTGAGACAACTTTTAGGGTGTCAATATTCAAGTATTTACAGACTTACAACTGGGTATCTCGAATTCCGAGGTGAACTTACTATAATGACTGGACTATTTATTGCGCGTATGTTCTGGGGAACATCGCGTTATAGTTTTGCCCAAATGTCTGTAACTTTCGAATTTTTTGAAAAAAATGGTCTCAAACGATTAAGTTTGACTCCCCAATGAAGAATTCGAGGTCAAATTTCATTATGTCCGGCCGGCCGTCCGGCCGTTGCCACGATAACTTGAGAACGAAAAGAGCTGGCGACTTGAAATTTTCAGGGTAGGTGGCGCATCCCAATACGACGGACAAGTTCGTTAATGGGCATAATCGGCCCAGCGGTTCCCGAGTAATAATTTTGTTTTAAACCAATATAAATCCGATCGAATTGAAACTTGGTGAGTAGTTGTAGAATATAAGCCTAAGCACGCTTGTGAAATTTTGTGCGAATCATATGGCTAGAAAATTTTAAAAAAATTATTAAAAAATATTTTTGTTGTCACGATAACTTGATAACGGAATGAGATAGCGGCTTGAAATTTTCAGGTTGGGATGAGCACCAGAACGCGACATTTCAGTTTGTTTATGAGCATAATCGGCCAAACGGTTTTAGAGTTATAGCCATCTGAAATTTTCTGAAATTTCGTGGTTTTTGTTCCTCATTAACTCGAAAAGTACTGAACCGATGGAATTCAAACATGGTTATTAGTTGTAGAATGCCAACGCGGAAATGTTTGCAAAATTTGGTGAGGATAGCATTTGTAGAAAATTTTTAATAAATCATTGAAAATAAAAAAAAAATTCTATATATCAGTAACTAATCGTTAGAAATTGATGAAATTTCACAAGAGCCTTCATAACCTGACTCTACAGCTAAGTTTCAAGTTTTAATACGATCGGTTTAATATTGTTGGAGATTTGAGCATTCTTGTGTGAATTCAGTAGATGGGTGACCGTTGCCTCGATAACTTTCGAACGAAAGGAGATAGGGACTTGCAATTTTCAGGGTAGGTTGCGTATCCGAAAGGGAGAGTTGAGTTCGTTTTTGGGCATAATCGGTCTAATGGTTTCCGAGTCATACCCACCTGGAATATTATTTTCTTGATAACTGAAAAAATCAATATTCGATCGAATTGAAGCTTGGTAACTAGTAGTAGAAAATCAACATAAAGACGTGTTCAAAATTTTGTAAGAACCGTACCACTAGAAAATTCGAAAAAAATGACGAACAAAAAAATTTTATTAACCGTACCCCTAGAAAATTTCAAAAAAAATCACGAAAAAAAAAATTGGTTCAAGCACTGACGTGAAGTCAGAAGCTTTTGCGCGTATGTTCTATTGTCCATTCTTCTGTATTGGACACCCTTAATCGAATTTACCATGGTAAATTATGTTGTCCATTCTCCCGTATTGGACACTTAATTCGAATTTACCATGGTAAATTCGAATTAAGAGTGTCCAATACAGGAGAATGGACAACATAATTTACGATGGTGAATTCGATTAAGGGTGTCCAATACAGAAGAATGGACAATAGAACATACGCGCAAAAGCTTCTGACTTCACGTCAGTGCTTGTATTATTTAGTAGTCACATTGCCCTGCAAATGTTTTGGTACGTTATCGCGGTGCTCCAATTGAATACATACTTGAAATTCATGAAACGAAAACAAGTTATTTTGTGTATTTTGCTGCTGTAGTTGAGTCACATCTGGACGCATTCGTAGGGCATTGCTTATTACTGCTTGTTAAGTACCCCCAAGGGGGTGAAACTTCTCCTTCTGTGGTCCTTAGCAACCCAATCAGATGGCGGCTTCGGCATAAACCGAAGATATCCGATTGAATCCGATTCAAACAAACTGCAACTCATTAATTCAATTTCATTGTGATTCATAATTCAGCCATTACGCAGCACGTTCGCAGTTGGTTGTTGGTTCAGGTAAGAACAGAGATTAAGTTTTTCCCTTAAGATCCATCTAATTCTAATTGATATCTTGTTTGCCGTAATTCAAGAACTCAAGGTGAATATCTTCATAATAGATATTTACTTATTTTTGAAATTCCATTGTCTACTCGAGCATATTATATCTCGGTGCGTATTCACTTGCAACAGAACACTCCGAACAAACCGCGCGCGCTGCAACAAACATTGTTCGGGCTGTTTGGAGAGTTTGCGGTATTCGCTGCGTTCCCAACCGTATCAGTATTTACGTGATCGTCGACATGGATGCAGACGATGTGATGCAGACGTAGTGAAACTAGATAGAAGACTATCCATTTTTTTTGTGTCATTTACCTCGAATCCCATATTTCTACTAATTACTGTCCACGCATCATGTTTTTTAATTTTGTTAAAATAATAGCCGTTTGTGGGATCCCATAAGATATGATGCAGCTCGAATTGATCGATTAATTCGAGGCATTTTTCCCTGCTCCATTCCATTTTCTCTAGTTCTCTCGAAAGAACACCAAACACAACAAACTCCCGTATCCACTGAACACCGGTGAATCATTCCCTTTGATCAGATCGCATTTACCGACAAACCTCGGAAAATGTCTCCCACCCGTATCAGTGTTCATCATGTATACGTGTTCATCGACATGGATGCAGACGATGTGATAGTTGCCGCTGTTGCTTTTTGGCGCTCTAGTTCCTCGGAACTGAATGCTTATCAATTTGCCCAAATGTCTGTAATTTTCGAATTTTTCGATGAAAATGGTCTTAAACGATTTGGTTCGACTCACTGATCAAGAATCCGTGGTCGAAATTCATTCTGTCCGGCCGGCCGCAGGCACGATAACTCTCGAACGGAATGAGCTAGACAGTTGAAATTTTCAGAGTAGGTTTGGAAGATAAATATCTCGGTCAAGTTCGTTATTGGGTGAAATCGGACAAATGGTTTCGGAGTAACAAAAAAAATTGATTTTTACATAACAGATTCCAAATTAAATTTTTTTCAATATGCAGTTCTACCATAAGAATCCATTGATATCATTTCGGTGATATGATTTTTCAAAATTTCAATAATAAATCGTATTTCAACGTTGTCACAGAATGATATAATTATTCTATCTATGAATTGTCATAATGTCAACTTATTTTCCTGAGACATGACATTAACTAATCAATCGAAGAATTGTGAGCGAAGTGAGAAAAATCTCAGTTGTTTGCTCCGAAATTAGTTTTTTTCAGAAAAGTCTTACATTTCGGAACGGAACATGAAGTAAGAGATCTGAGAGTAGTGAGACTGCTCTTCATCCATAGACATAGATATAACTCTCGAACGGAATGAGGTAGGTAGTTGAAATTTTTAGAGTAGGTTAGGGAGATGAATATCTCGGTTAAGTTCGTTATTGGGCAAAATTGGCCAGATTTAATTTGATTTCTTCCATGGTGCAGTTCTCATTCTCATGATTGCTCATTTAATCTTGATAAATAAACTATTATTTGAATTGAATTTCCTTTATGATGCAGTTCTATCATATGAATACATTGATATAATTCCCAACTCTGAGAAACCAATACTTTCGGAGATATAAATTGTCTGTTTGAACTAGAGCGCCAGAAAGCTCCTGTCCACAGGGCTTGAACCCATTTGAATTGTAGATGCGCAAACAAGCCTTAATTTTTTTTTTTTAATTTTAAAATTTTTTTTTCCAATTTTTTTATTACTTTTTTTTATCTATTGTAGGTCTTGGTTTATCTTTGTCTAGGAGAAAAGCCATGCGTGTAAATGCAAACCATTTTGACAAGTATATTTCTTCTCTTCCTATAAAAAAAAGACAAAATTATTTATAGAAAATTTCAAACCAGGATATTTAGTATAGAATAATTTCATTTACAGAGTTGTAATTGTATTGTCATTACAATAATAATTGCCAAATTAGAAAAATCTTACCTCTTTCTGTTCCTACAGATGTTTTCCCCTTGGTTTTTTCCCTTCTAAAACTATATAGAAGACTTTCCATTTTTTTTTTACATTTACTTCAAATCCCACATTTTTACCAATTGCTGCACACTCATCATGCTTTTTAATTTTGTTGAAATAATACCCGTTTGTGGGATCCCATAAGATAGGATGCAGTTCAAATTGATCGATTAATTCTAGGCATTTTTCCCTGCTCCAGTCCATTTTCTTCGCTTCTCTCGAACGAACTCCTAATCCCTTTGATCAAATCGCATTTACCGACAAACCTCGGAAAATGTTTTGCGCGTTCGGTTCTGTTCTGCGCGACGTATTGACTGGACAAATTTGTAACAGCGCGCGCGGTTCGTTCGGGCCGTTCGGAGCATTCTGTTGCAAGTGAGTACGGAGCGAAAATGTTTTGCGCGTTCGGTTCTGTTCTGCGCGACGTATTGACTACACAAATTTGTTACAGCGCGCGCAGTTCGTTCGGACCGTTCGGAGCATTCTGTTGCAAGTGAATACGCACCAGCTGCGTATTCACTTGCAACAAAATGCTCCGAACGGTCCGAACGAACCGCGCGCGCTGTAACAAATTTGGCAACTGAGATTTTTCTCACTTCGCTCACAATTCTTCGATTGATTAGATAATGTCATGTCTCAGGAAAATAAGTTGACATTATGACAATTCATACATAGAATAATTATATCATTCTGTGACAACGTTGAAATACGATTTATTATTGAAATTTTGAAAAATCATATCTCCGAAAGTATTAGCTTGTTAGAGTTAAAAATGACATCATTGGATTCTTATGGTAAAACTGGTTATTGAAAAAAATTTAATTTGGAATTTGCTTTGTAAAACAAAATTTTTTTTGTTACTCCGAAACCATCAGTCCGATTTCGCCCAATAACGAACTTAGCTGAGATATTTATCTCCCAAAGCTACTCTGAAAATTTCAACTGTCTAGCTCATTCCGTTCGAGAGTTATCGTGCCTACGGTCGGCCGGACAGAATGAATTTCGACCACGGATTTTTGATCAGTGAGTCGAACCAAATCGTTTAAGACCATTTTCATCGAAAAATTCGAAAATAACAGATATTTGGGCAAATTGATAAGCACTCAGTTCCGAGGAACTGGAGCGCCAAAGAGCACCAGCGGCAACTATCACATCGTCTGCATCCATGTCGATGAACACGTAAACACTGATACGGCTGGGAAACATTTTCCGAGGTTTGTCGGTAAATGCGATCTGATCAAAGGGAATGATTCACCGGTGTTCAGTGGATACGGGAGTTTGTTGTGTTTGGTGTTCTTTCGAGAGAGGTAGAGAAAATGGAATGGAGCAGGGAAAAATGCCTCGAATTGATCGATCAATTCGAGCTGCATCCTATCTTATGGGATCTCACAAACGGCTATTATTTTAACAAAATTAAAAAACATGATGCGAGGACAGCAATTAGTAGAAATATGGGATTTGAGGTAAATGACACAAAAAAAAATGGATAGTCTTCTATCTAGTTTCACTACGTCTGCATCCATGTCGACGATCACGTAAATACTGATACGGTTGGGACCGCAGCGAATACCGCAAACTCTCCAAACAGCCCGAACAATGTTTGTTGCAGCGCGCGCGGTTTGTTCGGAGTGTTCTGTTGCAAGTGAATACGCACCTTTAGGTGAACACAGAAATACAAAATAGAAAAATATTGCGGGACTAAGGCAGTATGAATGAATATGACTCTTCTTGGAGGACACTAAAATAAAGTTATATTGCACAAATACAATATTCGTTGGAAGATTCGGAGGAAAAATTCTGCAAATCATGAAAAATAATGTGAAGGTGGGTTTCTTCTTGATATACAGGGTCTTTCACGAGGAACCTTACCCATATTTATACGGGAAACTACTGAACGTACTTTCATGAAATTCAGCACTTATAAGTACTTCACGATGCTGATGAAATCTAAAATATTTTCAAGGCATGAGCACCTCCGGTTTTTCCGGAAATGACGTCAACTTCCGTTTTTCAAATTAGAACACCATTTTTTCATTGGAGAAATAGATTCCTTAGAAAATTTCAAGTTATTTTGGTGTAACATTTTTCAGTTTTGGTTGGAAAATTCTCTCTGAGCGGGAAAATTCGAAAAAAAAATCGAAAATAGAGCTCCGCTGAAACAAGAATAACTTCGAGGTTTTTGGATGGAAAATTTTCATTTTTGGGATTTTTCAAGATGTAAGATTGATGTATCCACTTTAAAAATCGAAATCGCGATTCATGATACAGGGGGTGAAAAAATCGCTTTCAAAGTTAGGGATGACAAAATCGTGAAAAATCAATTTTTTCAAATTAGAACCCCATTTTTTTATGGCAGATATTGAATCTACGTTAGAAAATAATGTGAGTGTATGCATCACACCCTTGCCCTAAAGTGGATATTTTCTGAGTTATTCACAAAAAACTGTTTTTCGTCTTGAATTTTCAGCTATTTCTTTTCCCTTCACGCCAAAAAGATGAAATTTTCAGGAACTGTTACTTAAACCATGTTTTAGATTTTACTACCCTAATGTGCAAGAGAAAAAAGTTACAGGTTGTTCCTAAATAGATGGCGAATTTTGATTAGAATTTGTATCGGAATCCTCTATATTTCAACTAATCGGCCATCGGTTTTCTCTCCAGTGATAAATAAATAATTCCTTATGAACCATATGCAAAAACTTACCATGTTTTACATTCTTTTTTTTTAATGATAGATATCATTAATTACATCTGCCAAATTCCTCTTTATTCAGTAGCATTTTGTGTTTACTATTAATTTGGTGATAATTCGTATTAAGTTATAAAATCGATCACTATGCCTAATTTTACCAATTAAGATTATTTAAATCTCATTCTACTTCATGGAGAATGTAATAAAGTTGTAGATAGAACGATTCGACTGTTCATTGAGAGGTTTCCTGACCGACCCAGACCAACGAGAGATACCATTAACAGAACCATGACAAACTTGAGAAATGTCGGATCTTTCGTTAAGAAAACTATACACAGAGAAAAAAGTGTAGTAGAAGATGAGAACAACGAAATTACAGTTCTTGCATATTTTCGTGTGAATCCTCAAAATTCTCTCAAAGATGCCGAGATTGATCTGGGATTATCTCAATCGAGTGTTTGGAGAATATTAAAAAAACATAAAATGCACCCATATAAATTCAATAGGGTACAGCATTTGAAGGAAACTGATTTCGTCAGGAGAACAGAGTTTTGCGAAGCTATGATGATTCGATTTCAAGAGAATGAGAACTTTTTGGACTGTATAATTTGGACAGATGAATCTAAATTCACAAAGAATGGTTCTTTCAATAGGCATAACAGTCATTATTGGGATGAAGAGAACAACCACCACTTCAGACAATGGAACTTTCAAGAGACCTGGAGTTTCAATGTTTTTTGCGCCATCAAAAATAATGCAATTCTCGATGTTCACATTTATGATGGGACTTTAACTGGTAAGATAGAACACTACTCATGTTTGCATTATTAAAAGAATGTTCTCCCTTAGGAAATAGATATTCTGACATATTGACTCAAATAATTGAGCCGCTAGTACAGAACCATAATGACTTATGGTATCAACAAGATGGCGCGCCTCAACACAATTCACTCAATGTGTCAAATATCCTCTACAGGCTATTTGAAGATCGATGGTTGGCGAACAATGGTCCACATCTTTGGCCACCACGTTCTCCCGATTTAACTCCTTTAGACTATTATGTTTGGGGTAGGATAAAAAATATTGTCTACTCAACTCCCCTGACTGATAAAGAGGACTGCATAGAACGAGTCAGAAATGCGTTCAGGTTTGTTTAGATTTTTAGATTCATAGTTTTGAAACTCAATTTGGTTTTTAAACACTTTTGCAGATCTCTTCCTCCCGATGAAATAAGAAGAGCAACGCACGAAGCATTCCTGAGACGTATAAATAAATGTCTAGAAATTAACGGTCAAAACTTTGAGCATCTTCTCTAGTTATAACTGCGAGAGTTTGCCATGGTTCTCCTAATAGTAACTTGAAGTCGGTTTCAAGAAGGGGTGAAAAATCTACAGCATGGTTCAAATAACAGTTCCTGAAAATTTCATCTTTTTGGCGTGAAGGGAAAAGAAATAGCTGAAAATTCAAGACGAAAAACAGTTTATTGTGAATAACTCAGAAAATATCCATTTTAGGGCAAGGGTGTGATGCATACACTCACATTATTTTTTAACGTAGATTCAATATCTGCCATAAAAAAATGGGGTTCTAATTTGAAAAAATTGATTTTTCACGATTTTGTCATCCCTAACTTTGAAAGCGATTTTTTCACCCCCTGTATCATGAATCGCGATTTCGATTGTTAAAGTGGATACATCAATCTTACATCTTGAAAAATCCCAAAAATGAAAATTTTCCATCCAAAAACCTCGAAGTTACTCTTGTTTCAGCGGAGCTCTATTTTCGATTTTTTTTTCGAATGTTCCCGCTCAGAGAGAATTTTCCAACCAAAACTGAAAAATGTTACATCAAAATAACTTGAAATTTTCTAAGGAATCTATTTCTGCAATAAAAAAATTCTAATTTGTTCTAATTTGAAAATGGGTTCAAGCCCTGTGGACAGGAGCTTTCTGGCGCTCTAGTTCAAACAGACAAATTATATAACCGAAAGTATTGGTTTCTCAGAGTTGGGAATTATATCAATGTATTCTTATGATAGAACTGCATCATAAAGGAAATTCAATTCAAATAATAGTTTATTTATCAAGATTAAATGAGCAATCTGAGAATGAGAACTGCACCATGGCAGAAACCAAATTAAAATAGCTGAAATGAATTTGACTCTCTCTTATAGAACAGGATGAAAAGTACGAGTACGAACACAGATCATATAATAAAGCTTAGATAGAATAATTATAGCATTCTGTGAAAACAAAAAAGTATGATTCATTATTGAAATTTAGAACTTCATCTTAGCAGAAATTGAATTCAAACATCATAGAAGAATTAAAATTCAACAAGAGTGCCAAAAATTATCAATCCAAAACCAATAGACGAATTCTACCCAACAACGAACTCATCCGAGATATTCATTCCTCAATTCTATGATGAACGATAAGATAATATATATCTTTCCTCAAATCTACTCCAATACACCAATATTCCAGTTTTGTTTTTAGTGCCGATATTCTGAACTCAATATTATTAACTTACCATTCCCATCATCATATGGATTGACCATAGGCATGAAAATATCAACCAACAAAAAGTATGATATTATATTATAATTCTCATATTTATACGATTGCTGGAATGAATGACAATGTTATTAACTTACCATTACCATTCCCATCATCATATGGATTGACCATCGGCATGAAAATCTCAACCAACAAAAAGTATGATATTATATGAGGAGTAACTATTCAAAACGCATTATGTCCAATTTGGGCGAAATTGAGTTTGAAGCGGATTCAGAAATGTTTTCTGTTGCTCTATAGCCCTATGTAAACAAAATCTTCCAAATGGGATTATGTCCCTCTGTAATTCAAATCCAAAGTATGTAAGCCGCATCGAAATGAATTATGTTTACGTTTGCATTTTTAAAAGAAATAAAATATAACCAAAAACATGTTTTATCGATTTGCTCATGTTAATTAGGTTACAGGCCAACACTTACTGTGCAGACTGTTTTCACTAAATGTATAAAAAATCGCAACAAACAGCATTATTTTCAATTTCAACCACATCAAAACGCATTATATACAATGAGATGAATCAAAACGCATTAAGTCCAAACGTTTTTTACATTTTCTGTGTATATCTGATCAATATTGATTTAAATGAGATTAGTTATTACCTTTAGATGTAAATTTCCATCAAACAAACTCGACATACTCAAATTATAAGCCAGGGAGGAAGAAAAAACGTTTTTCGTTGATTCCCAATAAAATGGTTTTTGGACTTAATGCGTTTTGATAAGTTGCTCCTCATATTATGATTCTCATATTGATAACTGGAATGAATGACAATGAGACAATGTCAAAGTTGACATTATAACAATTCATAGAATAGCCACAGAATAATTCTATCATTGAAATTTTGAAAAATCATATCTCCGAAAGTATTAGCTTGTTAGAGTTAAAAATGATATGAATGGATTCTTATGATAAAACTTCTTATTAAAAAAAATTTAATTTGGAATTTGTTTTGTAAAAAAAAAATTTTTTTTTTGTTACTCCGAAACCATCTGTCAGATTTTGCCCAATAACGAACTTAGCCGAGATATTTATCCCCCAAACCTACTCTGAAAATTTCAACTCTCTAGCTCATTCCGTTCGAGAGTTATCGTGCCTACGGCCGGACAGAATGAATTTCGACCACGGATTCTTGATCAGTGAGTCGAACCAAATCGTTTAAGACCATTTTCATCGAAATATTCGAAAATTACAGACATTTGGGCAAATTGATAAGCACTCAGTTCCGAGGAACTAGAGCGCCAAAAACGGAAGTTGACGTCATTTCCGGAAAAACCGGAGGTGCTCATGCCTTGAAAATATTTTAGATTTCATCAGCATCGTGAAATACTTATAAGTGCTGAATTTCATGAAAATACGTTCAGTAGTTTCCCGTATAAATATGGGTTAGGTTCCTCGTGAAAGACCCTGTATATTTATTATTTTGGTAATTCTTTGCCATTTTTTTAATTACTTCTTTTTAATGTGATTATTTTATTTCAATTAACTTTTAAGGTGCCATGACAGTCCAGTTGAACGAAAGTATATCATATTTCTGTTGATTAATGTGATAGGGTGAGTATAGCTATTGTTGGTCATTGTGTTTTTCATCATATTCATTCTATTTTACATTTAAAATGTCAGAAACTACAGCAGTACCTAGTTCTAGTCGTATAGCCTATTGAAAATGAAAAGTATAGAATCAAACAACTCTTCCGTTATCTTCTTACAAACTTCTTCCTCAAATTCAGAATCTCTTTCATCACCTTCCGATGTTTGCTGCGATATGATGAACCAAGATACTGCTGGAGGACCAACCTGTTCTCAAAAAGTTGATTTTGACAACCCTGTATCTTCTTCAAGCAGTTCTAAATATTCTAAAACAATTGATAAATATGCATTTTTAAATGGAATCAATTCTGAATTAACCACGGAGTCTAGACTAATTAAAGAAATACCTCCTCCAGAAGAATCCACGATGTATAGAACAAATAGAAATCTCCAATGTAGATGGAGTAAATTGAAAATTTTTTTAGAAAATTAAAGAACTCAGTTGAATTAATTAAAATAGCTATATTCAGAGGGTCGGTTTGAGTTCATCGAAAGTAATTTAAATCAGTTTACCAAGGAATTTTTCAATTCCCAAATTCGTAATAACAATAAATCGCCCTCAGGCCGAAGATGGTCATTTAAAGATAAAACTTCTGCACTTTCACTTTATAAAAAAGAGTCCCAGATTGTACAGATACTTGAATTAATTTTTCCAGTTGCCTTCGCCAAGGACTCTTAAATCTCTTCTTTCAAAAATTCCATTTGAATGCGGTATTATTGAGCCTGTTTTAGAATATTTAAAATTGCAGACTGAAGAGATGCCAGAGCTTGATTGCTATTGCGCCCTTATTTTTGATGAGGTATCTCTCAGTAGTGGATTATCCTATGAGATTCATAAACAGAGAATGTCAGGGGTTATAGATTTGGGCCCATTAGGTAGAACATCGCACCTAGCCAATCATGCTCTGGTTTTTATGATACGTGGTATCAAAAATAATTTTAAATTTCCTGTTGCCTATTTTTTCACTAAAGATATAGTGAAATCAAATGACTTAAAAAATTTAATTATTTTGGTTATTGAAGAACTTAGCAAGGTGGGAATAAAAATTTGCGCTACTGTTTGTGATCAGGGCACAGCGAACAGAACTGCTCTCAGTTCTTTGGTCAAGGACAATACAGATGATAAGCCCTCTCCTTATCATTTTGTCTTTGATGGAAGAACTATTTACCATCTTTGATATTCCCCACTTGCTAAAAAGTACAAGAAACGCGCTTATTAAATGTAAAATAGAATTTTCAAGTGGAAATTTTGCAAGTATGGACGACATCAAGCAAGCTTTTCATGTCGATAAAGTAACACGCACATATAAGATATTTTCTAAATTAAATGAAAACCATTTCAATTTCAACAACACTTATATGAAAATGAAAGTGAGTGTGGCTGCACGTCAATTTAGCCACAAAATGGCTTTAGCCATTGAAACTTTTCATGCAAGTGGTGTTATGCAGTCTTCTGCTTTGGGAACAGCAGAATTTTGCCACATTGCCGATAATCTATTTGATTCTTTAAATAGTTCCCAATTTCATAATTGTCAAGGAAAAAAATTTCGTTCAGCATTATCTGAAAATTCACCTCATTTGGAGTTTTGGTCCAATATGTTGCCTCAAATTAAAATTTGGAAACTTTTTGAAAATGGTAATAATAGGAATAATTTCAAATTTGTTGAGGCGTGGCAAATCAGTATAAGATCCGTTATGGCTCTTTCGAAATATTTGCATGCTGAAGGGCTGCAATTTTTGAATTTAAGAAACCTAAATCAAGGCGCTTTAGGAAGATTTTTTGGGCAAATACGGCAGCATGGTTTTTTTAACACTAATCCAACTTCTTTACAGTTTGTTGCAGCTCTTAAAACTATTGTAAGAAATAATTTCAGTTCTCCTATTTCAAAATCGAATAATTGCAAAAACGATTTCTGTCAAGCTTTAGGTAATTTTGGGGATTTTATTCTAAAATTTTCAATCACTACTGACGAAATCGTAGGTGAAGATATCACTTTCTTTCATGATATCATTGATGATGCTGATGATATGACTGAGTTGAATTATGCCACTACTAACGTAGCGGGGTACATTCTGAAAAAATTAGATACCAAAAATTGTACTAATTGTAGAAAAAAATTGTTTTCAAACGAAATGTTGAGTGAATATTTATATGTGAGTTTTAAAGAATATGATGAAAAAAACTAGATTAAACTATGCACATGAGAAGTTGATCAAATTTATTGATATTTTGCAAAAGAAATTATATTTATATTTTTAGATAATTATCGACATATGAGTAGATTAGAAGATAAGTTCACTCAAACATTTATTAGCGAATGTAGTGAATTTAAATCTTGTAGCACTCTTGATATAACTAGGGAAATAGTAAAAATCTGTTTTAAGTTAGGTAACCATTTTTAAATATATTAGAGAAACGAATCAACACAATACATTCATTAGTCCGGGCATTACAAAAAACAAAAAATCTTCTCAGATAGCCACATTCCTACATAGAAAGCTTGTGTTTCTGATGTTGGAAAATTGAAGTAATTTGATCAGCTCTCTTTATCAACACATTCCAATATCTTGTTCATCATGAATTCTGATACTGCATTTTTTTTCAAGGACTCATTTGATGAGAAAACGATTGGGACGACGGGTGAGTTCAACAAGCACTGTGATACACATGTTCTGTGGTGGACAAGTGACTAGGGCTTCTCTCGATATCCTCAAGCATGGCCGAATACCTAGCAACTTGCAATCTGATTAAGGAACTGAATTTTTCAACCGACAATTTCAAGAACAAGTCGTTAAAAAGCATCATATAAATCATTATAATACGTATAGTGATAAGAAAGCTGCAATAGTGGAGAGGGCCATAAGAACGTTGAAAGAGGTGCTTTACAAAAAATTCAGTTTGAGTGGAACATATCGATGGATCGACATATTACAAGATGTAGTAAATGCGTATAATAGTAAAAAACATCGCACTATTAGCATGAAACCCCGTGACGTTAATACAAAGAACGAAAGTGAAATATATAAATTCGCCTACAGTCACATAAAAATAGCAGGACCCCATAAATTTCAGAATGGTGATATTGTACGTATAAGTAAATTTAGGCACGTTTTCACAAAAGGGTATCTGCCTCAATGGACTACTGAACTATTTAAAATCACCAAAGTCCAACTTACCAACCCAGTGAGTTATCTACTTGAAGATTTCACCGTTAGGCCAATAAGTGGTGCTTTCTATCAAGAAGAATTGCAAAAAACAAAGCAGCCTGATGTTTATTTGGTTGAAAAAGTATTGCGCAGACGTGGAGACAAGGTCTTGGTGCGATGGCTTGGAATGAATAAAGAACACGATTCCTGGATTCAGTCTTCGACCAAATTTTGAGCAAACATGCAATCATCACAAAATATCAGAAGATGAACATGATTTTTCTCCATGTAGTACGTCATCGCTAGACGGAAATGTTTATGATACAGAATTGAACCGTGTGTTAGAAAAATATGATGCAGCTGTGAAAAACGAGAAGCACTATCTGTTGAACAAACAATTTCACCTAGAAATAGAATGTGGACCTGCTTCTCTATACATTGATTGCGGTATAAGTCTAGCACGAAATTTTGTTCGTGCAGTTAAGCTTAGTTGCAATGAGTGTGTGATATCCTTTGACCATTGGAAATGGAGTATGTTTATCGCACAAATTGAAAATGGTGATAATAAGGATTGTGGAGCTGAAGTTATAAGATTCTCAGGTGACAGTATGATTACAAGCGTAGTCAAATGGGGAAACTACATGTATTTCCGTGAGGTTGACTTGAACAAAATCATTCGTTTGAATCAACTACTAATTTCCAATCGTCTAGAGATGTTGAAAAATCTACGAATATATTTTTATTATTACAAGTTCCTGGACATCATCAAATATTTAGTTCGGAACGCCAGTGAAAATTACAACAACCAAAATTCTGTTGAAGATTTTATAAATGCTTTTTGTAGAATTAACACGTCTATTGAAAGTTATGTAATCTTAGAATATATGTACTTCTATAAGAATAAGGTATTGAATGATGTAGACTATAATCATTTTTCTTTGAACCAATAAAATCACATGTTCTTAAAATTGATTTTTTATTTATTTTTTGTACAAATGCATGCTTGACTCAAGCATCAACAATGAATTTTTCTGATCCAATAAATCAATGAATAACATGAAGCATAAAACAAGCACCTAATGTATAATTATTTCGAACGATGAAGCTGGCTGGCTTTTCCCAGTGTTCTTCTGACCTCGATATACTAGAGAATATTTTTCAGACACGAATTTCCTCTCTTTTCAACTTATCGACAAATTCCTTGAATAAAATGAACCCTACTTCTATTGATTCGTTAATTACGCTTGGAAATATTATCATTGAGTCCCCGAATGCATCCCTGATATTTATCTTAGGGCAAAGATTTAATTTCTGATCCTTCAAATAGAGTACCGGTGTTTGATCTTCCAAGGAGAATATGGTCTATTCTGAATCGTCTAAGAACCGGTCATGGTCGTTGCAACAGCATGCTTTTCAGGTGGAACTCAGTTGAGAGTCCTAGTTGTGAATGCGGGGAAGCAGAGGAAACCATAGATCATTTAGTTAATAATTGTCGCATATATAGATTCAAAGATGGTTTTAGGGCTATTCATAATGTTTCTGAATCTTTTTTAGAATGGGTAGCGAGTTTCAAATCTATTTAATGGAATATAGAATATTCCTTTTTAATTTGTTCGTTGTCTCCCTTTGTCTTTTCCTGATTGGGTTTCGGGTACCTTTGGAGAATCTTCTCTGCTTGTTGAAGGAAGAAGCGATAATGAAGAAAAAGATGCCCTTCAATATTTAATATTTCAGCATATTTTGTTAACAATTTCAATTTTCTTAAATCACAACACTAACGGGGAGATAGGGTTTTTTGCTGAGGTTTTTTCCCTAAGCTCTAGTATCATATTATATCAAATTATATGGTACCCCGTTACACTAACCTCTATAAGTGGAAAAGTTTAACGGGTAATTCCGCAAAAGAAGCAGATTAAAAATAATTCTGCTGGTACCTGCCGACACGTGTTTCTGCTAGTTGGCTTCTTCAGGACAGGGCAACCAAGAAACCAAGAAAGATGGAAATAAAAGTTAAAATAGGTGACACCACACCAGGAGCGAGCAACCAATTTGTGCCTTCAGCTCTAGGACCTCCATTTCGGAGGTAAACTATGGCATCGGCACGGAGGAAGTATAAGCTACCTGTGCGATGCGACCTCAACCCGAGGATATGAAACATAGAAATATGGATCATGCGGAATTACCCGTTAAACTTTTCCACTTATTTATATTACTCCGCATGATCCATATTTCTATGTTTCATATCCTCGGGTTGAGGTCGCATCGCACAGGTAGCTTATGCTTCCTCCGTGCCGATGCCATAGTTTACCTCCGAAATGGAGGTCCTAGAGCTGAAGGCACAAATTGGTTGCTCGCTCCTGGTGTGGTGTCACCTATTTTAACTTTTATTTCCATCTTTCTTGGTTTCTTGGTTGCCCTGTCCTGAAGAAGCCAACTAGCAGAAACACGTGTCGGCAGGTACCAGCAGAATTATTTTTAATCTGCTTCTTTTGCGGAATTACCCGTTAAACTTTTCCACTTATTTATATTACTCCGCATGATCCATATTTCTATGTTTCATATCCTCGGGTTGAGGTCGCATCGCACAGGTAGCTTATGCTTCCTCCGTGCCGATGCCATAGTTTACCTCCGAAATGGAGGTCCTAGAGCTGAAGGCACAAATTGGTTGCTCGCTCCTGGTGTGGTGTCACCTATTTTAACTTTTATTTCCATCTTTCTTGGTTTCTTGGTTGCCCTGTCCTGAAGAAGCCAACTAGCAGAAACACGTGTCGGCAGGTACCAGCAGAATTATTTTTAATCTGCTTCTTTTGCGGAATTACCCGTTAAACTTTTCCACTTATTTATATTACTCCGCATGATCCATATTTCTATGTTTCATATCCTCGGGTTGAGGTCGCATCGCACAGGTAGCTTATGCTTCCTCCGTGCCGATGCCATAGTTTACCTCCGAAATGGAGGTCCTAGAGCTGAAGGCACAAATTGGTTGCTCGCTCCTGGTGTGGTGTCACCTATTTTAACTTTTATTTCCATCTTTCTTGGTTTCTTGGTTGCCCTGTCCTGAAGAAGCCAACTAGCAGAAACACGTGTCGGCAGGTACCAGCAGAATTATTTTTAATCTGCTTCTTTTGCGGAATTACCCGTTAAACTTTTCCACTTATTTATATTACTCCGCATGATCCATATTTCTATGTTATATATATATATATATATATATATATATATATATATATATAAATAATAATAGGACTAGCAGGGACCGCAGTCAAGAGTCATCCACAAAGTGTAATTCCATCAACGCTGACTAGCAACATACCGCGGTTTCATCCTTATTAGGAATCGTCAGTGGTGCATAAGTCAACCGCCGATGGAAGAATACACCTCGAAGGAGCCGCTTTATCGAACCCCAGGTATACCCTCTGAGTACAAAGTACACAGAGCGACACCTAGCGTTCAACCAACCAGGCTCCCGTTGCGGAAAACTCAAAACATAGATCCCTGCGTACATTCTTTGTTCCAAACGTGACTAATTGCAGAATTCTATTTTGAATTCCTCGCAGACGCCACGAGGAACGTGAAAACGCCCTGGTTTTAGTGCGCAAGCGCAGAAATGAATAGGCAAATGAGTGAGTTTCGCTTTTATGGAAAGCTAACCACTAGACATAAATAATAATAGGACTAGCAGGGACCGCAGTCAAGAGTCATCCACAAAGTGTAATTCCATCAACGCTGACTAGCAACATACCGCGGTTTCATCCTTATTAGGAATCGTCAGTGGTGCATAAGTCAACCGCCGATGGAAGAATACACCTCGAAGGAGCCGCTTTATCGAACCCCAGGTATACCCTCTGAGTACAAAGTACACAGAGCGACACCTAGCGTTCAACCAACCAGGCTCCCGTTGCGGAAAACTCAAAACATAGATCCCTGCGTACATTCTTTGTTCCAAACGTGACTAATTGCAGAATTCTATTTTGAATTCCTCGCAGACGCCACGAGGAACGTGAAAACGCCCTGGTTTTAGTGCGCAAGCGCAGAAATGAATAGGCAAATGAGTGAGTTTCGCTTTTATGGAAAGCTAACCACTAGACATAAATAATAATAGGACTAGCAGGGACCGCAGTCAAGAGTCATCCACAAAGTGTAATTCCATCAACGCTGACTAGCAACATACCGCGGTTTCATCCTTATTAGGAATCGTCAGTGGTGCATAAGTCAACCGCCGATGGAAGAATACACCTCGAAGGAGCCGCTTTATCGAACCCCAGGTATACCCTCTGAGTACAAAGTACACAGAGCGACACCTAGCGTTCAACCAACCAGGCTCCCGTTGCGGAAAACTCAAAACATAGATCCCTGCGTACATTCTTTGTTCCAAACGTGACTAATTGCAGAATTCTATTTTGAATTCCTCGCAGACGCCACGAGGAACGTGAAAACGCCCTGGTTTTAGTGCGCAAGCGCAGAAATGAATAGGCAAATGAGTGAGTTTCGCTTTTATGGAAAGCTAACCACTAGACATAAATAATAATAGGACTAGCAGGGACCGCAGTCAAGAGTCATCCACAAAGTGTAATTCCATCAACGCTGACTAGCAACATACCGCGGTTTCATCCTTATTAGGAATCGTCAGTGGTGCATAAGTCAACCGCCGATGGAAGAATACACCTCGAAGGAGCCGCTTTATCGAACCCCAGGTATACCCTCTGAGTACAAAGTACACAGAGCGACACCTAGCGTTCAACCAACCAGGCTCCCGTTGCGGAAAACTCAAAACATAGATCCCTGCGTACATTCTTTGTTCCAAACGTGACTAATTGCAGAATTCTATTTTGAATTCCTCGCAGACGCCACGAGGAACGTGAAAACGCCCTGGTTTTAGTGCGCAAGCGCAGAAATGAATAGGCAAATGAGTGAGTTTCGCTTTTATGGAAAGCTAACCACTAGACATAAATAATAATAGGACTAGCAGGGACCGCAGTCAAGAGTCATCCACAAAGTGTAATTCCATCAACGCTGACTAGCAACATACCGCGGTTTCATCCTTATTAGGAATCGTCAGTGGTGCATAAGTCAACCGCCGATGGAAGAATACACCTCGAAGGAGCCGCTTTATCGAACCATCGACCATCGACTTATGCACCACTGACGATTCCTAATAAGGATGAAACCGCGGTATGTTGCTAGTCAGCGTTGATGGAATTACACTTTGTGGATGACTCTTGACTGCGGTCCCTGCTAGTCCTATTATTATTTATGTCTAGTGGTTAGCTTTCCATAAAAGCGAAACTCACTCATTTGCCTATTCATTTCTGCGCTTGCGCACTAAAACCAGGGCGTTTTCACGTTCCTCGTGGCGTCTGCGAGGAATTCAAAATAGAATTCTGCAATTAGTCACGTTTGGAACAAAGAATGTACGCAGGGATCTATGTTTTGAGTTTTCCGCAACGGGAGCCTGGTTGGTTGAACGCTAGGTGTCGCTCTGTGTACTTTGTACTCAGAGGGTATACCTGGGGTTCGATAAAGCGGCTCCTTCGAGGTGTATTCTTCCATCGGCGGTTGACTTATGCACCACTGACGATTCCTAATAAGGATGAAACCGCGGTATGTTGCTAGTCAGCGTTGATGGAATTACACTTTGTGGATGACTCTTGACTGCGGTCCCTGCTAGTCCTATTATTATTTATGTCTAGTGGTTAGCTTTCCATAAAAGCGAAACTCACTCATTTGCCTATATATATATATATATATATATATCCAACTACCTGCTGGGCGTCCATACATTATGAAATTACTATTCTCCGGGCGTCCGGCTACCCCGAAGCGTCCGTATATGGACGCTCTGTTGAAATTCAATGTTAAGATGCTCATGGGTCTTGGATCGACTTTAAGTATCGTATGGCAAAATTTGTCTTGGACGCCTGGATATCGATTGGACATGCGACTCCTGTATACTGCTGTATACTTTTAGTACAACACCTCGCTCGATAGAGGCGCTGCGTATAGTTGGCGTATATTGGTTCCCGTATAGTTTTTTCCAGTCTCTCGATTCGTGGGCGTCCGCCCGATCTGACAACGTGGAGAATCGTCGCTGGTGCATTTGATTCTATTGAATATTAGGTTTGAATTCGTTCTGGAATCTCAAGGTTGCTGAATGCATTCCATTGCATGAATTGTTGCGTTGCATGAATTGCATTAATAATTCTGAAATGATGAATGAATTTTGAAGAGCGGGAATTAAATAATTTTCGATTCTTTGGTTATTTTCTTCTAGAATATCGCATTGGATAATATTTGCGAAATTTTTGTTTAGGGATTTTGAGATATAAGAAGTGAAATATTATTTTCAACCGGATGGACTAATGCCCTCCTATATTCTGCTTCATCTTCGTTGTGCCTTCATAAAAAAGGCTTTTATTGAAAGATTCATTCAGAATGTGAAGTTCTCATACCTTAAACCTCACTATATCTCAAAAAAATTTTATTGTATTATGTTGTGCATGCAATAATATTAAAAAAATTCTCCTTGATAGCTCTCTTGGGGTTTGTCTCAATCGCTAAGTACATCTCGATTATTGCAGTGCATGGAATGGTTAATAAAAAATAAAATGATCATAATGAACGTGGTTTCGGAACTATCTCTATTGAATAATTGGAAATATAGTTACGAAACCTTGAGCCGGACACTCAAAATACGATTACATTTTTAGTGTTCGTGGATGAAATTGAGTAGAACGAGTGAATAATTCATATTCCTTCACGTCTTTCTACTACATTCCGTTTTCTTCATGTCCACGACCCAGCTGGTTTTGCCTTTTTTCAACATCGACAAGCTCCTTCATTTGCTCTCCTAAAATGAAGCGTTTCTCAATTTTGGAAGAGATTTCTAGGAGGTTTTGCTGTATTGTTCTCATTACAAGATGGACAATTCTGGCGAGAGTATTACTCAATTTCATCTTTATTGTCGTATATACTTGTACCCCCGTTTTACTATAATCTGTGTTTTCGATTATGAACCACTTATTACAAGCAAAAATGTTAATTTACAGAATAAAATTCAACAAGTTTGTATTTTTAAATAACGGTTCCGCAAGTTTTTGCGGAATAGTGTCCAAACCGTGGTCCTTGGCTCATTTTGAAATGTATGCGCAACTTTCGACCATTGTCGTTATGCGCATGAACAGACGAGAAGTGATATAACTACTACAGGTTTCGTTCGAGAGAACTGGGGTTTTGAGTTGGATGATGCTATCCGTCCATAGAATCCCATTGTCATGGTCCGCGCATACGTAGATTGAAGATGCGATATTTCCTTAAACACTGGTGTTGGATAATCGGTGTTTTGTGTGAGGTGTGTGATTTGCAAAGAACTTTTAACCACGAGTGGACTGCATGCGCAGAAGAGAAGTGACATTTTCTTGGTTCAATGGGTCATGGTGGGAGTGGGGATGCAAATATTCGTTCAAATTTTAGTGAGGATGGCATGAATATATAGAATTCAAAAAGTATAAAATGCACTGACGTGAAGTAAGAACTCTTTGGGTCGCTAGTTTCTTTTGACAAATTTGAAATGAATTATGAGTACCTCATGCTAAGTGGCAAGGTTAAGCCGGAGATCTAGTCAGACGGTAATGGACAACATTTACTGTCGTAGCAATAAACAGTGATGTGCTTAGGCTGCTCTAAGGATACAGTCCCAAAGTCAAAACAGAACACAACTGACTCTACTCCGGCTTACTCTATCCATTTTCCAACGGGAACTAGCGTGCCAAAGAGTTCTGACTTCAACGTTGAGCTAACAATAGTTTAATAAGGTGACATACAGTGGAACAACTGAAAACCTTTTTCCATCACCACATTCAATCAAAAGATAATTCCGAAGAATTGAAAGGATTGATTGTACAAAGTTTTTTTAAATCAACATACAAATAAGTTTGTTTATTACAGTCTGATGAAAGCTGTTAGCGATGGAACTGAAGGAAATTTCTTTCCGCGCAAAATGGAATTTGTTGGCACTTGCCTCATTTGGAATTGCAGCTGCATTGTTTGACGGTGGTTGAACAGCGTAATCAGCACACAAGTTACCCTTGAATATGCAAACAAATGGAAATCCAACGTGCAACCTGTCAAGAAACTGTGAAATGGCCAGAGTTTTACAGGAATGCGTGTATCTTGCAGAGCGGTCAAACTAAAATAGCATTTTCAAAACAATTGCAAACCATCAAATTTATTTGTGCACGCACCAAACTAAAAAACAAAAATGTCCACAAAAAGGCACTCCGATAAAGAGTCAATGTTTACTTTGAATGAAAAATACACTCAATACTATATGTGTAAATAGGTAATTAATCAATAATGTTTTTAATAATAAGTTCGAAATAAAAATTATTTCCACATTTCATACTATTCCAATTTAATTTATTTTTTCTCTTATTTTACTTCCAATTACTAAATATTCCCTGACTGTGGCAGGACAACATCTGCCGGGTCAGATAGTATTCTAATAAAAATCTCTCTTGTGGCTCAGATGGAGCAGATTTGGATTTACGAAACGTCTGCGCATTAGCTAAGATGTAGTAATAATACCTGATTAAATTCTCTTTTCCTGTTAATCCCATGAATACAATTTTTAATTGTTTAAGGTAAGGGGTGAACTAAGATCGGAAATATCCAAAATTCGGATGATTCTGATCATGAACCTGATTTTCATAATTTCAGAAATGGTAAGTGAAAGTGGCATAGAAGAGTGATATAACTACAAACTTTGGAATCTGTCAGTTGATTAGATTTATTAAACTTTGATATCTCACTCAATATCCGATCAACCAACTTCCTTAGACGATTCCCTAAGTTTGTGGTTTCGGTCTGTCGCATTCCTCCCAGGAAACCCGGTATATTGACCTTAATAAATGCTCATTATAATGTTCGGCACTTGGTCAACAAATTTTAAAATAAGCTTAATTGAAAATGATGTTTATTTTATTTTATTTCATTTTGCATTGCTTCAATAATGTGAATCCATACTGTAACCAGATTGTAAGTGAAATGAATTTCTCTCGAAGTGAAATGGAAAGAATTTCACCGAATCTAATAAATACTCCCAGCAAAAATAGTGAATTTTATAAAGATTCATCTGGAATATGTATTTGCAATTAACGCATATGTACACGGAACATTAACTTCTCGCCTATGTTTCACCAGAAAACTTAACTCTTGAACGAATTCCAACTATTTTTACTTCATATCAAGAATTACATAGTTGAAGAAGACAAATTGCTTAATTTATATGAAATACCTGTACTTGGAATCCAATAGGTAAAAAATTAAGAGGATATTGAAGTATGTTTTTCACTGCTACGAGTAATAAGATCTATTTGCGCGTATGTTTTGGAGAACATCGCGTTATAGTTTTGCCCAAATATCTGTAATTTTCGAATTTTCAGACGAAATTTGGCTCAATCACGATAACTATAAAACGGAAAGAGATAGTGACTTTAAATTTTCAGAGTAGGTGGCGCGTCCCATACGACGGACGAGCTCGTTAATGGGCATAATCAGCTTCGTGTACTAAATTTAGTTTCAACGGACACAAATCTGATCGAATTGAAACTTGTTGAGTATTTGTAGAATGCCACCACACGAATTCTTGCGAAATTTTGTGAGGATAATAACACTAGAAAATCAAAGAACTCATTGAAAATCATTGAAAGACGTTCTATATCTGAAAAACTATATTTCCGGTATCGCTAGAATAATCCGATTGCCTTGATAATTTTACTCTCTAGCAGATTTCCAAATCTGGTCATGATTGGATCAATATTGTTCGATATCTGAGCAGCCTTGAGTGAGTTCAGAACTTGATGTATGACCGCCGCAACGATAACTTGCGAACGGAAAGAGATAGCGACTTGCAATTTTCAGAGAAGGTTTGCTCATCTGAATGCGAGAGTTGAATTCGAGGGTTCTTTCACTGGCCGTTTTTTGTACACTAAAATTCCACTTTTATGAATAATGCCGTTCAATTCCACAGAATTCCATTCAATTCCTCACAATTCCACTCAATTCCATTCAATTCCTCACAATTCCATTCAATTCACACAATTCTTCGTGTGGCTTCACGCGAGAGCGAGATTTTTCTCGTATCGTCTCGTTCTCGTCTCGTAAAAGCGAGACGATACGAGACGAAACGTTTTCAAAAATATTATAGGCGATACCGAGACAACATACAGCGCAACACGAGAGTATCGTTTTTGGTCTCGTTACATTTTTTGAACGAGACCAAATGAAGTTTTATATACGACTCGACTTTTCTCAACACCCACAGAAAACAATTGAATATGAAGAGTTTTCACTATAATTACCAATATATTTTGTCTACAATCGTTAATGGGCATTACCGGCCAAACTGTTTTGGAGTTATACTTATCTTAAATTTTGATATAACCTCAAAACATACTAATCCGATCCACTTAAAACTCGGTGATTACATGTAGAATGCCAACGCGCTAACTTTCGTGGAAATTCGTGAATATCGTATCCTATAATTACTTAAGAGGATAGTTTTTTCGTACATTATTAGATATTTGACGAATTGGAATTACGTTAGAATACCTATCAGAAAATTAAAAATTCTGTGATCTTAGATTATTGCTGTCATCACTCAAGTCTGTCATTATTGACATTGGTACGAATTGTATTCATTTTAATATATATACATTCATATTGAACAGCTGAGAAAACGGTCTATGGCGGTCGTATTTTTTGAATTATTAAGGAAATGAAAATGAAATTTCCGATGGTTATAACTCCAAAACCGTTGAACGTACCGTATGCCTATTAACAAACATTAATGTCGCATACGGATGCATAACCTACCCTGAAAATTACAGGTCGCTATCCCTGTCCGTTTTCAAAATAACATGACATAAATATTTTTTTTTTTATTAAAAAAAAATCAAATACGATCCTTACAAAATTGCGCATGCATTTTACGGACCGTATTCTACACTTACTGACCAAGCTTCAATTTGATCAGATTCGTATTGGTTGAAAACTAATTTAGTACTCCAAACATTACAGACATTTTGGTAAAATGATAACGCGATGTTTCCCAGAAGATACGCGCAAAAACTCGATAACTCAGAAAGTACAACCTCTTTCAAAGTTGTATTCATATTGTTGTCTGGATATATCTCAGAAAGTGTTCGTCTGACATCGCTGAAATTTCGCCAGAATCTTCGAAACCAAACTTGGCAACCCAGTTCCAAGTTTGAACACGATCGGATTCATATTATTGGAGACCCGAGCAGACTAGTGTGAGTTCAGTAGATGGATGGGTGACCGTTGACACAATAACATTCAAACGGGAAGAGATAAGGACTTGTTATTTTCAGAGTAGATTGTGCATCTGAATGGGAGAGTCAAATTCGTTGTTGGTCATAATCGGCCCAACGGTTTTGAAGTTATACCCATTTTAAATATTGTTTTCTCGATAACTCAAAACTTACAGATACGATCGATATGAAACTTGGTAACTTGTTTCACAATACCGAGGTATATGTGAAATTTTCCAAAGAGCAAATCACTAGAAAATTTCAAAAAAGTTATGAAAAAATTGGTTCAAGCACTGACGTGAAGTCAGAAGCTTTTGCGTGTTGAACCAATTTTTTTTTCGTGATTTTTTTTTAATTTTCTGGAGGCGAGGTTCTTGAAATTTTTTTTTTCGTCATTTTTTTCAAATTTTCTAGGTGTACGGTTCTTACAGAATTTTAAACACGTCTTTGTGTTGATTTTCTACTACTAGTTACCAAGCTTCAATTCAATCGAATATTTATTTTTTGAGTTATCAAGGAAACAATATTCCAGGTGGATATAACTCGGAAACCGTTAAACCGATTATGCCCAAAAACGAACTCTACTCTCCCTCTCGGATACGCAACCTACCCTGAAAATTGCAAGTCCCTATCTCCTTTGGTTCGAAAGTTATCGAGGCAACGGTCACCCATCTACTGAACTCACACAAGAATGCTCGAATCTCCAACAATGTTCAACCGATCGTGTTAAAACTTGAAACTTGGCAGTAGAGTTAGGTAATGAACGCTCTTGCAAAATTTCAGCAATTTCAAACGTATAGTTACTGATATATAGAATTTTTTTTTTATTTTCAATGATTTATTAAAAATTTTCTACAAATGCTATCCTCACCAAATTTTGCAAACATTTTCGCGTTGGCATTCTACAACTACTAACCATGTTTGAATTCCATCGGTTCGGTATTTTTCGAGTTATTGAGGAACAAAAAACCACCAAATTTCAGAAAATTTCAGATGGCTATTACTCTAAAACCGTTTGGCCGATTATGCTCATAAACAAACTGAAATGTCGCGTTCTGGTGCATATCCTAACCTGAAAATTTCAAGCCGCTATCTCATTCCGTTCTCAAGTTATCGTGACAACAAAAATATTTTTTAATAATTTTTTTAAAATTTTCTAGCCATACGATTCGCACAAAATTTCACAAACGTGCTAAGGTTCATATTCTACAACTACCCACCAAGTTTCAATTTGATCGGATTCATATTGGTTGAAAACAAAATTATTACTCGGAAACCACTGGGCCGATTATGCCCATTAACGAACTTGTCCGTCGTATTGGGATGCGCCACCTACCCTGAAAATTTCAAGTCGCTAGCTCTTTTCGTTCTCAAGTTATCGTGGCAACGGACGGCCGGACGGCCGGACGGCTGTACGGCCGGCCGGACAGAATCAAATTTGACCTCGAATTCTTCATTGGGAAGTCGAACTTAATCGTTTGAGACCATTTTTTTCAAAAAATTCGAAAGTTACAGACATTTGGGCAAAACTATAACGCGATGTTTCCCAGAACATACGCGCAAAAATATTATCTATCTCATGATAACTCTGGGACCGAAAGAGAGACTTGCAGTTTTCAGGCAATGTGATAGTTCGGCCATACGGCTTTGGAGTTGTACTCACCTGAAGTTTTGTTGGTATATCCTCTATAACTCAAATTATACAAATCCGATACAATTAGAACTCGGTAATGCCGAAACGCTGAATTTAACGGAGTTTGGTGAATATCGTATCCTAAAATTACTTGAGACGTGAGTTTTTTCGAAAATCATTAGATATTTAACGAATTTGAATTTCGATAGCATACATAGTACGTCAGACTTAAAAATTCTGTGATTTCAGTCGATTCTTTTATTAATCAAGTCTGTCATTATTGACATGGATACGAACTATATACGTATCTTGTAAAAGCTGAAGAAATGGTCCATATCGATAGTAAATTCGATTAAGAGTGTCCAATAAACAATAAAACATGCGTGTAAAAGCCCCTGACTTCACGTCAGTGCTTTTCTTAATTTTTTTCATACCTAGATCTCAACATGATCGTTGCATTGTAAAAATGACTGGGATTCTCGGGAATTGGCACATCAATTCGACAGATTACAGTAATAGTAATTATGAGTACCTACCTAAATGTCATGTAATTAGGACTATGGTCATAAACTTATATTTCCACTGACGCAAAAATTGTCATTAGTATTTGAAGTGAATACTTTTGGTAATTGGTAGGGGCGGTAAAATTTTCATAGCCTATACTGGCGGCAAATTTCTAAATCCGCCACTGACATTCGGCACACAGTTTTGGGATAAGCGAGCACAAGTATTAAACATACAAAACATTGAATTATTATGGTTTTTCAATTTTCAGTCATTCGACGCATTTCAAATACACCGCCCAAATAACCGCAAATATTCGTCTATGAAAATTGAAAACATTGAAGATCGCGGAAGATTAGGAATGGCATCGATTGTTGGTGCCAAGGGAGAGTATATTATGATCTTTCACTATTCAGTTATTCGACGTATTTCAAATATACCGCCCAAATAACCGCAAATATTCGTCTATGAAAATTCAAAACATTGAATATCACGGAAGATTACGAATGGTAGCGACTGCGGGCGCTAAGGGAGAGTATATTATGGTTTTACACTGTTTAGTTATTCGATTTGCAGGAGTCCGACGTTCCAGATGCATAGGCTGGTAGTAGTGAGCTAGAACAATAAAGTAAATTGTTTATCTTCTTTTGATCACTTTATCCAATTTAGATCAATTCTTATGCAAATATATGAGTTTATGTGATAGTGAAAAATAATTATTGGTAAGTAATACATATTTTGAAAGAGCAAACGTGGATACGTTGAAATCCTTAGTTTCGTTTCGCGCCCTATTATAGCTATTACATTTCGTTTCTGGACATTCGTGGTCTTGGTTGAATGGAGTCGTAAACAATTTTTCGACTTCCTTCTTTATATCGTTGTAGATTAATTAAGACATTTAAAAAAAATATTTGATATCTCGAAATTTAAAATAAAATTTTTTTCCACGCAATTTCTCAGCTAGTTATTCATAATTTCATTTGATGGAAATTTTCATAATATTTGAAAAACTATTAGGAAAATTTAGGGATCATACCCATTTCTCATGGAATCTGAACCTGCAATATATGCTTTTGAGGTAGGATTTTATGGAAGTGATATCATATTGGAAACGAGCCGGTCACATCATTAGTTTACCTTGGATAGAAAAAAAAGTGGATTTCAATTGAACCGAATTGACTCTCAGTTTCACTTATCTGTAGCATAAAGTGCCTGCCAGACTTACGTTCAAATTCCTCGAAAGATAGTGAATCACTGAATTTTTTTGAATCTGTTGGTATACTTTCAGAAATTTTTTTTCGAAGATGAGTAGCCGAGCTAAAAAAATTCTTTCTTTGGCAAAAAGTAAAAGAAATATGAAAAATGATCCTTCAATTCCATCTCATGAATCAAATAAAGTGGCAGCTTCAAGAGAACCAAGTACTTTGAAAAAACGGACCAAGAAAGGATTGAGTCTCTTTCTATACCTTACCATGAATCTACGAAGGGGACGTCCTCAAGTGAGCAGAATACACTTCTGGAAAGTACGTATTAGAATTGAATCTGAAGATCATTTTCAGGATGAATCACATGAATTCATACTTCTCGTAGGGCGACTCAATTCATCATATCTGATGAATTGAATCGCTCTACGAGAAGATTTTTTTTGATTTGATTAAATGGATATTGTGCATGTTTTGCAGAATCGTGTTCAATTTTAGTAATTCTAGATTACTTTTATATTTGTGCCGATACAAATACTAAATAACTAAAAGACGAGACGTATACTGTTTCAATTAAAATTTTCAGATCGGCGCACCCTGGAGAAAATAAAAATCATCAGTGATCTCCAGATAAAGAAAATTGAATTTGCAGTTCATTCCACTCCAAAATGGGAAAATGATATTGAAAGTGAGTACACTTTATACCTTTTCAAGTTCAATTTCGGCAAAAGAAAGACCAATTTCGGAAAAAATTAAACCAATTTCGGAACAAGTAAGAGAAATTTGAGAAAAATTTTCAAATTGAAATGTGGCTTGAAGGTTTGTGCGGAATTTTAGCAAACTCTAGGTGGTGGTACCTGAAATATGATATATATGTATACAGGGTGTAACTTAATTACATCGAAAACAAGTAAGGGGTGATTCTCTGATGAAAATTAAGATGGGTATTTGGTATACATTATTTTGTAGAACCTCCCCCCGGTAAAAATTACACCCTTCCGAATATTAACAAAAAAAATTGTTGCTCTTTGTATTGAGCTAAAGACACGAAACTTGGTGGATATTATTTGTCAGTAAAACTACACATTTTGGACTTTTTTTACCCTGAAGTATGCTTGGACGCGGTCGAAATAGTCAACCCCTAAGATATTTTTTCTTAGAACTTTTTTTGGGATCAATATTTTCCTTTGAAAAAATCATGGCTGATTAGTTCAATTCATTCGCTAACTCTTTTATCCATAGGAGTTTTTTCTAAAACTTCAAATATGAGAAAAAAATTCAAGCATATGCAATTTATCATTTCTCGTAAATGCTTCAGTTTTCGAATTTACTTGTAGAGATAAAAAAGTTAGTAAATGAATATATAGCTATAGCTTCATATACAGGGAAAATTAAAAAGAGAAATATATTTTTGTCAATCTTCAGAGGGCTATAACTTTTCCGGGGGGAGTTATTTCAAAAATTAAATTTTATACCAAATACTAAATAACCAGCTTTCATTCATCGCAGAATTACCCCTTATATTTTTTCGGCGTTATTCAGATACACCCTATATAGGATGTTATCAGCCTACAACGTGTTGTGTAATGACGGAAATCGTTGGTATCTAAGTGTATAATTTCAAAAATAATTCAAAGCAGAAACATCTGTGTTATATAGTTAGTACTCATTGTCCGTTTGGTTTAAATTTGAAAAGTTCTCAACTATTCACATTTTACTGCTTTATTTACATCGCTTAATGCAATTGCAATCGAAGGAATACTGTTTCTAGGTTTTCTAGGACCTGTTTATATTAATTTTCTGCTTAAAAAAATACATATAAAATTTTCGGAGAACTTTTATTTGCGCGCATGCTTTGGAGAACAGCCTGCTATCATATTGACCAAATGTCTGTATTAGGGTAGGTCAAAAAAATCTTTTATTTTTTTTTTACAAGTGACACGGAAAAATGGGTTACTAGACACCTTAAAAAAATTCTCACCAAGCATAAGCACTTAATTTTAATAGGAATATCCTCCGCATCGCAGTTTTGTATTTTTTTCTCAGTCCAAAAGAAAAATAAATCATACCTCATCATTTATCGATTGAACAGAAAAATGTTAAAAAAAATTTTTTTAGGAAATTTAATGCTCTACAAAAAAGGTATCTTATATTTTTTCCGTAAACCAAACCATTTGAAAGATATTAAGGATTTAATTTTGATTATTTTAAGACAATAATAACTCGACAATAAATGACTTTTACGAAATGCGCAATACAATTGTCTGTTGGAAATTAACTGTTCTATAAAAATGGTTTCTTATGTTTTGGCGATGAAATTAACCGTTCAAAAGATATTCATCATCAAAATTTCATTGGGTTTCACAAAGCTCTGACAGCGCTTAATTGCCAAATTAGTGCGATTCTATGTCGATTCCCAGTTCATTTTTGACGTAACCATCGAATTAAATCCACAATTAAGCTAATCGGAGCCTCGTGAAACCCACCATAAAAATGCTGTAGAAATAAATGTATACAAACCAACGATAACATAACGATAAAGGAAATAGTGGGTGGGGCTTGTTCACAATTCAAACAAATGAAATAAAAGACAAAGCAAAAATTCTCTATAGGAGAAATTTTCCCTAGGATCGTGATTTCTAATGATTGAAAATAAAAATTTTGATCATTTTGAAAATAAAACTCAAATAATACTTATATAAATGACAAGAAATTAAATTCATATGAAATTTATAAATTAGATTGAAATTTTTCGAATATCTAATCAAAAACTTTTAAAATCCGTACACATGAAAGTTTGATGATGAATATCTTTTGAACGGTAAATGGCATCGCCAAAACCTAAGAAACCATTTTTATAGAGCAGTTAATTTCCAACAAAAATTTGTATTGCGCATTTTGTAAAAGTCATTTATTGTCGAGTTATAAAATTCACAAACAAAAATGAAATTTGTCTTAAAATAATCAAAATTAAATCCTTTATATCTTTCAAATGGTGAGGTTTACGGAAAAACTATGAGATACCTGTTTTGTAGAGCATTAAATTTCCTTAAAAATTCTCTTGGAACATTTTTATGTTCAATCGATAAATGATGAGGTATGAATTTTTTTCTATTGGACTGAGAAAAAAATACAAAACTGCGATGCGGAGGATCTTCCTATTAAAATTAAGAGCTTATGCCTGGTGAGAATTTTTTTGAGGTGTCTGGCAAACCATTTTTCCGTGTCACTTGTAAAAAAAAAATAATCGATTTTTTTGACCCACCCTAGTCTGTGTATATATTCCCGAAATATTGAAATACTTCACCGTTTTAAAATCAACCAGCGAAGTTGTCAACAATTCTTATTTTTAACATGCCTGGTGTTGAGAGAAGAATAAGAACGTTAAGGTTATGTCATTGAAGGAATGTCTATGATTAAGTTTTAAGGTTAGCTTCTTGCAGGAGTTGTTGTAGTAGTACGAAAATGTTGTAATAAGGCGTACATATGTAATAAAGAGTTTAAGAAAAGTCAAAGTGTGTTATTAGTCCAAAGGCTAGCTTTTGTATCTGTGTATATCCAGGTAATCCCCAGCGAAACTTCCCAAATTCTTCATCTGGCGACCGTGACAGATTCCATTGTAAGATATAGTTGGTTATTTTTCAACAATGGAATCCCTTATTACGAAGAGAGGGCACGTGCGAGCTGGTGTTACCAAAGCTATTAATAATTTCAAGGAGGCTCTGGAAAACAAGAATCGAACGCAGATTGTCAGTAGATATCATATTTTAGAGGACAAAGCAGCTAGATTATTCGATATGGACAATGAAGTAAGTGAAAGAATTTATAGTGCAGAAAAATTGGATGACGATAAGCTGGAAAATGAGTATCAATCAGTGGAAAACTACAGAGAATAAATCATTGAATGTCGTACACTTTATGATTTTTACAACAGTCAACAAGAAGCATCTAGTGTTAATGAAGATAACTCAAATAAGAAGAGGTGCAAACTGCCAGAAATCCAGTTAGTAAAGTTTAGTGGAAATGTAAAGGAATGGTTACCATTTTGGGGACAATTTAAAAGAATAGATGAAGACCCAGAAATGGAAGAAATTGACAAATTTCAATATTTGATTCAAAGCATGACGGAACACAGTAGAGCTTATGAATTAGTGTCAACTTTTCCACTAACGGGTAGAAACTATAAGTTAGCAATAAATGAATTGAAGACTAGGTTTGCCAAAGATGAGTATCTTATTGATGCCTACATGAGAGATATTATTGGACTGATCCTAAGTAACGAAAAGGGTAGGCCACTTGCAGATCTAGTGAATAAATTGGAATCCAGCCTGAAAGCATTGGAAGTACTGGGAGTTGCGTCCAATAATTACACCTACTTGTTATTCCCTTTGGTGGAGTCATCTGTTCCTTCAGATGTTTTAAGAGCTTGGGAACGAAGTGTATCAAGCAGTCAAGGTGCAAGAAATTTGGACAACCTAATGGAGTTTCTGAGATCTGAGGTCATTAGTGAAGAAAGAATAGCAATAGCAAAGGTGGGTTTCAGGTCTACCACAAAGGCTATGAAGGATGACAAGGAAGAGATTTTTACAGCAGCATCCCTGGTGGTTACAGATGCAAAGAAGACACTATGTATTTTCTGTGAGAGGGACAGCCACCTCAGTCAGAATTGCAATGCTGCACTTAAGTTAAGTATTGATGAACGATTAGATAAGATTAAGAAAAAGAATTGTTGTCTAGCTTGTTTGAGACCAGGTCATAGAGTCAAAGTGTGTAGAGTTTTTACTAAATGTATCATTTGCTATAGAAAACATTTAGCGTTAGTATGCCCTACTTTAAGGAAAAGTGATGAATCTGATATCAAGCAAGCAAGAACAACTAGCGCCTTGAGTAGTTGCGTTAGGTCACAATCATTAATGCAAACTGTTTTTGCAAAAATTCATAATGGAGGAAAGTATAAAATTGTTAGACTGTTGTTTGATTCAGGGTCTCAGAAATCGTATATTTTAAAGAAGACTGCTGGAGAGATGAGATTTAAACCTGTTGGCAGTGAAATAGTTTATCATATGTTATTTGGAGGTCAAAAGACACAAAGTATAAAGCATAATATTTATAAAGTTTCTATTTCAAATTTAGATGGTACATATTCTTATTGCATGCACTTAATGGATCAGGATAAAATATGTAATGATATACCTAGATTAACTGATGATATTATTGCTAAGGAATTAGAGGAAAAGAATATTTTTATAAATTATCAAGGTCAAGGCACCCCTGAAGTGCAAATATTAATTGGAGCTGATCATTTTGGTCACCTCTTAACAGGCAATATTGTAAATACATCTCAAAGTATAGTAGCAATAGAAACTCATTTAGGCTGGACGGTATCAGGTATCTCAAGAGAATGCAAGGATTCAAATTGCGTGTCTATGTACTGTTGTAGTATTTCGGAAATATGGAAATTAGAGTCAATAGGAATACATGATGCATCTGAAAATAAAAGTAGTAGACAGGTATATGATGATGTCATGAATCATTTTAAAGAAAATATTAGATTGAATGCAGAAGATCGTTATGAAATAAAGTCACCTTGGATGTATGGTCACCCTGAGTTAATATCAAATAAAGGTTCAGCGGTTCAGAGATTAGGGACAATGTCGAAGAAGTTAATCAGTAAAGAAATTTTTGCCGAATATGATTATGTACTGAAACAGTGGTTAGCGGATGGTATTATAGAAGTAGTTCACAATGATGAGGATAAGAATGAATACTTTTTGCCGCATAGACCAGTAATAAAAGAAAGTAGTTTAACAACTAAAATCAGACCAGTTTTTGACGGGTCAGCAGAAGATATTAATCGGGTAAGCCTTAATGCTTGTTTAGAGAAAGGTTTGAATTTAATAGAGTTAATCCCTTCCATTCTATACAATTTCAGATTTAATGAAATTGGTGTTATAGCTGATATACGTAAGGCTTTTTTGCAAATAAGTATTCATCCTGCGGATAGGAATTTTTTAAATTTGTTTGGTGGAAGGATACGGTTGATAGTGAGGTTATTACTTACCGTCATTGTAGGTTAGTATTTGGTCTGAAGCCCAGTCCGTTTTTATTGGGAGCTACCATAAACCACCACCTTGAAACGGTAAAAGGGAGTTTTGACGAAAATCTTATTGAAACCTTGAGAAGTTCATTTTATGTGGATAATTTAGTTTCTAGTGTAAGCTCACAAAGTGAATTGGAATCATTCTTTGTTGGTTCAAATGCTATAATGGAAAAGGGAAAATTTGAATTAGGCTCATGGGCACATACCATTATTAAGAACTCTGATTCGGAATTTAAATTAGCTGATGAGTTAAATGAGATACAGTCGGTACTTGGAATGTTTTGGGACATACGTTCTGACTTGTTGTATTGCGATGTTAAGGATATAGCACTGCCTGAGAGCACAATCCGCACAAAGAGAGTTATTTTATCGATTTCACAAAAGATATTTGATCCTGTTGGGATAACTAGTCCTGCTACATTGTTGCCTAAAATTTTGTTACAAAAAGCGTGGCATTAAAGGTAGGTTGGGATGAAGAGTTACCAACAGAGTTAAGGAAAGAGTTTGACTCATGGTTGGAGAAGTTACATTTTTTGAAATATTGTAAAATTCCAAGATATATATTTCAATCGTCTCCCATAAGTTTCACAATTCATGCATTTAGTGATGCTAGTAAAAAGGCTTACGCTGGCTGCGTTTTCATTCGTACAGTTACAAGTGATGGTGTCAAAGTACAGCTACTTCAGGCTAAAGCTAGGGTGGCGCCTTTAAAACCTATTTCGATACCTAGACTTGAATTGTTAGCTGCGGTCATAACAGGTAGATTAGTTCAAAATATTTTAAAGAATGCCAAGTTCTCGGGTACACAGATCTTCTATTGGACGGACAGCAAAGTGGTATTAGGGTGGTTAGCTTGTAATAAGGATTGGAATACGTTTGTTTCAAATAGGGTTAGGGAAATTTTGGAACATTCTGGTGTAGAGCAGTGGAATTATGTTCCAGGGGAACTTAATATTGCGGATCTTCCATCCAGAGGGTGCAATGCATTAAATCTATTGAAATCCAAGTGGTGGGAGGGTCCATCATGGTTGATTAAGGAGGAAAATGTATGGCCTAAGGAAAGTGTAAATTTATCGAATCAGGAAATAGAATCATTAAACTTAGAAAGAAGGAAAACTTGTTCAGTTTTACATGGAACTACAGAACCACTAAATGTTTTTGCTTATTTTTCGAGCTGTTATAAAATTATTAGAATGGTGGGCTGGATGTTGAGATTTTGTAGGAATTGTAAGAGTAAAAAAGGAGAGAAATCTACGGGCCCATTGAGTTTAGAAGAAATTTCGAACGCTGAATTAGTTATATTGAAGTTAGTACAGGAAGAAAGTTTTGAAGGTGACAAAAATCGCGAACTCAAAAATTTTGAAATTTTTAGGGATGAGAATTGTTTATTAAGATTGAAAACCAAATTGTTCTATGGCGAATATGAGAATTTATTCAAATGTCCAATAATGCTTCCGTCAAAACATATTTTTGTCAAAAGATTGATCGAACAAGCTCACATCAATTTGAGGCATGCAGGAGTTGCCACCCTAGTTACTTTTCTTAGAGAGAGATATTGGATAATAAGAGCGCGGAAAACCGTAAGAGAAGTTCTTAATTCGTGTATTAAATGTAAAAGGTTTACGGCAAAAAGAGCGGAAACATCTTTTATTCCGTTACCAAAGGAACGAGTAAATATGGTACAAGCCTTTGCGGTGACAGGAGTAGATACGGCGGGGCCGTTGTTTTTGAAGGATAATGAAAAGGTTTGGGTGATCATTTTCACATGCGCGGTTTACCGGTGTGTACATTTCGAGTTGATATCATCGTTGTCCACCGAATGTTTCTTACTGTCTTTAAGACGTTTCGTTGCAAGAAGAGGACGAATAGCCGTGATTTTTAGTGATAATGGCACTAATTTTATAGGAGCATATAACTTGTTTAAAAGAATTAATTGGGAGGAAGTAAGGGAGTACGCCTATGTCAATAAAATAGAGTGGCATTTTAATCCACCCACTGCTGCGTGGTGGGGAGGGTTTTGGGAACGTATGATTAGGACGTTAAAAGATTTACTAAAAAGAAATTTGGGTAGATCGTTAGTGAACTATGAAGAATTATTGAGTATTATGCTTGATTGTGAAGCGGTAATTAATTCCAGACCAATTACATATTTCAATGACGATCCTGAAGAATTGATAACAATTACTCCAGCTATGTTTTTGCACCCCATTGGCGAATGTGAAGTGGCAGATTTAGACGCAATAGATTCGAATGTATTGAATAAGAGATTTAAGCACATTAATAATGTCAGGCAAAATTTGAGAAGTCGATTTAGAAAAGAATATCTTTCCCAGTTAGCTTCCCGCCCTGATGTTAGAAGTATAAAAATAGGAGATATAGTTTTAATCGGTAGTGAAGAGAAAAAAAGAGTCAATTGGCCCATCGGAAGGGTATTAGAAGTTTTTGCTGGAAAGGATGGATCATGTAGAGTCGCGAAGGTTCGAACGAGCCACGGAAATTTAATAAGACCTTTTCAACGATTATACTCTCTTGAGATATCTGATGAAGATAGCGTCTCTATAGCCGAAAATTATAAAAAATCTAAAGAAATTAATAATTCAGATGGACAGGTGGTTGAGGAAGTCAGGACCTCACGTTATGGAAGAGAGATTAAGAGTCCCCAACGTTATGATGCTTGATTTTGTTTGCCATTTTTGTTGTTGTTTGGAGTGTTGAGAGAAGAATAAGAACGTTAAGGTTATGTCATTGAAGGAATGTCTATGATTAAGTTTTAAGGTTAGCTTCTTGCAGGAGTTGTTGTAGTAGTACGAAAATGTTGTAATAAGGCGTACATATGTAATAAAGAGTTTAAGAAAAGTCAAAGTGTGTTATTAGTCCAAAGGCTAGCTTTTGTATCTGTGTATATCCAGGTAATCCCCAGCGAAACTTCCCAAATTCTTCACCTGGAGTTAATTAGGTGAATAAACATAGATACGGCATACATGGCCCAATCGAAACATTAGTAATATCATTCTTTCAATAACTAGTGAGAATTTGATATGTACCTTATATAACGGCCAAGTTCTCCATTTAAACTTGATGGAATAATATGTAACATGATGCTAATTTTATTAAATTTGTACACGAAGTATCGAAGGTCGGTAGTAAATTTTTTTTATTAGCGGAATTCTCAATAATTCTGAACTGGCCGTGTAGTTTGATGGTAGAGCTTTACCTTCTCAGCGCAAAGGTACCGGAATCGAAACCAGTAGCAGGAACAATTGTTCTTTTAAATTTTTCCCTATTTTATGGATGTAATAATTTTGAGAAAAGGATTATGGACGAAATAAAGCCGATATTTTCATAAAACTACATGAAACATGAGTATTTCCGAATATTCTAAGATATTTAACAAATTACTGATATACAGGGCCATTTTTATAAAATGTCAATTCAATGTTCCTCGTAGCACAACCATATAATTCGACTGATTTGTGTGTGGCATAGGGATAATTTTCGGAATAAACTATTAAGAATAAACCACTTCTAAACAGGTGTGTTTTATCTCATGGCATAACTGTACGATTCAATGATTGTGTCAAACAAACTGTGTATTTTCAACCCAATTGCAAATGCATGTATTCCAATCGGTTCTTAGGCCACTACAAACACAGTACTTTTTATCTTTGAACCAGAAGAGAATGTTTGTGTTTGAACAAATACAATACTGTTCATTTCTGAACCAACAGTGAACGTAAATTCTTGAGTCGATAATATTCGTTTGAGAACTCAAAAATTATCACGTCGGCATTCTACAAGCAACTACCGAGTATAAATTCAATCGAATAAGTAGATTTTTAGTTATTTTCGACTAGGAAGATTTATCAAGAAATATTCACTTACTTACTTACTTACTTTCTTGCAATCGGCACTACTACAAATGTCAGAACTGTTATATTTTAATCATTTGCATATCCACCAGGTATCTAATTTGATGATGATGAAATTTTTATAGCCCCTTATTTTCCTCGGAACTAAATTCAAATATTTCAAAAAATCTATTTTACTTTTCAAGAGAGCAATTCCCATTAACACCCTAAATATTACAACATTTACTCCAATACAATTTGAAATGTCATTTCCTCTACACCTAAATTTCTGAAACACTTAACCAAAAATACAAAACGAACCACCAGACACAGAGGCCCCCACCCCAACGAGTAGGTAGGTTGAGAATATTAATTTTTTTTCAAACGTACAATAGCAATGTCATATATTTGATAGGATTGAAGCAGGAGTTCTACTTTTCCAATTCCCTCTACTCTCTACTAAAGAGAAGAGTTGGTATGAAAACAATAAATTATATACCTTGCCTCATTATCCCAAGCCTCATTTAATATACGTCAAAATTATTTTTTAGCATAACAGTCGCTGGCCACATTGTGACGGAATGTTAAAAATATCACGCATTTTAAAAATAATTTTGAGAAAAAAAAATATACAGGGTGAGTCTTTGACCACTGCATTAATTTCAACCAAAGATTCCTCTCATCAAATGAAACTCTTTTTTCATTTAAAATTTTTCCAAATTCAGCTCAGGTAAAAAGATACAGGCTGTTGAAATTTTGAAAAAAAATCAGTTTTTATTTTGTAGCTTTGCCATCCCTCTTTCGAATAAAATGAATGTTGGCGTAAAGTTTCCTATAACTATGATACATAGTTTCCAATTATTAGTAATTCTTTACTTCTACTGGTTTTCTAGTTATGGACTCGTGGTCATAAAACTAAACGAAATTAGCATAAAGAAAGCATATCAAGTTTTTCTTGAGTCATTTCAAGAATATTCCATCGTTTTAGAACATTATATTATTCTTCATCATTTCTCCTTAAACGCACCGTTTTCGAGATATTCTTCATTGAATGTTTTAAAATGGAAAACTCCAGAAATTTCACTACTTATAAAGATCCGTCCCTGAGCGTTGGAATCCCGAATCAAGCGGTTTACAGCTTACCATGCCTTATTCTCATCCGCCAACAATGTCATAGATAATTTATATGCGGGAGTGTATTAGCACATTGTGAAATCTTTAAACGCTTGTAACTTTTTACCTGAGCCGAATCTGGAAAAATGGTAAGTGAAAAAAGTGTTTCATTTGATGAAAGGAATCTTTGGTTAAAATTAATGCAGTGGTCAAAGACTCACCCTGTATATATATATATATATATTTCCTCTTGAACGAGAAGTGACTTTTCATGGCTCGCTTTCTAATACCCATCACGCGTGGTTTGGATGGTAACACCAGGAACGCCATGTAAAGTCCGACTCCATCGCCGCATGAAATACACTTAAGCATTTCAGCCACTCTTAAATAAGTAATCATTAAAGGATACTCCTGGAGTTGAATGAATCACCAAATGGTTCATTTCGGGCTTCTCTCTCCCTGTGTACATATCGGAGTTGAATTTAGATGAAATAATATACTCATTACAAATGAAAATGAGTCTGACGGACACAATTGAATATTATATGAAAATGAATATTATGTCCAAAATTGGAATTACTTTTCCCGAAATTGGTCTTACATTATTCAAAATCGGTTTTGTATTTTCCGAAATTGGTCCATTTTTTTCCGCAATTGAACTGAAAAAGTGTACATGAAGGAGCAGAAACGCACGGGTAATTTATATCCGTTACGGTTAAACGACCGAAATGTGGTAATGCGCAAAAGAATGGCTTTTTCAAGTATTCAAATATATCAGTGTGGTGTATCGACAGCCGGTCATTTAACCGTATGTGCGGTCGCCTATTCAAACTGGCTATGAGCTCTCGAATTAATTAGCTTAATTTAATATTATAGGTTATTACGAAATGGGAACTGATGGATATTCCAGTCCGATAAATTTAGAAAAAAGTACTGAAGTCAATGATTCTTCTGCAACTTCTATGGAATTCAGTAATTCTAGAGATGAAAGTCTGAACCAAGCATCTTCTGGGAATGAATACATTCCTAGCCCCACCGGTTCATATTCTACTGAATGTGATTCTCCAAAGAATGATATTGAAAGCATACAAGAAGACGAGCTCACAACACCACCGAAGACTTCGAATGTAGATGAATTTGCTGAATTAATTCCATTGACTACCCTGAGAAAAAGTTGTATTGAAAATCCATCATCGCCTTCTACTTCAGTCAATTCAAATTTCGGGGAGTTGAAAACGAATGGCGAAAAACGAATGGGAAAAAAAAAAAGGATTTCTGTTTATTCTGTGAATCATTAGTGTTGAATTTTGCTAGGCATATAAGGCGGAATCATGCCTATGAAATCGAAGTACAACGCATAGTTTCATTAGATCCAAAGAGCACGGAAAGGATAAATTTGCTATCGAAGCTAAGAAAAAGAGGGAATTACTTGAATAGTAATACAATCTGTAAACCAATGCAGAAACAACGTTCCGGAAGCGAGCTTTTACCTTGTAGCAATTGTCTAGGGTTTTATTCATCCAAGTTACTTTGGAAACATAGAAATAAATGCACTGGTATCAAGGACAGGTCCCATATGTCAAATGCTCAAAACTTGTTGACTGTGGGGTTGCAGATTGATCCACATTTGAAACGAACGGTATTTCCAAGAATGAGGCCCGATGAAATTTCTTTATGGGCCAAAAAGGATACTCTCATATGTGCTTATGGATCGAGATATATTAAAATTCATCGAGATAAACATTTCATAAATGTCGCCTCGAGAAAAATGAGAGAACTTGCTCGTCTGCTCATTGAACTTAACAAGATGGACTCATCTATCAAGTCGCTATTAGATGCTTTGAAACCACAAAACTTCGATCTAATCGTTGCGGCAACAAGAACCGTTGCAAAATTTGATAACGCCAAGGAAATGTTCGAGTCACCGACCTATGCGCTCAATATGGGGACCACTCTGAAACAGTGTGCTGAACTAGCAATTTTGTTTGTCCTTAAAAGAAAACATGTAGCCGAATCAAATGATTCTATAGTAGTAGAAGCCGATTTGAAAACTCTCATTCAAGTGATAGAGTCCCAATGGAAATACGAAATATCCAGCCAAGCAGCCAATGACTTGAACGTTTCTAAATGGAACAAAGTCAGCATCGTTCCTTTGGCCAGTGACTTGAGGTTGTTGAAAGAACATTTAGTAGTGCTAGCTAGGAAAGCGATTGATGCCTTCCATAAAAAAAAATGTCAGAGAAAATTATAAAATATTGATGGAAACGGTATTTTGTCGGGTGATGCTGCTGAATAGAAGACGACCTGGGGAACTACAAAGGCTCCCTCTACACATATATGAAGACTGCGAGCGAAAACAAACGTCTTATGAAGAGTTTTCTGAAATGGTTTCCGCATCAGAAAAAATTTTATTGAAAAAATTCAAAAGAGTGGTTGTTAAGGGCAAAAGGGGTCGTGGTGTTCCTATATTATTCAGTGATGATATACAGGAACACATCAAGATATTAATGGATCACCGCAAAGATGTTGTGAACAAGTATAACCAATATCTTTTCGCAAATCCTAATTCAACACAACCACTTTGTGGTTATAAAGTTTTGAACAAATATGCTCACTCCTGTGGAGCCAGTAATCCAAAATCAATTACATCGACAAGACTAAGGAAACATTTAGCAACGTTAACGCAAGTGTTCAGCATGTCTGAGAATGACCTGGAGCAACTTGCTAATTTTATGGGCCACACTTTGGGTGTACATAAAGGAAGTTACCGTTTGCCTGACGATGTGTACCAGACAGCAAAGATTTCTAAATTATTGTTACTTATGGAAAAGGGTAGGGCGGCTGAATTCAAAGGAAAGCCTTTGAATGAAATCGAATTAGATCTTGAGGAAGATCTCCTCATAGAAAATGGCAATGACCCCAATGTTGAATCACTCGAAGTATATCCAGATCCTCTATATCCGGAAGTGGAGATTGTAGAAGAATCTCCCTCACTTTCTCTAGTCAATACAAAGAAGAAGAGGGTGTTAGAGTCCTGGACAAACGAGCAAAAAAAAATTGTGTCAGAATACTTTGCTGGACACATTCGCAATAAAAGACCACCCAAGAAATATGAATGCATGGCGTTGAAGGAAAATAATGCTGTTTTACTCCAAAATAAAAATTGGCTGAAAATAAAAGTTTATATACAAAATTTATATACCAAAAAAGTGAAACAGTAAGTTTTGGTAAAACAGTATTTAACTGCCTGGTAATCACAATATATTTTTCAGGTACAGAGGGACTTGAGAGGGATATGTCCAAACGAAATGAAAATTAATTAAAACATTTCGAACTGCCTAATATCGCACGTGTATTTCAAAAGTGACACAAGTCAAAAAATGAGGATTCTGAGATTTTTGCTGTATTCCGTTTTATGATCATCTCAGTAAGTGAGAATTTGTGTTCTCAGTTCACCGCTCACTTTTAAAAAGGAACACTTTCAGGAAAGTGAGCGGTGAACTGAGAACACAAATTCTCACTTACTGAGATGATCATAAAACGGAATACAGCAAAAATCTCAGAATCCTCATTTTTTGACTTGTGTCACTTTTGAAATACACGTGCGATATGTTGAATTGGCGTTTATTTTTATTGATGACATTATTTTTGAGTTGTTCTTTATAATGGTTTTATCATAATATTGGTTGTTTTATATTCAGTTCTAAGAGAAATAAAATCTGATATAATATCTAGGTATCATTTAGTTATCCGTTAGCTAATTTTCCGAAGAAATATCATAATGAGTCAGTCAAGTAACTAGATTTATCGAACATGCATTTGATGTTTCTTCAAAGTTTAATATTTCAGCCTGAAAATGCTCCAACTGTATGTATACAATTTTTTAATTGAGTATTCCGTATAAGATCAATTTTCTCCTACCGAAACTTGCAGAAACCTTGAGTTGTGATAAAAATATCAAATGCAAAAATCCACAAATTATTTTTCAAATGGTCGTTGCATGAAGGTGACTGTTTGATTTTTTCATCCACCTGAATATTGGCAGATTGACCCCATGTTAATGCTTTTTTATCGGTTTTACTTAATACATAGGGCAGTCAATCTGCAGTGGCGTGCTTGCTATAGACATGATTATGATTTCAATGACTCTCCCAAGCCTTTCCCAAGGAGATCCCCCAGAATTTCCTAGGTGCTTGTGCAACTGTGATTTGTATCGACTCTGGTACTGTATCCTTACTGTTTATTGACCTGACATTGAATGGTCTCTGTAACAGTCTGACTAGATCTACGGCTTCCTCTATCCACTTAGCTTGAAGCACTCATAATTTAATTCAAATTTTTCAAAGTGAACAAGCATGCCAAAGAGTACTGACTTCACGTGAGTGCATTTTTATATTGTATCAAATTACTCTGACCATTTTGTTCATCACAACAGTCTGGTCTAAGCCTATTAGTTTCACCGTAAATCAGAATAAATAAATAGTCTAAATTCTGCAAAAATTTTTTTTTAGTCGCAATTTTGAACGAGTGTTTGCGTCTATGTATTCATCTAACTAGCGAGTTGCAATTCAATCTAATTAGTATATTTCGAGTTATTGTGGAATAAAATTTCCTAATGATCATAACAAAACTTCGCCTGCATATAAAGGCAATAATTCTACAATTTGGTGCCAAATTTCAGATGGATTGAGTGATCAATTTCAGAAATATTAATAAAAGTTATTTAACTAAATACGGCCATAACTCCCAAACAGCTTTGTGGATTTCGTCCATTAACGATCTTAGCTGAGATATTTACGCTCCAAACCAACATTGCTAATTTCAACTCTTTAACTCATTTTGTTCAAGAGTTATCGTACTAACGACCAGACGGACGCATGCACAGAATTGAACACTATTATTATTTCCTCGCTAAAAAAAGTCTCGAATTCAATCGAATTCATCCTAAGCGGTCTATAATAACGGTTTCTCAAATATCACAATAGGTTTTACTTGACACGATACATTCTTATAATCAAATAATAAATATGTTTAATATAATATTAAAATCGATTATGTAGAAATCTGTTGAAGATACTTACCAATAATAGTTTATATCCTTAACATCTACAACATGGTCAGACATGATATATAACACAAATCGAGATAGTATCAAGTCAAATTGAACTCTAATAATCTAGACAACAAGTGCTATTTGGACCAACTTTTTTCAGCAGTCTCCGAAAATTATGTATGAGGTGTCATTCGATTCGGAATGGCATCTAGATGATTTTTGAAAAAAATGAAGTTCCGCTTGCAAAAATTGTAAAAGTTATTAACAATTAACTAAAAAGAAAAAAGGGGTTCTAGTTTTTTGTAAATATCTCAAAAACTAATAAAGATTTCTCAAATCTGAAGAAAGATTCAAAAAGAAGAGGAAATTTCCAAAAAAAAAGTCTCGACTCCCGAAACTGTACGATAAATATTTATAATTTTTCCAGAGGGATGAAAATACGGCCGAAAACGGGTACTCTGGCTTGGAGAAGCCACGTCCACTTCGGGCACTTCAACAATAAACATCTTTTAAACATAGTAAATATGAAAAAAAAATTGAAAAAATTCAGGCAGCAACTGAATAGATGAATGAATAATAATCCGCTTGAACAAAATTTTTATAATAATTTTTCATTTAGTTATTCAATAGTTAATTAATAACTTTTTTCTGCTTGCACATTAACATTGCAAGTGTGATAATTGCTAAACTATAAGTTTTAGATTTTTTCCTCTCTTGGAGCAATTCTTCAAAGGCTTAAGAATAGAATCCCGTTGGGAAAATTAAAAAACGTTTATTTTTCAATTTTTTATTAATAATTTTCGTTGTTGCAAAATTAAAAACTTAAATTAATCATGGAACATAATTTTTGTTTTTAAATATTTTTAACGATCCGTTTTTATGTTATTAGAAACTGCATAGGAATAATGCATTTTTTTTTTCATATTTACTATGTTTAAAAAATGTTTATTGTTGAAGTGCCCGAAGTGGACGTGGCTTCTCCAAGCCAGAGTACCCGTTTTCGGCCGTATTTTCATCCCTCTGGAAAAATTATAAATATTTATCGTACAGTTTCGGGAGTCATGACTTTTTTTTGGAAATTTCCTCCTCTTTTTGAATCTTTTTTCAGATTTGAGAAATCTTTATTAGTTTTTGAGATATTTACAAAAAACTAAAACCCATTTTTTCTTTTTAGTTAATTGTTAATAACTTTTACAATTTTTGCAAGCGGAACTTCATTTTTTTCAAAAATCATCTAGATGCCAATCCGAATCGAATGACACCTCATACATAATTTTCGGAGACTGCTGAAAAAAGTTGATCCAAATAGCACTTGTTGACTAGACTATAAGGTATAAATCGGATACTGATAATACAAAAAACACAGATCTACATCAATACCCATGTTTTCTTTAAGATAAGAGAATAGCTGTTGACGACAAGACCGAAACAAGAATATTATATATCCGGTATTCGACTCAAAGTGACGTGAAATCTTTACTCTTTGGAGAGCATATTCACGTTTACAAATTTGGATTAAATTATGAGTGCTTCAAGCTAAGTGGATAGAGCGAGCCATCAAGTCAGACTGTACTGGAGAGCATCCACTGTCAGTAAACAATGCCTTAACTGATATAAGGATACTATACCAAAGTTGATAGAAAAGATAACAGACTCTCCTTGGTCACACAAGCTCCTAGGAACTTCCGAGGGGTCTGCTTGGGAAAGACCCAGGAGATTCAGTAAAATCATAATCATGTCTATAGCAAGTGCGCCAGAGCAGATTGACCTCATGTGAATGCTTTTTTAGCGTTTTTGCGCGTATGTTCTGGGGAACATCGCGTTATAGTTTTGCCCAAATGTCTGTAACTTTTAAATTTTTTGACAAAAATGGTCTCAAACGTTTAAGTTCGACTCCCCAATAAAGAATTCGAGGTCAAATTTGATTCTGTCCGGCCGGCCGTCCGGCCGTCCAGCCGTTGCCACGATAACTTGAGAACGAAAAGAGCTAGCGACTTGAAATTTTCAGGGTAGGTGGCGCATCCCAATACGACGGACAAGTTCGTTAATGGGCATAATCGGCCCAGTGGTTTCCGAGTAATAATTTTGTTTTCAACCAATATAAATCCGATCGAATTGAAACTTGGTGGGTAGTTGTAGAATATAAACCTAAGCACGTTTGTGAAATTTTATGCGAATCGTACGGCTAGAAAATTAAAAAAAAATTATTAAAAAATATTTTTGTTGTCACGATAACTTGAGAACGGAAAGAGATAGCGGCTTGAAGTTTTCAGGTTAGGATGTGCACCAGAACGCGACGTTTCAGTTAGTTTATGAGCATAATCGGAAAAACGGTTTTAGAGTTATAGCTATCTGAAATCTATATATCAGTAACTAATTGTTTGAAATCGCTGAAATTTTGCAAGAGCCTTCATAACCTACCCCTACTGCCAAGTTTCAAGTTATATTACGATCGGTTAAATATTGTTGGAGATTCGAGCATTCTTGTGTGAGTTCAGTAGATGTGTGACCGTTGCCTCGATAACTTTCGAACGAAAGGATCATAACAAATAATAACCAATAACCAATAATAGTTTATATCCTTAACATATACAACATGGTCAGACATGATATATAACGCAAATCGAGATAGTATCAAGGCAAATTGAACTCTAAGGTATAAATCGGATACTGATAATACAAAAAAACACAGATCTACATCAATACCCATGTTTTCTTTAAGATAAGAGAATAGCTGTTGACGACAAGACCGAAACAAGAATATTATATATCCGGTATTCGACTCAAAGTGACGTGAAATCTTTACTCTTTGGAGAGCATATTCACGTTTACAAATTCGGATTAAATTATGAGTGCTTCAAGCTAAGTGGATAGAGCGAGCCATCTAGTTAGACTGTACTGGAGAGCATTCACTGTCAATAAACAATGCCTTAACTGATATAAGGATACTATACCAAAGTTGATAGAAAAGACAACAGACTCTCCTTGGTCACACAAGCTCCTAGGAACTTCCAAGGGATCTGCTTGGGAAAGACCTAGGAGATTCAGTAAAATCATAATCGTGTCTATAGCAAGTGCGCCAGAGCAGATTGACCTCATATGAAAGCTTTTTTAGCGTTTTTAAATATTTCATATTTTCATAGTGAAGTCAACCTGCATTGGCGGGCTTGCTATAGACATAAGTATGATCCTCCGAAGTCTTCTCCAATGGGATTCCTATGAAGTTCATGGGCGCTTGTCCGACTGAGTAGATGCAGTTGTTTTCTGTGTTGACTTTGGTACTGTATCTTTATCGTAGCTTAGGCAATGTTTATTAACCTGACAGTGAATGGTCTCCATTACAGTCTGACTAGATCTACGGCTTGCTCTCATAATTTAATTCAAATTCGTCAACGTGAACAACTGCGCATAAGAGTACGGACTTCATGTTTATCCTTTTTCATATTTTTGCGCGTATGTTCTGGGGAACATCGCGTTATAGTTTTGCCCAAATGTCTGTAACTTTCGAATTTTTTGACGAAAATGGTCTCAAACGATTAAGTTCGACTCCCCAATGAAGAATTCGAGGTCGAATTTGATTCTGTCCGTCCGGCCGTTGCCACGATAACTTGAGAACGAAAAGAGCTAGCGACTTGAAATTTTCAGGGTAGGTGGCGCATCTCAATACGACGGACAAGTTCGTTAATGGGCATAATCGGCCCAGTGGTTTCCGAGTAATTATTTTATTTTCAACCAATATGAATCCGATCGAATTGAAACTTGGTGGGTAGTTGTAGAATATGAACCTAAGCACGTTTGTGAAATTTTGTGCGAATCGTATAGCTAGAAAATTTTAAAAAAATTATTAAAAATTATTTTTGTTGTCACGATAACTTGAGAACGGAATGAGATAGCGGCTTGAAGTTTTCAGGTTAGGATGTGCACCAGAACGCGACATTTCAGTTTGTTTATGAGCATAATCGGCCGAACGGTTTTAGAGTTATAGCCATCTGAAATTTTCTGAAATTTGGTGGTTTTTTTTCCTCATTAACTCGAAAAATACTGAACCGATTGAATTCAAACATGGTTATTAGTTGTAGAATGCCAACGCGAAAATGTTTGCAATATTTGGTGAGGATACCTTTTGCAGAAAATTTTTAATAAATCATTGAAAATAAAATAAAAAAATTTTATATATCAGTAACTAATCGTTTGAAATTGCTGAAATTTTGCAACAGCCTTTATTACCTAACTCTATTGCCATGTTCAAGTTTTAATACGATCGGTTAAATATTGTTGGAGATTCGAGCATTCTTGTGTGAGTTCAGTAGATGGGTGACCGTTGCCTCGATAACTTTCGAACGAAAGGAGATAGGCACTTGCAATTTTCAGGGTAGGTTGCGTATCCGAAAGGGAGAGTTGAGTTCGTTTTTGGGCATAATCGGTCTAACGGTTTCCGAGTTATATCCACCTGGAATATTATTTCCTTGATAACTCAAAAAATAAATATTCGATCGAATTGAAGCTTGGTAACTAGTAGTATAAAATCAACATAAAGACGTGTTTAAAATTTTGTAAGAACCGTAGCCCTAGAAAATTTGAAAAAAATGACGAAAAAAAAAATTTTAAGAACCGCACCCCTAGAAAATTTTAAAAAAATCACGAAAAAAAAATTGGTTCAACCACTGACGTGAAGTCAGAAGCTTTTGCGCGTATGTTCTATTGTCCATTCTTCTGTATTGGACACCCTTAATCGAATTTACCATGGTAAATTATGTTGTCCATTCTCCTGCATTGGACACTCTTAATTCGAATTTACCATGGTATATTCGAATTAAGAGTGTCCAATGCAGGAGAATGGACAACATAATTTACCATAGTAAATTCGATTAAGGGTGTCCAATACAGAAGAATGGACAATAGAACATACGCGCAAAAGCTTCTGACTTCACGTCAGTGCTTGAACCAATCTTTTCAATTTCCTTTCAAAATTTGGTTAATTTCGACAATGTGGTTTTATCGTAGATCAGAATTAAAAACATATAGCAGTTAGGGGACCCCATTAGGAACGCAAGTGATTTCGTCTATTCTTCAAATACGTTTCTCCGAATCCACTGTTCACCGAATCTGGTAATTAATAGGACAAACAGGATGGTTTCACATAACACTGTCAATAAAGTTATGAGTTATATGATAATTCTGGCACCAGCCTACTACTTAGACAAAAAAATAAGAAGAAGTTCGAACTTGCGTAGCTAGACAAGATATTTTTGTAGAGTATTATACAATGTTGGATTCGTATTTTTTTTCCCTATCTCTCCACGGGGAAAACCAATATGGCTTCCATAAGAAAAATGAAAGTAGACTATCGCGTCTCTGAAGCGATGGAAAATAGAAGATATCTGACGACACCATTAGGATCTCTATATTGGATAATGGCTACAAACCGTAATTCGTGAAGTTATCCCCAGGAATGAATGCGTTATAAAGAGAAAAGGGAAATCTCGATATTTAGTTTTTTTGGGAAATCTCGAGAACCATTTGAGATTTGAGCCACCTTATATTTCTAACGGTTTTCGATATCCCTGTAGTCCCCATTTAGATAGTTCTAACCTTGTATGTAAATTCGTCTAAAAAAAGAGGAAACAGAAGACTCATATGTTGGCTTAGCGCCAGAATCCCATAATCACGTAAGAAAATTTACTTGCGTTCTAGAACAAACAATACCATAAACAGCCACCTCACTCTTCACCAAAAATGCGTAGTTTTAAAGTTGGCCACAAGGCCACCGTACGGACGTTTCAACGAAAAAGGTCAATATTTTGATGAAACGGACTAGACCGTTCGCAGAGTTGCCATGAATTTGCTTTCTAGTCGCCACAATATTGGCTAAGAATCAGACCCATGGCTACTAGTCGTGAACCACTCCCAACGTAATCTATACAACCCAAATACAGTCACCTCTCATCTGCTCAAGTGCAATACACTCATGGTTCAAAATCCTTTCAAACAAATGTCACTCATAACTCCTATTCTTCACCAGCAGGGGTTAAGGAGATAACGCATCTTCAATCCACGCATGTGCGGACCCTCACAAAAGGTTACAATTGAGTTATAGAATCCTAAACCTCAAAATTCCATTCCCTTCAGACGACAACTTCATTAGTTAAATTACTTCTCGTCTGCTCATGCGCATAACGATAATGACTAGATGAAGCGCATGCATTCAAAAATAATCAGAGGACCATGTTATGGAAACTATTCCACAAAATAGTGGAATATTTCTTCATTTTCTTTAGTCCTACGACCCGCACGGAGTGTCGAACAAATGCCCCTTCCAATATAACCCATACCACTTAAAAACTAGCACTTCTTCTTTGCGCATGCGCAATGCTTTCGTGGCTAAAGGTCTTATCAAAATCACACCACACACACCAAATTCCGCTCCTCCAGGAGGAGTAGCATCCTCCACCTCAAAACCCCATACCCCAGTAGTTAAATAACTTCTCGTCTGCTCATGCGCATAACGATAATGCCCGAAAGAGGCGCATGCATTTTGAAACAACTCAAAGACCACGTGATGATCACTACTCTGTAAAATAGTTGAACATTCTTTCAATTTTTCAGTCATGCAATCCTCACGGAAGTTTGAACGAGTGCTTGCATCCTCACCCCCAACACAACCCATAAAACCCAAAAACAGTCACTTCTCCTCTGCACATGCGCAATCAACTCGTGGCTAAAAGGCCTTTCAAAAACACACGCCTCACACAAAACTCAGATTCTCCAACACAGTGTTTAAGGAGTGACCGCAATCGTTCGAGATCATTGTCGTCAAAAAGTCCAAAAATACAGATATTGTGGTAAAAAGATACCACGCTGTTCCTCGCGGAACAAGCACGCAAAAAGCAGGATTGTTTCTCAAGAGCATAAGGTCATATATTGGGGTTAGATTTCAACTCGATCAGATTTGTAGCTTCGGAAATTTTGAAGAAATTATATTACAAAGGGCAAAAAATCTTCGAAAATATGGAATTTTACCATTCATAAACTTATCCTCAATTCTTTATATCCCGATATTTAACACATTCTGCACCTCAATTATTTTGTGAGCTATCGTGTACACAGAAGGAGGAACATACAGAATGGAATTTTACCATGGGTACTGCAAAAGTCACTACACTCTTGTCCACTATAAATTTTTTGTCGCCTGACAGCTATTCTCGTCGTGGGAGACCACCTCCTGCCCTAAATTGCGAATAAATGATTGGACTTTCTGTAGACCGAACCCACTAAACTCAAATTACCACTGATGCTCTGACAGACAGCTCAAGATATTTGAATCGGAAACTCAAAATTTGTGTTACTTCATTTCCTGGAGAGTTCAAATATTTGAATTCTTCTATGAGAAGTACCTACATTCTATGAGAGACTCCCGTACACTTTCTCACCTGCAACTTCGATTCAAAGAAATCGGCAAATGTGTTTTTAAGAGGAATGAACATTATTCCTTGAAACCTCTGCAATACATAAAAATTGAAGCCTATCAAACCAACCTTCATCTGATAACAGATGCATTACGAAATCGATTTCAGGAATGTAATGAATATTAACATGGATGATCACGCTCGACTTTCCTTCAGTGATTCAGATTCAAATAATAATTTCGAATCAGAAACTCAGATTTCTTTTTGGCCTGAGATTTGAAAGTAGCTAATTGTTTCGCTAGTTATCCCATTTTATCTCCATTTAGTATTATTAATTAAATTTTAAATGGCTCCGAAAGTAATAAACGGATTTTCTCACTTAAGGCGTAAGCCCTTTCCATTCGATTTAAGCGTTTATCCTGAAAATATTGAGTCTCTCGGTCATTCCGTTCGAAACATATTGTGTATACTGATAAATTAAAGAGAGAGTTTAGCTTGACCCTCAATTTTAATGAACCTAGTGCTTTCGACTCATCACTTGAAAAAAATAGAGTACTCTAAAATACGTAGATTATTGCATTCAGCAATGATAAAACCCAACAAAAAAATGAATCAGAATCATGATAGTAGTTTGAGGGAGTATCCGCAAATCCAAACAAAAAATCTATAATTGAAATCTTTCCACGGTGACTCTACACGTCTGGTATAACCAAAACAACGTGAGTCACATTCCTGTCCTATTGCATTGGAACTATTCCTTTTACTCCTGGCAACGTCGCAGGACGCCCAGTGATCGAGCAACTGGGAAATAATATTCGAACGAGGACGCCGACAAATCGAGAGAATGAAAGTTTACGTGTATACTTTGGACGCTAGTGGAGCGGATAGTGAAATGACGCTGAGGGGTGTGAGACTGTAAACAATTCTCTGTATCTAAAAAGTGAAAAGATTAAATCGAATTCTATCAGTGAATACTTCAAAGTGGTTATATAAGACATAAGATAATGATAAAAAAAAATTGGAGGACGCCCACCGGATGCTTGATGAACGGGCGCCCGGAAATTGGAAGGATGTAAATATATATATATATATATATATATATATATATATATATATATATATATATATATATATATATATATATATATATATATATATATATATATATATATATATATATATAACATAAAGATATGGATAATGCGGAGTAATATATATAAGTGTCGGCAGGTACCAGCAGAATTATTTTTAATCTGCTCCTTTCGCGGAATTACCCGTTAAACCTTTCCACTTATATATTATATATATATATATATATATATATATATATATATATATATATATATATATATATATATATAATGGAAAAGTATAATGGGCGATTCCGCAAGAAGAGCAGAGAAAACATTCTGCTGGTACCTGCCGACACGTGTTTCTGCTAGTTGGCTTCTTCAGGACAGGGCAACCAAGAAACCAAAAATGGTGAAAAGATAACTGAAAACAGGTGGCACCACAACAGGAGCGAGCAACCAATTTGTGCCTTCAGCTCTAGGACCTCCAATTCGGAGGTAAACTATGGCATCGGCACGAAGGAAGCTTAAGCTACCTGCGCGATGCGACCTCAGCCCGAGGATATGTACTAAAGAACAATAGGATAATGCGGATAAGTATATTTAAATGGAAAAGTATAATGGGCGATTCCGCAAGAAGAGCAGAGAAAACATTCTGCTGGTACCTGCCGACACGTGTTTCTGCTAGTTGGCTTCTTCAGGACAGGGCAACCAAGAAACCAAAAATGGTGAAAAGATAACTGAAAACAGGTGGCATCCGAATTGGAGGTCCTAGAGCTGAAGGCACAAATTGGTTGCTCGCTCCTGTTGTGGTGCCACCTGTTTTCAGTTATCTTTTCACCATTTTTGGTTTCTTGGTTGCCCTGTCCTGAAGAAGCCAACTAGCAGAAACACGTGTCGGCAGGTACCAGCAGAATGTTTTCTCTGCTCTTCTTGCGGAATCGCCCATTATACTTTTCCATTTAAATATACTTATCCGCATTATCCTATTGTTCTTTAGTACATATCCTCGGGCTGAGGTCGCATCGCGCAGGTAGCTTAAGCTTCCTTCGTGCCGATGCCATAGTTTACCTCCGAATTGGAGGTCCTAGAGCTGAAGGCACAAATTGGTTGCTCGCTCCTGTTGTGGTGCCACCTGTTTTCAGTTATCTTTTCACCATTTTTGGTTTCTTGGTTGCCCTGTCCTGAAGAAGCCAACTAGCAGAAACACGTGTCGGCAGGTACCAGCAGAATGTTTTCTCTGCTCTTCTTGCGGAATCGCCCATTATACTTTTCCATTTAAATATACTTATCCGCATTATCCTATTGTTCTTTATATATATATATATATATATATATATATATCTTAGGGCAATAAGATAAAGCGCACTAATGAATGCACCTGCTTGGTAAGTTTATGTGAGATACAGACAAAAAGCTCCTTTTCAACTTATCGACAAATTCCTTGAATAAAATGAACCCTTCTTCTTTATCTTAGGTCCAAGGGCGGCGTCAGTTCGAGTTAAGAGTTTTATACCGGCTAATTGTGTATGAATTGCAGTCCTCTTTTCTCAACACAGTCACCATGGCTCTGTAGCCTAATCAGCTAGCACCTTGACTATAAATACATAGTCTGCAGGTTCAAATCCCAACGTATACCCCGTCTTTTTATACCTCGCAATCGACCATTCCAACGGGTTCTACCAAAAATTAACATCCAACTCTAGAACTCTAGATATCGCTATCAAAGTAAAGATTTCCTATCATTCAACACCAAAATTCACGCTGCTTCTCAACTCTAGGTGTCGCTATCAAAGTTAAAATTTCCTGTCATGACATCCACATACACACACAAGTTCACGATGCTTCTCCACTCTAGATGGCGCTTTTCACAGTACAGATTTCCTGAACACGAGCCAACATCTGTGACGCACATACAACAAAAGTGAGGTAGGTCATATTCTGGTCCCATAGCCGGGTTGCTCTATCTACTTATTGCGGTTATACTATAACTAAGTTAGGTATAGAAATATCTAGAAAGAAAGTTGATGCTATACAGAATATTAAAAGACCAACAAATAAAGACGAGTTGCGTTCGTTCTTAGGCTTAGTGAACTATTATGGTCGATTTTTCAAAAATTTTAGTTCAGTGACATTTCCATTGAATCAGTTGTTACATAAAGAAACACCTTGGAAGTGGAGTAAAGATTGCGAAAGTTCTTTCACGCTTATTAAAAATGAAATGAATTCAGATATAGTTTTAACTCATTACAACCCTAAATTGCCATTGGTTCTTGCTACAGATAGTAGTTCTTTTGGTGTAGGAGCCGTGTTATCCCACATAATGCCTGACGGAAGTGAACGACCCATTCAATTTGTTTCACAAACTTTAACAGATACCCAAAAGGGATATTCCTAAATAGATAAAGAGGCATATGCAATTATTTTTGGGGTTAAACGTTTTTACCAGTATTTATATGGCACCCGGTTTACTTTAGTTACTGACTGTAGCGCTTTGGTCCAAATATTTAATCCAGGAAAAAACCTTCCCATCTATTCTGCTGCACGAATGCAACATTATGCCATTTATTTGCAAGCATTTAATTACGCAATCAAGTATAAGAACACGAAAGATCATGGTAATACCGATGCTATGTCCAGGTTATTAAACAAACCGATTTCTAATAGGAGTAAGTAATTAGAGTGTATCGATAGGTAACTGTATAAGAAGTAGAATTCATTCTTTGGTTGCATGGATAGTTTGACGGGTTATTGTATGATGGTACTGTTATAGTTGTAAACGATAGTTTTTTGATAATGGCTGCTGTTTTTACGTACATGTTAGAAAACACAGTCAATGTTTTTCTACTTTGTAGCTTTTTATATGCAATAAATAGTTCTAAAACGAGTGTGAACTTTCATTAAAATCTCACAGGTTATGTGCCCAGTGCGTTTGTATTCATATTCGGCGTGAAAAGTGCGTAAAAAGTATCGTACGTTGTAAAGACAGTAAGTGCAAGTTTTTGAGTTCTCCCCAAAATGGCTGATTCCTCATCGACCAGCATGTTAGGTTTCGAAAGATTAGCTGGTAGAGAAAATTTCAATAATCGGAAATTTGGAATGAAAATGGCCCTTATTCATGAGAATTTATGGCGTAGCATAAAAGGGTATCCTACAGGAGACATTTCCACAGCTGCAGAAAAAGAAAGATGGGACCAAAAGGCTCTTGCAAAAATTTGTCTAATGGTACAGCCTGCAGCATAACCCCATGTCAGGACAGCAGGTACAGCGAAAATGGTCTGGGATAATCTAGTTGCGGCCTATGAAGATAAAGGCTTGGCTAGGAGGTTTAATACGTCAGTTGGTAAGAATTAAACTGGAGGATTTTCAGACAATGGAGGCTTACGTTAATCAGGCTATGTCTCTTGCTCAGAAGTTGTCAGATATGGAACATCCGGTTGACGATGAATTCTTAGGCATTATTATGTTCAGTGGTCTGACCTCAGAGTATGATCCCATGGTAATGGCCATAGAGAATTCAGTGGAAACTATCACAAGGGATTTTGTGAAGGCTACGCTTCTTCAAGACGATAAGTATGGCAAAGAATCCAAAGAAACAGCCTTGTTTTCAAAGAAAAAGGTAATGAAGAAGAAGGGCGTAATATGTTTCCAGTGTGGTCAGGTTGGTCATTACAAAAGCCAATGTAAAAATAAGTCTTCATATGAAGAAAAGAAGAAGAATAATAAAGAATATAAAAATAATTCTTGGGCAAAAACAGAAAAAGCATTGCAAACTGTGCATGGTGTAAGTGATAAAAAGGATTTTCTACAGTCATGGTATATAGATTCAGGGGCAACTACTCATATGAGTTACCCATTAACGAACTTGTCCGTCGTATTGGGAAGCGCCACCTACCCTGAAAATTTCAAGTCGCTAGCTCTTTCCGTTCTCAAGTTATCGTGGCAACGGCCGGACGGCACCACAGAATTAAATTTCACATTTCGGCAAAATGATGACGCGATGTTCCCCAGAACATACGCGCAAAAAATAGGTTTCGGAATTTCAAGCAAAACATTCCACAAAATAGTAGTAATTTTTTGAATCTTTTTTATGTCACGTGAACTTCACGAAATTTTGCAAAAGTGTTTGCTTTGTTCTTTTGCATCTAACTACTGAGTTTCTATTCAATCAGATCAGTATTTTTCGAGTTATCGTGGAAACAAAATTTTAAAATTTTTGAAAAAAATGTTTGTTACTATATGGCCATTCGGTCAGTCACAAAAAACTCCGATTCTCCAACACTAGTGGTTCAGGAGATATCGCATCTTGAATCCACGCATGCACAGACCCGTACCGGGGGATCCTATGGAGGAATAGCATCCTCCACCAGAAAACCCCAATATTCTCAGAAGTAGACTCGAGCAGTTAAACTATTTCTCGTCTGCTTATGCGAATAACAAAAAATGCCCAAAAGAGGCAGTTACACACCCAGTCGTTCACCGTTCAGAGAAATGTTGAAAACCAATTCTAAATTCCACACATCCTTTACGCATTAATTCATTTGCCATGCTACTAAGTGGTCCATATTTTAATCAGTTGCCCTCGTACATATCGACTTGATTCAGATAAACCCGCAAAAAACACGTCGAACGAAATCTGATCACCAGATGTTACAGATATTCCATATAGGAATTCGAAATTAAATAATTTCTCAAGTTTGGGAGTTCAAAATTATACATTTTTTTTAGGCTCCTAGTGGTCTGTTCGCAGTGAAATTTTGCACACCCCAAGAGGTCATAATTCATCACCGAAGTGCCAAAACTGAACTCAATCCGATATTTTGTTTCGGAATTTCAAGCAAAATATTCCGCTAATAGTTAAAAAAAATTTTAATTTTTTCTAGTCATGCTATCCCCACGAAATTTTGCACATTGTTTTCATTGGTACTTCGTATCTAACTGCCGAGCTTCAATTCAATCGGATCAGTATTTTTCGAGTTATAGTGAAAACAAAATTTCAATTCAATTTTCAAATATTTGGCCGTTTTTTCTAGTTTAGAGCCATCCGATCAATACAAAACTTCGCAGGCTTATAAAGGTCATGATTCTACAATTTGATGCTGAATTTCAGATAGATCGAGTGATCGGTTTCGGAAATATTCTTGAAAAACGTTTTAACTAAAAAAAAAAAGCACTGACGTGAAGTCAGTACTCTTTGGCGCGCGTGTTCACGGTGGCTAATTTGAATTGAATGATGAGTACTTCAAGCTCAGTGGATAGAGCGAGCCGAAGATCTACCCAAAGGATAGTGGACACCATTCACTGTCGGTTCGAAAATTAACAGTGCTGTATCTAAGCTGCCATCAGGAAAGAGTAACAAAGTTGGAAAAGAACACAACTGACCCTCCTTAGTCGCACAAGCTCCTAGAAGATTTGGGAGGGTCAGCATAATCCTAATCATGTTTATAGCACGCGCGCCAAAGCAGATTGACTTTTTACACTTTTTCTTTCATTGTTAAGTCACTCTGCTTTTGCGCGCGTGCTATAAACATGATTAGGATTATACTGACCCTCCCAAATCTTCTAGGAACTTGTGCGACTAAGGAGAGTCAGCTGTGTTCTTTTCCAACTTTGGTACTCTTTCCTGATGGCAGCTTAGATACAACACTGTTAATTTTTGAACCGACAGTCCTCCCAAAATTACACTCCTCACAAAAAACTCCAATTCTCCAACACTAGTGGTTCAGGAGATATCGCTTCTTGAATCCACGCATGCGCAGACCCTCAGTAGGGGATTCTATAGAGGAATAGCATCCGCCACCAAAATCCCAATCCTCTCTGACGAAAGCACCAGCAGTTAAATCACTGATGGTCTGCTCATGCGCATAACGAAAAATGCCCGTAAGCGGTAACATCAATATCGAAATTAGCCCCAGGGCCACGGTACGGACACTTTAACTCGGAAACAACGCTACATCCCCCAAACTGACTTGTCCTTGCACTGAATTGCCATGAATATTCTTTTGAAACCTCTCAATATCACCTCACCACTCCCAACATAACTTCTCTTCTGCGCATGTTTCAATCTACTTGCGGCTAAAAGTCCTCTCGAAATCACACACCTTACAAAAAACTCCGATTCTCCAACACTAGTGGTTCAGGAGATATCACATTTTTAATCCACGCATGCGCAGACCCTCAACAGGGGATTCTATGGAGGAATAGCATCCGCCACCCCAAAACCCCAATCCTCTCTGACGAAAACACCACCAGTTAAATCACTGATGGTCTGCTCATGCGCATAACGAAAAATGCCTGTAAGGGGTAACATCAATTTCAAAATTAGCCCCAGGGCCACGGTTCGAACACTTTAACTCGGAAACAACGCTACATCCCCCAAACTGACTTCTCCTTGAACTGAATTGCTATGAATATTCTTTTAAAACCTCACAATATCGACTCAGCACTCCCAACACAACCCATCCAATTAAAAAACAGTCACTTCTCTTCTGCGCATGCGCAATCTACTCGCGGCTAAAAGTCCTCTCAAAATAACACACCTTACAAAAAACTCCGATTCTCCAACACTAGTGGTTCGGGAGATATCGCATCTTTAATCTACGCATGCGCAGACCCTCATCAGGGATCTAGATTCTATGGAGGAATAGCATCCGCCACCCCAAAACCCCAATCCTCTCTGACGAAAACTACAGCAGTTAAATGACTTCTCATCTGCGCATGCGCACAACAAAAAATGCCCGGAAAAGGCAGCATGAACCCCAAAAAAATAGGTTTCGGCATTTTAAGCAAAGTATTCCGCAAAATAGTCGTAATTTTTTGATTTTTTTCATGTCACGTGATCTTCACGAAATTATGCAAAAGTGTTTGCATTGGTCTTTTGCATCTAACTACTGAGTTTCAATTTAATCAGATCAGTATTTTTCGAGTTATCGTGAAAACAAAATTTTAAAATTTTTGAAATTTTTTTTGCCACTTTAGGGCCGTCCGGTCATAAAAAAACTTCGCAGGCATATAAAGGTGTTGATTCTACAATTTGATGCCAAATTTCAGAAAGATCGAGTGATCGGTTCCAGAAATATTCATAAAAAACGTTTTGACTAAAAACGGCCTTAACTCCGAAACCGCTCGGTGGATTTCGCCCGTTAACGAACTTGTCCGAGATATTTGCGCTACAAAACTACCCTGCAAATTTCAACGCTCTAAGTCGTTTCGTTCGAGAGTTATCGTGCTAACGGCCGGCCGGACCGGACGGACAGAATTGAATTTGACCTCGAATTCTTCATCAGGGAGTCGAACCCAATCGTTTGAGACCATTTTCGAAAAAAAATTCGAAAAATACAGACATTGTGACGAAATGATAGCACGCTGTTCCTTGCGAAACACGCGCGCAAAAATGGCCGTAACTCCGAAACGGCTTGATGGATTTTGCCCATGAACAAACTTGTCCGAGATATTTACGCTCCAACCATGCCCTGCAAATTTCAACGCTCTAACTCGTTCCGTTCAAGAGTTATCGTGCTAACGGCCGGACCGGCTGGCTGGACGGACAGAATTGAATTTGACCCCGGATTCTTCATCAGGGAGTCGAACCCAATCGTTTGAGACCATTTTCGTAAAAAAATTCGAAAAATACAGACATTTTGACGAAATGATAGCACGCTGTTCCTTGCGGAACACACGCGCAAAAAGTAGTATAAATGGTGAAAATAAGTATAAAGCTCGACTTGTGGCCCGTGGCTCCACACAACAGTATGGAATTGACTACACCGATACATTTGCACCCGTAGTAAGGAACTCTACCTTGAGACTGCTATTTGGATTATCTGTAAGCCTTAATTTAGATATAGAACATATACAGGGTGTTTCTGAAATAGGGTTCCGAATTTTTACTGCATGTAGAACTCATTAAAATGAGTCAAAATGTTCCTATGAACATGTGCCCTAAAATGCACCCTTAGAAAATTACAGGCCCTTAAAAGGGTTCGAATGAAATTGGTTTTATCCAGTTATTTCAAAAACGATAAAAGATAAAAAGACGAAATTAACGGAACATACATAACTTTTTACGACGAGTAACATGAGCTAGGCCATTTTTCGTTATTCGAATCATAGGCGTTCTTTTCAGGGGGGTGAAAAGGGTATCAAGTCCCTAAAAAATTTTGTACGACTTTTTTTGCAATTTTTTTAACAAATTCATAAATTTTTGACAGTTTTACGTAAAAAATGTCCTCTTTGCGTAAGTCGATATCGGCAGCGGTTTTTGTGTAAAATGAGTTTGAAAATTGTCATACATGTTCTAGAAATTATTAGGCAGAAAATCAAGTTACCATAGGAAACAAAAAATAGCGTTGGCTACGATAATCTGTCAGAATAAATAATTATTTATTGATAACTTGTCAGCTAACTTTTGCAAAAGTTAATCAAAATTTGATTTAGTGGTCGTTACAATTATTATTTTTTTAAAATGCCAGACTATTCAAACGCGGAATTTACGGATATGCATTTTATGTATGGCCGTGCAAATGGTAATGCAACAGAAGCAAGGCGTTTGTATGCGGTGGCATACCCAAATAGAAGACTTCCATCTCGACAAGTGTTTCAGAGGATCCATCAACGTTTAAGAGAAAGTGGTTCATTCCAGGCAAGGGTAAACGATCGTGGTAGAACCAGATTTGTAAGAACTCCGGCAACTGAAGAACGTGTTTTGAGAATAGTTCAAGACAATCCAAGAGTTAGTGTAAGAAGTATCGCGCGTATGAATGACATAAGTTTTTCTGTAGTTTGGCGAATTCTTCGCGAGCAGCTCCTTCATCCTTTTCACATCCAACGAGTTCAAGCTTTAAATCCTAATGATTACGGACCCCGCCGAGAATTCTGCCAATGGCTATTACAAAAGTTGAGACGATTCCCAGATTTTTCTTCACATATCTTGTTTACCGACGAGGCAAGTTTCAGTAAAGATGGCTATGTTAATTTCCATAACGAACACGAATGGATGGAAGAAAATCCCCATAGTGTAATTCAGGCAAGACATCAAATTCGGTTTTCCATTAATGTTTGGGCCGGCATTTTAGGTGATCGGCTTATCGGGCCTTTCATATTGCCTAATCTATTATTTATACAGAGGGTCAGTGTGCCGATTATATTTTCCAATAATAAATCCACAGTTCAATAATAAAAAATAACTTTATTCTTCCTCTACTCACTGTCTAACAACAACCACCATTTCTCTCTTAATACATTTTTAACTTAACCTTTATGTTTTCATTCATTCAACTAACTATAGAATATCCTTCTATAAAAAGAAGAAGATTGACATTTTAACATTCTCCCTCAATCGAACTTCTTTTATTTTATTAAACCTAATTTCCCAACTAAATAATTAAACCCATTTTTATTCAATGGTTTTGTGAAAATATCAGCTAATTGTTCTTTAGTGTTAATGTACTGCACATCTATAAATCCTTCCTCTACTTTCGCTTTTACAAAATTATATTTAACATCTACATGTTTCAATCTTTTTTGATCTGGATTCTTAACTGCACTGATGGTGCTTTGATTATCTTCAAACATTTTTACAATGTCTACCTTAATTTCCAAATCATTCAACACTTTTACAATCCAACAAGCTTCCATAGTGGCTTCACATAAAGAAATTAATTCTGCTTCAGCAGTACTAAGAGCAATAGTTGACTGTTTTCGAGATCTCCAAACAACTGTATTTTTGAATGTTTGAAAAATATAGCCTGAGGTAGATTTTCGATCATTTCCTCTAGCCCAGTCAGAATCAGCATAACCGATTAAAGGTAAATTTTCTTCACAAGAACTATATTTCAATTTGAAATCTAATGTTCCACGTATATAGCGTAAAATTCTTTTCAGTCCTATCCACCATTCTTTATTAGGTTTACATTGGAATGTACTGAGATAGTACACCGCAGCAGCAATATCTGGTCTTGAACCTACAGTGGCATATATCAATGAACCTATGAGTGATCTACATTGTTTTTCCAAAGATAAATCTAATTCACATGTTTATTTATATTAAAATTACTATCCATAGGCGTTCCAACTGGTTTACAATTTTCCATATCATATTTTATTAATAAACTGTTTAAATAGTCTGTTTGATGTATATACAATTTACCTTCCCTTTTGAAAATTGAAATACCCAAATATTTAATATTATCTACTCCCAAATCTTTCATTTTAAATTCTGAACTCAAAGTTGCTTTCAAATTTTCTATGTCTTTCATATTCTTGCCTATAATAAGCAAGTCATCAACATATAGCAAAATATATAACTCCTTTCCTAAATACAAACAATAATCATTAACAGATCTTTTGAATCCAATCTTCAAAATAAGTGTATTAAAATGTTCATACCAATATTTTGGAGATTTCTTTAAGCCATAGAGAGATTTCTCTAACTTTAATACGTTTCCTTCTTTAATGTTTAAACCTTGTGGTGGTTTTAGATAAACATCCTCATCAATTCGTCCATACAAAAATGCTGACTTAACATCCATTTGGTTAATTATATAATCTTTCTGTGTAGCAACTGCTAGTAGAATCCTGAGTGTCTGTAATCGCAATACTGGTGAATAGGTATCTTCCAACTTGTCTTTCTGTTGAAATCCTTTTACAACTAATCTAGCTTTGCATATCTTTTTACCTCCTATTTCCTTTCTTGTAAAAACCCATTTTGTATCTAAGGCTTTAATATTATTTGGTTTCTTCATATCTTTCCAAGTCTTACTTTCTTCTAATGTGTCCACTTCATCTTTGATTGCTCTATGCCATAAATTCTTGTCTTCTCTAAAATTTATGTCCTCGAAAGTCTGAGGTATATTTTCCACATCTTGTCCTATGTGAAATGCAAACATTGCATCATCTTCTTCTTCTCCATAATCAATGATATAATCTTTTTGCCACGATGGTTTCCTAGTTTCTCGTTTTCTATTTGTGGAATTTTCTTCTTTACTTACTCGTTCAATGTTTTCTTCTATATTTACTTGTTCAATGTTTTCTTCTTCTTGAGTAGAATTTTGTTTCTGTCGAATCTCTGTCGCTGGTAAGTTCTCTGTCTTGTTCATTTTTGGTCTACTTTCAATTTCAGCAATGTTTTCTATCTCTTTATTTTCATCAAATAAAACTGATCTACCTAATACTATCTTCCTTCTCTCTGTATCCCATAGTCTATAAGCTCCATTAGGTGCATATCCAACCATAACCAATTCTTCTCCTTTAGGATCCAATTTTAATCTCAATTCCTTTGGGATGTGCTTATAGGCAATACTTCCAAAAACTCTCATGTTACTTAGATTAGGTTTTCTACCTTCCCATAATTCTATTGGTACTTTTCCTCTTGTTGCTGTTGGGCTTCTATTGGTTACATAAGCTGAAAAATAAATAGCTTCTCCCCACATCTCTTTCGAAAGTTTTGAATCGATTAACAATGTCCTAGCTTTATCGACCAAAGTTCTGTTCATTCTTTCTGATACTCCACTCATTTCAGGATTGTAGGCAACAGTGTAATTAAGCTTGATACCTTTATTTCTACAAAATGTATGAAAATCTCTTGACATATATTCTCCTCCATTATCTAATTTTAATTTGAATAAATTATTTCCAAAATGTGTTGTTGCATAGTAATAATAATCTTTGAATTTATCAAATGCTTCACCTTTGTTTTTCATCAAATATACTATGACCATATGCGTATAATCATCGATGAAAGTGATGAAATATTTATAACCATCCCACGAACATGGTGTTATTGGGCCGCAAACATCTGTGTGCACTATTTCTAATGGTTTTGTTGCTCTATATCCTACTTTATTGAAAGGTTGTCTAGTTTGTTTACCTAATACACATTCTTTGCAAAAATTATTGTTAAAATCTTTTGAATTTATTTCAAGTTCCTCAACTAAACCTACTCTACTCATTAATTTTAAATTATCAAAACCTAAATGCCCTAACCTTCTATGCCATAGCTGCACTGTATTATCTCTGTAGTTTACAATACCTTTGATATTATAACCACAAAATGTTTGATTTACTTTCATATTAACCATGTATAACGATCCAAATTTCTGACCTGACATAACTAATCGCTTATTTAAGAAAGCTTTAACCTCATTCTTTGAAAAAACAACATTCGACCCATTGCTCTCTAGTCTAGAAACAGATAACAAATTTTTCTTTACATCGGGTACATAATATACATTTTTTATTATTCCAGGAACATTACTATTGTTGCAGAAATTATCTACTTTAATATTTCCAATACCAAATGCTTCTAAATAAATACCATTTTTAGCAGATGCAATCTTTTTAGGAATTTTTAATTCTACATATTCATCAAATACTTTTCTATTATTTATTAAATGATCAGAACTACCTGAATCTACACACCAGTCTATGTAAGAATTGTCGGTGTCTTCCGAAGAATTCTCACCTGTCATGAAAACTACCTTATTTTCCTCTTCACACGTATGAGCTTGGCTTTGTCTGTCCCATTTCTGTTTCCTGTCTCTTCCCATTGAACTTGATGATTGTTGGTAACCATAACTCCTACTTTGTCCTTGATATGTATTTCGACCATATTGTTGTTGTTGAGATCCTCTTCCTCTAAAAGAATGTCCTTTTCTCACTTCCTTACATTGGTACTTCTTATGACCAGGTTTACCACAATTGAAGCATGCAAATGAACAATTTAAATATTTGTCATCTGGTTCTGCTTTCTTTCTTTTTTCTTCTTCTCCAAGAAGTCTATTTTTTACAAAGTTAATGTCTAATGTTTCCATTGTTTCTATCGCTGACACTACATTGTCGAAACTCCTAGGCATTGACATCAAGATATAATTTACCTTTTCTTCGTCCATTAGTTTATTTCCGGAGTCTTCTAGCAGTCAAAAACATTCCTCAAGTTTTACTAAATGAATGTTTAAGGGCTCCTGTTCATTATATTTCATTTCATTTAATTTTCTTCTTATGAATAGTCGACTTCTGACTCCTTTATTTTTAAAACTATCTTCTAAGTTCTTAAACATTCCATACGCTGTTTTCTGTGTTTTCAGATATTCTAAATGGGTATCTGCAACACCTGCAATTATGATAGCTTGTGCTCTTGCTTCATTTTCTTCGTTTTCTTCATCCTTGCCAAATTCCGCGTCCTCAATAGCTCCTAATACTCCGTTCTCCCTTAAAATACTTTTTATCCTGAATTCCCATGCCATGTAATTCTCTCCCGAGAAAGGTTTTAAGTTGAATTTCTCACGTGCATTCATCTTGTTCAATTTTATTCAGCAATATCAATCGGCAAACGTTCTGGGCCCATAACCCTATTATTTATACAGAGGGTCAGTGTGCCGATTATATTTTCCAATAATAAATCCACAGTTCAATAATAAAAAATAACTTTATTCTTCCTCTACTCACTGTCTAACAACAACCACCATTTCTCTCTTAATACATTTTTAACTTAACCTTTATGTTTTCATTCATTCAACTAACTATAGTATATCCTTCTATAAAAAGAAGAAGATTGACATTTCAACATAATCGCCTGAATGGTCAGGATTATTATAATTTCTTAGTAAGCGATTTATTGGAACTTTTAGAAGATGTACCTGTAATTGAACGTCAACGCATGTGGTTTATGCAGGATGGAGCGCCTCCCCATTACCTCTTGAACGTAAGACAACACTTAAATGAAGTTTATGGAGAAAAGTGGATTGGTCGTGGAGGTCCTGTTTCCTGGCCCCCTCGGTCCCCCGACCTAAACCCACTCGATTATTTTCTGTGGGGCCACCTCAAGGCGAAAGTGTATAAAACATCAATCGAAACCATTGAACAAATACGGGAGAAAATTGAAATCGCCTGCATGGAAATACGACAAACGCCAAGAATTTTTCAAAGGGTTCGCAAGTCTTTGAAACGTCGCGCTAGATTATGCATTGAAATGGACGGTGGTCATTTCGAACAGTTACTGTAATTTATCCCTTTTATTAGTAATTAGTGTTAGTTACCTTGTTTCTTATTAATTTGTGTTATTAAGAATTTCATTATTACAGTGCATTCTGCTGATCATAATTAAGCTTACTTATTTTATCTTCAATTTCATTAATTACAATTTCACTGGCTAGTTTTGTGAAATAAATAAGGAAAACTCGACATTAAAATAATCTTAGTTTATGTACTAAATGATTCTGATTATTTCTAAATGCATTTTGGGTAAATTGGATCCGAAGTGAATAACAGTAATTTTATCAAATAATGATAATTTTCAAACTCATTTTACACAAAAACCGCTGCCGATATCGACTTACGCAAAGAGGACATTTTTTACGTAAAACTGTCAAAAATTTATGAATTTGTTAAAAAAATTGCAAAAAAAGTCGTACAAAATTTTTTAGGGACTTGATACCCTTTTCACCCCCCTGAAAAGAACGCCTATGATTCGAATAACGAAAAATGGCCTAGCTCATGTTACTCGTCGTAAAAAGTTATGTATGTTCCGTTAATTTCGTCTTTTTATCTTTTATCGATTTTGAAATAACTGGATAAAACCAGTTTCATTCGAACCCTTTTAAGGGCCTGTAACTTTCTAAGGGTGCGTTTTAGGGCACATGTTTATAGGAACATTTTGACTTATTTTAATGAGTTCTACATGCAGTAGAAAATCGAAACCCTATTTCAGAAACACCCTGTAGATGTGACAACAGCATTTTTGCGCGCGTGTTCCGCAAGGAACAGCGTGCTATCATTTCGTCACAATGTCTGTATTTTTCGATTTTTTTTTCGAAAATGGTCTCAAACGATTGGGTTCGACTCCCTGATGAAGAATTCGAGGTCAAATTCAATTCTGTCCGTCCGGGCCGGCCGGCCGCTAGCCCGATAACTCTCGAACGGAACGACTAGAGCGTTGAAATTTGCAGGGTAGTTTTGTAGCGTGAATCTCGGACAAGTTCGTTAAAGGGCAAAATCCACCAAGCGGTTACGGGTCAAAATCAGAGAGGTGAGCATTACGCTTCTGACAAAGGTTTTCTTGATAAAATAACATGATATTACTAAAATATTCATTTTAAAATAAAGGTTCTGTGCTTAATTACGAGGCAGTTAGCATTCTTATTTTTCAATAATAATATTTTAATTGATTTTAAAGAAAAAAGGGTCTAAATAGTCATTCCGGGAACGCGTCCTTATACCATGTTTCATAGATCAGACCAGTCAAAAATATGTACAATTACGACTTACAAATGTCATCTATATTTATAAAAGAAAGTCGTGTTAGTTACACCACTTATAACTCAAGAACGGCTATACCGATTTGGCTCAAAATTGGTGGGGAGGTAGCTTAGAACCAGGAGACGGACATAGGATACTTTTTTGTGTTATACAGGGTGTTTTTCTTTTAAAGTTAATTAAAACTTGCTGTTTTTCCTGCCATAATCGTACAATTTTAGTCATGTGTGTTTAAAAATAAACTTTTGAGGCATACACCATTGAAAATAAAGCATTACTATACAGGGTGTCCTTTTTCTCATGGCACAATTATACGTGATTGAAGTGATTTGTGTCACAAACAAAGCATTAACTAAATAGGTACCTTGGATGGATCCTCATAATGTATTCCTCCGAAATCTCCATACAGGGTGTTCTTCTTTTAACGTCAATTGCCACTTGCTGTTTTCCATGCCACAATCGTACAATTTCATTCATTTGTGTTAAAAAATAAACTTTAGAGGGATACATCATTGAAAATAAATCATTACTGTACAGGGTGTTTTTTTTCTAACGTGTATAATAAAATCTAAAATCTGCTTATTTATTGCCTCTAAGGCGGAACAGAGTTCGCTGGGTCAGCTAGTATTTTAATATAAGCGTTGTGTAGTATAGGTATGGGTGTCAGCAATTTTGAATATCATAATTAAAGTTCAAATGATCGATTCGAAGTAGAATGTATTTGACTATTTGCTGATGCATGACATATTTGGAACTTTGAACTGTACGGGGGACTGACACCCAATGAGTTCAAGTAGTAGTGAGTTCTTAGGTAGACATAGTTAGTATGGGACGAGAGTCTGATAGAATAGGTAAAAGGGAAATAAAGTAGAAAGTCTAACTACTGTGTTTAAATCATCACCCCAAAGGAACCTACTTACCACATGGCGATCCTGCCAGTCCAGCCTCTATAAAAAGTTCTTCGGTTGTGCACTGTTAGTGAAAAGTTAAATATGCAGCGATAATAAAACAATGTTTCCAGACTTTTAGTGAAAAGTTAAAAGAAAAATTATCCAGGATGTGCCCATGAACATAATTAGTTACAAGTGATAGTTATAAAATGGGTGGCAAATCTTCGAAAGAAGAAGTGATCATCGCACAAACAGCTAGTGGTGACGCAAGAGCTTCGCAGTCGATGACGCAGAGGGATACTCTTCTCATGGCATGCTTTGGGTTCTTCGTATTGGTGGCAGTTTGGTGGTTAATCAAAAAATGGAGAGAGGATTTGCACCGCACAATAAGGAGGGAAATAAACATGCATGACCTAAGAAAATCGAGGGAAGAAGTTTAACAAGAACTTGCGAATGCATTTATTGGTAACAATGAACGTTATTAATATTAATTTGAAACATATTTTTTTATTGGACAATCATAAATTTTATTATACCGTTATTATTACATAGATAAGTAAGATAGGAAATGTTTGAGAACATAATATATAGTTAGATGTATTTAGTATGATAAAATAGTAATACTTAAAAGCTACAGTTTCATGGCATTTGATAAACTAAAGGAAATTAGTGATCAATTAAAGAAAATTAGAACATACCTTATTAAAATTGGCCCTGACCGACGGCAGAAAGGAAAAGTTTATAGAGAAAAGTTCAACGAAGCTAAACAGAATTTTGGAAAACTTAAACCTATAATTGCAACTGTTAATGAACAGGTCAAAGTTTCTCAATATTCGAGGAAAGAAATTGCTGAGTTGAATGAATTTAAATCTAACATTGAGAGTATTTTTTTGGAAATAACGGAATTGACAAAAATTGAAATAAACTCAAAAATCATGGGATCGTTTGATATTAGGACAGCGACATCTCTGTTGCCTGTCATGGATGATACGGAAAATAACACCAAACAGTTAATAGATGCGATTGATATGTACAATTCTATGCTCGATGATGAAGATAAAGCCATATTAATAACTTTTGTTTTAAAAACCAGGTTATCTACTAGTGCTAAAATTCGATTAAACGTTACATATAATTCCGTCAATGACTTACTTAAGGATATGAGGGAGAACTTACTTCCGAAAAAATCAGATACTGCGGTACAAACGAAATTATTGCGCTCTAGACAAGGGGATAGGACGGTAGAAAATTTCGGTAAGGAATTGGAACAATTATTTGTCGATCTAACCATTACTCAAGCAAACGGTAACCAGCAGGCGTACAATTTTTTGAAGAAAATCAACGAAAAAACGGCGATCAAACAATTCGCGGACGGTCTAAAAAACCCTAAATTGAGTACAATTGTTTCTGCAAGGCAATACACGTCGTTAAAAGATGCCATTCAAGGGGCGCTAGATGAAAGTGTCAATCGGAACAATAACGATGGTATAATATCGTATTGTAATAGGGGACATCAACGGTTCCAAAACAGAGGTAATTTTTCAAATCGCAATTTTAATCATCAGAATAACCGTGGAGGAAGAGCCTTCCACAGAAATTTTTATCCGAACAATAACAACAATAATAGATATCACAATGCCGGTAGACATCAAAATTACGATTATTCCAATAATTCTATTCGAAAAAATAGCAACGCGAATTCAAATATATCTTATAGGGGTAATCAGCGAACTTATAATTATAACAGGGGAAACTTTCAACATAGGCAATCGTACAGAATCTGTTACGCCAACGAACAGAGCGGAAACGCAGTTGCGAGTAGTAGTAACACTAGTAACATCCCAAGTAATAGTGAAACGCCTTTGAATCAGTTTTTTCGATCGAATCAGTACTAGCAAAGAAATTTATGCATGTGAGGGTATGAATTGCGTTATATTCAGTGTGAATGGAATAGAGTGCAAGTTGTTGATTGATACAGGAGCGAATGTATGTGCAATAAAGAAAGAGTGGTGTTACAAGGGTAACTATCAGATTTGTAAGAATTCCATAACAGTAAAAGGAATTGGTGGAGAATTAACTGCAGAGGGACAAATTGCATTAGATCTTTGTTACCAAAATCATATGATATTTAGACAGACGTTCTTTGTTTTCAACGAGCTACCTTGTAAATGTGATGGAATAATTGGCTCGAATTTTTTAAAATATTACAGTGGCATCATTGATTTTGAGAAAAATAATATCTCATTGACTAACAATGGTGTAAAAACTAATATAGAGTTAATTACGGATAACAGTTTCGAATTAAACATAATGCCCCGATGTGAAATGTTTCTCAAAGTACCTACGAGTATGAATGAAGAATGTGTGGTTACTGCAAATGAAATCAGTGATGGAGTGTTCGTGGCTGGTACGATTTGTAAACCAGAAAATGGTTACATTTTAGTAAAGATATTGAACACGAGAGATTGTGATGTGCAATTAAGAAATTTTGTTCCCGAGTTACATATTTTAAGAAAATTCGACATACGGATATTCGAAGCAAAACCATACCCTAATCCAGAACGCGTGAAACAGTTATTTGAATTACTAAATTTTGACGAATTGAATGATGAAGAAAAAACATCTGTACAAGAATTGTGTGCCAAGTTCAGCGATGTTTTTCAATTACCAGGTGATAAGCTTTCAACAACAAACATCTTGAAACAAAATATACCATTGAAACATGATACTTCACCGATATATGTGAAACCTTATCGCATTCCGCATTCACAAAAACAAGAGTTGAATAGGCAAGTACGGGAGATGCTCGATAACGACATAATAGAAAAGTCTAATTCGGAGTGGTCATCACCAGTATTGTTAGTACCGAAAAAATCAACAGACGGGGAGAAAAAGTGACCATATTTGTTTGGAAGACAGTTTAGAATCAGAACTGATCATAGACCTTTAGTTTACTTATTCAAACATTCGAATCCATCGAGTCGTTTAACGAAATTATGTTTAGAAGAGTATGACTTTACCATTGAATATGTGAGAGGAAAAGATAATGCGGCTGCAGATGCATTATCTAGAGTGATTGTTAGTGTGAACGAATTGAAAGAAATGAATGAAAAGGTTTTGAACGTTATGACTCGACAACAACAAAAAATATTAAACCAACAGGGAAAGAAAAATGAAAACGAATACTGTACGAATATAAGGCCTGATCAACCGAATATCGTAGAAGTATTGAAAAAATCTCCAAATAGTGTAGAGTTGATTTTTGCAACCGAAAAGGATATAAATCAAATAAAGGCAAATATGAAATTTGAGATATCAGCTGATAAAAACTTATGTTATGTACCACAACTCGAAACATTGTTTGTAAAACCAAATACTCGATTAACACTCACGTTCGACGTATTGTTAAGAGATTTGGAAATATTTTGCAAACATTGTAGAATTTCGGAGTTGACTATTGTTAAAGATAAGAAAAATATTAAGGACTTAAAAGAATTAGGTAATTGCATGAAGAAATTTAAAGAATGGAGGGGTCCCAAATTATGTGTTGTGAAGAATATTAAACGTATAGAAGATAGTGATTCAAAAAGACTAGTCTTAAACGATTTTCATTTATTGCCAACTAGTGGCCATGCGGGTGTAAATCGCATGACGAATAATATTAAAAAGTATTTCTTTTGGCCGGTAATGTCGAGAGATGTTGCAGAATTCGTGTGCAAGTGTTCTGCATGTCAAAAACATAAACACAGTAGAAATATTAAACAACCAATGACTATTACATCAACAGCTTCATCTGCGTTCGAAAAGATTTATTTAGATATAGTAGGTCCGTTAAGGAGAGATAATGAAGATTTTCTCTATATTCTTACGATCCAATGCGAACTTACAAAATTCGTAGAGGCCTACCCTCTAAAGTCTAAAGACGCAATAACTGTTGCTAGAGCATTCGTAGATAGCTTCATCCTAAGATTTGGAGTTCCAAAGGAGATTGCTACTGACAGGGGTACAGAATTTTTAACAGGTACACTGACAGAAATATGTAAAATTTTAAAAATTAATAAACTTTGTTCAACGGCTCACCATCATGAGAGCATAGGGTCACTAGAAAATTCACATAAAACTTTAGGTGAATATTTAAGGATCCAGTCAGACGACCAAAATTGTTCATGGAGTCACTGGGTACCTTATTGGTGCTTTACATATAATACAACAGTTCATACAATGACAAAATATTCTCCTTTTGAGTTAGTTTTTGGAAAGATATGCAGAATTCCAAGTAATTTAAGTATTGATGTAGATCCTTTGTACACTTATGACAATTACCCATTAGAATTAATGTTCAGGTTACAAAAAGCCCAAAGTGAAGCAAGGCAGGCATTGTTGTCAAGTAAAGAAACAAGAAAAAGACAGTATGATAAAAACAAAAACTCTGTTAGTTATGAAAGTGGTGACCTAGTGTTAGTTAAAAACGAAACAGGTGACAAACTAGAGTCATTGTTCGAAGGTCCTTACGAGGTAGTGAGTGAAAATGAACCTAATGTTACACTGAATAAAAACAACAAACTTGTAACAGTGCATAAAAATAGGACAAAACCGTTTAATAGACTTTAATCTTAGATATAAGAGAATGTAAACTTTAGTGTAATCATCTTATTATGTAAAAAATAGGGGATTGAAAACTATGTTCTGAAATAATTCCCGATAAATTGAAAATTATTTCACACAAAAAAAAACCAGGAGGTGTAGTATAGGTATGGGTGTCAGCAATTTTGAATATCATAATTAAAGTTCAAATGATCGATTCGAAGTAGAATGTATTTGACTATTTGCTGATGCATGACATATTCGGAACTTTGAACTGTACGGGGGACTGACACCCAATGAGTTCAAGTAGTAGTGAGTTCTTAGGTAGACATAGTTAGTATGGGACGAGAGTCTGATAGAATAGGTAAAAGGGAAATAAAGTAGAAAGTCTAACTACTGTGTTTAAATCATCACCCCAAAGGAACCTACTTACCACATGGCGATCCTGCCAGTCCAGCCTCTATAAAAAGTTCTTCGGTTGTGCACTGTTAGTGAAAAGTTAAATATGCAAAATCATCTGATTAAGAATATACGTATAAATTCAATGAATACCAGTTTGATTTCTTCATATTTTGGCTATTCAAATGCTGTCTGACGTTTATCAAATCATTCCGTGAACGTGGTGGATATCGGTCGATGTAATTAAAACAATACATGTTATGTGACGTTAGTGAGCTTCAGTGTGAACTTCACTAGTCAAAGTAAAAGGCGTGTGTCTTGTTTACGGAAAAAAATAATTGATTTTGTTGAAAAGTACCTTTTAATTTGATATGTGTGAAGCGTACTTCAATTCCCTGTCACTACGGGAACGCTGTTTGGTGATTTGTTTTTCGAAAATTTGCATACTTTTTGTGAAATTCTTATAAATATTACAGCTCACTTGTTCATAACCTCTAAAACTAATATCTAACATGGCGGCGTCAAGCGTGACATGAAAATATTTATCGAATAGTCATTTCGGGAACGGTCATTTCGGGAAAGTTCTCGTATGAAGGGCGTTCCCTAAATGACCCGGTGTTTCTGAATTGACATGTTTTATAGGCAATATGATACTCTAATGCTTTTGAAAGCATAAACATGCAAAATTTTGGTTTTAGGTGTCCATTTAGTACGAGTATCAGGGAAAATGATAAAACAAGACAGTATAGCTTATAAAAAATATCGTGAAAATGAAGAGTATGAAAGATAGGGAATATTACCAAAGGAAGAAAGCTGAAAATAAAGTTAGGACTTTAAGCTATATGACTGAAAGACAGAAGAGGAAACAGAGAAAGTTATGGAGAATAAATTCCCAAAAGTATATACAAAAAAAAAAGATGATGGCAAATATTTTAGCTAACAGCCTCCCAGATTCTGAATATGAGATAGAAAACTATAATCGCGTGTCGAGGAAGAAATTAGGATGAAAACAGGTTTAAATAGAAAAAGTACAGGCTAACCAAACTATTAAAAAACAGAAACATAAAATACAGAACTTGCAAGGAATTATAGATAAGTTGCGAAAAAAAGTTCAGAGAAGCAGAAGACGCGAAGAAAGAGCATCCCAAAAGAGTTCTGATACGCCTACTCGTAAAGTTGATGAAATAATAAGAGGATGTTCTGTTACTCCGGTCACTCCGGAAGTTCGCGAATGACTATTATTTGGCGAGGTTGTGGCAAAACACAACTAAAAGACACCGTTGATGAATTACCGAAAAATTTTAAACAGCGGGAGGCTTTTCAAAAATTCGTAAGTGGCAACCATATGAAAAAACACCGATTTCGAGTTTAAATTTTTATATTCATGTTCCTCATTCCTTAAGTACAAATAAAGGTATAATACTCTGTAAATGTGTAATATTTTCATGCATAAAATAGGCCAAAACCAGGCGTTGCGTTCATTCAGGGAACGTCAACGGCATTTAGGGAACACCCCATAATTTTCGGGAACATCACAAAAACAGCAAATAAATTACTAATAAGTAAAGCTATAGTTAAATCTTATATATACAACATGAAATGATCTTTGAACTTTGGTATTTATATTATTAACTAGCTGACCCAGCGAACTCTGTTCCGCCCTTGATGATGATTTTTATTTTTGTAAAACATTAAAGTAATTTGAATGCTTATTTATTGCCTCTAAGGCAGAACAGAGTTCGCTGTACAGTAATGATTTATTTTCAATGATGTATCCCTCTAAAATTTATTTTTTAACACAAATGAATGAAATTGTACGATTGTGGCATGGAAAACAGCAAGTTGCAATTGACATTAAAAGAAGAACACCCTGTATGGAGATTTCGGACGAATACATTATGAGAATCCATCCAAGGTACCTATTTAGTTAATGCTTTGTTTGTGACACAAATCACTTCAATCACGTACAATTGTGCCATGAGAAAAAGGACACCCTGTATAGTAATGCTTTATTTTCAATGGTGTATGCCTCGAAAGTTTATTTTTAAACACACATGACTAAAATGGTACGATTATAGCAGGAAAAACAGCAAGTTTTAATTGACGTTAAAAGAAAAACACCCTGTATAACACAAAAAAGTATCCTATGTCCGTCTCCTGGTTCTAAGCTACCTCCCCACCAATTTTGAGCCAAATCGATATAGCCGTTCTTGAGTTATAAGTGAAGTAACTAACACGACTTTCTTTTATAAATATAGATAGATAACGAAGTACAACAAGCACTGACGTGAAGTCAGAAGCTTTTGCGCGTATGTTCTATTGTCCATTCTTCTTCGAATTTACCATGGTGAATTCGAATTAAGAGTGTCCAATGCAGGAGAATGGACAACATAATTTACCATGGTAAATTCGATTAAGGGTGTCCAATACAGAAGAATGGACAATAGAACATACGCGCACAAGCTTCTGACTTCACGTCAGTGCTTGAACCAATTTTTTTTTCGTGATTTTTTTAAAATTTTCTAGGGGTGCGGTTCTTACAAAATTTTAAACACGTCTTTTTGTTGATTTTATACTACTAGTTACCAAGCTTCAATTCGATCGAATATTTATTTTTTGAGTTATCAAGGAAATAATATTCCAGGTGGATATAACTCGGAAACCGTTAGACCGATTATGCCCAAAAACGAACTCAACTCTCCCTTTCGGATACGCAACCTACCCTGAAAATTGCATGTGTCTATCTCCTTTCGTTCGAAAGTTATCGAGGAAACGGTCACCCATCTACTGAACTCACACAAGAATGCTCGAATCTCCAACAATATTTAACCGATCGTATTAAAACTTGAAACATGGCAATAGAGTTAGGTAATAAAGGCTGTTGCAAAATTTCAGCAATTTCAAACGATTAGTTACTGATATATAAAATTTTTTTATTTTATTTTCAATGATTTATTAAAAATTTTCTGCAAATGCTATCCTCACCAAATTTTGCAAACATTTTCGCGTTGGCATTCTACAACTAATAACCATGTTTGAATTCAATCGGTTCAGTATTTTTCGAGTTAATGAGGAAAAAAAACCACCAAATTTCAGAAAATTTCAGATGGCTATAACTCTAAAACCGTTCGGCCGATTATGCTCATAAACAAACTGAAATGTCGCGTTCTGGTGCACATCCTAACCTGAAAACTTCAAGCCGCTATCTCATTCCGTTCTCAAGTTATCGTGACAACAAAAATAATTTTTAATAATTTTTTTAAAATTTTCTAGCTGAACGATTCGCACAAAATTTCACAAACGTGCTAAGGTTCATATTCTACAACTACCCACCAAGTTTCAATTCGATCGGATTCATATTGGTTGAAAATAAAATAATCACTCGGAAACCACTGGGCCGATTATGCCCATTAACGAACTTGTCCGTCGTATTGAGATGCGCCACCTACCCTGAAAATTTCAAGTCGCTAGCTCTTTTCGTTCTCAAGTTATCGTGGCAACGGCCGGACGGCCGGACGGACAGAATCAAATTTGACCTCGAATTCTTCATTGGGGAGTCGAACTTAATCGTTTGAGACCATTTTCGTCAAAAAATTCAAAAGTTACAGACATTTGGGCAAAACTATAACGCGATGTTCCCCAGAACATACGCGCAAAAATGAATACAATAAATTGAAATTTTTGGAGCGAAATTTACACCAATGGAAAATTTATGGAGAGTAATTTGCAAAATAAGTGTTTTTATTATAAAAATTGGTTCAAGCACTGACGTGAAGTCAGAAGCTTTTGCGCGTATGTTCTATCGTACATTCTTCTGTATTGGACACCCTTAATCGAATTTACCATGGTAAATTATGTTGTCCATTATCCTGTATTGGACACTCAATTCGAATTTACCATAGTAAATTGGACAATAGAACATACGCGCAAAAGCTTCTGACTTCACGTCAGTGCTTGAACCAATTTTTTTTTTCGTGATTTTTTTAAAATTTTCTAGGGGTACGATTCTTAAAATTTTTTTTTCGTAATTTTTTTTTTTTCTAGGAGTACGGTTCTTACAAAATTTTAAACACGTCATTATGTTGATTTTCTACTACTAGTTACAAAGCGCCATTTCGATCGAATATTTATTTTTTGAGTTATTAAGGAAATAATATTCCAGGTGGGTATAACTCGGAAACCGTTAGACCGATTATACCCAAAAACGAACTCAACTCTCCCTTTCGGATACGCAACCTACCCTGAAAATTGCAAGTCCCTATCTCCTTTCTTTCGAAAGTTATCGAGGCAACGGCCACCCATCTACTGAACTCTCACAAGAATGCTCGAATCTCCAACAATATTTAACCGATCGTATTAAAACTTGAAACTTGGCAGTAGAGTTAGGTTATGTAGGCTCTTGCAAAATTTCAGCAATTTCGAACGAATAGTTACTGATATATAATTTTTTTTTTTTTTATTTTCTATGATTTATTAAAAATTTTCTACAAATGCTATCCTCACCAAATAGTGCAAACATTTTCGCGTTGGCATTCTACAACGAATAACCATGTTTGAATTCAATCGGTTCAGTATTTTTCGAGTTAATGAGGAACAAAAAACCACCAAATTTCAGAAAATTTCAGATGGCTATAACTCTAAAACCGTTTGGCCGATTATGCTCATAAACAAACTGCAATGTCGCGTTCTGGTGCACATCCTAACCTGAAAATTTCAAGCCGCTATCTCATTCCGTTCTCAAGTTATCCTGACAACAAAAATATTTTTTAATAATTTTTTTAAAATTTTCTAGCCATACGATTCGCACAAAATTTCACAAACGTGCTTAGGTTCATATTCTACAACTACCCACAAAGTTTCAATTCGATCGGATTTATATTGGTTGAAAACAAAATTATTACTCGGAAACCACTGAGCCGATTATGCCCATTAACGAACTTGTCCGTCGTATTGGGATGCGCAACCCACCCTGAAAATTTCAAGTCGCTGGCTTTTTTCGTTCTCAAGTTATCGTGGCAACGGCCGGACGGCCGGACGGCCGGCCGGACAGAATCAAATTTGACCTCAAATTCTTCATTGGGGAGTCGAACTTAATCGTTTGAGACCATTTTTTTCAAAAAATTCGAAAGTTACAGACATTTGGGCAAAACTATAACGCGATGTTCCCCAGAACATACGCGCAAAAATATACAAAATAAGAACATTTTCCGAGTTAGGAACTGGTTAATAACAATTTCTTGAAGGTGAATCTTAAATGCATTGGTTATATTATTATAAAAAAAAATATTTAAAAGTGTTCCCAAAATGACTTTTGGCCTTGGTATAATGCTTCTTGACAGGTATAATTTCTAAAATATATATTTTTGTGCGTGCCTCTTCACAGGAAAGGTTCATGACTAATGACACAACGGACTCCACTTGTTAGTTTTCTTCAAAAGAAAACTTAATTTCTCAGATATTTGGAAACATAAAATGCTCACCTCTCTGATTCTGACCCATACGGCGTTAAGGCCGTTTTTAGTCAAAACGTTTTTGATGAATATTTCCGGAACCGATCACTCGATCTTTCTGAAATTTGGCATCAAATTATAGACTCATGACCTTCATATGCCTGCGAAGTTTTGTTTTGACCAGGCGGCCCTAAAGTGGCAAAAAAAATTTCAAACATTTTAAAATTTTATTTCACGATAACTCGAAAAATACTCATCTGATTAAATTGAAACTCAGTAGTTAGATGCAAAAGACCAAAACAAACACTTTTGCAAAATTTCGTGAAGATCACGTGACATGAAAAAAATCAAAAAATTACTACTATTTTGCGGAATACTTTGCTTGAAATGCAGAAACCTATTTTTTTGAGGTTCATGCCGCCCTTTCCAGGTATTTTTCGTTATGCGCATGCGCAGATGAGAAGTCATTTAAATGCTGTAGTTTTCGTCAGAGAGGATTGGGGTTTAGGGGTGGCGGATGCTATTCCTCCATAGAATCCAGATCCTTGATTAGGGTCTGCGCATGCGTGGATTAAAGATGCGATATCTCCCGAACCACTAGTGTTGGAGAATCGGAGTTTTTTGTAAGGTGTGTGATTTTGAGATCACTTTTAGCCGCGAGTTTTTGGGTTGGATGGGTTATGTTGGGAGTGCTGAGTCGATATTGTATGGTTTTAAAAGAATATTCATGGCAATTCAGCGCAAGGAGAAGTCAGTTTGGGGGATGTAGCGTTGTTTCCGAGTTGAAGCGTCCGTACCGTGGCCCTGGGGCTTATTTTGAAATTGATGTTACCCCTTACAGGCATTTTTCGGTATGCGCATGAGCAGACCATCAGTGATTTAACTGGTGGTGTTTTCGTCAGAGAGGATTGGGGTTTTGGGGTGGCGGATGCTATTCCTCCATAGAATCCCCTGGTGAGGGTCTGCGCATGCGTGGATTAGATATGCGATTTCTCCTGAACCACTAGTGTTGGAGAATCGGAGTTTTTTGTAATGTGTGTGATTTTGAGAGGACTTTTAGCCACGAGTAGATTGCGCATGCGCAGAAGAGAAGTGACTGCTTTTGGGTTGTATGGGTTTTGTTGGGAGTACTGAGTCGATATTGTGAGGTTTTAAGAGAATCATCATGGCAATTCAGTGCAAGGACAAGTCAGTTTGGGGGTGTCAACTCTTAAATATTTAGAAATCCCAATAATAAATAATAAGAGTTTCGATTTGATCTTTGAATAACTTTTATTAACTAAAAGCACAAAAATAGCTCGGTAGCTAACATCGGGTGACTACGCCATTGCAAACTACAATGAGTACCACAGAATACTAATCTATTACAATCTAATGCTCCTCTATTCTATGCTCCTAATTCTTACCAACTGTAAAACATTACATAGAAAACTCCTTAACATATGACAGGGGGATGTAGCGTTGTTTCCGAGTTGAAGTGTCCATACCGTGGCCCTGCAGCTAATTTTGAAATTTATGTTACCCCTTACGGGCATTTTTCGTTATGCGCATGAGCAGACCATCAGTGAGTTAACTACTGGTGTTTTCGTCAGAGAGGATTGGAGTTTTGGGGTGGTGGATGCTATTCCTCCATAGAATCCCCTGGTAAGGGTCTGCGCATGCGTGGATTAAAGATGCGATATCTCCTGAACCACTGATGTTGGATAATCGGAATTTTTTGTAAGGTGTGTGATTTTGAGAGGACTTTCAGCCGCGTGTAGATTGCGCATGCGCAGAAGAGAAGTGACTGTTTTCGGGTTGTAAGGGTTATGTCGGGAGTGCTGGGCCAATATTGTGAGGTTTTAAAAGAATATAAAAGAATATTCATGGCAATGCAGAGCACGGAGGAGTCAATTTGGGGGATGTAGCATTGTTTCCGAGTTGGAGTGTCCGTAACGTGGCCCTGGGGCTAATTTTGAAATCGATGTTACCTCTTACGGGCAGTTTTCGTTATGCACATGTGCAGACCATCCGTAATTTAACTGCTGCTGTTTTGTCAGAGAGGATTGGGATTTTGGGGTGGCGGATGCTATTCCTCCATAGAATCCCCTGGTGAGGGTCTGTGCATGAGTGGATTCAAGATGCGATATCTCCTGAACCACTAGTGTTGGAGAATCGGAGTTTTTTGTAAGGTGTGTGATTTTGGGAGGACTTTCAGCCGCAACTAGTTGCGCATGCGCAGAAGAGAAGTGACTGTTTTTGGGTTGTACGGGTTATGTCGGGAGTGCTGAGCTAATATTGTGAGGTTTTAAAAGAATATTCATGTCAATTCAGTGCACGGACACAAGTCAGTTTGGGGGAAATAGCGTTTTTTCCGAGTTGAAATATCTGAGGCGAATTTATAAATAACTATATTCGGTAGATCTATATTAAAGTACGTTCGGATTTGGAGAAGAGGCGTTCCTAACGGAGGTCCCATAACCGCAATTTTTTTCGATCTACGGTAAAGCTAACAGCCAAACTTTATCGATATCTATATTTGTTAAAGGAACTTGAAAAAAAAAGCACTGACGCTAAGTCAGTACTCTTTGGCGCGCGTGTTCACTGTGGCTAATTCGAATTGAATGATGAGTACTTCCAGCTCAGTGGATAGAGCGAGCCGAAGATCTATCCAAAGGATAGTGGACACCATTCACTGTCGGTTCATAAATTAACAGTGCTATATCTAAGCTGCCATCAGGATAGAGTAACAAAGTTCGAAAAGAACACAACTGACTCTCCTTAGTCGCACAAGCTCCTAGAAGATTTGGGAGGGTCAGTATAATCCTAATGATGTTTATAACACGCGCGCCGAATGCAGATTGACTTAACAATGAAAGAAAAAGTGTAAAAAAGCATTGACGTAGGGTCAATCTGCTTTGGCGCGCGTGCCAAATTTACATACATAGTGCGACTAAGGAGAGTCAGTTGTGTTAATTTCCAATTTTGTTACTCTATCCTGATAGCAGCTTAGATACAGCACTGTTAATTTTTGAACCGACAGTGAATGGTGTCCACTATCCTTTGGGTAGATCTTCGGCTCGCTATATCCGCTGAGCTTGAAGTCATTCAATTCAAATTAGCCACCGTGAACACGCGCGCCAAAGAGTACTGACTTCACGTCAGTGCTTTTTTTTAAATAGTAAGTTAAATGAGAGAATTATCATGACTCAGCCTGAGGGTTTTGTGTTTGATAAAAGTAAAGTTTGTCTACTAAATAAAGCCATCTATGGGATAAAGCAAGCATCACAAATGTGGAATCAAAAAGTTGACAAAACCTAGACAGGCTTGGGCTATGAGAAATCTCGATATGAATCTTGTGTTCACAGTAAGAAAATTAATGACACAATAGTCATAATTGCTCTTTATGTGGACGATTTTCTTATTTTTTCAAATAACAATGCTGAAAAAGAAAAAATAAAATTATAGTTGTCCCAGAATTTTAAGATTAAGGATCTTGGTCCAATAAAGAAATGTTTAGGGCTGAATATTGTATTGGATAAGTCCAAAATCGAGTAAAAATAAATCAAAAACGTTACATTTTGCAATTATTAGATAAATTTGGTATGTCGGATGCAAAACGAGCAATGACTCCTATTGAAGCTCGATTGAAATTAGAAAAGGGTAAAAATTGTAGTGACAATATTCCTTATCGACGTTTAATAGTGTCACAAATGTTTTTGGCTGTTAATTCTAGACCTGATATTGCATTCGCTGTCAGCTACTTAAGTCAATTCAACAATTGTTATTCGAATATCCATTTTCAGCTTGCTAAGAGAATTTTGAAATATTTGAAGGGATCAGTTGATAAAAATTTAGTTTTTCGAAAACAAGATAGGTTAGAAATTTCTGGCTATAGCGATACAGATTGGAGAAATAACATGATTGATGGCAAATCATACACGGGTTATGTTTTTTGTTTATCGGGGGGTGCTATTTCATGGGAGGCTAAAAAGCAGGGAACTGTCAGTCTTTCTAGCACTGAAGCAGAATATGTTTCAATGTCACAAGCTAGCAAAGAAGCTATTTTTCTTAGGGGTTTCTTAGAGGAGCTTACAGGTATTAAGGAACAAATTTTAATTTTAAATGACAACCAGAGTGCTCAAATACTTGTGTCAAACCCTGTATTTCATAGTAGAACCAAACACATAAACATAAAATATCATTTTATTAGAGAAGCTGTGGATAGAAATGAAATAAAATTAAGTTACATTCCTACCAATGAAATGATAGCAGATGTTTTTACAAAGGAACTTCCACGTGTAAAACATGAATATTTTGTAAAGCATTTAGGTTTAGAATAATGTAAATCAAGATAATAGTTTTGCATTTGTTATTTTTTTTTTGGTATCACTGGATTAAGGGGTAGTGTTAGAATTATTTTATAAATCAACTGTTATTTTAATCCAGTAATATTCTTATAATTTATTTGTCAGATTTAGAACAGCGTGCGCCATCTGACAAGAGTCATGTAAACTAGTGTTTATGTAATTAGAGTGTATCAATAGGTAACTGTATAAGAAGTAGAATTCATTCTTTGGTTGCATGGATAGTTTGACGGGTTATTGTATGATGGTCAGAGCTGTGCCGAGCACTGAAGAGAAGTGCTTATGGCCCTAAGCACTAAGCACTCAATAAAAATGATCACGAGCATCGAGCACAAAGCACCGCGTTTTCACAAAAGGCTTGCGATTACTAAGCACTTTATAAAAGTAATTAGATTTTTCGAGCACGAAGCACTTTTAGAAATCTGTTGGAAATGAGGATATTTACTCCGAATTGTAAATAAAATTGTATTGGAGAAATATGAAAACTAGCAAACTGGCATTCTCCATATGCATAATTGACGGATGAGGAATGGAGTGCAGCGAAACAAATTTCTATAAAACTAACGAACTCAAATTTAGTTCTATTCTCACACAGTTTGAAAAGGTCTTTATTATTTTAGGATATGATGATACAATTAATGGAAATATGAATTCTATAAGTATCTCAGTTTGTTCTGCACATGTAAAATGTATTTCCCAATTTCAAAATATATATGACAACAACATCGTATTTTATTATGAAACTTAGGCCACGTGTTTTATTTCCCTTACTAATGAAACAAACACTGACGTGAATTCAGTGCTTTTTGAGACAGTTTTTCATTAATCCATCATTTAATTCGAATTGATCAACATGACATAAATGCTTTTTTAAATTTTTCAAAATGCCAAAAATATAATCTGCAGAAACCGAAGAACATTATTTTCAATTGTGATTGTATTCATAAGCAATTTAGCATTGGAAATTTAAATATGAATATATCAGAAAAATCTGTGAATTCCAACGACAATTTTCGAAACTAATTCAATTATATCTTCTTGATAGACGATCCACATAATACTGCTTTGATACTGAATAGTTTTCAGGAGTTGGTAATATTCATATATCCACGTCCCATTCCATGAATCAATAACCAACAAATGATAATTACAAGATTTACAAGTTCCGTTCATGCGTCAATTGATATGCCTGGTACACAGAGAGATATGGCAAAGTCAATAACGTCATGCGGTAATAGCGGTATGCGTTATTTTGACGTTTATCGCACACGTGATCCGCTTATTAGCGTTACCACATCACGATCGGATAACGTTATGCCTTATTCGTGATTAACGTCCCTCTTATTTGGGCTTGTTTACATTTACACATTTCTATGATGGCGGCCGAGTGGATAACCTTGTTTAATTTCAGAAAAAAATAATACAATAAGTTAGTACCTTAGTAGAAATGGATTAAAAAATCAGAATAAATGTATCTCCGAAAGATGCCAGGCGAGTAGATAAAGGTAAAGTATAGTATTGCCTATTAAGTGTATGTATTTCTGATATAACCTCCTCATTTTCTTTCAAATGTAAAATACACCAAAACCCAAAATACTTCTAACTGCTTCAGATAGTGCTTTTGCTGTGGAGCTTTTGAGAAATACTCTACAGCAGAATACAAATTCTGGCGATATAAAATCAAATGATGAAAACGTCGACAACAAAGAAAATAAAACTTATGTTAACCGAGCTAATACTGTAGCACCGAAGATCTTCCATAGGTAGGTACTAGTATTTCATTTGAATATTTGCCATCATAGCCTCGTTAAAAGCTTTCATATGAATAATGGTTCTTGTTCATCTCTTACAGTTCCTCTTCATAGGTGGAGTTCATGTTGCATTTTACTTATAGAGCAAACATATCATATAAAGGACCATGAGTTCAGTAGTTGCAAAGTTTTCCTAAGATATCTGGACCTCAATGTTGCTCTAAATTAAGAAGTTTGAAAGAATCTTGAAACAATTACAAAAGACTGGCAACGACTGAGGTAATTGGCAATTTTTTTTAAGTTTTTGTGTAGCCGAAATACAAAATTGCAGATGAGGTTCTAGCTGGAAAACTCCAATATCTTGATGTAACAAATGAATTACATCGCTAAATGGTTCCTTTCTGGGTTTTCTCTCCCAAACTTATTATTAAAATATCTTTGAAATTAAACCTTTTATTATTTTGAAATTGCTTCTGCGTTATAAACACTTAATCTTTGTCTTAAACTATATATATAACAATGTTTCCTAATAATTAATAAGGAAACTACATCAACAATAAAAAAAACTGTTCTCTAATGTTTTGGAGACTAAGTCATACTCCAAGCCAAAATCTGCTGAATTATTCGTTATTCAACAAATTCAAACCTTTTATGGTAAATTCCAACTAAGCAATTTACAAAATTGTTTTCTCTATTCAAGAAAAAACCAGTTGATGTTGTTTCGTTACTGTTTATTAGGCAACATTGTTTTATATATTGCTCCTGACAAATATGTAGAGTTTCCAACGCAGAAGCAATTTCAAAATAATACATTTTTTTATTTCATATATATTTTTCACAGTTTGGTGGAAAAAACCCAAAACCATTACCTGAGGAATTCAGCTCCCAGAGTATCCTTTTATGATTACTTAAATACATTACAGATAATGAACAACATTTTTATTGAAAAGGCAAAGAGTAAGTCTAGAGCCGTTGCATCTTCAATTGGTCTCTCCATTCAAAAGGAGATTTAAAATGCTGCGGAGTAAAGTAGTACATGTTCAACAAGTTTGTTTATGAATTAAACATCTCATCCAAATCTAAGGAAGGAGCTATTGCGTCATTACTAGGAAAAGGATTAAGACAGAAACAGCAGCAAGAATAAAATAGGAAAAATCGACGCCGACAATGTAAATGGCTAAGAAGAGGTTGGAGATTGATTGAGAATTGTAAGAATCATTTATTTATGAATTATATACAGGGTCCGACGATGCCACACCGCCACGGGCAAGGAGGTGATGGAGTACCATTAGGTTGTCACACTTCCTGCTGTTCCAGGTCTTCTGATGGAAGTTAGAGATGGTTCAAGCCAGGGGTGAGTTTCCTTATTTTGCAAATATTTTAGAGACCAGTTTAGATAGAGAAATGAAATTGGACGGTTTGAGTAAGCAGCTCGAGTACTTTGAAATCCTGGTGAAATAAGTTTTTGTAATCACCACTAAAACAAATGGTAGGGGGAGAGGGTACTTTTTAAAATAATTTTTTTTTCCACAGTAACGTACTAATAATAAATTAGATTCCAATACTGCGATCTTTCACCTTTTTTTTTGTATCGTTGACGCTTGGGGGTTGACGCAGTTACAAAGATGTTATCAAATAAATGTCACCAACACACAACATTTTCTATAGCGGGGTAGAGAACTATACATACTGATTGACATTTTCCAGCTTCCCATTACCATATTGAAATTTTTTCTCTTGCGAGTTTCGTTAGGATCGATAGTCTCCATATTTTCAAGTTTTAAGAAGTATGCATGGTGTTTCGAAAACGACTAGTCATCTCACAACTTCCAAATTTTCAATTTGATACCTTGTTTGTGACGAAAACTTTTTTTTTTTCAAGCAGCCGTTTTTTATTTATTTTTTAGGCAAAAAGGCGCATTTTCAAGGCTTGTAAAAATAACAAAATATCATGGACACAGAAAATTTTTTATTTGTGGAATGCCAACAATGCAATCATCAAATAAAATATTAGAAAAAATTAAGATGATTAGCCTTTTTTGGAACACCATGTATACTTCTTAATATCTTGAAAATATGGAGACTATGATCCCTAACGACACTCTCAAAGAGAAAAAATTTCAATATGGTAATGGGAAGCTGGAAAACTCCGATCTGTATGTAGTGCTCTACCCTGCTATCGAAAATGTTGTGTGTTTGTGACATTCTTTTGATAACATCTTTGTAACCCAAGTATCAACGGTACACCAAATGAAAGGTAATACATGGTAGTTTTGGAATCTAATTTAATACTAGTACGTTACTGTGGCAAAAAATCACCCCCCATCGCCCACCATCTGTTTAAGTGGGGGTTACAAAAACTTATTTCACCAGGGTTTCAAAATACTCGAGCTGCTTACTCAAACCGTCAAATTTCATCGCTCCATCTCAACTCGTCTCTAAAATATTTGCAAAATAAGGAAACTCACCCCTGGCTTAAACCATCCCTATTTTCCATCAGAAGATCCGGAGGACAGTTGAACAACAGGAAATGTGACACCCTAATGGTGACCTATCACCTCCTTGCCCATGACGGTGGAGTGGCCGCGGACCCTGCATATGGTTTCATAACAAATTGACTTTTGTTTTCACACATATGAATATTATAATACTTTTACAACTAAAACAAAATGTAAATACTGGCAAAATGTCGTAAGATGTTAGCCATTTGTTAGAGCAATAAATATCTTTGTTTCTCTCTATATTGTTTCATTATCTTCTTCAAAACATAGCATGTTAAGTACTTCTGTTTAATGTGATACATTATATTGAATATTCAAAAAAACCATTGGATCTAGCGATACATCCCAGTACTTTTGACGGTTCTCTAGAGAGGATTGTGTGAAGTCAGGCGCTCTTTGGGGTAGACCAACCAACCAGAAGAACACTCTCCAGGACTATTTGACTTTTTTATTCCTGTGTTGTAATTTGTTGGAGTATTTCTATAAATATCTCAGTTGCCAGATACCCTTGCTTACTCAAGTAGTTTCCAAACTTTTATTCTACATTTTTCTTGGCCGGGGTCCCACCAAGATGTTTTCTTGTTATCAGATTTCCTTCTTGGTGGTTTTTTTTATTCATAAGTCAAGTTAAAAGTGTAGATTAAGTCCTCATCCTGACTCACGATTTCCTCATGAATATTCGTCATGGAAGAAATATAACTAAATTATGAATACAACACGCGGCGGTGCAGCTCCGCGGTGGATGTGATTTGGTGATAGTATTAGTGATTTAAAAAAGTTGAGACTTATATCAGAGTGTTGCTAGGGGAACGCCCTTTCGATATGTAATTCGCGAGAGAAAAATAGACTACCCAGTGTCGGGAAATTATAATAAAACTTGCGTGAAAGTGTGAATTGAATTTTCCGGTGGCACGAAAAATCACAGGTGTTGCCGGCGATTGCCGGTCTTATCGCAACTTTTTTGTGCAGGCCGGCGAGATACGCTGCATCTGGAGATGTGGTGAATTTATGCTGTGTTTATCGAAGTGAGTCACTCTGAATATCTGGATATCAATGAACTTGAAATATGAGTTCAGAACATAACACAATTACTGCGGAATGTGATATCTGTAAGAATAAGCGAGAAACATATAGATGTGATGGATGCACAGGACAATTATGCAGAGAGTGTACCGAGCTTACGTCCTCTGAAGTAAGGGTCATACAATTGAAGGAGAGAAAGCTTAAATTTTTTTGCCAAAAATGCTTGAACCATGAAACATTTGAATTACTAAACAATTTAATTCAGACAAAAAATCAACTTATAGATAGTAAAGACGAAATTATTGTTTTGCTTAAAAACGAAATAAGTAAATTGAAAGAGGAGTTAAGTAAGAGCCGGACGTATCCTACCTTCGCAAATATTGTCACTGGAGATAAAAACAGTGTACCTAAGATTCGTGTTGCACCTAACATGCCCAGTTTAGTCATAAGACCCACAGGCGATCAGACTGTGGAGGAGGCCAGATCGTACATCATAGACAAGATAAAACCAGCTGACATGAACATTGGTGTTAACAAGATTAGGACAAGAGGAAATGGAAGAATATCAATAAAATGTGGCACAATGGAAGATACGGAAAAGCTAAAAAAAAGCAGCTGAAGGAAGTCTCAAGAACTGTTAAATACAAGAAATCGGGTTGAAGAAACCAAGAATTAAAATAATAAATTATAGTGGAAACCTACAAGCCAAGCAAATTGAAGAATCTATCATAAAACAGAACAAATATATAAAAATGAAAACGATAAACTAGAAGTGGTATATACAAGGAAAATACCAAATAAAGGCTCCACAATATTTCTGAATGTACCCCAGGTTTATTCAACAAAATAATATATAACAGGAAAATCTATATAGGTTGGGAGAGATACCTTGCCTTCGAAGACTTAGCAGTAACAAGATGTTTCAAGTGTCATAGACTACATCATAAGAGCGTTAAATGTACGAATAATGTCACATGTGCGAATTGCAGTGGTCGTCATTCGGGCCAGGAATGCACAGAAGAAACCAAGAAGTGCATAAATTGTGTTGAGGCGAATGGAAAATACCGAACAAAATATGACGTAAGACATTCAGCTGATGATCTGGCGTGTCCAACCTATCAGTACCATCTACAGGTGTTACGGAGCAAAATTGATTATGGATGTGGGAATGGCTAGTATACAGGAGGCCGAACTCTTGGAAACTATACATCGTCGGTGACACCGCAAAACCAAGTAACTGATAAAAATTCAAAAATGAGATTACGGCGGTAATTATTCAATTGTATTTGTAAGGACAGGTGTGCAAATTCTTTTCAAAGAGTAAACAGACCCTGAGATAATCAATATCAAGTGGTTTGTAACTATTTTGAATTTAAACTAATTCAGCAATCCAAAATTATGAAGTTTTTAGTGCCTTCTGAAAATGTTGGTTTTTGCAGTTACTTGGTTTTGCGGTGTCGCCGACGACATGAGGGCGTGATGAGTGAGATGGTTGATGCGGCGGGCATATCGGGAGCAGTGGGGCAGAAAAGACATAAAAGACTTAACATAATGCATGCAAACATAAGAAGTGTCAAAAAATACTTTGATGAACTACTAATATTCTTAGAAACTTTTCGGATAAAATTTTGCGATGTGATTGTCTTGAGTGGGTGCTTCTTGAACGTATGCGAAAGTTTTCATAAAGATAGTACCAAAACAGTCAATACAATTCAAAATTTTCCAAAGCAGATGATATAAAGGTATGGTTTTTCGTAAATAACATGAGAATAATGTTGACAACCTATTTTGATATTATTTTGGTTCATGCAGAGTTATTGTGAAAATAAGATTCATTTATTTAGATACCAATCTATATATTGTTTTATACTATCTACTAAGGGCCGATTTATTCAACCTCTCCGTAAAGTATTCGTCAACTATGTGCTCGTTGAATTTACTGATCCCCTTTAAAGTGAACATTTACAGATTACTTTCCTTTCGGTAAGGCTACAGTTTACAGGTCGTAAAATATATCAGCCCTCAGTGAACAAAAAAATTGTTCATTCTTCTGTATTGGACACCCTTAATCGAATTTACCATGGTAAATTCGAATTAAGAGTGTCCAATACAGGAGAATGGACAACATAATTTACCATGGTAAATTCGATTAAGGGTGTCCAATACAGAAGAATGAACAATAGAACATACGCGCAAAAGCTTCTGACTTCACGTCAGTGCTTGAACCAATTTTTTTATTTATAATATCATTTAAATTAATATTGTAGGACGTTACTTTGAAAGTTAAGCTATACCGACTTACAGTAAAAATATTATAAAGGAAAGAAGCGATTGGATAGTCAAACTATCATTTTAATAAAATGATGCATTTTTATTGTTCAAATAAAGATATTTTGTCAACTTACAAGAATTTCTTCATTCAATGGTATTTCAAAGAAATAATTACAGTTTTAAATATTTAATAAAAAAATGGAATAAATTTCATATACATATATATGTAGATCCTATCGTATTCAAACTTGGAACTTGGTAGTAGAATTATGTTCTGATGGCTCTCGCAAAATGTCAGCCATGTCGGATGAATAGTTTCTGATATCTAGAATTTTTTTTTCAATGATTTCTTAAAAATTGTCTAGTGATACGATCCTCACAAAATTTTGCAAGAACTTTCGCGTCGGCATTCTACAACTAATAACTAAGTTTGAATTGGATTGGTTCTATATTTTTCGAGTTATTGAGAAAATAACAATCATATTCCAGATGAATATAACTCCAAAACCGTTTGACCGATTATGCTCATGAACAAACTCAAATGTCGCATTCAGATGCACAACCTAACCTGAAAATTTCAAATCGCTATCTCTTTCCTTTCTCAGGTTATCGTGACAGAAAAAATATATTTTTTTATTTTCTAGCGATACGGTTCACACAAAATTCTACACACGTCTTCAAGTCGATATTCTACAACTAATTGGCAAGCTTGAATTCGATCGAGTCTATATTTTTCAAGTTATCGAGGAAATAATATTCCAGGTGGGTATAACTCGGAAACCGTTAGACCGATTATGCCCAAAAACGAAATCAATTCTCCCTTTCGGATACGCAACCTACCCTGAAAATTGCAAGTCCCTATCTCCTTTCGTTCGAAAGTTATCGAGGTAACGGTCACCCATATACTGAACTCGCACAAGAATGCTCGAATCTCCAACAATATTCAACCGATCGTATTAAAACTTGAAACTTGGCAGTAGAGTTAGGTTATGAAGGCTCTTGCAAAATTTCATCAATTTCAAACGAATAGTTACTGATATATAGAATTTTTTTTTTTTATTTTTAATGATTTATTAAAAATTTTCTACAAATGCTATCCTCACCAAATTTTGCAAACATTTTCGCGTTGGCATTCTACAACTAATAACCATGTTTGAATTCCATCGGTTTAGTATTTTTCGAGTTAATGAGGAACAAAAAACCACCAAATTTCAGAAAATTTCAGATGGCTATAACTCTAAAACCGTTTGGCCGATCATGCTCAGAAACAAACTGAAATGTCGCGTTCTGGTGCACATCCTAACCTGAAAATTTCAAGCCGCTTTCTCATTCCGTTCTCAAGTTATCGTGACAACAAAAATATTTTTTAATAATTTTTTTAAAATTTTCTAGCCATACGATTCGCACAAAATTTCACAAACGTGCTTAGGTTCATATTCTACAACTACCCACCAAGTTTCAATTTGATCGGATTTATATTGGTTGAAAACAAAATTATTACTCGGAAACCACTGGGCCGATTATGCCCATTAACGAACTTGTCCGTGTATTGGGATGCGCCACCTACCCTGAAAATTTCAAGTCGCTAGCTCTTTTCGTTCTCAAGTTATCGTGGCAACGGACGGCCGGACGGCCGTACGGCCGGACGGCCGGACGGACAGAATCAAATTTGACCTCGAATTCTTCATTGGGGAGTCGAACTTAATCGTTTGAGACCATTTTCGTCAAAAAATTCGAAAGTTACAGACATTTGGGCAAAACTATAACGCGATGTTCCCCAGAACATACGCGCAAAAAGGTATACCAGTTTGCAGGTCTTGAACGACAGCAATGAACATTTTGATACAGATCAGGGCATGGCTAACTTCTGTAACCAGTATTTTGCAAAGATAGGTATAGAAATGCACAACAGTATTGCCCCCACTAATAACATAGATTATAATTTTTTCGGACCTAGTACATCAATGTATCTGACTCCAGTAAACGACAACGAACTCGTGAAATACATAAATAGCTTGAAGTCTAATAGTGCACCTGGTTATGACGGCATAATGGTTGGGGATATAAAAATATTACATCAGTACAAAATTGCACCTCTTAAATACATTTTCAATTTGGTGTTTAGCAGTGGGATAGTACCAACACAATTTAAAGAGTCTGTTATAACACCCATATTTAAGTCTGTTGATCCAAAATGTATTAAAAACTAGTTCAAACAGACAAATTATATCTGGTATTGGTTTCTCAGAGTTGGGAATTATATCAATGTATTCATATGATATCACTGCATCATAAAGGAAATTCAATTCAAATAATAGTTTATTAGATAAGTAATAATAAATTACCTTGTAATCGATCAAAAATTTCCTGATCTACGTTCACCAAACTACAGAATTATGCTTTCAATATTTACGTAATATTTTCAAACATTTTCGGGTGAGGTCCCCGTTGCATCGCTAAAATACGAGTATTTCAACCCCAATATTTTTGAAGTTACAATATTCCCTTCTGTCAAGTTGACATTATGAGAATTCATACATAGAATAATAACTAGTGGGCTCGCAGATCTACCTAGCCAGTAGATCTACATTTTTCCGGTAGATCTACATTTTTCCGGCAGATCTACATTTTTCCGGTAGATTTACATTTTTCCGATAGATCTACATTTTCCGGTAGATCTACATTTTTCCGAGACTTCCTCAGACACACACACACAGAAAGTTTCAACGAAATCGGTCCGGTCGTTCTCGAGTGTCTATAAACGGAACACAGTGCTATCTACCGAGTTCCTATTGTGACTCTGAGGCCCATTCAAATACGCACACAAAGTTTAATCGAAATCGTTCGAGCCGTTTCCTATAGATCGATCGGGGCGCCCCTACAGGATGCTATTGTGAATCAGAGATACGCCGAAAGAAAATCACAGAGTTTCATTCGAAAGTATATTTTCCAACACGAATGAATGAAATGGTATGTTCATAGCGTTAAAAACAGCAATCTGCAATTGACATTGAAAGAAAAACACCCTGTATAGAGATTTCCGAAAAATACATTATAAGAATCCATCCAAGGTTCCTATTTAGATAACGGTTTGTTTGTGGCACGAATCAATTCAATCGTGTCAAATTGTGCCGTGAAAAAAAGAACACCCCGTATAGTAATGGTTTATTTTCAGCGATATATGCTCAGAAAAAAAAAGGAAAACACCCTTGCTTAAAGTCGGCAGATATACCGTTATTCGAAGTTAATATTGCGATAGAAATTGAAAAAAAAAACACGAAAAAGTATAATTCCCTTGATAGGATTCGAACCCGCCTTCCCTCGTCCGAAACCGAGATATCCACTATCTAGACATCTACACTATCAGACTCCTCGAAGGATCCTCTCGATCTCCGGTATTAGAATAAAACGTCGGTACTAACCGCGGATAGATATTCTTAATTTTCACTTTTCGACATAAAATCGCCACATGGAGGTTTATTTGACCGTTTTTTACCCTTATCTTCGCTTTTCGTCAACGTTCAGTCCCGAAAACTGCCTAGAACGGCCATTTCGTTGCGAAAAATTTCCCGCACCCCGTCTAACGGATTCATTTTGACGTTTCTCAGACAGACTTTTAGCAAGGAAAATTCCCGAGGTCGGAACTTCGAGAACTTGTATCGATTTAGTTGACATTATGAGAATTCATACATAGAATAATAATTATATCAATCTGTGAAATACGATCTACATTGAAATTTTAAAAAATCATATCTCCGAAAGTATTAGCTTGTTAGAATTGAAAATGATATGAATGGATTCTTATGATAAAACTGCTTATTAAAAAAAATTTGATTTGGAATTTGTTTCGTAAAAAAAATTTTTTTTTTTTGTTACTCCGAAACCATCTGTCCGATTTTGCCCAATAACGAACTTAGCCGAGATATTCATCCCCCAAATTACTCTGAAATTTTCAACTCTCTAGCTCATTCCGTTCGAGAGCTATCGTGCTTACGGCCGGCCGGCCGGCCGGCCGGACAGAATAAATTCCGACCACGGATTCTTGATCAGTGAGTCGAACCAAATCGTTTAAGACCATTTTCATCGAAATATTCCAAAATTACAGACATTTGGGCAAATTGATAAGCACTCAGTTCCGAGGAACTAGAGCGCCAATTATAGGCCGATCAGCTTAATAGGCAACATTGCAAAGATATTTGAGAAATGTCTAAATGATCGATTGACAAGCAATCTGATGAGCCATAATTTGCTTTCAGAGAACCAGTTTGGATTTACTGTGGGGCGTAACTCGAGTGACGCAATGCGGGAGTTGGTATCATTTGTGACCAATAAGATTAATAACGGTAATAAGTGTATCGCTGTGTTTTTGGACCTGGCGAAGGCCTTTGATACGGTGCCTCACTCTGGTCTTCTACGTGTTCTTGGGGAGAATGGGGTTAGGGGGCCTGTGTTGGAGGTCTTTAGGAGTTCAATTGAGAACAGGATGCAGAGAACTAGGGTGAGAAAGGCAATAAGTGCCTCGGAAACTATTTGTATAGGTTTACCTCAGGGGACAGTTTTGGGACCAACACTGTTCAATCTGTATATTAAGGGGCTAACACGACTTGACATAAGAGGTAAAATAATTTCATATGCAGATGATACTGTGTTGCTATTTAGTGGTAATGACTGGGAGAGTGTGCGGATGACAACTCTACATGAAGTTGATGTTAGAAATTGATGTCAAAAGTCATATTAACCACATCTATTGTTAGCTCTGTAATGATGGTTTGTGATTGTTTCGGGTAGGTGGCTCTCGGGATAAATTGTGGCTGCTATGTTTAGTTTAGTTTCACAGTTTTCACAATAAATGTCAGTCGATATTGGACGATTAACAAAGACGGTTGTTTTATTCTGAACGCCAAATTACCCAACAGTTGACAGAGTAAAAGAATGGCTGGACTATCACTAAATGTTACTAAAACCAAGTACATAGCATTCTCGAAAACTGCTGCCGATCGCCCGGTTTTTCAGGACCTGCAAACGAAAAACTTAAATGAACCGATTCTAGAAACGAAATCTATTAAGTACTTGAGTGTTTTTGTTGATATGAATCTCAAATGGGAAGCTCATGTTAACTATAATGCCAGGAAACTAAGATATTTAGTTTATAAATTCTATTTACTAAGGCAGTCATTAAACGAGGAACTTCTCTTATTGTTGTACTACAGTCTTGTATAGAATCAATCTTACGATACGGAATAATAATATGGGGTGGATTGTACAATGCGGCATTAAGATCATTAAAGGTAATACAGAATAAAATCCTTAAGGTCATATTCCAAAAGCCTCCCTTATACCCAACTCTCCAGCTGTAATGTAATGAAAAAATTGTTGACGTTCGTTTGCTTTATGTCTGCTGTGTTTGTTCTTATATATATCAAAGAAATTTTATTGTAAATTCAGTAAAACATTGTCACAGTACTAGGTCAATATCAAACAGAAAGGTACAAGTACCAAAGCCTAAAAGTGAATTATATAGGAACAATTTTCAATATTTGGGACCGAGATTATATAATGTTCTTCCCCTAGAGATAAGGTCGGTGAAACTTGTGAGCAAGTTCAAAAGAGAGAGTAGAAAGTTTATATTTGGAAATAGAGACATATTATATTCTTTGTGGTTTTGAGTTGATTTTTTTTTCCTGCTTTTGGTGGTCTGGAGTTGCGGATGTTGGTGTGTTGCGTATGCACAATAATTGTTTTTCAGCGCATATGGGTGAGAACCTAGGCGCAACAAATTGAGTTGTAACAAACATAATTATAAGAACCAAAATATGTAAATATGTAACTTATACTTTGGTAATTCAACGGTTTTTTTCTGGGTTTTCTCTCCCAAACTCTGAAAAATATCTATAAAATAAATATTAATTATTTTGTGATTTGCTTCTGCGTAAGAAACACAGGATATTTGTCAGAAGCAATCAATTGAACAATGTTGCCTAACAAACAACAACGAAACAACATCAACGAAGAAACAACTATAGCGTAACGTTTCGGAGTCTATATCAGACCCCTTCTTCAGACGCTCAACGAAAATCGAGAGAATTATTTTGTTGATAGTTATTTGGTGAAATTCAAGAATTGTCACATTGACAGTATTTAAAAATCATAGCTAACATAGTTTTACTTCGCATAGAAATTTCCAAGTTCCAACTCCTTTTTCAATAAATTTAGCCAAATATGGTCAACATTGTTCAATTGATTGCTTCTGACAAATATCCTGTGTTTCTTACGCAGAAGCAAATCACAAAATAATTAATATTTATTTTATAGATATTTTTCAGAGTTTGGGAGAGAAAACCCAGAAAAAAACCGTTGAATAATGAGTATACCTCCCACAGTATCCTTTAATGATTACTTATACTTTGGTGATTAAACTTATTATTCAAACTTCTTATTATTATTATGCCTGTTAATCCGTTTGGTTTGTAAGACGTTATCACAACAGATGATAGCCCTTCTTAAGGGCCCTGTAGCGGGCTTCGAACATCTGAAGTTCTGAATAATCATCGCTTGGACTTGGACCGGTCAGACCTGGTTTTGAAAGAGACCCTCCTGGCCTTACGAGCAACATTTTCATTTTTGAATTCAAATATTGAAGGGATTTCAGGAGTGAATATCTTCGAAAACTAGCGGAGGCGATTCTTCTCCACGAGATCCCATTCGCCTACAGAGAAGTATTTTTGTGAGAGGAGACTTTTGAAAGGTTATGTATTATTTTTAATTTGTTTGTTTCCTCCTCTTGTCTTTTCATTTTTCAGGTAGAGTTTCGGGTACCTTGGAGAAACCTATCCGTTTTTTGACGAGGGAATCCACATTGAAGGAATTTATCCCCATCAATATTTTTAAATTTCAGCAAATTTTGTGAACAATAGTTACAAATCACAACACTCACGGGGAGAAAGGGTTTTTTGCTGAGGTTTTTCCCTAAGCTCTTGTATCATACGTCGAATTGTATGGTACCCCGTTACACCAACCTCTGCTAACACATATACAGCTCTCAGTCAAAAGAATATATATATATATATCACAACAGGCATTCCCAGAACATGTGGTAGTCTAAATAAATCATTATTTTCAAGCAGGAAGTTAAATTTGCATTCATCTGCTGAAAATTATTAGTGTCAAAAAGCTTGAATTTATTTCTACCACCATATTCATTGTATTCTCCGACAATGTTTCATTAAATTGTAGCTTCCATATCTTCAGCATTGCCACCAGCTATTAGACTAATTAGAGTATCTTCAATATCTTTGTTCCATTTCGAAATCTGGACTGTGAATAGCATAGAGAAATAAAGTCTCTAGGGTGTTTCTGAATAACAATGGAAAAATGTAGGGGTGATTCTGTGATGAAAATTATGGTGGGTATTTGGTATAACATTTTTTGCAAAAACTCCCTGTGGAAAAGTTACACCCCTTCGAAGATTAACAAAATGAATTGTTTCTGTTTTTTATTTTCCCTGTATATTAAAAGTCTTCAAGAAAGGTATTAGATTAGAATGGGTGATCATTATCAAGTAAATGGGTGGTTATCCGAAATTTGGTTAACTTGGTGGTAGCATCAATTTTCATAATACTATAAAAATATTATCCAATATTTGAATCTACAAAGTTATGTTATAAAGTCCATTTAGTTCGGTCACTTATTTTGATGTATATCATAATATTCTTTATTTCCAACAATAGACATGTCTTACTCCAAATATCAGGCCCTAGCCATTTAACATCTCCCGAATTTATTATTCATTTCACTGTAATTATAATTCTATAAGAGTAATCTGATCAAATGCTATTTGAATTCGTTTACTATTACATTACTAACATTGTCATTACGATTTAATTTATAATAACAATATGTTTAATCACATTATTCATAATCAAAAAGTGTAAGCGATAAAAAACATCAGGCCCTAGTCCTTTACAAAATTCAGGAATATGCGACAACCAAGCATATGGTTTTCTCATAACTCACTCAATACGATAGCATTTGTGTGAAGTTAGTTGCAAACACTAACCAAGCCACGCCAGCCATTTTGTTATTAGTGCAGTCGCCGACTTTCCTGCGGAAACACGTACTGTGCCAGTCAAACTCTCAGGCCCTAGGTAAGTCGTTTTAAAGATAGTTAATTACTAATTGATCCCATTACTTACTGTAAATATGAGTTTGATCTGCCTTATTATTTTGACCGCCTATTGGTTTTGATGTCGACTTTAAATGACAGGTTTCATTTGCTTTTGTTTCGTTTCGTCAATCCCTAGACCGTCAGGCCCTAGTCGTAATAGTGACTAGGGCCTGACGCCACATCTAGGGACTGTTGGTCATACGGTCCGATTAATGGTTTTAAACATAATACCAATGTATTTGTTATAGAATATGGCGCCTAGAAAGAAAAAAACAATGTCTAAAGAGGAAATTGAAAAAAAAGTCTAAACAGGCAAAGAGGCGATTAGAAAAAATTAAAAATGACCCTGTTTTGCTGGCAGAGTACAAAGAAAAGGGACGACTAAAATATCTAAGGAAAAAGGACAACGAAAATGTGTGAAAGACATGTATCCGCGCGAGAACAGACAGGCAAGTAAAAACTGGGTAGCCTATTCATCTGAAGAAAAAAAAGATTTGTGAAAATACAGATAATTACGTGGACCAAAATACGCCGCCATCATCGGAAGATGAAATTATTCCTGAGGTTCCTTTATTAAATAATGAAAAGAAGCTGAAGCTAGAAGGATAAGTATAGTTCAACCACAAAAAAAGAAATAGTATAGGTACTGAAGAGAAAGGCTTTACTCATTGCAAATTTAAAGAAAAAAATTGTCAGCGAACAACAAAGAGGCTGAAACATAGAATTATAAAAAAGAAGCAAGCACTGTCGCCAAAAGGTAAAGTTATAGAAATGGCCAACGACCCTAATCAAGAAGTAGAATTGATAAAAAAGCGTTATTTGGCGATATTATTCACAGGCAAATTTTAGATGAAAAGATTGAAACACACCAACTAAAAACCTGCTTAAAAACGATTTTGTCCAGTCCACTGACGTATAATTATAAGATATGGAGACTTGGAAACAAAGCCATTACATATTATAAGATGGGATTCAAAAAGTTACATCCAATTGAAGATACGCGAGACATGGAACTAAACGCACTCGCGACGAAGATCACTTCTAGTATTAGAAACGCAGTGCGGAAAGTTTGTTCTCTCCAGAGAAAGAAACATCCGAAATTAAGTTCTGAAACAGAACAGCTCATCGACGAACGAAGGAAAACTGACAGGAACTCTCCAAGATATGGGGACCTGAATAAGATTGTTAAGAAGGCCATCAGGAAAGATCAGAGAGCTTATAATACGAGAATTGTAGAGGAAGCCATACAGAATAACGCGAACATGAGAGTTCTCCGTGCCAGTAGAACTAAAGGCAAAATGACTATACACAAGATTAAAAATGATCAGGGTGTCATTGAGCATGATAGAGATAAGATCACGGAAATTATCGAGCAATTCTATCGACGACTATACAGCCCATCGATGACACAACCAGGTCAAGAAAGTAGAACTCATCAGCCAGTCATAAACATAGGATCAGAAGAACTAGAACCTATTGATGGAGAAGAACTAGGGGCAGCGCTAAAACACCTAAAGAACGGCAAAGCCCCGGGAGAAGACCAGATCACCAGTGAGATGTTGAAGGCAGGAGGAGAGACACTTACGAAAGCACTTCTGGCTTTACTAAATAAATGCATAGAAGAGGGAAAAATACCGGACACTTGGAAAAACGCAGAAGTGATTCTATTGTTCAAGAAGGGTGACTGTACAAATCTGGAAAATTTCAGACCCATTAGCTTGCTATCCATCCTATTTAAATTATTGACTAAAATAATAACGAACCGCCTGAGCAATAAACTTCTACCAACCAGTCGAACAGGCAGGTTTCAGAAAGGGATACAGCACGACTGACCATATACAAGCGGTACGCACCTTAATAGAAAAATGCACAGAATACAACATCCCTCTGTTCATAGCCTTCGCCGACTATCAAAAGGCTTTTGATTCAATCGAAACCTGGGCGATACTGGATGCGATGAATAACGCGCGCATTGACCACAGATACTCGAACATCATACGGTATATTTACGAACACGCTACCATGCACGTAAAAGTTGATGAAGAATGGGTAACTGAAAAGCTCCAGGTACAGCGAGGTGTCAGGCAGGGAGATACAATTTCACCTAAGTTATTTACCCTAGCAATGGAGGACGCATTTAAAAACCTACCATGGAGTCAGAAAGGAATCAAGATAGACGGGAAGTATCTTAGCCATCTCCGATTCGCAGACGATATCATTCTCCTTAGCAGTGACCCGGACGAACTGAAGACTATGCTCTACGAGCTGAGAGTAGTCTCCGAAGCTATTGGTCTGAAAATGAATTTACAGAAGACCAAAATCATGAGTACATCAAACATAGAAGTTACCATTCAGAACCACACTTTGGAGTTAGTTGAGGAATATACATACCTGGGACACAGCATCAAAATCGGAAAGAAAAATCAAACCGCAGAGATTACCAGACGAATCGGTCTCAGCTGGGCAGCATTCGGTAAGCTTAGCTACATACTTCGACAACCAAAGATCCCAGTGAACTTAAAGAGAAAGGTCTACGATACTTGTGTTCTGCCAGTGACAACATACGGGCTCGAAACCGTCACCCTGACAGTGAGCAGCGCCAACCGTCTCCGAGTCTGCCAAAGAGCAATGGAACGTGCAATGCTGGGAGTTAGCCTACGAGACAAAATCCGAAACGTAGATATTAGGCAGAGGACAAGAGTTTTTGATGTCGTGGAGAGAGTGGCGAGGCTCAAGTAGCGGTGGGCGGGACATCTGGCGAGAAATAACTCGAAATGGACAAAAACACTTATGGAATGGAGACCAAGGGATACTAAAAGGAGTGTAGGACGCCCACAGGCAAGATGGAAGGACGACATCCAGCGTCATGCGGGGAGGAATTGGATGAGGACTGCCCAGGATAGATCGACATGGAAATCACTGGAAGAGGCCTATGTCCAGGAGTGGACGAACAGAGGCTAAAGAGAGAGAGAGAGAGAGATTCAATAGTACAAAATATAAAGCTGAGCGAAAGAGAAAGAGTTGAAGAAATCATACACAAGTTTTATGAACATGACAGTAATAGTCGTTGTTTTTTGAACGGAGATATTAGAGAATGGAAGTCAGAAGTTAAATATCTGGGGGTAACACTAGAATGTAAACTTCTGTGAAATAGGCATGTTGACATCACTGCCAGTAAAGCAACAAAGGCTTTAATGGCGTAGAGGAATCTAGCTGGCAAGACTTGGGGCTGCAACCCTAAGATACTGCGATGGATGTACGTCATGATTGTGAGACCCATAATTACGTATGGGGTAGTAGTTTGCTACTCAAAAATAAGCCAGAATAGTACGAAGAAAACCCTCGACAAAGTGTAAAGGCTGGCCTGTGTGTGTATCACTGGAGCTATGGGGACCTGTCCTACCAGGGCACAGGTATTGAGAGTATTAAAACCAGAAAGCATGGTCCTCTCTTACCAGGTACATTTCATCAGCCAATCTTCCTAGTGACGAAGTGATCAAGGAAGTAAGCATCGAAAAGAACTTCACTACGATGCTTGGTAGGAAAAAAGACTGGGACAGGGAACCCACCACCCAAGTTCTTAAAAGAAATGCCATTAAATGGTACACAGACGGTTCAAAAACCAGCTGGCGCTGGAGTATATGGATCAGGCACTAAATGCTCACTATTGCTAGGCTCCTATCCGAGCATCTTTCAGGCAGAAGTACTTGCAAGAGAAAGATGCGTGGTAATGAATCCAAGCTAATATGGGAGTTGCGAATAAAACTCAATGAAGTAGGCAAGAACAACAAGGTCTCCTTGGTCTGGGTTCCTGGTCACGCGGGAATCATAGGAAACAAGGAGGCCAACACACTTGCCAAGAAAGGAGCACAAACCCCCTTTATTGGCCCGTAACCTTATTGTGGGGTTGGAAGTGATACCTACAAGACTGAATTCCGGACGAAAGAAGAAACTGAGAGAGGTATTTTCTGGAGATCTCTCCCCGGAATGTATCACTCCAAGAAATTCTTCCGGAACTTTGATACTGTCAGATCCAAGAAATACTTGGACCTCAGTAAGAACACGCTACACCTCCTCACTGGAAATATTGATACATAATTTTCATATGCATAATTAATAAAATAAATCCTGTGATTATAGTTCCTAGAACATGAGAGATAGTTTGTTGTTTTAGTTTATTTTGCAATAAAAATGTGATTTGAAATAATAAACGTGTTTGGCATCAGTCCCTATCACGTCTCGTCAGGCCCTAGAACACTGATGTTAAAAAATCATAAATGACTGGCCCTTTTAGATGCAGCAAAGTAGATGTTATACCCACAGCGTAGAATATAAACAGTTCTGATTTTTAACCAAAAACACCAATTTCAAAATTACGGTAGAAGTTAACCAAATTTCAGATAACCACTCAAATATAGGAAAACTTGGTGCTTTTTGAAACTTCATTGCATTTTTCTCATAAATGCTTAAGCTTTCGAAAATACTTGTAGAGATAAAAAGGTTACTAACTGAATTGGGCTTTTCAGGTATGTTTTTTTATAAGGATAATCTTTATCCATAATAAGTAGGAAGAAAAGATTTCTTAGGGGTTGAATATTTCAACCCCTTCCAAGCATACTTCAGGGTAGAAATAATTCCAAAATGTGTAGTTTTATGAACAAATAATGTTTGCCGAGTTTCGTATCTTTAGCTTAATATACAGAGAAAATTAAAAATAGATACAATTTTTTTTGTTAATCTTCGGAGGGGTGTAACTCTTCCGGGGGGAGGTTTTTCAAAAAATGTTATACCAAATACCCACCTTAATTTTCACCAAAGAATCACCCCTTACATTTTTTCGGTGTTAATTGATACACTACTTATACCCATAGACAAGATATAACGTAAAGGACGCTATTAGCGTTAGCGCATGACGTAATTTACGAACGGATAAAGTTATGGGCGTTATTCCGTTATTTGTTACGTTATTTCTCAGTTCAGTGTTCAGTAATTTATTTTCTGTGTGGGCGGCCGAGTGGATTACAATCTTCAATCTTGATTCCAGAACAAGAGCGCCAAACAATATGATGTTAACAGAAATGAATCAAAATTAATATATCTCTGGAAGATGCCAGGAGTGCAGGAAAAGGTAATATTATTACCTTCTCAATTTATTCTGTTTTTAAAATAAATCTTAGTCCGTAACCCGAAATACTTCTAACTGTTTCAGATAGTGCATTCGCTGGGAAGCTTTTCAAAAATGCTCTACAGCAGAATACACATTCTGGTTATATATTATAACCAAAACCAAGTGATGAAACGCCGTCAACAAAGAAAATACGGTTACTGAAAATACAACTGATGTCAACAGAGCTTATACTGTGGCATTCGAAGAATTTGAAGGTATATATGGGAACTATTATTTCATTTTGCTCTCATATAAATAATTGTTCTTATTCATCTCTACCTTCACATCACATTTTACTTTTATTGGAAAATATCGTAAAAAGGACAATGAGTTCAGTAGTAGTAAAGTTTTACCCAAAAAACTGGAATAAAATTTCTCCTGAAATATATGCTCAAGGATATATAGTATCCGGACCTCAACGTACCTCCAAATTGTGAACTTTGAAAAAACTTATAAAGCTATAACAGGCTACGATAACAAGTCTGCCATTGACTGGCGCAATTGGCAGTTTTTTGAAGTAAATAAAAATGGGTTCAAGCCCTGTGGACAGGAGCTTTCTGGCGCTCTAGTTCAAACAGACAAATTATATCTCCGAAAGTATTGGTTTCTCAGAGTTGGGAATTATATCAATGTATTCATATGCTAGAACTGCATCATAAAGGAAGTTCAATTCAAATGATAGTTTATTTATCAAGATTAAATGAGCAATCATGAGAATGAGAACTGCACCATGGAATAAATCAAATTGAATCTGGCCAATTTTGCCCAATAACGAACTTAACCGAGATATTCATCTCCCTAACCTACTCTGAAAATTTCAACTACCTAGCTCATTCCGTTCGAGAGTTATATCTATGTCTATGGATGAAAAGCAGTCTCACTACTCTCAGATCTCTTACTTCATGTTCCGTTCCGAAATGTAAGACTTTTCTGAGAAAAACTAAACAACTGAGATTTTTCTCACTTCGCTCACAATTCTTCGATTGATTAGATAATGACATGTCTCAGGAAAATAATTTGACATTATGACAATTCATACATAGAATAATTATATCATTGTGTGACAACGTTGAAATACGATTTATTATTGAAATTTTGAAAAATCATATCTCCGAAAGTATTAGCTTGTTAGAGTTAAAAATGATATCATTGGATTCTTATGGTAAAACTGCTTATTGAAAAATATTTAATTTTGAATTTGTTTCGTAACTCTCTCCGAAACCATCTGTCCGATTTTGCCTTATAACGAACTTAGCCCAGATATTTATCTCCCAAACCTACTCTGAAAATTTCAACTGTCTAGCTCATTCCGTTCGAGAGTTATCGTGCCTACGGCCGTCCGGCCGGCTGGACCGGCCGGACAGAATGATTTTCGACCACGGATTCTTGATCAGTGAGTCGAACCAAATCGTTTAAGACCATTTTCATCGAAAGATTCGAAAATTACAGACATTTGGGCAAATTGATAAGCACTCAGTTCCGAGGAACTAGAGCGCCAAAAATGAATTCCTTTTGTTATGACATGTGTGAAGCATCATCTGAAATTTTGTGAATCTCCATGCTTCGAAGGAACGGAAACACAAAATTGTAGATGACGTTCAAGCTGGAAATCTTAAAATTCACACATATATCTTAATATAACAAATACATTACAGATAATGAATGACAATTCCTTTGCAAAGACATGCAGTAAGCCTGCAGCCGTTGCATCTACAACTGGTCCCTGTATACTAAAGGTGTCATTACTAGGAAAAATATTAAGACTCAAAGAGGAGCACGAAGAAAGTAGGAAAAATGACACCGAAAAATAATGTAAATGGCTAAGAATTGGTTGGAAGTAATCTAAATCATGAACACAATAGTAATTTACGTAACAAGTCCGGAAAATAGGGTTTTTTTGGACGAATAGACAAAATTCTAGGACGAGCGTAAGCGAGTCCTAGAAGTCTATGAGTCCAAAAAAACCTTTTTCGGGCGTGTTGCGTACAATATTTTTTCGGCAACCGTGTAGAATAACAAATCAATGACGACACATTTCTTTTTTATATATTTTGATTCTTAGTCAAATTAAACAGAACTGAAAATATCACATGTTGACAACTAATTTTATATGAACTGTCAGCCGTTTTCTCAGTGCTATGGTAACTTCATTTATCAAAAATATACCTACCAAGATTTTCATATTTACAATGACCAAAACGACGTGATTCTTCCGGCCTAGTCCGGGAAGTACGTACTTCCCGGACTAGGCCGGGAAATGCTTCTTTCTCGATGAAAAAGCGTCCGGGAAGTGGGCACTTCCCAGACGGTTGCCGAAAAAATAATTTTTTATAAGGAATTATGAGAATCATTTATTCATGATTTTTTCTGTATGTCATGACTCAAGATTTAAATTTTATTATTTTTCAGAGATTATTACTTGTAATGTGTACGTGCAAGTGATTTAAAAATACACAATCATATTTATTTATATATTGTTTCATTTAAAAATTGAACTTTTCTCTTTCACAAATATGAATAATACTTTTGACTAAAACGAAATGTATATTATAATGGCAAAAAGACGCAAAAAATTTGCCATTTGCTACAGTGATAAATATCTTCTCTCTCTCTCTCTCTCTCTCTCTCTCTCTATATATATATATATATATATATATTGTTTCATTAAATTCTTCAAAACGTAGCATGACAAGTACTTGTGTTTGAAGTGAAAACCAGTAATTGGATATAGATTACATTGCACATTCCATAGATACATCATGTATCGTAACCATTATTTGCTTTCTATTGTCTATGCTTATCAGTTGTATGAAGTCAAGGCGCTTTGGCTATCCAATAGGATCTTGATTGATCTGCAGACCCATCCTTTCTCAAGTATTAGCTTCGCGCAATGATCAATGGCGAAAGACAGTCACGAAACTACCTAGGCTGATGGATACACCCTCAGCAATTTTGCAACCGCTGACGTCCGCTCCCAACCCTTGTTTGGTAGCGGAGACATCTGTGAACCAACGGCCCCTTAAGCAGTGGGTGTCCAGCGAAAGTCCAATCGTATCTGCTGGGAAACACTATACAGTAGGTCCACTCTGTGTAGGTTTTGGTTGCAGATATGTCATAGCGCATCACTTGTCATATTGAAAAATCTGTATGTCGCCATCCAGACCATCTCCTGATCACTTGGTTAAGAGTGGCAAGGTCTAGAATGCGTTCCTGAAATGTAGTAAGAGTTGAGCGAAAGGCTCCCATTACCAGCATTCACGTAGATCCCTCAGATTTCACGAACTTATATTGACATAGCACATTTGAATTGCAATCCCACCAAGCAATACTGCCATAAGTAATTTGTAGTCGTATCATCCTATCCACATATAGCCAGTAGAGCAATTACGAAGCCAGTCCCCATCTCTTTCCAAAAGTCCAATGGTATGACCATTGACAGTGCTTAGCCTTGTGAATCACCCTTTCCAGTTGTGAATTCCTGTTAAGCTTTCTATCTAGAATGACATACCCAGATTTCTAGCCTCATCTACAAATGGTATGTGAATTCCATCAAGAGTGAGGAATACATATTCAGCTCCTTTTGTGAATTGAATGGTCAAGGTCTTATGCATGTTCAATTTTAAGTGTTCCCCCTCACACCAGCCTTGTGCTGTTTTGCTTGTGATTTCCGTTAACAGGTTTCCTTCCTAGTGGACAGTTTTCTTCATCATACGTCAAGTTAATAGTGACTAGTCCTCAGCTTGTCTCAAGATCCCCTCAGGTGAGTTCGTCACGGAAGAAATGTAACTTAATTATATATGTTACTTTGTTTCTTTTGTATGTTGTTATCACATCAGGCATTCCCACAGCTTCATTTCCAACATTAAATTCTCCGATAATGCTTCTTAAAAGTGTTTGCTCCAAATCGGTTTTCAGCATTGCCACCAGCAATCAAAATATCTTCAATTTCTTGTTCCATTTAGCTATCTGGACTGAGAATATCCTAAAGAAAGTCTCTAGTGAACAAAAATGAAAAATATAATAATATTCCTTTTTCGTATGAGAATGATCGAAACGAAAAACTATATAGGTTAGTTTTTAGTTTACAAATATAAATATCTATGGTTTACATAGCGAAAGGTTAATTCTGATCCGTTTGCCATATCACTAAAATAAAGCACAGAACGTTATTCACGTTATTTAAATAGCGCATCACCGCTATTTTATAACGTCAGAGTTATACGCACTTGCCATATCTCTCTATTAACCACAGCGCGTCAGCGTCTGTTCGTGTTACGGTATGATTTCGGAAAGGCTTAGTGCTTAGTAATCCTCAGAATTGCTCGGGAGCACTTAAGCGATTACTAAGCACTAAGCCTTTTCAAGAAGTACTTGAATTACTAAGCACTAAGCACTGCTTTTAAAAAGTGCTCGGGAGCACAGTACTCGAGAGCACAAAAAGGCTTCAAGCACTTTCAGAAGCACTAAGCACAATGCTTTGGCTCAGCTCTGATGATGATACTGTTATAGTTGTAAACGATAGTTTTTTGATTATGGCTGCTGTTTTTAAGTACATGTTAGAAAACACAGTCAATGTTTTTCTACTTTGTAGCTTTTTATATGCAATAAATATTTCTAAACCGAGTGTGAACTTTCATTAAAATCTCACAAATACCTAGCATACAAATGCTGTGAATGATAATATTTTTAAGTTTTGTGATATATATGTAGTGTAAAAGTAGTCTAAATTTTCAGTGAACAATCTCAAAAGTGTGTAATAGTTCTCGCTATGTTATTATTTATTTTCAAAAAAGGGTGATGTTGAAGTAACTAATAAGATGATATACGCACATAATGCGCAGGTATAATTTGATTTTCTGTTTCTGCACATGACATGCGAGACAGTCCTACTTGTATGATCGTATGATGATGTGATGTAGATTCACCTGTTAAGAATAATTAAAGACGACAATAAATATCTAGTCATAAACGAACTATACTGTATTTTCCTAAAACCTAAAATATAAGTGTTGGTATTATGGGGTACATTCATGCTGGCAACACTGTTTTCATTTGTATTTCTGGTTCTCATTGTTGACTTGTATGTCATATATGAAGTAGTAAGTAGTTAGGAAGATTCAGGGAAAAGAACTATAAAAGGGTGGTTAAGAGAATAGAAGAATCAAGTTGTGTTTGTGTAGTAAAGATATCAAATAAATACAGTTAAAACCAAAATAACATTCCACTGATTTGTGTAAACCAACATATATTTACATGGTAGCAGGCGGTGGTTATATAGCGGAGTGATTACATAGATAATTTAAAAAATTAAACAAGATGCCACGAGGAACATGGCCGCAAAATGCGATGTAAATATTCCAATCTTCGATGGGGCCGAATATAACAATTGGAAGGTCAGAATAATGAAATTTCTTCAATTCAAAAAATGTAAGGACGTCGTGCTACGAAGGAAAACCGACGCAGATGGAGATAAATGGGATGAACGTGACATCCAGGCTACCAATTACATTTACAGCGCAATAAGTAACAAACAGGTGGAATATGTATACAATTTAGAATCAGCATTTGAAATCGTGGAGAAATTTGATGAGATGTATCAGAAGAAATCGACAGCTCTACAAATGGTTTGCAGGCATAACCTTGAGAATGTTCAGTTAAAAAATTATGAAGATGTTTCCCTATATTTTGACGATTTTGAAAAAGCAATAAATGAGTTGAAGCAGGCAGGAGCAGTTATTACCGAGCAAGAAAAATTAAATTATATGTTGAAATCTCTTCCACAAGATTATAGTCATATTGGGGATTTGATCGATATATTACCAGAAAAGGACAGAATGGTTGATTATTTAATGAGCAAGATAAAACTGAAATAGCAGTTCTAATGTTTTCCAGACAGAAGCAAGAACTTCACAAAATAACTGTTTCAGTTGTGGAAAGCCTGGCCACTTCGAAAGAAATTGCCGAGCTAGGGGCAGAGGTCGTGGATACACAGGATACAGAGCTAGAGAAAATTTTGGATTCAGAGGACGTGGATCATCAAACAACAGGGGAACAGGCTCTTACAGGGGAAGAGGTAACTATCATGGTGAAGAACAAACAAATAGTCCGAAAAAACAACGAAATTCCCACGAGAAATATGGAAATAGTTTTCACACTACAATAGCAAACGTAGTAATGGGTGAGAAGGAAATGGTAAAATAGCAAATAGAATGGTTACTCGACAGTGGTTGTACAGACCATATCATCAACACTAATGAATATTTTAACACATATGAAACATTGAAGCAAACAGTGAAAGTTAAAGTAGGAGATGGAAGAATATTAGAAGCTACTAAGAGAGGTAATATAAAAGTTAATTTTCTAGTTAATGGCCAAAAATCAGAGGTATGTTTTCTTTGTGAAAAAACCTGTTGAGTTATTCAAAAATTACTGAAAAGAATTCAATAGTATCTGAAGGAAAATTGTCCCAAAATTTTTAATATATATGGAGATGTTATAGCAATTGCAGTTAAATCAGAAAGGTTATATAAGATGAAGTGGTATGTCCAAGATGCAATACTGGAAGCGAATGTGACAAGAAGCAATATTACTAAGAAGGAAAAACTACATCGGACATTGGGACATCTAAATTTCAAGAGATTGGAGATCATGTGCACAAACAGACTTTTAGAAGGTCTACCGAAGAACATTGAATCTGATTTTTTAAAATGTGCAACATGTAGACAGAATAAGATGCATAATTTACCATTCCAGAATAACCGTAGGAGAGCAGAAAGTATATTAGAAATGGTACACACTGATTTGAATGGCCCACACCAAACAACAGGAAACCATGGTGAAAAATACTTTTTGAGTTTTATAGATGATTGCAGGAAACTGGTGAAAGTTTATTGTATCAGAACAAATGATGAAGTTTATGACTGTTTTGTACAATATGTTAATGAAGTACAAAACCTCACTGATAAGACAATAAAAGATTTACGCTGTGACAATGGTAAGGAATATATAAATTCAAAAATGTTTCAGTTCGCAAAAGATAAAGGAATAATGATAAAGCCGGGTCCAGTTTATGTTCATGAACTTAATGGCAAAGCAGAAAGATTTAACAGATCTTTAATGGATATGGGTCGATGACTATTAGCGGAAGCAAAGGTTCACAGAAAATACTGGCCAGAAATAATCAAAGCTGCTGCATATCTTAAGAATAGAACATTAACTAATTCTACAGAGCAGAAGACTCCGTACGAAATATTTTTTAAGAGGAGACCGACAGTTAAGTATTTAAAAATATATGGCAGTTTGGTTTTTGTAAGAGTACCAGAAGAAAGAAGAAAATCTAAGTGGGACAAAAAGGCAGAAACTGGAATCTTATTAGGTTATACTGAGAGAGGATATAGAGTACTGATCAACGACAAAGTTATAGTATCCAGACACTGTGACATTGTAGAAGAGAATGTGACATTATGTAGCCTTGATGATGAAATTAAAACTACAACTGAAGAAGATGTCAAGAATGGTAATGAATCTGATGTTGAGAAGAAAGAAGAGAGACCAAGAAGAGAAGTCAAACAACCACTACGTTTTGATGAAGAATTTGGTTACTATTGTGTAAATGTTTACTATACTAATGCTGTAAACCCCGAAAATTTTCAGGAGGCGATAACATGTGCAGACTCAAATAAATGGAAGGAAGCTATGGACCGAGAAATGGACAGTTTGGAGAGGAATAGAACATGGACACTAGTCGACAAACCACCAGAGAACAAGAAGGTGATTGATGTCAAGTGGGTTTATAGAAGAAAGAGTGAAAGTGAATTTAAAGCCAGATTAGTGGTAAAAGGTTTCCAACAAAGTGAGTGTATAGACTATAGCTATTCGCCAGTTGCTAAAATGCCCACGTTAAAACTGTTATTATCACATTGTTGTCAATATTGTTTACAAATTCACCAAATGGATGTAAAGACAGCATTCCTTAATGGAAAAATTTTGTCAGAAGTTTATGTTAAGCAACCAATTGGATATAAAGACAAAACGGATCGAGTATTCAGATTAAACAAAACTTTGTATGGTTTAAAAGAGAGTCCTCGTGCATGGTGTGAGTGTTTCAATGATACTTCCAAGATGGCGGAAAGTGAAGATAATGCAAATCAGGTGGTCTGCAAATATTGCCGTAAAACGATAGTATTAAAAACGTTGAAATGTGCAATTTGTGAGAATAAGTATCACCCATCATGTGCAATGCGTTTGAAGAGCATAAAAATGATTAGTGATTCAGCAATAGTTTGTTGTGAAAATAAAAAAGAAACCGATGGGTCGTCGGAAAGTGAAACAAGCAGACAAATCATATCTCCGAAAGTATTGGTTTCTCAGAGTTGGGAATTATATCAATGTATTCTTATGATAGAACTGCATCATAAAGGAAATTCAATTCAAATAATAGTTTATTTATCAAGATTAAATGAGCAATCTGAGAATGAGAACTGCACCATGGCATAAACCAAATTAAAATAGCTGAAATGAATTTGACTCTCTCTTATAGAACAGGATGAAATGTACGAGTATGAACACAGATCATATAATAAAGCTTAGATAGAATAATTATAGCATTCTGTAAAAAACATAGAAGTATGATTCATTATTGAAATTTAGAACTTCATCTTAGCAGAAATTGAATTCAAACATCATAGAAGAATTTAAATTCAACAAGAGTGCCAAAAATTATCAATCCAAAACCAATAGACGAATTCTACCCAACAACGAACTCATCCGAGATATTCATTCCTCAATTCTATGATGAACGATAATATATATCTTTCCTCAAATCTACTCCAATACACCAATATTCCAGTTTTGTTTTTAGTGGAGATATTCTGAACTCAATATTATTAACTTACCATTCCCATCATCATATGGATTGACCATCGGCATGAAAATATCAACCAACAAAAAGTATGATATTATATTATAATTCTCATATTTATACGATTGCTGGAATGAATGACAATGTTATTAACTTACAATTACCATTCCCATCATCATATGGATTGACCATCGGCATGAAAATATCAACCGACAAAAAGTATGATATTATATGAGGAGTAACTTTTCAAAACGCATTATGTCCAATTTGGGCGAAATTGAGTTTGAAGCGGAATCAGAAATGTTTTCTGTTGCTCTATAGCCCTATGTAAACAAAATCTTCCAAATGGCATTATGTCCCTCTGTAATTCAAATCCAAAGTATGTAAGCCGCATCGCAATGAATTATGTTTACGTTTGCATTTTTAAAAGAAATAAAATATAACCAAAAACATGTTTTATCGATTTGCTCATGTTAATTAGGTTACAGGCCAACACTTACTGTGCAGACTGTTTTCTCTAAATGTATAAAAAATCGCAACAAACAGCATTATTTTCAATTTCAACCACATCAAAACGCATTATATACAATGAGATGAATCAAAACGCATTAAGTCTAAACGTTTTTTACATTTTCTGTGTATATCTGATCAATATTGATTTAAATGAGATTAGTTATTACCTTTAGGTAAATTTCTATCAAAGAAACTCGACATACTCAAATTATAAGCCAGGGAGGAAGAAAAAAATCGTTTTTCGTTGATTCCCAATGAAATGGTTTTTGGACTTAATGCGTTTTGATAAGTTGCTCCTCATATTATGATTCTCATATTGATACCATTACTGGAATGAATGACAATGAGACAACGTCAAAGTTGACATTATAACAATTCATAGAATAGCCACAGAATAATTCTATCATTGAAATTTTGAAAAATCATATCTCCGAAAGTATTAGCTTGTTAGAGTTTAAAATGATATGAATGGATTCTTATGGTAAAACTGCTTATTGAAAAAAATTTAATTTGGAATTTGTTTCGTAAAAAAAAAATTTTTTTTTGTTACTCCGAAATCATCTGTCCGATTTTGCCCAATAACGAACTTAGCCGAGATATTTATTCCCCAAACCTACTCTGAAAATTTCAACTCTCTAGCTCATTCCGTTCGAGAGTTATCGTGCCTACGGCCGGACGGCCGGCCGGACCGGCCGGACAGAATGAATTTCGACCACGGATTCTTGATCAGTGAGTCGAACCAAATCGTTTAAGACCATTTTCATCGAAATATTCGAAAATTACAGACATTTGGGCAAATTGATAAGCACTCAGTTCCGAGGAACTAGAGCGCTCAGATCTCTTACTTCATGTTCAGTTCCGAAATGTAAGAATTTTCTGAGAAAAACTAATTTGGGAGCAAACAACTGAGATTTTTCTCACTTCGCTCACAATTCTTCGACTGATTAGATAATGTCTCAGGAACATCATTTGACATTATGACAATTCATATTCATACATAGAATAATATCATTCTGTGACAACGTTGAAATACGATTTATTATTGAAATTTTGAAAAATCATATCTCCGAAAGTATTAGCTTGTTAGAGTTGAAAATGATATGAATGGATTCTTATGATAAAACTGCTTATTAAAAAAAATTTGATTTGGAATTTGTTTCGTAAAAAAAAATTTTTTTTTTTGTTACTCCGAAACCATCTGTCCGATTTTGCCCAATAACGAACTCAGCCGAGATATTCATCCCCCAAACCTACCCTGAAAATTTCAACTCTCTAGCTCATTCCGTTCGAGAGTTATCGTGCTTACGGCCGGCCGGCCGGCCGGCCGGACCGGCCGGACAGAATGAATTCCGACCACGGATTCTTGATCAGTGAGTCAAACCAAATCGTTTAAGACCATTTTCATCGAAATATTCCAAAATTACAGACATTTGGGCAAATTGATAAGCACTCAGTTCCGAGGAACTAGAGCGCCAAAAACGATAATACTAAAACTGAGTTAAATGAGAAAAGTAATAAAATTCGCGTAAACAGTGAAATAACACATCTAGAGCTATTAATCAAAATTCTGATAGAATTAGAGGAAAAATTTGATTTATCAAGTGAGAATAATAACTTGTTAAAATTTAAAATCTCTACATTAGAACAAGCCCTGTGGACAGGAGCTTTCTGGCGCTCTAGTTCAAACAGACAAATTATATCTCCAAAAGTATTGGTTTCTCAGAGTTGAGAATTATATCAATGTATTCTTATGATAGAACTGCATCATAAAGGAAATTCAATTCAAATAATAGTTTATTTATCAAGATTAAATGAGCAATCTGAGAATGAGAACTGCACCATGGAAGAAACCAAATTAAAATAGCTGAAATAAATTTGACTCTCTCTTATAGAACAGGATGAAATGTACGAGTATGAACACAGATCATATAATGAAGCTTAGGTAGAATATTTATAGCATTCTGTGAAAACATAGAAGTACGATTCATTATTGAAATTTAGAACTTCATCTTAGCAGAAATTGAATTCAAACATCATAGAAGAATTTAAATTCAACAAGAGTACCAATAATTATCAATCCAAAACCAATAGACGAATTCTACCCAACAATGAACTCATCCGAGATATTCATTCCTCAATTCTATGATGAACGATGATATATATATTTCCTCATTTCTACTCCAATTCCAATACACCAATATTCCAGTTTTGTTTTTAGTGGAGATATTCTGAACTCAATATTATTAACTTACCATTACCATTCCCATCATCATATGGATTGACCATCGGCATGAAAATATCAACCAACAAAAAGTATGATATTATATTAGAATTCTAATATTTATAGGATTGCTGGAATGAATGACAATGAGACAACGTCATGTCTCACGAAAATAATTTGACATTATAACAATTCATAGAATACCCACAGAATAATTCTATCATTGTGTGAAAACGTAGAAATACGATTTACATTGAAATTTTGAAAAATCATATCTCCGAAAGTATTAGCTTGTTAGATTTAAAAATAATATGAATGGATTCTTATGGTGAAACTGCTTATTGAAAAAAATTTGATTTGGAATTAGTTTTGTAAAAAAAAAAATATTTTTTTGTTACTCCGAAACCATCTGTCCGATTTTGCCCAATAACGAACTTAGCCGAGATATTTATCCCCCAAACCTACTCTGAAAATTTCAAGTGTCTAGCTCATTCCGTTCGAGAGTTATCGTGCCTACGGCCGGCCGGACAGAATGAATTTCGACCACGGATTCTTGATCAGTGAGTCGAACCAAATCGTTTAAGACCATTTTCATCGAAAAATTCGAAAATTACAGACATTTGGGCAAATTGATAAGCACTCAGTTCCGAGGAACTAGAGCGCCAAAAATTATAACAAATTTGAGAAATCTGCAATTTTCACCCCTAGAAGGGGTGCAGTTCTGTTCATAACATTTCTCATGGCATTCGTTATTCGTTATATATATATATATATATATATATATATATATATATATATATATATATATATATATATATATATATATATATATATATATATATATATGGTTCAAGCACTGACGTGAAGTCAGGAGCTTTTGCGCGTATGTTCTTTTGTCCATTCTCCTGTATTAGACACTTTTAATCGAATTTGGAATCATGGGATCCTCGCAAAATTCTGCAAGTCTTCGTGTCGGCTTTCTTCAAAGACTTTTCAGATGACCATAATTAGTATAATTACGAAACTACTGGAAGGATTTTTCCATTAACGAACTAAGCCGGCGCGTTTGGTCCCAAATTTGGTCTGAAAATTTGACACTGAATGTACCGATTAGAGATAAAGTAGTTGCCAGGTCAACGTAATCACATTCGGCTTGCCTGGGTTGATCTTTCGCACTTTTACACTTGTTTATATAGAAGCGCGGTATTGTCCCGCTGCGCAGTATTACCCCGATCTCCCCTACTCGTTCCTGCATCAAAATAATCTAATATTTTAGTTTTTTCTGTCTTTTCTGTGTCTTATGTGGTCGTTTGATTGGAGCCATTGCGTCTGCCATGCTTACAAACCAAATTCACAAAGAAAGATGGCGCCGGAGAACCGTGCCGTTTTACAACCGTCATGCAACTGCGTTTTACTTGTTCAGAGAAGAAAATTATATTGTTTTGCATATGATTATTTTCGCGCCCGGATTTCAAAGGTAGAAAACAGTGCGCATTCACTCTCGCTCTGTCTCTTTCTATAACCCCCCCCCCCCCCCCACCCAGGAGCGTTGAACGTTTAACGCAACTGTGCTTTCATACCCCTTCCATGGTAGCGTTAAACGTTTAACGCAACCTTGTTGGAAGTCGCATTAGAAGTTTCACTTCAAAAATTTCAAAATGCCCGAATCATAGCCGTTACGGATTACTGGAGTGTGCGGGCTAGCGATTGCCGTACTATTGAAGTTGTACCGTAGTTGTAGAATGCCAACTCACAAATTTATGCAAACTTTCGTGAGAATCGTATCACTTAAAAAAAAATGCCAAAATGGATTCCACTGAAATTTCGCACAAACCTTCAAGCCGCCATTCTACAATTAAGTACAGGATTTCAGCTTTGTAGTTTAGCAATTATTGTGAAAATAAAATCCTTAACTGGGATCTGCTTCAGTGCTTCTGAAATTTCAATTGTTGCAAATCTCGGTAGAGCTTGCCGTGCGGAAGATATGGGAGATTCCGGTTCGAATTTCCGCTGAGTAAGTTGACTATTTTATTTATTTTAATATTTGAATTCCGTTGGTGCACAATGCCTTGTTTCACGTGTTAACGCTTGGCAGAATCATTTTTCTATACGATCAAGCAAAATTTTACTACTTTTTGCTGTATCTATAGTGTACCAAAACTTGAACTTTTTGTGCGCATGTTCTAGGAAACAGGGCGCTATCATTTATCCCAAAGGTCTGTTATTTTCGAATTATTTGTCGAATGTGGTTTCGAAGAATTCGTGGTCAAATTCTATTCTATCCTGCCGGCCGGCCGTCCGTTGCTACGATAACTTTCGAACAGAAAGAGATGGCGACTTGAAATTTCCAGGGTTGTTACGCATCAGTATGCGACGGTAAATCACGTTAATTGACATAATAAGCCAAATGGTTTTGGGGTAATACTCATCTGAACCTTTATTGTTATTTCTTCAATAACTCAAAAAATACAGATCCGATTGAATTGAAACTTGGGAATTAGTTGTAGAAAGCTGACGCGCAAATTTTAGCGAAATTTCGAGTGCATAGTATTCCTAAAAAAATATGTTATATTATAATATTAAAATTTTTCCTCAAAAAAAAAGCACTGACGTGAAGTCAATAATCTTTGGCGCGCGTGTTCACGGTGGCTAATTTGAATTGAATGATGAGTACTTCAAGCCCAGTGGATAGAGCGAGCCGAAGATCTACCCAAAGGATAGTGGACATCATTCACTGTCGGTTCAAAAATTAACAGTGCTGTATCTAGGCTGCCATCAGGATAGAGTAACAAAGTTGGAAAAGAACACAACTGACTCTCCTTAGTCGCACAAGCTCCTGGAAGATTTGGGAGGGTCAGTATAATCCTAATCATGTTTATAGCACGCGCGCCAAAGCAGATTGACTTTTTACACTTTTTCTCTCACTTTGTTACTCTATCCTGATGGTAGCTTAGATACAGCACTACTAATTTTTGAACCGACAGTGAATGGTGTCCACTATCCTTTGGGTAGATCTTTGGCTCGCTCTATCCACTGAGCTTGAAGTACTCATCATTCAATTCAAATTAGCCACCGTGAACACGCGCGCCAAAGAGTACTGACTTCAAGTCAGAGCTTTTTTTTTTTTTCAAGTTCCTTTAACAAATATAGCTATCAATACAGTTTGGCTGTTAGCTTTACCGTAGATCTAAAAAAATTGCGGTTGTGGGACCTCCGTTAGGAACGCAATTGCCTCTTCTCCAAATCCGAACGTATTTTAATATAGATCTACCGAATATATTTTTTATATTTTCGCCTCAGGGCTACCATACAGACATTTCAACTCGGAAACAACGCTATTTCACCCAAAGTGACTTGTGTCCGTGCACTGAATTGACATGAATATTCTTTTAAAACCTCACAATATCGGCTCATTAATCCGAACATAACCCAAACAACCCAAAACCATTCACTTCTCGTCTGCGCATGCGCAATATACTCGTGGCTGCAAGTCCTCCCAAAATTACACACCTCACAAAAACTCCGATTCTCCAACACTAGTGGTTGAGGAGATATCGTTTCTTGAATCCACGCATGCGCAGACCCTCATCAAGGGATTCTATAGAGGAATAGCATCCGCCACCCCAAAACCCCAATCCTCTCTGACGAAAGCACCAGCAGTTGAATCACTGATGGTCTGCTCATGCGCATAACGAAAAATGCCCGTAAGGGGTAACATCAATTTCGAAATTAGCCCCAGGGCCACGGTACGGACACTTTAACTCGGAAACAACGCTACATTCCCCAAACTGACTTGTTCTTGCTCTGAATTGCCATGAATATTCTTTCAAAACCTCATAATATCGGCTCAGCACTCTCAACATAACCCATACAACCCAAAAACAGTCACTTCTCTTCTACGCATGCGCAATCTACTTGCGGCTGCAAGTCCTCCCAAAATCACATACCTTACCAAAAACTCCGATTCTCCAACACTAGTGGTTCAGGAGATATTGCATCTTTAATCCACGCATGCGCAGACCCTCACCAGTGGATTCTATGGAGGAATAGCATCCACCACCCCAAAATCCCAATCCTCTCTGACGAAAACACCAGCAGTTAAATCACTGATGGTCTGCTCATGCGCATAACGAAAAATGCCCGCACGGGGTAACATCGATTTCAAAATAAGCGCCAGGGCCACGGTACGAACACTTCAATTTGGAAACAACGCTACATCCCCCAAACTGAATTGTCCATGCACTGAATTGCCGTGAATATTCTTTTAAAACCTCACAAATTTGGCTCAGCACTGCCGACATAACCCATACAGCCCAAAAACGGTCACTTCTCTTCTGCGCATGCGCAATCTACTTGCGGCTGAAAGTCCTCCCAAAATCACACGCCTTACAAAAAACTCCGATTATCCAACACCAGTGGTTCAGGAGATATCGCATCTTTAATCCACGCATGCGCAGACCCTTACCAGGGGATTCTATGAAGGAATAACATCCGTCACCCCAAAACCCCAATCTTCTCTGACGAAAACACCAGCAGTTACATCACTGATCACTTATGCTCATGCGCATAACGAAAAATGCCCGTAACGGGGTAACATCAATTTCAAAATTAGCCCCAGGGCCACGGTACGGATACTTCAACTCGGAAACAACGCTACATCCCCCAAACTGACTTGTCCTTGCACTGAATTGCAATGAATATTCTTTTGAAACCAAGCAATATCGGCTCAGCACTCCCAACGTAACCCATACAACCCAAAAACAGTCAATTCTCTTCTGTGCATGCGCAATCTACTTGCGGCTAAAAGTCCTCTCAAAATCACTCCGATTCACCAACACTAGTGGTTCGGGAGATATCGCATCTTTAATCTACGCATGCGCAGACCCTCATCAGGGATCTGGATTTTATGGAGGAATAGCATCCGCTACCCCAAAACCCCAATCCTCTCTGACGAAAACTACAGCAGTTAAATGACTTTTATCTGCGCATGCGCACAACGAAAAAGGCCCGGAAAGGGCAGCATGAACCTAAAAAAATAGGTTTCGGCATTTTAAGCAAAGTATTCCGCAAAATTGTAGTAATTTTTTGATTTTTTTCATGTCACGTGATCTTCACGAAATTTTGCAAAAGTGTTTGCATTGGTCTTGTGCATCTAACTACTGAGTTTCAATTTAATCAGATCAGTATTTTTCGAGTTATCGTGAAAACAAAATTTGAAAATTTTTGAATTTTTTTTTTGCCACTTTAGGGCCGTCCGGTCATAACAAAACTTCGCAGGCATATAAAGGTCATGATTCTACAATTTGATGCCAAATTTCAGAAAGATCGAGTGATCGGTTCCGGAAATATTCATAAAAAACGTTTGGACTAAAAACGGCCTTAACTCCGAAACCGCTCGGTGGATTTCGCCCGTTAACGAACTTGTCCGAGATATTTACGCTACAAAACTACCCTGCAAATTTCAACGCTCTAAGTCGTTCCGTTCGAGAGTTATCGTGCTAACGGCCGGCCGGTCGGCCGGACCGGACAGACAGAATTGAATTTTACCTCGAATTCTTCATCAGGGAGTCGAACCCAATCGTTTGAGACCATTTTCGAAAAAAAATTCGAAAAATACAGACATTGTGACGAAATGATAGCACGCTGTTCCTTGCGGAACACGCGCGCAAAAATTATATATTTCAGAATGTATTTGCCAGATTCCGCTGACATTCCACACAAAACCTTCAAGCGGAATTTTATTTTCCCAATATTTTCAAAAATACGCTAGATCGAATTGAAATCTATAGTACTCGGTTGAAAGAAGTCGGCTTGAAGGTGCATGCAGTATTTTTGTGAGGTTCTGTTAGGTGTAGTAGGAAGGTTATAGCCCGCAGGTAAAGCAATGGAATATATGAGGAGTAACTTTTCAAGACGCATTATGTCCAATTTGGGCGAAATTGAGTTTGAAGCGGATTCAGAAATGATTTCTATTGCTCTATAGCCCTATGTAAACAAAATCTTCCAAATGGCATTATGTTCCTGTGTAATTCAAATCCAAAGTTTGTAAGCCGCATCGCCATGAATTATGTTCACGTTTGTATTTTTAAAACAAATTAAATGTAACTAAAAATTTTTTTTTATCGATTTGCTCATGTTAATTAGGTTCCAAGCCAACACTTACTGTGCAGACTGTTTTCTCTAAATTTATGAAAAATCGCAACAAACAGCATTATTTTCAATTTCAACCACATCAAAACGCATTGGGATGAATCAAAACGCATGAAGTCCAAACGTTTTTTACATTTTCTGTGTATATCTAATCAATATTGATTTAAATGAGATTAGTTATTACCTTTAGATGTGAACTTCTATCAAACAAACTCGACATACTCAAATTATAAGCCAGGGTGGAAGAAAAAATCGTTTTTCGTTGATTCCCAATAAAATGGTTTTTGGACTTAATGCGTTTTGAAAAGTTGCACCTCATATGCAAATCAGTACAATATGATCCGATAAGTGAGCAAAATTTATTATTGCTTACTTGATTTGGTATAGTCCAATTCTGTACAGGTAGCTACTTTAATCTAGGATGTTCATGAAACATAATGTGCTGTTAGTGATATAAATAGATAAACTGATAATCGTTGCATGATATAGATGTCTGATATTGAAAAAATCCTGGTACTACAGATATGAAATAGAAAAACAATAGTTTCATTATCAGAAAAGTGATTCGATTCAATTTTTTGCTGTATGCAAAGTACGAATAAATATATGTATATTGTATATACAAGGCCGTTTTAAACTATGCTGGGGCCCTTGGGCACACAATAATTTGGGGCCCTTTTGGAAAGTAAAGAAAGCGAATTATACATTTTTCTACCTCGATAACTCTTGAACGGAATGAGCAAGACAGTTGAAATTTTCAGAGTTGGTTTTGGATATAAATATCTCGGTTAGGTTTGTTATTGGGCAGAATCGTTGGTTTAGGAGTAACGAAAATAAAAAAATTTACATTAAAAATTTCAAATAATTATTTTTTTTTAAGATGCAGTTTCATCATAAGAATCCACTGATATCATTCTCAACTCTAACAAACTAATACTTTCGGAGATATGATTTTTCAATATTTATGATGCAGTCAAAGTTTGACTAATTACTCACTAGTACTTTGACAAGATCGCCAGAGCTACTGTCCAAAGAGCTTTCCCACTTATTCCGCATATGTTCTGGGGAACATCACCGTTGTCACGATAACTTGAGAACGGCAAGAGATAGCGACTTGAAATTTTCAAGGTAGATGGCGCATCCCAATATGACGGACAAGTTCATTAATTTGCATAATCGGCCGAATGGTTTCCGAGTAAGAATTTTGTTTTCAACCAGTACAAATCCGATCGAATTGACACTTGGTAAGTGGTTGTAGAATACAAACCTAAGGAGGTTTGGGAGATTTTGTGAGAATCGTATTACTAGAAAATTTTAAAAAAAATATTAAAAAATATTATTTATGTCACGATAACCTGAGAACGGAAAGAGATAGCGACTTGAAGGTTTCAGGTTGGGTTGTGCATCTGAATGCAACACTTCAGTTTGCTTATAGGCATAATCGGCTAAACGGTTTTGGAGTTATACCCATCTGAAATTTGGTTATTATTCCCTAAATAAATAAAAATACAAAACCGATCCAATTCAAATACGGTTATTAGTTGTTGAATGACAACGCAAAAATTCTTGCGAAATTTCGTGAGGATGGTATCACTAGAAAATTTTTAAAAAATCATTGAAAAAAATTCAATATATCCGAAACTATTCGTCCTACATCGCTGAAATTTTGCGAAAGCCTTCAAAACTTAACTTTTCTGCCATGTTCCAAGTTCGAACACGATCGGATCTATATTGTTGGAGATCCGAGTAGCTTTTTGTGAGATCAGTAGCTGGATGGGTGAGCGTTGCCTCGACAACTCTCGAACGAAAGGAGATAGGGATTTGCAATTTTTAGGATAGGTTGCACATCTGAATGGAAGAGTTATGTTCGCTGTTGGCCATAATCGGCACAACGGTTTCGGAGTTATACCCATCTGGAATATTATTTCATCAATAACTCAAAAAATATAGACTCGATCGAATTGAAGCTTGGTAACTAGTTGTAGAATATCGACATAAAGACGTGTGTAGAATTTTGTGAGAAAAGTACCCCTGGAAAATTTTTAAAATTTACGAAAAATAAAAATTGGTTCAAGTACTGACGTGAAGACAGGAGTTTTTTTTGTGTATTTTCAATTGTCTCTTAATCGAATTTAACTGTATATCCAATACAAGAGAATGGACCATAGAACATACTCGCAAAAGCTCCTGACTTCACGTCAGTGCTTGAACCAAGTTTTTTGACTTATATTGAGCCAAATACAAGCCAAGTTTAGTCTTATATATGACTTTTTTTGTCTCAAGTCGATCCTAACTAAGCTGATTAAGTCAAAATCAAGTCAAATGTTAGGGACATTTTATACTTCAAAAAGAAAATAGGCAAAGTTTGACTTGATTTCGTCTCTTAATCTGGTTAAATAAACATAAGTTTGATTTAAATTTTAAGACCAAAGTGAATTTAATTTTCGACTCGGGTGCTTACTGTTAATGTTCCCGACAAAAATGTTTTTAGAATAAATGTGAGAGAAATTGTCTTTTTTTCAGGGCCCCCCTAAGGATGGGGGCCCTGGGCACGGGCCCCGTGTGCCCTTATGGTAAAGACGGTATTGTGTATATAAATATTGGTACGCCATATACCGTACACTTCTGTTTTGATTTATTACTTTCTCAAATAATAAACATCTGTACCGGTGTAGCAAATAATCTACGACCAGTAGTTCAACGGGCCTACAATTTGCCGGTTGCAGAGTACCTCGAGTTCCATATTTTTTCGAAAAAGTGATGGTGAAATTCTGAAAAATTTGTATTTTATTTTTGCGCGCTTGTTATGTGGAACATCGCGTTATCATTTTGCCCAAATGTCTGTAATGATCAATTTTTTGCCGAAAATGGTCTCAAGTGATTAGGTTCGACTCTGCCATGAAGAATTCAAGGTCAAATTTGATTATATCCAGCCGTTGTCAGGATAAAGATAGCAAATTGAAATATTCAGGGTAGGTGGTGCTTCCTAATGCGACGGACAAGTTCGTTAATACGCTTAATCGGCCAACGGTTTCCGAGTACGGTACTCATTTTTTTCCAATACAAATCCGATCAAATTGAAGCTTGGTAACAAGTCGTAGAATACCGACATTAGGACTTCTGTGAAATTCTGTGTGGATCGTATCACCAGAAAATTAAAAACAACTGTTTGAAAAATATTATTTATCTCAAGATTACTTGCGAAAGGAGTGAGATAGCGACTTGATATTTTTTTGGGTAGGTTGAGCTTCCGAATGCAAAATTTGAGATTATTAATAGGCATAACCGGCCAAATGGTTTCGGACTTATACCTATCTGAAATTTTGTTGTTATTTCCTCAATAACTCAAAAAATACTAATCCTATTCAATTCAAGCATGGTAATCAGTTGTAGAATGCTGACGCGCAAATTATTGAGAAATTTCGTGAGGATCGTATCACTTAATTTGAAAAAAATTATTGAAAATCGTTGGAAAAAAGTCTCCTAATCTATCCGTCCGAAATCGATGAAATTTTGCGAGAGCCTTCAAAACTTAATTGTACAGCCAAGTTCCAAGTTTGAAAACGATCGGATTCATATTGTTGGAGATAAAAGCAGCCTTGGGTAAGTTCAGTAGCTGGATGGGTGACCGTTGCCACGATAACTTTCGAACGGAAAGATATAGCGGCATGCAATTTTCAGGGTTGCTTATCCAAATGGGACACTTAAGTTTGTTGTTGGGCATAATCGGCCCAACGGTTTTGGAGTTTTACCCATCTGGAATATCATTTTCTCGATACCTCAAAAAATACTAATCCTTTCGAATTGAAACTTGGTAAATAGTTGTGGAATACCGACATAGTATAGTATAGAATGTGAAATTTCGTGAGGATCGTATAACTAGTAAGTTTTTTGAAAATTATGAAAAAATATTATTTATCTCACGATAACTTTTTTCAGGGTAGGTTGCGCATCCGGGTATTTGAGTTCGTTAATAGGCATAATCAGCAAAATGGTTTTGGAGATATACACATCTTTTGGTTGTTATTTCTTCTATAACTCACAATATACAAATCCCATCCAATTAAAACTTTGTAATTGCTTGAAGAACGTCGAGGCCCAAATAATCTCCAGATTTCGTTAATATCGCATCCTGAGATTACTTGAGAAGAATGTTTTTGCGCGTATGTTCTGGGGAACATCGTGTTATCATTTTGCCTAAATGTCTGTAATTTTCGATTTTTTTGCCGAAAATGGTCTCAAACGATTGGGTTCCACTCCCTGATCAAGAATTCGAGCTCAAATTTAATTATGTCCGGCCGTCCGTTACCACGATAACTTGAGAATGAAAAGAGATAGCAACTTGAAATTTTCAGGGTAGGTGGCGCATCCTAATACGACGGACAAGTTCGTTAATGGGCATAATCGGCCCAAAGGTTTCCGAGTAATAATTTTGTTTTCAACCAATACAAGTCCAATCGAATTGAAATTATCAAAAAATATTATTTATGCCACGATAACCTGCGAAACGGAAATAGATAGCGATTTGAAATTTTCGGGTAAGGTTGTACATCTGAATGGGACATTTGAGTTTTTTGATACGCATAATCGGCCAAACGGTTTTGGTGTTATACCCATCTGAAATTTGATCCAATTCAAACATGCTCATCAGTTGTAGAATGCCAACGCGAAATATCTTGCAAAATTTCGAGAGGATCATATGACTCAAAATTTTTTAAAAATCATTGAAAAAAATTCTATATATTTGAAACTATTCGTCCACCATTGCTGAAATTTTGCGAGAGCCTTCAAAACCTTACTCTACTACCATTTTCCAAGTTTGAACACGATCGGATCTACATCTCCATCACCCTACTATTAATTTTGTTGTTAGGTTAGTAAAATTACACTTTCCTGCAGGTAGAGATATTTACATTCCCGATTTCAAGAATGCTCCATACACACGTATAAATGCTGAATTAAATGCTGTTAACTGGACACTTGGGGAATTACCCAATTGTGCCGACATTGATGCCAATGTTGAACATTTCTATAGTATAATTGCTTCGATAATAGCTGATTACGTTCTTACGAAGAAAATTTGTAATAAATTTCCTATATTCTTCAGTGAAAAAACTAAAAAAGTTGTATTAGAAAAGAATAAACTTCATAAAATGTGGAAGCGAAGTAATAATGATACTTTTTATAATCTGTTTTCCGATCTGAGAAAACAGTCGAAAGTACTTATCGATACTGATTTTAAGAAATACGTAGATAATCTTGAAAATTCACTACCAGGTAATCCCAAGTTGTTTTGGAGGTTCGCGTCATTGAAGAGGAGAGGAAAATCAATTCCTTGCCCAATAAAATATGGTGACATATCTGCCCATACAGAAACAGATATTGCAAATCTTTTCCGGCTTCATTTTGTGAATTCGTTTGAGGTCCCCCCGGAGGGTGGATCGGAACCGCCATATATCGTGGTAAATTCATCGCAAGGATTGAATAATGTTGTCATCACAGCAGAGGAGGTCAGGAACTGCATAAAGAATATAGATTCCACGAAGGGATCAGGTCCCGATGGAATTTCACCTTATTTTATAAAAAGATGTATCAACTCACTATCACTTCCGCTGACCTTGCTTTTTAATCAGTCCCTTGCCGCTGGACATTTTCCTGCTAAGTGGAAGATCTCCTCTATAACACCTATTTTCAAAAATGGGTTCAAGCCCTGTGGACAGGAGCTTTCTGGCGCTCTAGTTCAAACAGACAAATTATATCTCCGAAAGTATCGGTTTCTCAGAGTTGGGAATTATATCAATGTATTCATATGATAGAACTGCATCCTAAAGGAAATTCAATTCAAATAATAGTTTATTTATCAAGATTAAATGAGCAATCATGAGAATGAGAAAAGCACCATGGAAGAAATCAAATTAAATCTGGCCAATTTTGCCCAATAACGAACTTAACCGAGATATTCATCTCCCTAAACTACTCTGAAAATTTCAACTACCTACCTCATTCCGTTCGAGAGTTATATCTATGTCTATGGATGAAAAGCAGTCTCACTACTCTCAGATCTCTTACTTCATGTTCAGTTCCGAAATGTAAGAATTTTCTGAGAAAAACTAATTTCGGAGCAAACAACTGAGATTTTTCTCACTTCGCTCACAATTCTTCGATTGATTAGATAATCTGTCAGGAACATCATTTGACATTATGACAATTCATATTCATACATAGAATAATATCATTCTGTGAACGTTGAAATACGATTTATTATTGAAATTTTGAAAAATCATATCTCCGAAAGTATTAGCTTGTTAGAGTTAAAAATGATATGAATGGATTCTTATGATAAAACCTCTTATTAAAAAAAATTTAATTTGGAATTTGTTTCGTAAAAAAAAAATTTTTTTTTTGTTACTCCGAAACCATCTGTCCGATTTTGCCCAATAACGAACTTAGCCGAGATATTTATCCCCCAAACCTACTCTGAAAATTTCAACTCTCTAGCTCATTCCGTTCGAGAGTTATCGTGCCTACGGCCGGACGGCCGGACCGGCCGGACAGAATGAATTTCGACCACGGATTCTTGATCAGTGAGTCGAACCAAATCGTTTAAGACCATTTTCATCGAAATATTCGAAAATTACAGACATTTGGGCAAATTGATAAGCACTCAGTTCCGAGGAACTAGAGCGCCAAAAAGAAATCACATATCGAGATAACAAAATTCAACAACTCGAAAAAAGGATAAACATGCTATCAAAAACAGATGAATCACGTCGGGTTCAAATTAAACCAGGTGTGCTGAAAAATAATGAAAATGTAACAGCTGATCTTAAGTATGTAGAATCCCCAGTAACTGGTCATCCAAATAAAATTGTTGACCACTACCGTAATGGGAATTTAGTACAAACGAAATCTAATAGTACAATACAGAATAAGAAATTGGCGGAACTTGAAAAAATTGGTTCAAGCCCTGTGGACAGGAGCTATTGGGCGCATGTTCATCTTCCTTGTGGCCCGTACTGACCAGTAAAGAAAAAAAGCAGTATCATGTTGAATACCTTAATATTATTGAGATTATTATATAATAATCGATGAAAATACTGAGAGAGACCCAGGAAATTTGACACATTTTGTCTTATATCTCCAGAAATTGAAATCGTATAGAGCCAAAATTTTGCACAATGTTGCAAAATACTACAATTGACGTTAGTACAAGTTTTTGTTGCAATCTGATGAATAGTTCACGAAAAAAAAATTTTTTTTTCGAAAAAATTAAAAGAAATATTTTTTTAAAAGTTACCAACATTTCGATCATAACAGAATTTTGCCAAAAGTTGCGCGTTTATATCCTCGAACTGACTACCAAGTTTCGATTCAACATCTTCTTTAGTTCCTGAAATATCAGGGAAATAACCTCAAAATTTGAAATGTCTATAACTCCTAAACCGTCCGGCCGATTTTGCCCGTTAACGAACTTAACCGTCGCATTTTGATCAGAAACCTACCCTGAAAGTTTGAAGTCGATAGGACCTTCGGTGCTCCTGTTATCGTGCCTAGGGCCGGAAGGCCGGCCGGCCGGCCGGACGGCACCCTAAAATCTGACACCGCATTCGTGATCAGGGAGTCCGAATTAGTCTATTAGCCAATTTTCAGCTCGAAATTCGAAAATTACAGACATTTGGACGAAATGATAGGACGATGTTCCCCTAGAACATACGCCCAAAAATACAGAGAGACAAAATGTCCGAAATAGTGAATCTTACAAATTTCAAGGATCAAAAAGAAATTCCAAATACTGTTGAAGCTAGCAATAAGACAGAAGTGGCAGTTAATGATGAAAATGATTGGCAACTCGTTCGTAAAAGACACTCAAGAAAGTTAGTACCCTCAAGATTAGGAACGTTCAAAAATACTGAGAACACTACGGGTTTCTTGGGTGAAGAAAGAAAGGCTTGGTTTTTCATTAATCGTATCAAAAGTAATGTAACCGAGGAAAATGTAGAAAAATATATAAGGTCAAAAAATGGTTTTGAAAGGGAAATAATAGAAGTTCAAGAATTGAAATTTGAAAGAAAGAAGGGTGACCTTAAAAGTTTTCTGGTTAAGACCCCGTTTAATAGAAAGGATGAAATGTACAAGCCTGAATTTTGGCCAGAGAATGTTGGAATTAAAAGGTTCAATTTCCAGGTATACAAAAAGAACTGCCCACCTGGCACTTTTTTAGGGGGTGCAGACAAATAAACCAAAGTATATTGAATATTAAAAAGAATGTAGAAATTTGTAGACCTTTACAAGTTGATACCAATCAGGGAAATATATGTAAGGATAATTTTGGTATAATTCACCATAATGTACAATCAATGGGAAACAGCATTGACCCCCTTCAACACCTTCTCTTCGATCACCGAGACTGTACCATCTTGTGCATCACTGAACACTGGAAAACCGAAGGTGAGCTGGTAACGAAAATAAATGAATACAATTTAGTTTCGTCAGTATGCAGGGAGAAAAATAAGCATGGTGGTGCTGCTATCTATGTAATTAAGGGTATCAAATGTAAAAGAAGGAAGAAACTCGAGAATCTATCAATACTAGGTCAATTTGAATGTGCAGCCAGTGAATGTTATTTGGGCAATCAATGTGCAATAGTGCTATCAATATATAGACCCTGTGGTGTCAATAGTTCAGTGGATATATTTCTTGAACAATTAGAGAAAGCTCTTGCTCTCACTCTTGACGAAAATAAATTGGTTATAATTGCCGGAGACTTCAACATAGATTTACTGGATGAATCTAATAACATAAGGTCAGAGTTTTTAACATTGTTGCGATCGTTTCAATTTCAACCGACAATAAATGAAGCAACTAGAATTACTTGTGATACAAGAAGCTGTATAGATAATATTGTTGTAAACTTTTCTGTAGATACAGCTGTTGTTCTTAGGACTGCTGTCTCAGATCATACAGGGCAAAAAATAACTTTTAAATTACCTTCAATGCCTAAAAATAATTCAAAGTACCGTAGAATATACAGCGAGGATGCACAAATTGCATTCAAACATGAAATGAGAGAGCAGGACTGGACGTCAGTCTTTCGTCAAAAAGATTATAATGTGGACGCACAATGGGAATGTTTCATGAAAATTTTCAATCTCATTTTCGAAAAGTATTTCCCTTTAAGGCTGACTCGTAGTAACAACAAAATGACGAATTATTACAATACACCTGAGGTCGTGGACAGTAAGAAAAGATTAGATGTTTTGTTGCTGCTAAAGACCCGGGATAAATATTTTAAATTGTTATATGATGAGGAAAAGTGTAAATATGATAATTTTTTAGCACAAGCTAGAGTTAATTACTATAATAACAAAATAAAATCTTCTGACAACAAAAATAAAGCCATGTGGTCCATATGTGGAGATATAAAGGGTAAAACCGCCCTGAACAGGGGTTGTGAACTTGAGGGAGACCCTATCGAGGTCGCTGAAAAATATAATGAATTTCTTTTAGAAAAGGTGCCCAAACTGTTAGTAGATCTTGATGAGGTGCCTTTCGCTTATAACCATCAATCGTTAGGACTGAAGCCAACTGATTCTGGGGAAATAGTAAAAATAGTTACGAAGATTAAAAATAAGTTTTCCAGCGGGGTCGATGGTGTTCCGATCAGTGTAATTAAAGTATTCATTGATGAGATTAAACATGTCTTGTCGTATATTATTGATAATTCTTTCAAATATGGATATTTTCCCAGTAGGTTGAAGTATGCTTTGATTAATCCTTTATATAAAAAAGGAGAAGTGACATCAATGAATAGTTACAGACCAATAAATCTTCTTTCTAGTTTTTCAAAGATATTTGAACATGCTTTTTGTGATAGGTTACTGTTGTTTCTGGGAGAATGTAATTTTTGGCGCTCTAGTTCCTCGGAACTGAGTGCTTATCAATTTGCCCAAATGTCTGTAATTTTCGAATATTTCGATGAAAATGGTCTTAAACGATTTGGTTCGACTCACTGATCAAGAATCCGTAGTCGAAATTCATTCTGTCCGGCCGTCCGGCCGGCCGTAGGCACGATAACTCTCGAACGGAATGAGCTAGAGAATTGAAATTTTCAGAGTAGGTTTGGGGGATAAATATCTCGGCTAAGTTCGTTATTGGGCTAAATCGGACAGATGGTTTCGGAGTAACAAAAAAAAAATTTTTTTTTACGAAACAAATTCCAAATCAAATTTTTTTCAATGAGCAGTTTTATCATAAGAATCCATTCATATCATTTTTAACTCTAACAAGCTAATACTTTCGGAGATATGATTTTTCAAAATTTCAATGTATATCGTATTTCACAGATTGATATAATTATTCTATGTATATTCTATGTATGAATTGTCATAAAGTCAACTTGACAGAAGGGAATATTGTAACTTCAAGAATATTGGGGTTGAAATACTCGTATTTTAGCGATGCAACGGGTACCTCACCCGAAAATGTTTGAAAATATTACGTAAATATTGAAAGCATAATTCTGTAGTTCGAGAGAGGAGAAAATTTGGTGAACGTAGATCACGAAATTTTTGATCGATTACAAGGTAATTTATTATTACTTATCTTCTTTTATACATTTTTTATGGAATACCTACTATTTGTAGGTATTTTAAACCTGTTTTGGGCAATCATACGAAACTTGTTTTTTTGGCTCTCTAGTTCCTCGGAACAGAGTGCTTATCAATTTGCCCAAGTGTCTGTAATTTTGGAATTTTTGGCTGAAAATGGTGTCAAATGATTTGGTTTGACTCACTGATCAAGAATCCGAGTGCGAAATCGATTCTGTCCGGCCGGCCGACCGGCCGTAGGCACGATAACTCTCGAAGGAAAGGAGTTAGCGGATTGAAAATTGCAAGGTGGTTTTGGAGCGTAAATATCTCGGACAAGTTCGTTAATGGGCGAAAACCATCAAGGGGTTTCGGAGTAATGGCCGATTTTAGTAAAAATATTTTTTATGAATATTTCCGAAACCGATCACTCGATCTATCTGAAATTTAGCAGCAAATTGTAGAATCATGACCTTTATACGCATGTGAAGTTTTGTATTGACCAGATTACCACAAAGTGTCAAAAAAAAAATTGAAAATGTGGTGCAGTTCTCATTCTCATGATTGCTCATTCAATCTTGAAAAATAAACTATTATTTGAATTGAATTTCCTTTATGATGCAGTTCTATCATATGAATACATTGATATAATTCCCAACTCTGAGAAACCAATACCAGATATAATTTGTCTGTTTGAACTAGAGCGCCAGAAAGCTCCTGTCCACAGGGCTTGAACCCATTTTTTTAGTAGTTCTCAACACGGATACTTGGAGGGTAGATCGACCCAGTCAGCACTATATCAATTTACTGAAGCAATAATTAAAATACTTGAGGAGGATAAATTAGGATTAGGAATATTTTTAGATCTAACAAGTGCTTATGATTGCCTTTTTAGGCATTTCTCTCAGTAAAGTTAGAAAATATTGGTGTAAGAGGTAGTGCTAAAGGCTGGATTGATTTATACCTTTCAGGTCGCCAACAAAGTGTCTGCATAAATAACAATGGGCGGGATTATAAATCTGCGTTTTCAGAATCAAAATTTGGTATACCACAGAGTAGTGTTTTAGGACCTGTTTTATTTATCGTGTTTATTAATGATCTATGTTCCCTTGAAAGAAGTTATTTTCAAGCGATAACATGTTTTGCAGATGACAGTAATATCATTATTGGAGACAACGAGTTTGAATCTCTAGAGAATAGAGCAAATTTAGCTTTCAAACAGGTAAAATCATGGTTCACTGCTAATAAATTAATCATTAATAATGAAAAGACAAATATTATTTTATTCAGTACTCAAAGATCAAATAAAAGTAAAGAGAACAATGTTGTTATTGATGGATCAAGTATTAAACTTGAAGAGTCAACAAAATTTTTAGGTGTTCACTTAGATCAATACTTGAAGTGGTCTACTCATATTGAGTATTTATCGGGAAAACTTTGTCAAATAGGGTATGGTATTCGTTTGTTGTCCAATTATTTGGAGGATAAATGTCTGAAGATAGTTTATTATGGTAACTTTGAATCAGTTTTAAGATATGGGATAATATGTTGGGGTAGAGGTTCAGAAAGTGTTTGTTATACAAAAGAGAGTGTTAAGAATAATATCTAAATTAAGGGTTAGAGATTCGTGTAGAGGTGTATTTAAAAGGAATGGTGTTTTAACAGTTTATGGCATTTATTTGTATGAATGTTTAATATTTTTATTTAAAAACAGGGATAGTTTTGCAATACATTTGGTAGATCATAAATATGAGACGAGAACTTTAAATTTCAATTACCCTAAGCATAGACTAACTTTAACGGAAAAACATCCTTCCTATATGTGCTTGAAAGTGTATAATAGATTACCTGATGAAATCAAGAGAATTAGCAATTTTAAGTTATTTAAAAGGAGAATAAAAAATCTTCTTATTAATTTAGAACCCTACTCTCTACTAGAGTATTTGAACTGATGGTTTGCTATACTTGGTGGGAGTGGGAGATATTTTTAGTTTCTATTTTGTTTTTCTTTTTTTGACACTATTGTGTTTTATGTCTGGCATAGTTGTAATGGATTTTGCTGTACACGATTCAGAATAAAGATTATTATTATTATTATTATTATTATTATTATTATTATTATTTTCTTTTGACCACTTAGATTATGCTAAGGTTTGTTTAATTTGTTTGAGTAGGTATCACCGAGTGCACACCGTGCACCTAGGGTGATACGTTTGTTTTGGTGACATATTCTGCCCTTTTCCGTCATAGTACTTTACGTACTATATGGGCTGTACCCAACAGTACTGCACGTTGCATCTGGAGGAGATTGTGTCTTCCAGGGACTTCTTTAATTTGGTCTGCTGTTGTTTTAGAGATGAGTCCCGTTGCGCCTATGATGATGGGGATAACTTTAGTTCTTAGGTTCCACATTCTCTGCAGTTCAATTTGTAGGTCCTTGTATTTCAGTTGTTTTTCGGCTTCTTTTATTGTTATATTATAGTCGGATGGAATTGACACGTCTATTAGGAGGCATTGTCTTTTCTGTTTGTCTTTCACCACCAGGTCTAGTTTGTTTGCGACAATTTTTCTGTCCGTGTGGATTTGAGTGTCCCACATGATGGTGACTTCAGCTGATTCAACTACAGGATCCGAGTTGTGCTCGTACCATTTATCGCTAACGTCTATATTGTATTTTTTGCAGATGTTCCAATGTAGTTGTTTTGCTACTGTGTTGTGTCTGTCTAGGTATGCTTTTTTGGCCAAGATGGGACAGCCTGATACAATGTGATGGATGGTTTCATTGAATGATCGACAAAGCCTGCATTTCTGGTCAGACCCGGTTTTCATGATTTTTGCTTTCATATAGTTTGTCGCGATGGCTTGGTCTTGACAGGCTGTTATTAGGGCTTCTGTTTCTGTCTTCAGATTTGGGTAGGATAACCACGCCCATGATCGTGTTTTGTTTATTGTTTCTTTCTCTGCCTCTTTTGGTAACTGTCCGTGCAATGGTTTTGACTTCCATTTTGTTATTCGTTCTTCCTTCATTTGCTGTTTCCATTGTTTTTTCATTTCTTTTACTTGTCTTGTTTCAGTTTTGTCAGGGTTGTAGTTTTCTATACTGTCTTCTTCGTTTTCACTCATTCGGACTTCATCTTCTTTCTTCTGGTTCTGCATGTGTCTAAATACCATTCCTAAGTATTTTTCTTGTTCTTTTAACTTCAGGTAGTTGACGAGCCCTCTTTTCGCTATGTTATAGGTGGATTCAATACTGACCAATCCTCGACCTCCTTCTTTTCTTGGAATGTATAGTCGATCGATGTCGGCTCGGGGATGGAGTGCGCCGTACATTGTCATGAGCTTTCTTGTCTGAGTGTCTAACTTTTTTATCTCAGCTTGTGTCCACTTGATGATATCCACGCTGTACTGGATAACTGGCACTGCTAGCGTTGTTATTGCCGTGATCTTGTTTTTGGCATTAAGTTCTGTCTTGAGGATTTCTCTCGTTCTTCGCAGGTATTCTGTTCTTATTTTGGTCTTCATTTTTTTATGTTGGATTCCATCATGTTCATCTATGCCCAGGTATCTGTAGGCGTCGGTTTGGTCAAGAGATTTAATCGTTGTTGATGTGTCTATTTCGATGTTCTGTTTTTCTAATAGTCTTCCTTTGATAAATGTTGCTTTCGCACACTTATCGAGACCAAATTCCATTCTGATGTCGTCACTGAAATTTTTTACTATTGCTAGTTGTTCGGTCAGTTCTTCGTCTGATTTTGCTACAAGTTTTAGGTCATCTACGTATAATAGGTGGTTAACTTTCTCTTTTTCATGTTTGCATTGATATCCCATAGTTGTGCTGTTTAGTCTGGAGCTGAGGGGGAAGAGTGCAATGCAGAACAGCAGCGGTGACATTGAATCCCCTTGGTAAATACCACTCTTTATATGAATGTTTTCAATGGTGATGTTAGTATTGTTGTTGCCGCTGGGGTGTGCTGTTTCACTAGGAATGTTGCTAGTGTTGTTGTTGTTGACATTTGGGGCTGCTGTCAGGTGCAAATCTGTTATCCAGTTTTTCATTGTTTTACTGATGAATGACAAGAGGGTAGGGGATGCTTTATAGATGTTAAGTGATTCAATAATCCAGGTGTGCGGAACCTTGTCGAAAGCTTTCCTGGAGTCGATCCATGCTAGTGACATGCCTTTCTTCCTTTCCTTACAGTACTTATTGAGTATATTACTCGTGATTAAGTGATCTTTACACCCATACGTGTTTTTCACACATCCTTTCTGTTCTGCTGGGAAAAGCTTGTTTTGTGCAAGATGGTAGTGCAGTCTCTCTGATAATATTTTTGTGAGCAGCTTGTAGACATTATTCAGACATGTCATTGGTCTATAGGACTTGGCCAGCTCAGTTGTTTGGTCTTTGGGAATCAGGTATGTTCTTCCTTTGGTGAGCCATTGAGGGATGTTTTGTTTCTCTTCCATCATTTCGTTGTACGCTTTCGTTATATTCTTGTGTGTTGCGTGTAGTTTCTTCAACCAGAAATTAGGTATTCCGTCGCCACCTGCTGCTTTCCAGTTGCCGGTTGTGCTTATTGCTACTTTTAACTCTTCTTCCGTGATTTTATTCCATTCCATTCTGCTTATGTTGGCTGTTCGTTCATATTCTTGCTGGATCCAAGGTGCTGTTGAGTTGTGGTTGTTGTCTTGTTCCCAGATGCCTTTCCAGTAGGTTTCTAATTCATGCTTAGTCGGTGTAGCTTTAACCTGATGTTTCTTTCCCATAATACCGTTGTAAAATTTCCCGGTGTAATCTGTGAATTGTTTATTCTGTTTGTATTGGGTTGATCTTTCTGTGTATCGTTTTATCCTGTATGTTTTTGCGGACACTTTTTGCTTTAGCTGCTCGACAACTTTTATGTGTTCCTTAAGGTTTCGTATCTGGTACTTCTCATACAATTCTCTCTTTTGTACCTCCATTATGTGGCTCAGCTTGAGCTGCAGGGACTCTTTCAGCTGTGAAAGATCTTTTCTGAGATTCTTTATTTTATTTTGAATTCTTTTTTTCCACGGTGGTTCTTCATTCCATGTATTTATGTTGGTTTTGTTTGATTCTGTTGCTGGGGATAGAGCTTTATCCTGTTTTGTTGCCGCTGTAGCATAAATGAGCTTGTTCAATTCTGTGATGCTGTTGTATTTTTCTGGTTGTTCCTTTAGGATCTCTTCGATCGCGCTGTTGCCCATCTTTATTAGCTCATTGGTTTTTAGATTTTCATTCAACTTCTTTAGAGCTTCTCTTTCCATTTTTCTTTCCGTGTTATTGTCCCCTAGAATCCTTTGCGTAATCTCCTCTATCATAGTTTTTGGGCGCATGTTCTAGGGGAACATCTTCCTATCATTTCGTCCAAATGTCTGTAATTTTCGAATTTCGAGCTGAAAATTGGCTAATAGACTAATTCGGACTCCCTGATCACGAATCCGGTGTCAGATTTTAGGGTGCCGTCCGGCCGGCCGGCCGGCTGTAGGCACGATAACAGGAGCACCGAAGGTCCTATCGACTTCAAACTTTCAGGGTAGGTTTCTGATCAAAATGCGACGGTTAAGTTCGTTAACGGGCAAAATCGGCCGGACGGTTTAGAAGTTATAGACATTTCAAATTTTGAGGTTATTTCTCTGATATTTCAGGAACTAAAGAAGATGTTGAATCGAAACTTGGTAGTCAGTTCGAGGATATAAACGCGCAACTTTTGGCAAAATTCTGTTATGATCGAAATGTTGGTAATTTTTAAAAAAATATTTCATTTAAATTTTTTCGAAAAAAAAATTTTTTTTTCGTGAACTATTCATCAGATTGCAACAAAAACTTGTACTAACGTCAATTGTAGTATTTTGCAACATTGTGCAAAATTTTGGCTCTATACGATTTCAATTTCTGGAGATATAAGACAAAATGTGTCAAATTTCCTGGGTCTCTCTCAGTATTTTCATCGATTATTCTATGAACTCTTTGAATTCCACCGAAAACAAATTCAAAGACATAAACATAAAGAATCAAGTCATAGTTTAGACGTCGAAAGAAGGACGATGTTGATCGACTTGAAAAGGTACCTATTTCAAGAAATGCAATAATGAAATGCTTAATTTATGGATATAATATTATCTAAGTATTGTTGGGATCGGGCAGTTGGAAAATTTTTTAATAAAAAAATTTGTACCGACGTTAAATCAAGCATTCTACACGAGTGTGCAAAATTTCAGTTCGATACGATCTCAATTCCAGAAGATATTGCTTAAAATTCACATTCCAGCGTGTTTTGGCGTTCTATGGTCACAGAAAATCGTCACAAAAATCTATTTACCTCATTTGACGGCTGTTTGTCAAATCAATTAATTCCAATAATTGATGTCAGATTTCCTACATACCAAGTTCAAACACATTTTATTATATGGAAAACACTTATTATGATCACGTTCTACAGGAATTGATACTAAATAGAAGCTAGATGAAGATTATTGTAATGGAAAATTTGTGTTCCAGAATAATATTAAGGTATTCAACATGATACTGCTTTTTTTCTTTACTGGTCAGTACGGGCCACAAGGAAGATGAACGTGCGCCCAATAGCTCCTGTCCACAGGGCTTGAACCAATTTTTATGTCTTTGTTTTCACAGTTCTCTGCGGTGTTTGGCGGAAATTCTGCTTCCATGGTTTCAGCGGAGGGGCGTAGCTCCGTTTCATCGTATTTCTCATTCATTGGTTCTTCATTATTGTTTATCTTGCCCTCGGGTTCTTCAAGAATAAGTGTTTTAACTTTTTTCTCTATTTCGTTAAGTTCGGTTGGAGATAGCTTATTATTGTTTAGGATGAATCTTCTCTGTGTTGCCATTGTGTTAGCATTTAGTTCATGTGTGGGGTTGGGATTTCTTTCTTTCCAGATCTTGAACGCTTCTTTAAGGTTAGCAGTTCCTGTTTTTTCCATAGTGTAGTAGTGGCAGAATATTATCTCTTTGTATTCATCAAGAGACCATTTTCTTCTAGATTTGTTTTTTTCATCCTTGTAATCTCGCGGAGGTTCGCTTCTTTCTTTAGGACAGAGTATTGGTTGTCTTGTTTTCTTCTGATGTATAGACTTGTCTTTGGTGTTGTTGATGGTATATTGGTTGGACTTGTCTTTAGTGTTGTTGATAGTTTCTTGGTTGGATTTCTCTTTGGTTTCGTTGGTATCATTATTTTCTATTAATAACTCATAATGTCCCTTCTGCAGATCTCCGGTGAAGAGGAGATTAATATTTCTTGAGTGTGATGTTTTGCTGATGGTTGTAGGGGTTTTCTTTGTGATATGTCGGCTGGTTTTTATGTTTTGTTCTTCAGCATATATCAGGAAATTTAGTTGGTGTATTTCTGACATCGCAAGAATTTCTATACTTGTGCCAAATGTCCCTGGTTGTCTCATTTGATAACAATAGCTTCTTTGATCGCTTGGGCCTTGCACTAGATAGTCTTTCAGGTCATTCCATTGTCTTCGTATGTAGGACACTACTTCCGCTCTTAGATCCATATGCCTGTCCTGAGTGTTATGAAGATACAGGCTCACTGACCGAAACAGGCAGTTTCCGTCTCCTACGATGCGCTGGATGTCGAATGTTTTCTCATTGGTTGCAGTTCTGGTTTGGTGTTGGGTGCTGGTGGATGATTGAGGACTTCGCATGATGACGACCTGGGGCGCCTCAAACCCCTTGCCGGACGCGACGTCAGGTGTTGCCACACTGACCCCGTTTACGTCATTTTTTTCCGAGGCTTTATAACATCTTTTCATCCTTACTCTTCATGGAGGTGCTGGATTTTGTTCCACGGCGGTTATTTTTAACGCTTTTAGGAAAGCTAACCACTAATCGAAGATGAAAGGACTAGTAGAGACCAAAGTTTTGGAGCAATCCACAGAGTGTGTATGATTTCATCAAAGTTGAATAGCTACATACCGCGGTTTCATCCTTATTAGGAATCATCAGTGGAGCACAATTCAACGCTGATGAAATCAACACTACGAAGTAACCGGTTTAAAGAAAACCAGCATTCACTTGTGAGTAGAATTTAGACACAAGTGACACCTGGAATTCAATCAACCAAGCTCCTCGCTGTGACTACCCAAAACTACAGATCTCTACGTATATTCTTTTCCCCTATGTGGTAATCAGCAAGTACTCGGATTCGAGTCTCATGCAGTTGACCACTGGGAAGCGAAAACGCCCAGGTTAATACGCAATGCGTAAAAGGAGCCATAAAAGAGAGAATAACGCTTTTAGGAAAGCTAACCACTAATCGAAGATGAAAGGACTAGTAGAGACCAAAGTTTTGGAGCAATCCACAGAGTGTGTATGATTTCATCAAAGTTGAATAGCTACATACCGCGGTTTCATCCTTATTAGGAATCATCAGTGGAGCACAATTCAACGCTGATGAAATCAACACTACGAAGTAACCGGTTTAAAGAAAACCAGCATTCACTTGTGAGTAGAATTTAGACACAAGTGACACCTGGAATTCAATCAACCAAGCTCCTCGCTGTGACTACCCAAAACTACAGATCTCTACGTATATTCTTTTCCCCTATGTGGTAATCAGCAAGTACTCGGATTCGAGTCTTATTTTTATTTAATAACGATTGGTTTCCGCAGATCTAAATTCGACTATTGTTTATATCTTAAAAACGAAAATAACTCACCTATTTCCCAAATAACACAGGATCTTGCTGGTATATTCTGCTAAGGTCCTCGAAATGTCCCAATGTTTGAAACTTTAGTACGATATGCTAGAGATGTTTCTTTTGGGACATCCCTTCAATGTTTTTGATAGGATGTTCTAGAAACATCCTTCTCAATATTTTTTCAACATTTTTTTTTGCATTTACTTATATTACTTGATAATCAATTCGGTTGAGCTGATTTGAAATTTGATACCGGTGTGAACCTAGCAGCCATTTTCTAGCAGCCAAATTCTTTCTAGCAGCCAAATGACCAGTGGCGTCGGTAATACTTCCAAATAAATAAATAATTCGTTTTCGTTAGGATATGCAATGAATTGATTGATGGGTACTTTTTATTCAACAGAATGGACCACTCAGAGCATATGGACTCCAAATTACACGACATTATACTAATATATACGTATGATGATGAAACCATCATGCAAAGAAGGATATTCTCATTAATGCAATTCAAAAATGTTTAGCCAGGCTGATATTTTGCACAGGCACTTCCTATAGGAAAGAGAAAAACCTGTCAAGAGCTAGTTGATGTGCAAGCCGTCTAAGGGGTAGTTCTCCCTTGTCGATTTCTCGAAAAATCACAAAATGGACCCCTAAAAAATATTTAGCCAGGTTGATATTGAGCACAGGCACTTCTTATAGATAAGAGAAAAACATATCAAGAGTTGGTTGATTTGCAAGCCGTCTAAGGCTGGTTTTCCTGTCACGCTGACGGTCGGCGCTGATGAGTCAATATGTATGTAGCTATAGGTAGCGTTTTCGAGTCACGCAGCGCTGACGGCCGTCAGCGCTGAGCTATATACGCGCACGTACGCGCCGGCGCGTCGGCGCCGCTGACTAGCTGGCGCCGACAAGCCTCCACATTCAGTGAGCCAGAGACAATAGCATCCTTCTATTTCTTTTTGTGGTCAGCGCGATACTAAAAGGATCCGAGCTGACCGATCAGCGCCGACCGTCAGCGCCGACCGTCAGCGTGACAGGAAAACCAGCCTAAGGGGTAGTTCTTCCTTGTCGATTTCTCGAAAAATCCCAAAATGGACCCCTTAAAAATATATAGCCAGGCTGATATTTGGCACAGGCACTTCCTACAGGTAAGAGAAAATCGTGTCAAGAGCTGGTTGATTTGCAAGCCGTCAAAGGGGTAGTTCTCCCCTGTCGGTTTCCTGAAAAATCCCAAAATGGACCTCTTAAAAATATTTAGCCAGGCTGATATTTGGCACAGGCACTTCCTACAGGTGAGAGAAAATCGTGTCAAGAGCTGGTTGATTTGCAAGCCGTCTAAGGGGTAGTTCTCACTTGTCGATTTCTCGAAAAATCCCAAAATGGAACCCTTAAAAATATTTAGCCGGGCACAGGCACTTCCTATAGGTAAGAGAAAAACATGTGGTTGATTTGCAAGCCGTCAAAGGGGTAGTACTCCCTTGTCGATTTCCTGAAAAATCCCAAAATGGCCCCTTAAAAATATTTAGCCAGGCTGATATTTGGCACAGGCATTTCCTACAGGTAAGAGAAAATCGTGTCAAGAGCTGGTTGATTTGCAAGCCGTCTAAGGGGTAGTTCACACTTGCCAACTTATCGAAAAATCCTAAAATGAACCCTCAAAAATATTTAGCCAGGCTGATATTTGGCACAGGCACTTCCTATAGGTAAGAGAAAAACCTGTCAAGAGCTGGTTGATTTGCAAGCCGTCTAAGGGGTAGTTCTCACTTGTCGATTTCTCGAAAAATCCCAAAATGGAACCCTTAAAAATATTTAGCCGGGCACAGGCACTTCCTATAGGTAAGAGAAAAACATGTGGTTGATTTGCAAGCCGTCAAAGGGGTAGTACTCCCTTGTCGATTTCCTGAAAAATCCCAAAATGGCCCCTTAAAAATATTTAGCCAGGCTGATATTTGGCACAGGCATTTCCTACAGGTAAGAGAAAATCGTGTCAAGAGCTGGTTGATTTGCAAGCCGTCTAAGGGGTAGTTCACACTTGCCGACTTATCGAAAAATCCCAAAATGAACCCCTCAAAAATATTTAGCCAGGCTGATATTTGGCACAGGCACTTCCTATAGGTAAGAGAAAAACATGTCAAGAGCTGGTTGATTTGCAAGCCGTCAAAGGGGTAGTTCTCCCTTGTCGATTTCCTGAAAAATCCCGAAATGGGCCCCTTAAAAATATTTAGCCAGGCTGATATTTGGCACAGGCACTTCCTATAGGTAAGAGAAAACCTGTCAAGAGCTGGTTGATTTGCAAGCCGTCTAAGGGGTAGTTCACACTTGCCGGCTTATTTAAAAATCCCAAAATGAACCCCTCACAAATATTTAGCTAGGCTGATATTTGACACAGTCACTTCCTATAGGTAAGAGAAAAACCTGTCAAGAGCTGGTTGATTTGCAAGCCGTCTAAGGGGTAGTTCTCCCTTGTCGATTTCCCGAAAAATCCCAAAATGGACCCCTTAAAAATATTTAGCCAGGCTGATATTTGGCACAGGCACTTGTATAGTTGAGAGAAAAACCTGTCAAGAGCTGGTTGATTTGCAAGCCGTCTAAGGGGTAGTTCTTCCTTGTCGATTTCCCGAAAAATCCCAAAATGGACCCCTTAAAAATATTTAGCCAGGCTGATATTTGGCACAGGCACTTCCTATAGGTAAGAGAAAAACATGTCAAGAGCTGATTTATTTGCAAGCCGTCAAAGGGGTAGTTCTCCCTTGTCGATTTCCTGAAAAATCCCAAAATTGGCCCCTTAAAAATATTTAGCCAGGCTGATATTTGGCACAGGCACTTCCTATAGGTAAGAGAAAAACCTGTCAAGAGCTGGTTGATTTGCAAGCCGTCTAAGGGGTAGTTCTCCCTTGTCGATTTCTCAAAAAATCCCAAAATGGACCCCTTAAAAATATTTAGCCAGGCTGATATTTGGCACAGGCAACACCTATAGGTAAGAGAAAAACATGTCAAGAGCTGGTTGATTGGCAAGCCGTCAAAGGGGTAGTTCTTCACTGTCGATTTCCTGAAAAATCCCAAAATGGACCCCTTAAAAATATTTAGCCAGGCTGATATTTGACACAGTCACTTCCTATAGGTAAGAGAAACACCTGTCAAGAGCTGGTTGATTTGCAAGCCGTCTAAGGGGTAGTTCTTCCTTGTCGATTTCCCGAAAAATCCCAAAATGGACCCCTTAAAAATATTTAGCCAGGCTGATATTTGGCACAGGCACTTCCTATAGTTGATAGAAAAACCTGTCAAGAGCTGGTTGATTTGCAAGCCGTCTAAGGGGCAGTTCTTCCTTGTCGATTTCCCGAAAAATCCCAAAATGGACCCCTTAAAAATATTTAGCCAGGCTGATATTTGGCACAGGCACTTCCTACAGGTAAGAGAAAATCGTGTCAAGAGCTGGTTGATTTGCAAGCTGTCTAAGGGGTAGTTCTCCCTTGTCGATTTCTCGAAAAATCCCAAATTGGAACCCTTAAAAATATTTAGCCAGGCAGATATTTGGCACAGGCACTTCCTATAGGTAAGAGAAAAACCTGTCAAGAGCTGGTTGATTTGCAAGCCGTCAAAGCCCTGTCGATTTCCTGAAAAATCCCAAAATGGACCCCTTAAAAATATTTAGCCAGGCTGATTTTTGACACAGTCACTTCCCATAGGTAAGACACTTATTCATCAGGCACTAAATTATCACCAGCTTCGTGACCAAACATGATGTACAAGGAATAGAAGAATACACACATTTGGTTGGAAATCAAATATAATATAATTGATAAACGACTCTTAAAAAAATGAACATATGATGAGTTAAATGTTACATTTTTCTCGGATCATTCCAAATTTACTGTAATATGACATAAGAAATATTTCAAATGTTTACACTAGCTAAAAAAAATATTCAAATTTATAGATTCACATAATAAAGCTGCTTTAGATATTGCCTATAAAAAAATAAAATACCTGAGGAATGTATGGATCAAAAAAATATATACCTACTCGTATCTCATAATATAACAACATAATTCTAATACAAATAATTACATAAGTACAATATACTCAAATTATAATGAGGTATTTTGTGCTACGAAGAAATGGAATGAAGGCTCAAACATTATTTATAAAGGGTGTTCCTAAATTGAACGTACAAACGAAAAGGGGAGATTCCTTAAGTGAGTTTAAGAAAAAAAAGTCCCATAAACATGGGGTCGCAAACGTTTCGTTTTCGAGATACAGAGTGTTGAAGTTTGAATTTTTTCAAGTTTTTTTCTCATACTATCTACACTTCACAAGATATTCAACTGAAATTTGACATAGATATTGCATTTGAGAGTTCTCACCACGTGACATGGCAATTTCGATAGAAGATCTACAGGGTGATATTTTTTCTGGAACACTGCCACCTGTTCTTCTGCAGAACTTTTTTTTGGTGAGCAACTGTTAATTTGAAAAAAATGTAAAAAGAAGCTTTGTTCTTATACTAAACTTTTCGGTCTCTTGTAGTTTTGTCGTATCTACCAACGATTTCGAGAAAAAAAATTTTGAACGATTCTCTCGAAATTCTCGTAACTATGATAGGATGGCCAGTTTGTAATCTGTGGTGAATGAATTCAGTGCCAGTTTTGACACATCAAATTATTGAACGTTTGTTTTTTTAAAAAGTGAAGGTGGTTGGATTTATGGCTATTTATTTTTTTGAATGTAGTTAGACTACTATTTTCATTACGATTTTTATGACTGTCACAACAATATTTGATCAGAAATTAGAACCTCTACACATTTCAATATCAAAACATGCAGAATTTCACGAATTCCGAAATGACTGATATGCATTTCATGTATGGTCTTGCAAATGGAAATGCAAGAGAAGCTAGGCGTCTTTACATGGAACGCTATCCCAATAGAGAGATACCAAATCATCGAATGTTCTCTGATATTCATAGGCGTCTTTCAGAAGCTGGATCTTTTTCCACGAAAAGAATTAATGCTGGGAGACCACGCAGTGTGAGAACACCACAACTCGAAGAGGCAGTTATGAACGAAATAGAACAACATCCAAGAACCAGTACAAGAAAAATTAGTGTACTTTTGAATGCAAGTCATCAAGTTGTTTGGCGGATCTTGCGGGATTCTCTGTTATATCCTTATCACATTCAGAGGGTGCAAGCTCTTCTGCCTCGAGATTTTCATCTGGTTAGTTTAGGTCAGTGGTACCTCAGTAGACTATTGATGAATCCTTATTATGATTGCCAAATTCTATTCACTGATGAAACCTGCTTCATCATCATCAGTCATGGCCCGCCAGATCCCCAGACTTAAATAGTTTAGATTTCTTTTTATGGGGCCACCTGAAATCTCTAGTATACTCGACACCCGTGAACACCGTAGAAGAACTGAGAAATCGTATAATAGGCGCATTTGATACAGTTAGGAATACTCCGGGAGTGATTGAAAGAGTTCGATCGTCTATGAGACGAAGAACAGAAGCTTGTATAAGAGTTGGGGGAGGACATTTTCAACATTTGCTGTAGTTCAGTCCTTTGCGGTTACTTAGTTTGCTTGTTATGATTTTTTTGTTAGTTTTACGTTTCTTGTTGTAATACATTTTTTGTGTTGATTATACGAGTTTATCCAATCTTTATGAATCATCGCTACAGATCAGGAAAATTTCCATAAAAACTGACACTGAATTCATTCACCACAGCTTACAAAGTGGCCTTCCCATCATAATTTGGATTTTCACGAGGATTTCGAGAGATTCATTCAAAATTTTTTTTCTCGAAATCGTTGGTAGATACGACAAAACTACAAGAGACCGAAAAGTTTAGTATAAGAACAAAGCTTCTTTTTACTTTTTTTCAAATTAACAGTTGCTCACCAAAAAAAAGTTCTGCAGAAGAACAGGTGGCAGTGTTCCAGAACAAATATCACCCTGTAGATCTTCTATCGAAATTGCCATGTCACGTGGTGAGAACTCTCAAATGTAATATCTATGCCAAATTTCAGTTGAATATCTTGTGAAGTGTAGATAGTATGAGAAAAAAACTTGAAAAAAATTCAAACTTCAACACTCTGTATCTCGAAAACGAAACGTTTGCGACTTCATGTTTATGGGACTTTTTTTTCTTGAACTCACTTAAGGAATCCCCCCTTTTCGTTTGTACGTTCAATTTAGGAACACCCTGTATATACTAGGTAATCGGTATATATTATAAACTAGGCAAATATCAACTTGAATTCAGAAAAACCTAGTAAAAATATTTTTAATAGAATTGTTAACGAAAGTCAGAAATCCATAAAAAAAATATTAGATAATAATAGAGTTGTTGACTCAGTCAGTAAAATATTTTCAGTTTTCCTATTTCACTTAGACAAAAACCCGTCATTAAACAACCTTATTAAGGTGATCGTGCACTGCAGTATTTATTGTCACAGTGACTCAACCGAAATATCTCAATTAATTCAATTCTATACTCGTCCACTGACAAAGAAGGTTTTTAGAACTTCAGTATACTCTGCAGAGGTCACAAATACCCTTTTTCAACTTCTCTGTGGAGGTATATCCTCGTTTGACTTCATCTGCCGTCAAAATACATTTTCGATGACATGAGCGGTGACACAACCTACAAGCGAAATCGTCTTCGCATCTAGGGCGTGCACAGTAAATGCAAAACAAAATTATTGGTGCACTTCTTCTCAGAAGTAACCATTTAAGCGAGTCTCTGAAATCATCAATATTTACGGGTCCCAGAAGATGTTCATTCCAAAGTAATTTGGAAAAGAAATATATAACATATACGCCACAATTGTAAGGATCTTTTTGAATAACGTGGGCCAAGAATTCCTTAGTCCATTGCTTACAATCTATGGCTTTTATTTCAAGAACTTCATTACTCTTTCGAAATAAAATATATGTTTTTTGTTTTCATCGCCCAATGGATCGATGAATGTAAATTTCTTCTCATCCATATTCAATTTTATCAAAATAAAATGGTTGTGTCGAGCTAAGGGTAAAATGATTTCTGTTTTTTCGATAGAAACATTTTGTATAAACGATTCGGCAAAATTATCACTACTGATAATTATTGTAGATATTTCTTATGAAAATATTTGAAATGTATCATTATTAAGTAAATTGAGACAATGATCTATAATGAAGCTGCTGAGGCATTGTTGCAGAAAGTGTATCAAAGTCTTCAATGAGAATCTCTCTTACAGCTAAACTGGGAGAATTGTTTAGTGAAACAACATAATTGCGAGCGTTCGTCAAAGGTGTATAGTAGTTGATATCAGATATCAATCCATTTGGTATAAATTCAATAGTTTTAGATGTTGTCCATTTTTTGTCCTCTATAGGTAAATTGGTATATTCTGGAGAAATTATGCTAGGCAGAAGGTAAAAATAATAAAAATATCTCAGTTTATTTACTATAGAATTCCAGAATGAAATTGATCTGAATACTCTTATAGTTTTTATCCCCTTAAAGGTATATATAACTAAATCACACCAACTACGATTCGAAATTTCTAATACTCCTTGAATTTGATAGTAATGGGGAAGTGTTGGACTAAGTTCATTTTGCTCTTTATTCAGAAAATTGAATTCATGTTCAAATGGATTGACATTTCTGGTGGAAAATGGGCATTTAATTTCAATGACACTATCATTGTCGACAAAGCCATCAGGAGATGCACCTAAGAATGGATATTGGGTATGTACTAACAAACCTATCGGAACAACATGTTTTTGCGTCTCCCGAATATACATATTTAAACATATTTAAATTTAAACACACGTCAATTGATGATATCATATAATCTGGATGTATAAAATATATGTAAAATATATATCTATGGGAGATGATAGCCCTTCTTAAGGGCCCTGTAGCGGGCTTCGAACATCTGAAGTTCTGAATAATCATCGCTTGGACGGTCAGACCTGGTTTTGAAAGAGACCCTCCTGGCCTTACGAGCAACATTTTTATTTTTGAATTCAAATATTGAAGGGATTTCAGGAGTGAATATCTTCGAAAACTAGCGGAGGCGATTCTTCTCCACGAGATCTCATTCGCCTACAGAGAAGTATTTTTGTGAGAGGAGACTTTTGAAAGGTTATGTATTATTTTTAATTTGTTCGTTTCCTCCTCTTGTCTTTTCATTTTTCAGGTTGAGTTTCGGGTACCTTGGAGAAACCTATCCGTTTTTTGACGAGGGAATCCACATTGAAGAAATATATCCCCATCAATATTTTTAAATTTCAGCAAATTTTGTAAACAATAGTTACAAATCACCACACTCACGGGGAGAAAGGGTTTTTTGCTGAGGTTTTTCCCTAAGCTCTTGTATCATACGTCGAATTGTATGGTACCCCGTTACACCAACCTCTGCTAACACATATACAGCTCTCAGTCAAAAGAATATATATACATATTTTTCGCTACTTCTTCGAATTGTACCCCATGAGAAATAGCTGGTGAGTGGATGTCGTTGTCATTTAATATAGTGTTAACAATATTTTTGTAGGAGTTTTCGTTTTTCACCTTACAAACTCGACCAAATAAAGAAGCAGTAACTCTAATTTTTCTATTTCGTCTCCAAAGAGCGCATAGTCTTTGTGTCTTTGTAGCTTCACTCAATTTATCTCGTTCTTCTTCAGTAATCTTCAAGGAAATTAGAAAATTCTCACATTTTGTTGCCAAATTTAGAATATTATCACATACATTATTTTCTGTCAGGGGTGATTCATCTTTTGTAGTCTCTTGGACATAATTCGAAGATGCGTAATTTTTCAAATATCTTGCATTGAAATGGGATTTACTACTTTTCTTTGGTTTTCGGCACCATTTTTCTTGAGACAGTTTTTCATCAGAATGATCATTGTCAACAGTTTTGGTAAGATTCTCAGCTGTTTTGGTTAGACGAGTTTTACCGAATTCCAAATCAGCTTCGACTTTCAGAGATAAAATGTCTTCCCTGAGTGCTCTGATAAAATGGGAACATCGAAGATTGCGTTCTGATTTCAGTTTGAAGTTTTTGATTTGATTGAAATAGTTTTCTACGGTAGAATTACTCAGAGGAGTTCCACCATCCAAAACCAAGCAACTCCATAGGGGACAGTACGGTAAATATTTAGTCAAAAGCAATTTCAAAAAATCTTCGTTATACATTTCGTTAAAAGTACCTACTTTTCTTCGGGAATCATCGGAACTTCGGTCATATTCAGAACGTATCTGTAAACCGTTTATAGAAAGGGCTGGACCTAAACTTAGCAGTTTCTTTTTCATCTTTAATATGTAAGTTATCATCTGATCCACTCTTACACAAGTCATCTGAATTGATCGGCAATTTGGAAGTTACTTTATGAAAGTATGTTCTTGCATGCTCTACTTCGGAGCTTTTATTTTTACTACTTAGTATTAGTGTAATATTCATCACAAACGTATCGAAATTTCTTATACTATCAATCATTATTGCAAACGCCATGATATCTTTGAAGCAGTTTTTCTGTATTTCAGAGCTACATACCGCATTGATATCTTTTGACATCATTTTCATCCAGTGTGCGCTACAACGGAAGAATTTGACAGATTATTTCCTGTTTCTAATATATTATAGCATTTATCCAAGTACTCCAAAAGAGTACACCTATTGAATGCCTTACACGCAGCATGTAAACTGGCAAATGAAAAATCGGTTACTAGTTTTGAGAATGAGGGCCAATAGTGGTTAGCCTCGCAACAATATCGGAAATCGTGAAATATTTTGAAAACTGCATTGGAATCATGCACTGATGAAATCATGCAAAAAACAGGGTATATTCTTTTGCTACTTTGAATTCTTACAACAGCTGTATAAAAATATATCTTATTCATTTTTTGAAACGGTTTTCGAAATGAATGGTCGGTAGAATATTATCGAGATATTGTCGTTTCAGTACCGACAATTGTTCTACGCTATAAATCTTAACATTGAATGGGATACATACTTCTTTAATGTATTCCGGGTGATCTAATTGCATTTTAATTACGTCGATCAGTTCATCTTTATCTCGATCAAGATGCGCAACAGCTTCCGACCTAATACGTCTTAGAGTACAGTCCGACTTGATATTTTGTAGATTTTTACCTTCCCGTAATATTTTGTTATCTGACTAAATAAGTTTCTTTTTTTTTACATTAAATGCATTTTCATTCAGAAGTTGTTTTTTGAAAATAGTCCTCTCACATCCTTTGATCGAATTAGTCAAATAAGTAGAATGAATATAGTCTCTAGAGGAACTATAAACAAAAACACTTCTGTCTGTTATAAATAAACAAATTTTGAATATTTTACATCCATAGTTATTATGTTTACATTTGGCAAATATCGTGTACTTATGCATTTCGTTATTTTGAAAAATTCACATATTTTATAATTATACAACATACGTTATTGACATATTTCCTAATATTGCTCTTTATTATGAAACTATAATATTTTTATTGAGTTTTCCATCTTTTATCATAAAATTCCATAACTTAGATTTAATTTGAAATGAACCTTCCAAATACGTACATACCTTTTTCTTCAGTACAACATTTTTCATACAGATTTTTTCCATGGCTTAATGTTTCGCATTCAAAGGCAGAATATGAGAAGGGTCTATTATATCGGATAAATTAATGAGTTCTTTAGGATCACTGAATTCACATGGAGTTATGTCATTTGTCACTGCTGAACAATTAGCACTAGGAACGTATCCATTACTCTTGGTACAATCCGAAGAAGTTGAAGTGGCATCACATTTTCCAGAACTTGTACAATATTTTTCCGGAACATCATTGACTTCGGCTGCTTCAACTTGATCACACTTTTTAATAGGGGTTGAGATATATTTCGTCTGAGAAGTATTAAATGAAAGGGATGATCAAAGCTATTTGAAACCTTTTCCTTCACTTCGATTTTTTTTTCCATGTCCATGTGGAAAGTGTCATTCAAAATTTGGGTTTTATCCGAAACGGGAATAGTAGGAATAGTTCCCAGAATCAAATTAACATTGCTTTCAGATACATTTGTCACAGATTCCAGTCTATTTGAGATTATTCTCAACTCTGTGTTAGACAGTTTCTTCCAAACATTGAAAATGTACTTACGATTTTTCGCAGAATTTTTTTTCTTGAAATCCTTGCACAAATCGTGATAAATAGATCCGGGATTTCTCCAACAAGGACATACTTCACAATAATTTCGGCCTCTTGACACCAGGAAAAATTTCAATTGTTCATTGATATTCCCAGAAAGGTCATAGTTTTCTTCGAAACGATTTCGGAAATGAATATCTCGCTTTATAATTCTAATAATTACACTTTTATATGCATACTTGGTATTCTTCAACACTTGTACGATTTCTGAGATAATTTCTTCATTAAAAGGTATTTGCTCTAATTTTGGAGAAGGAAAATACTTCTTCAAAACATTTGTAATTATATCGAACACAGACTTCATCGTTATATATTTCACTACCATCTTTTCTGGAGGTTTATGACTGATTAACACATTCGTTAACCAGGCATTTTTCATACGGGCTATACTTAAGAAATTAAGCAGTTTTGTTCCACACTGCTGTAAGCTTGCCTTTTTGAAAACCAATAAATTTGATTCATCGAACTGTGTCGCGATTGCTTATCTGAATATACATATATCTTAAAACAACGCCGATTATTTTTGAGCTAAGGCAAGCATAAAAGATGCTCGGCCCACGTTCGATACTTCAAAATAAACAGCCCAATAATATTGTATGAGTCCGTTCCATCGAAAATTTCAAAATTTTCGAGGTGAATAGTGAGTCTACCACCCGCAAAATAATTATTAAAATATTTGAAAATATACTCGGCAAAATAATCGCACTTGCATTCGTCCGCACTAGAAATCGTTCGTTTCCAGTAAAACTCTTTTCAACATATCTGTAATCTTCGATATGTATAGAATAATCAGAAAAAATTAAGGCATATATTCTCCACCACAAATTTTTGTTTTCAAATTTTCCCAGCAGATAAAATATTTCGATTTATCCGGAACCAAACCTCCTTTCTACCCCTTAGAAGGCTTGCAAATCAACCAACTCTTCATATGTTTTTCTCTTACTTGTAAGAAGTGCCTGTGCTTAATATCAGCCTGGCTAAATATTTTTTAAGCGGCCCATTTTGGGATTTTTCGGGAAATCGACAAGGGAGAACTGCCCCTTAGACGGCTTGCAAATCAACCAACTCTTGATATGTTTTTCTCTTTCTTGTAAGAAGTGCCTGTGCTTAATATCAGCCTGGCTAAATGTTTTTAAGCGTCCCGTTTTGGGATATTTCGGGAAATCGACAAGGGAGAACTACCCCTTTAGACGGCTCGCAAATCAACCAGCTCTTGGCAGGTTTTTCTCTCAACAATAGGAAGTGCCTGTGCCAAATATCAGCCTGGCTAAATATTTTTAAGGGGCCCATTTTGGGATTTTTCGATAAGTCGGCAAGTGTGAACTACCCCGTTAGACGGCCTGAAAATCAACCAACTCTTGATATGTTTTTCTCTTACCTGTAAGAAGTGCCGGTGCTTAATATCAGCCTGGCTAAATATTTTTAAGGGGCCCATTTTGGAATTTTTCGGGAAATCGACAAGGGGGAACTACCCCTTCGACGGCTTGCAAATCAACCGGCTCTTGACAGGTTTTTCTCTTACCTATAGGAAGTGCCTGTGTCAAATATCAGCCTGGCTAAATATTTTGAAGGGGTCCATTTTGGGATTTTTCGGGAAATCGACAAGGAAGAACTACCCCTTAGACGGCTTGCAAATCAACCAGCTCTTGACAGGTTTTTCTCTTACCTATAGGAAGTGCCTGTGTCAAATATCAGCCTGGCTAAATATTTTTGAGGGGTCCATTTTGGGATTTTTCGATAAGTCGGCAAGCGTGAACTACCCCTTAGACGGCCTGCAAATCAACCAACTCTTGATATGTTTTTCTCTTACCTATAAGAAGTGCCTGTGCTTAATATCAGCCTGGCTAAATATCTTTAGGGGATCCATTTTGGAATTTTCAGGGAAATCGACACGGGAGAACTACGCCTTAGATGGCTTGCAAATCAACCAGCTCTTGACAGGTTCTTCTCTTGCCTATAGGAAGTGCCTGAGCCAAATATCAGCCTGGCTAAATATTTTTGAGGGGTTCATTTTGGGATTTTTCGATAAGTCGGCAAGTGTGAACTACCCCTTAGACGGCCTGCAAATCAACCAACTCTTGATATCTTTTTCTCTTTCCTGTAAGAAGTGCCTGTGCTAAATATCAGCCTGGCTAAATAATTTTAAGGGGTCCATTTTGGGATTTTTCTGGAAATCGACAGGAGAGAACTACCCCTTTGACGGCTTGCAAATCAACCAGCTCTTGACATGTTTTTCTCTTACCTATAGGAAGTGCCTGTGCCAAATATCAGCCTGGCTAAATATTTTTAAGGGGTCCATTTTGGGATTTTTCGAAAAATCGACAAGGGAAAACTACCCCTTAGACTGCTGGCAAATCAACCAGCTCTTGACACGATTTTCTCTTACCTGTAGGAAGTGCCTGTGCCAAATATCAGCCTGGCTAAATATTTTTAAGGGGTCCATTTTGGGATTTTTCGAGATCTCGACAAGGAAGAACTACCCCTTAGACGGCTTGCAAATCAACCAACTCTTGATATGTTTTGCTCTTACCTATAAGAGGTGCCTGTGCTCAATATCAACCTGGCTAAATATTTTTTAGGGGTTCATTTTGTGATTTTTCGAGAAATCGACAAGGGAGAACTACCCCTTAGACGGCTTGCAAATCAACTAGCTCTTGACAGGTTTTTCTCTTTCCTATAGAAAGTGCCTGTGCAAAATATCAGCCTGGCTAAACATTTTCGAATTGCATTCATGAGAATATCCTTCTTTGCATGATGGTTTCATCATCATACGTATATATTAGTATAATGTCGAGTAATTTGGAGTCCATATGCTCTGAGTGGTCCATTCTGTTGAATAAAAAGTACCCATCAATCAATTCATTGCATATCCTAACGAAAACGAATTATTTATTTATTTGGAATTATTACCGACGCCACTGGTCATTTGGCTGCTAGAAAGAATTTGACTGCTAGAAAATGGCTGCTAGGTTCACACCGGTGGATTACTGGGGATGAATGTCTGTGGCCTGCTGTCACACGAGAAAAATTAAATATTTTGATAAAAAAAATGCGAGTTTAATTCTAGCTGGCCGTCACATAAAGTGAGAGCATTTAGGAATGCTACTTATGGTAAAGTAATCTTGAGCCACTCTTTATTATAATTATATCCGTATATTATGAATTTTTGTAGATGACTATGGAGTCGCAAGAATGAAGGCATCTAAAGCTGAGCATACCAGTGACTTAAATACTGATGAAGGGGATGATACTGCGATAACAGAAAAAAGGATTCGAAAAAAAATATTTTCTTCGTCAGAATCAGAAGACGAACAACCATTGATGAAAAAAAAAAAAGACCATTTACTTGCCACATCCTCCAATTTGGACAAATGCTGATTTGGACACAAAAGAAAATAACTTTAATAATAATCACGAAGGTAATTTTATTACTTGGTTGAAAATAATATTAAAAACTATTTTCATTTTTCTGTTTCAGATGTTACTGACTCGCAAGCAACCACTAGCTTCACCAGCAATCCATTAATACAGGTGCAGCCAACAAGTAGTCCTAGGACTCCTTTGCAGTTGATTAAAGATAATATGATTGAGTTTTCTGAGCCAGTTTCACAGTAATATGTGTCTAAATTCAATATATTTCAGATAAAACATCGAAAAGTTGTTGCTGCAATCAAAAATTATTGTATAATATACAATCTTTATTGATAGAAATTAATTCAAAAGTGGGTAGCTGCAACCACACAAATTTAAAAGTGGAACCAAATCATTTGAACATTTCGGAAAAATCTCAATTCGAATTTCCTATTTCAACAATGGAAAAGTTGAAGGTATTCAACGGTTATTTTCTGGGTTTTCTCTCCCAAACTCTGAAAAATATCTATAAAATAAAAATTAATTATTTTGTGATTTGCTTCTGCGTAAGAAACACAGGATATTTGTCAGAAGCAATCAATTGAACAATTTTGCCTAACAAACAACAACGAAACAACATCAACGAAGAAACAACTATAGCGTAACGTTTCGGAGTCTATATCAGACCCCTTCTTCAGACGCTCAACGAAAATCGAGAGAATTATTTTGTTGATAGTTATTTGCTGAAATTCAAGAATTGTCACATTGACAGTATTTAAAAATCATAGCTAACATAGTTTTACTTCGCATAGAAATTTCCAAGTTCCAACTCCTTTTTCAATAAATTTAGCCAAATATGGTCAATACCAATTGAGCAATTTGCAAAATTGCATTCTCTGTTCAATAAAATACAAGTTGACTCCTTAAGTTTTCTTTTCATAAAATCAGGTTCTGTCATTAGAATCTTTGTATTACTCCAATCCATCGTGTGATCTCCTTGGATTGTACATACATGTTCTGCTATTTTTGATTTCTGTATGTCTCTATTTCTCAAGTTATTCTTATGCTCTGACTTTCTTACTTCTAGTGGTCTTGATGTTTCTCCTGTGTATGATTTACCACAAATACAAGGAATATTATATACACAGTTTTTTGATTTTTGTTTTTCATTTATGGGTTTTGTTTTCGTTAATAAAGACCTAAGATCATTCTGTGTTTTGAAGACGGTTCTTATATTGAACTTAGAACCGATTCTTCTAATTTTTTCAGAAAGACCACGAACATAAGGGATCACATTCAACAGATTGGGTTGCTGTTCTTGTTGATTATTCTGTTGTACTTGTTGATTATTTTGTTGTTCTTGTTTATTTGTTTTTCTATCTAAATTCATGATACATGTATTTATGAATTGCCTCGGATATCCATTTTCTCCAAGAAATTTTTTGATTAAATCAATTTCATTATTTCGAATTTCAAGAGTAGAACAAATTATCATAAAGTGTTTTAATAACACCTCTTTTTACACTAAGCTGATGGTTTGAATAGAAATTTAAATATCTATTTGTATGTGTCTGCTTCCTGAAGACACTCGTTTCGAAATGGTTCGGATACTTAATTATCGAAACATCCAGGAAAGAAAGCTGATTATTTTTCTCTATTTCCAAAGTGAATTTTATTGTAGGTTCCTTTGAATTTATGAAATCGAAAAATTTGCCTAACTCTTCTCTACCTTGTTACCAAATTACAAATATATCGTCAACATATCGCCACCAAGCTTTTGGTTTCAACAAATATGTATCCACAAATTTTTCTTCAGAATTTTCCATGAATATATTACTCATGACAGGTGATAAAGGCGAACCCATTGCCATTCCAAAATTTTGTCGATAAAAAACATCTCCTAGTTGGAAATAGGTAGTATTCAAACAAACATCAAGCATTTCCATAATATCATTGGTATTAAATTTTGAATCTTTAATTATCGAGTCATCATTTTCTAATTTCGTTCGAACTATTTGAAGCGATTTATCGACAGGAACATTGGGGAACAAACTGACAACATCAAAGCTCACTAGAATGTCATTTTGGTTTAAATTTGAATTTTGTAGTTTTTCAAGAAAGTGTTCGCTGTTCTTCAAAGAGTGATTCAGATCATATCTTTTATTGTGTTGATATTTCATATAAAAATGAATATACTAAAAGTAGAGCATCAAATTTTAATAAATTCAATTCTCTGTTCGATGAAAAACAAAGACAATCCAACAAAAATGCACCTAATAACAACTTCGTCAATAAAACGGTTATAAATGTATCTTCAAGAAGTTTGAATGAAAGTGAAAAAAGAATCTTATCAAAGGGACTAAATTTTGCAGTGACAACAAGAAATGTCCCCATACTAGACATTATTACATCTATTGAGAAAACAGCTCAAAAACTTTCAAATGAAAAGTCAAACGAATTCAGAGTTTTGAATAAAATGTTACTAGAGAAGCCTATCAAAACAACTTCAAACCTAAGTTATATGGAAAAACAAGCTATAATCTCACTTAAAAAAGATAACAATATCAAAATCTTACCGGCTGACAAGGGAAACGCTACAGTCATTTTGGATTCAAATGAATATCATAATAAACTTTTGGATATTGTTAATGATAAGAACAAATATACCAAAATCAATAAAGATCCCACTTCTATAACAGAAAGAAAAGTCAAAACCATTTTATCAAAGCATTCAAATACCCTTACGTATAGACAGAAAAAAGAACTCATGCCATCTTACAGTAAACCACCACATTTATATGGTCTTCCAAAAATACACAAACCTCTTATTCCACTGAGACCAATAGTAAGTTCTATTGGATCTCCATGTCAAAATTTAGCGAAATATCTACTTCAATTTTTAAACCCATTAGCAGGAAAGAAAGACAGTTTTTTGAAGAACAGCAAACACTTTCTTGAAAAACTACAAAATTCAAATTTAAACCAAAATGACATTCTAGTGAGCTTTGATGTTGTCAGTTTGTTCCCCAATGTTCCTGTCGATAAATCGCTTCAAATAGTTCGAACGAAATTAGAAAATGATGACTCGATAATTAAAGATTCAAAATTTAATACCAATGATATTATGGAAATGCTTGATGTTTGTTTGAATACTACCTATTTCCAACTAGGATATGTTTTTTATCGACATAATTTTGGAATGGCAATGGGTTCGCCTTTATCACCTGTCATGAGTAATATATTCATGGAAAATTCTGAAGAAAAATTTGTGGATACATATTTGTTGAAACCAAAAGCTTGGTGGCGATATGTTGACGATATATTTGTAATTTGGCAACATGGTAGAGAAGAGTTAGGCAAATTTTTCGATTTCATAAATTCAAAGGAACCTACAATAAAATTCACTTTGGAAATAGAGAAAAATAATCAGCTTTCTTTTCTGGATGTTTCGATAATTAAGTATCCGAACCATTTCGAAACGAGTGTCTTCAGGAAGCAGACACATACAAATAGATATTTAAATTTCTATTCAAACCATCAGCTTAGTGTAAAAAGAGGTGTTATTAAAACACTTTATGATAGAGCGAACCTAATTTGTTCTACTCTTGAAATTCGAAATAATGAAATTGATTTCATCAAAAAATTTCTTGAAGAAAATGGATATCCGAGGCAATTCATAAATACATGTATCATGAATTTAGATAGAAAAACAAATGAACAAGAACAACAAAATAATCAACAAGTACAACAGAATAATCAACAAGAACAGCAACCCAATCTGTTGAATGTGATCCCTTATGTTCGTGGCCTTTCTGAAAAAATTAGAAGAATCGGTTCTAAGTTCAATATAAGAACCGTCTTCAAAACACAGAATGATCTTAGGTCTTTATTAACGAAAACAAAGCCCATAAATGAAAAACAAAAACAAAAAACTGTGTATATAATATTCCTTGTATTTGTGGTAAATCATACACAGGAGAAACATCAAGACCACTAGAAGTAAGAAAGTCAGAGCATAAGAATAACTTGAGAAATACAGACATACAGAAATCAAAAATAGCAGAACATGTATGTACAATCCAAGGAGATCACATGATGGATTGGAGTAATACAAAGATTCTAATGACAGAACCTGATTTTATGAAAAGGAAACTTAAGGAGTCAACTTGTATTTTATTGAACAGAGAATGCAATTTTGCAAATTGCTCAATTGGTATTGACCATATTTGGCTAAATTTATTGAAAAAGGAGTTGGAACTTGGAAATTTCTATGCGAAGTAAAACTATGTTAGCTATGATTTTTAAATACTGTCAATGTGACAATTCTTGAATTTCAGCAAATAACTATCAACAAAATAATTCTCTCGATTTTCGTTGAGCGTCTGAAGAAGGGGTCTGATATAGACTCCGAAACGTTAAGCTATAGTTGTTTCTTCGTTGATGTTGTTTCGTTTTTGTTTATTCAACGGTTTTTTTCTGGGTTTTCTCTCCCAAACTCTGAAAAATATCTATAAAATAAAAATTAATTATTTTGTGATTTGCTTCTGCGTAAAAAACACAGGATATTTGTCAGAAGCAATCAATTGAACAATGTTGCCTAACAAACAACAACGAAACAACATCAACGAAGAAACAACTATAGCGTAACGTTTCGGAGTCTATATCAGACCCCTTCTTCAGACGCTCAACGAAAATCGAGAGAATTATTTTGTTGATAGTTATTTGCTGAAATTCAAGAATTGTCACATTGACAGTATTTAAAAATCATAGCTAACATAGTTTTACTTCGCATAGAAATTTCCAAGTTCCAACTCCTTTTTTTTTGTCAATGTGACAATTCTTGAATTTCACCAAATAACTATCAACAAAATAATTCTCTCGATTTTCGTTGAGCGTCTGAAGAAGGGGTCTGATATAGACTCCGAAACGTTACGCTATAGTTGTTTCTTCGTTGATGTTGTTTCGTTGTTGTTTGTTAGGCAACATTGTTCAATTGATTGCTTCTGACAAATATCCTGTGTTTCTTACGCAGAAGCAAATCACAAAATAATTAATTTTTATTTTATAGATATTTTTCAGAGTTTGGGAGAGAAAACCCAGAAAAAAACCGTTGAATAATGAGTATACCTCCCACAGTATCCTTTAATGATTACTTCGTTTTTGTTTGTTAGGCAACATTGTTCAATTGATTGCTTCTGACAAATATCCTGTGTTTCTTACGCAGAAGCAAATCACAAAATAATTAATTTTTATTTTATAGATATTTTTCAGAGTTTGGGAGAGAAAACCCAGAAAATAACCGTTGAATAATGAGTATACCTCCCACAGTATCCTTATAGATTACTTAAAAGTTGAAGGATTTTGAATTTCCTTTCTGTACCAGAAAATCATAAATCTTTGGTAAATCTAGTTAATTACCTTTGTTAAACAGCCTTTGTAGTATAAAAACTACAAGAAGTGTTAGGCTTTCATATCAAGTGACTTGAGTTATTAATAATTAAAATTAACATTTTTTAAATTGAAGGTTCAGTTTTTTTCAAAGCTTGGTGGGAACACCACTTACGAATTTATTAGACGCAGCATTGCACCAATAATTGAAGACTCGTTAGCGGAGCAGTTTTCCTTTCTGGGCAAAAAAGGAAAAAATATTTTTGGCACAACCCTCATTTCAAAAGCAGTAATTGGTAAATATAAAACATTTTTATTACTTTCTGAGAATTTTCTTTTTCTTAGAAATTAAAAAATATATATATATATATATATATATATTATATATATATATCTAATAATTAATATAAAATTGTTCTAATTCAATTCTTAAAATACAGTGATTTACATTATTAATTATAAAAAACCTCTTGTTTTTAATCCAACTTTTAAGACAAATTCTTTACACTTCATGTTTAGGGTCTTTTTTTCTCTGAAATATTGCCTGTTAAATTTATTAAGGTATTTTTTTCAAAATTCCTGATTTCATGGAAAAATACAGAAGGTTGCTTTTTCAATGAAAACAATTTTTTTTTTCACATCACTAAGTTATATATAATTGATTATTTTGGAAGATTATTTGAAATCAGGTCATGCTTCCAACAACAAGGAAACTGAGCAAAGAATTGGTGATCGGCTGAGAACAGCAAAAGAACGCAATCTTAGAGTGCCAATGAAAAACTCAATTAATGGTAACTCATAATAGATGCATATTTCATTAGATTTTTTTGTGTCTTTGTATTTTTGCGCGCGTGTTCCGCAAGGAACAGCGTGCTATCATTTCGTCACAATGTCTGTATTTTTCGAATTTTTTTTCGAAAATGGTCTCAAACGATTGGGTTCGACTCCCTGATGAAGAATTCGAGGTCAAATTCAATTCTGTCCGTCCGGTCCGGCCGTTAGCACGATAACTCTCGAACGGAACGACTTAGAGCGTTGAAATTTGCAGGGTAGTTTCGTAGCGTAAATATCTCGGACAAGTTCGTTAACGGGCGAAATCGACCGAGTGGTTTCGGAGTTAAGGCCGTTTTTAGTAAAAACGTTTTTTATGAATATTTCCGGAACCGATCACTCGATCTTTTTGAAATTTGGCATCCGATTGTAGAATCATGACCTTTATATGCCTGCGAAGTTTTGTGTTGAACGGACGGCCCTAAAGTGGAAAAAAAAAATTTTGAAAATTTGATAATTTTGTTTTCAAGATAACTCGAAAAATACTGATCTGATTAAATTGAAACTCAGTAGTTAGATGCAAAAGACCAAAGCAAACACTTTTGCAAAATTTCGTGAAGATCACGTGACATGAAAAAAATAAAAAAATTACTACTATTTTGCGGAATACTTTGCTTTTAATGCCAAAACATATGTTTTTGAGGTTCATGCTGCCCTTTCCGGGCATTTTCCATATTGCGCATGCGCAGATGAGAAGTCCTTTAACTGCTGTAGTTTTCGACAGAGAGGATTGGGGTTTTGGGGTGGCGGATGCTATTCCTCCATAGAATTCAGATCCCTGATGAGGGTCTGCGCATGCGTAGATTAAAGATGCGATATCTTCCGAACCACTAGTGTTGGAGAATCGGAGTTTTTTGTAAGGTGTGTTATTTTGAGAGGACTTTTAGCCGCCAGTAGATTGCGCATGCGCAGAAGAGAAGTGACTGTTTTTGGGTTGGATGGGTTATGTTGGGAGTGCTGAGTCGATATTATGAGGTTTTAAAATAATATTCATAGCAATTCAGTGCAAGGACAAGTCAGTTTGGGGGATGTAGCGTTGTCTCCGAGTTAAAGTGTCCGTACCGTGGCCCTGGGGCTAATTTTGAAATTGATGTTACCCCTTACAGGCATTTTTCGTTATGCGCATGAGCAGACCATCAGTGATTTAACTGGTGGTGTTTTCGTCAGAGAGGATTAGGGTTTTGGGGTGGCGGATGCTATTCCTCTATAGAATCCCCTGTTGAGGGTCTGTGCATGCGTGGATTAAAGATGTGATATCTCCTGAACCACTAGTGTTGGAGAATCGGAGTTTTTTGTAAGGTGAGTTATTTTGAGAGGACTTTTAGCCGCGAGTAGATTGCGCATGCGCAGAAGAGAAGTGGCTGTTTTTGGGTTGGATGGGTTATGTTGGGAGTGCTGAGTCGATATTTTGAGGTTTTAAAAGAATATTCATAGCAATTCAGTGCAAGGACAAGTCAGTTTGGGGGATGAGGCGTTATTTCAGAGTTAAAGTGTCCGTACCGTGGCCCTGGGGCTAATTTCAAAATTGATGTAACCCCTTACGGGCATTTTTCGTTATGCGCATGAGCAGACCATCAGTGCTTTAACTGCTGGTGCTTTCGTCAGAGAGGATTGGGGTTTTGGGGTGGCGGATGCTATTCCGCTATAGAATCCCCTGGTGAGGGACTGCGCATGCGTGGATTCAAGAAGCGATATCTCCTGAACCACTAGTGTTGGAGAATCGGAATTTTTTGTGAGGTGTGTAATTTTGGGAGGACTTGCAGCCACGTTGTTTGGGTTATGTTGGGAGTATTGAGCCGATATTGTGAGGTTTTAAACGAATATTCATGTCAATTCAGTGCACGGACACAAGTCAGTTTGGGGGAAATAGCGTTGTTTCCGATTTGAAATGTCTGTATGGTGGCCCTGAGGCGAATTTATAAATAACTATATTCGGTAGATCTATATTAAAATACGTTCGGATTTGGAGAAGATGCAATTGCGTCCCTAACGGAGGACCCACAACCGCATTTTTTTCCGATCTACGGTAAAGCTAACAGCCAAACTGTATTGATAGCTATATTTGTTAAAGGAACTTGAAAAAAAAAAGAAGCACTGACGTGAAGTCAGTACTCTTTGGCGCGCGTGTTCACGGTGGCTAAATTGAATTGAATGATGAGTACTTCAAGCTCAGTGGATATAGCGAGCCGAAGATCTACCCAAAGGATAGTGGACACCATTCACTGTCGGTTCAAAAATTAACAGTGCTGTATCTAAGCTGCCATCAGGATAGAGTAACAAAGTTGGAAAAGAACACAAGTGACTCTCCTTAGTCGCACAAGCTCCTAGAAGATTTGGGAGGGTCAGTATAATCCTAATCATGTTTATAGCACGCGCGCCAAAGCAGATTGACTTTTTACACTTTTTCTTTCATTGTTAAGTCAATCTGCTTTTGCGCGCGTGCTATAAACATGATTAGGATTATACTGACCCTCCCAAATCTTCTAGGAGCTTGTGCGACTAAGGAGAGTCACTTGTGTTCTTTTCCAACTTTGTTACTCTATCCTGTCCACTATCCTTTGGGTAGATCTTCGGCTCGCTATATCCACTGAGCTTGAAGTACTCATAATTCAATTCAATTTAGCCACCGTGAACACGCGCGCCAAAGAGTACTGACTTCACGTCAGTGCTTTTTTTTGTGGTTTGACACTGGGGTAGCATAGGTAACTGATTCTAGAAATTTAGAATTTTGTACAAGATGATAGTTGTGACCTGTAGATTATTTAATTGATAATTAGCTCACCTTTACCTACCTTAAGTAACAATCATTTAAGGCTTATTTCACTTATCTAATGAACGCATATTTTGACTTTAGGGTATGTTTTTGCTTTAACATTAGTATGTAGTTCCCATGTTTTTTTTTGGGTAGTTAGATTGTTTTGAGTTCCTAAACAGTGATAATTTTTTTTTAGTGGATGCCTAATTTACTTACTTATTTGAATGTTTGTTATGACTGATTTTTTGGGTACCTAAATTCATTAACTTATGTAAAGGTACCTATTTGTTTTGTATATTATATTTGTTTTCCACTTAGTCGACCTTTATTTGGTTGAAACTGATTCCTTTTAAATTATCTAGTGTGTTTTTTGAATAAATTTTAAAAAAATCTTTCTTTGTGTATTTTAAACACTTCTTAAATAATACTGGAGGCATGTGGTGTCACACAATGAGAGCAAATAATATTTCCGTCTTTACCACAAGTATTTACACTCCTGAGAGTGTATTAATATACAAGAATATTTTTTTTCATATCACAAGGATGTTTCATTTAAGTGCAACGAATGTTTGTAGTACATCCTGTATCATACTCTGTAACGTTTCTTTTTAACTCAGGCAAGGGTTTGTTTATGTTTTGTTTACGATAAGGTTGTCGTTTATGTTGACACTAAATTTGAGGTTGGGTCTCAGTGGTATTAATCGACGCACAAAGAATTATCGCATTCGAAGAGCCGAATGAGTTGGCAATATTGTTTCATTGTGACAGTCTGAAATTTTGTGAGTCTGCGCCAGTCAGGGAGATGAGGTCGTCCATTTTGAGAAGATTCGACGGAGGAGCAATAGGTTAGGCGTATTTTCGGAACTTACTAAGAATTGTTGTTCTTAGTTGGATTTAGTTTCGAAAATCGAATTAGGAGTGAGGGTTACATTGGTTTGGTTTGGGAAGATAACAGGTAACTTGCGCTCGTCTCGAAAGAGGATATAAAGACCTTTTTGCAAATCCAAGAGTTGACCACGTGAACGATATTGGCGACTTTGACAGAATATCGCTGTGTGCTTGAAGAATTATTTGGTGGAGGCACGGCCAGATTTGGTTTCGAAGCAAACTTGTGCAGGACAACCCCGAACATCAGGGGTTTTTATGGTAGTACGAGTTTTTATGGTAGCACGAGTTTTTATGGTAGCACGAGTTATTATGGTAGCACGAGTTTTTATGGTAGCACGAGTTTTTATGCCAGCACGATTTTTATGTCAGGAAGAGAAGGATTTTTATGTCAGGAAGAGTAGCACTGAGGCATTCGAATATATACAAGGTGGTCCATAAGTAACGCTGTGAGACAGCCAACGCAGGGTTGCAGATCCCGAGTATATACAAGGTGGTCAGTAAGCAACGCTGTGGGACATTCAATCGAGGGTTGCAGACTACGAGCACAGAGAGAAAGAGGACAGTATTGCGAGACCATCGACGCAGTACTACGTTCAGGAATAAGGATAATCAGCACGCAAGTTATAGGAAACATATATCTTATACCTGCTATATATATAACGTGAACTTATTATCATCAATTATATAAATTATTATTGTTGTTGTAAAGCGGAAATTGGGGAAAGATTTGTGGTAATCATATATGATCATAGATAAGAAACGTGGATGCGCCTGAGCTCAAGCGACGCGTATTTGAATCAAATAATAATATTATCTACGTACAATTTCCGCCACCCTTATTCAGGGTTTCACAGTAGTTTTACTTTATTGAAGCTAAAGACCTGGGTTGTAAGCTACTGGAATAAATTGTTTGTTTTTAGCGTGAATATTCTTTTGGTGAATTTAGGAATTATTACATTACGCTGGGGTATCTGGGAGACTTAAGTTTACCTGGCGCCCATTTACTAGGTTCCCTTTTTAGAAACCCACTCCCATCTCCACTGGAGCTAGACCGCGGATCCCTGAGTTCTAGTAGCTCCGAATTTGACCACTGCGACTTGGGAACAGTCGTATGTCGTTATAACTACAATAAACATCCTAAAGGTATCACAAGAATGTATCATATTAGGTACCCTAGATATATTAGAATGAAAGATTTAGGCAAAGTAAGAAATTATGTAGGAATAAATATTGAATATAATTATGATCACGACAAAATTTTAACTATAAGTCAGGAACATTATATTGAGTACTTGGCAAAACGCTATCAGATAGAGAATTCAAAATTGTATAAAACTCCAATGGAAATAAATTTGAAGTTGCAAAAATCTGAACTAAATGAAGGTGTTAAATATAGGAATTTGATAGGTGCATTGTTGTATATTGATTCTGGAACTCGACCAGATATTTCTTTTTGTGTTAATTACTTAAGTCGTTTTCAAAATTGCTGTGATACTACACACTTCAAATATGCCCTTAGAGTTTTAAAATACTTATTTTTGACTAAAAACTTAAAACTGCAATATTATAGGAATTGTAATGCTGATATATTGGATTGTTACGTGGATTCAGATTGGGCAGGAGATACAATGGACAGAAAGTCTACAACAGGATATGTAATTAGAGTTTATGGTAATGTCATTTCATGGAAATCAGAAAAACAGAATTGTGTAACTGAAAACTAAATCTTCAACTTTTGCGAACCAGCTAAAATATTTGAAGATAATTCAGGTGCTGTTGCTATAGCTAATTATGGAAACTTTACAAAGAATTCAGAATATATTGAAGTACATCATCATTATATCCATGAAAATGTTAAAGAAAGAAAAGTAGAAGTTCTTAAAATCGACTCTGAAAATAATATGGCAGATGTATTGACCAAACCACTTGGAAATGTGAAATTTCTTAAATTTAGAGATATGTTAAATATAAGGTAATGAAAAGAATATGTAAAATTGAAATAAGCTTTTTCATTTTGAAATGTCATTTTATATTTGTTAAGAAGTTACTAAAATAGAATATTTTGTTTGTATGAATAAATAATTAAATGCACTGCAGCATAAATGTAAGGAGGCGTGTTGGTAATATGGGGTACATTCATGCTGGCAACACTGTTTTCATTTGTATTTCTGTGTTCTCATTGTTGACTTGTATGTCATATATGAAGTAGTAATTAGTTAGGAAGATTCAGGGAAAAGAACTATAAAAAGGTGGTTAATAGAATAGAAGAATCAAGTTGTGTTTGTGTAGTGAAGAGATTCGTATAATTTTCACTATAATTCAAATCTAACAATTGCATAGAAGGGAACGCACCCTAACTCAGCTGACGATCTCCATAGAACAACGTACGGAAATTATGACAGTGAGAATCTGTGATTGTTTACAAGAAAAGGAGGGCAAGCAAGCCATGCACTTGAAAACCAACGCCTCTTAAGATTGAGAGATTATAAAAGGAAAATCTTGGATAGATTCGCTCTCTTAGCTCTTCGGTTCCTGAACATTCAACAATTCATGAAGTCCAAATATTATTAGTGTTCAACAAGTTACAAGTTAGTCAGTTATTAGTGTTCTGTGCCAAGAACTTCCCGCCCATTTTCCTTGTTTCATTGAGTGTAACTTGGGTTGCCTAAACAACGTAAGTAAGTAGTCCTACCGATTCACTAGACGACTAGACGATCACAAAACAGCCAAGGTTAGATCAATTAGGTCAATAGTAGAGGTCCCTGTGATACTGAAAGGTTATTAGAGGTATTTAAAAAGCGGAATCAGTACAGTAGTAAAGATATCAAATAAATACAGTTAAAACCAAAATAACATTTCACTGATTTGTGTAAACCAACATATATTTACAATAAGAATACAACAGATGGATGCTGTGATCGGTCCTTCACTAGAACCTTATGTCTTTTAACACGTCGACGATATTGTAGTTTGTACTCCTACCTTTGAGTTGCATCTGGCAGTTCTAAGGAAACTTTTCCATCCTTTGAAAGAAGCAAATCTAACTATCAATTTAGAAAAATGTTGTTTTTGTCGGCCTTCCTTAAATATCTTAGAATGCAAGTGGCTTAAGAACGGATCCTTCCAAGTTTCAAGCTATTGTGGACTATCCTATTCGGATTTATTGAAAGGTAGAAAAAAGGGGCAAGCCAACGCATGGACGGAACAAGCCAATGATGCATTTTTGGCGCTCTTGTTATAAATAAAATCGTTGCTGACTGCACCACCCATACTTGCTAGTCCTGACTTCTCTAGGCCTTTTTGTGTGGCATGTGATGCAAGTGATAATGGAGTCGGAGCTATCCTGTTACAAGAATAAAATGGTTTATAAACACCCAGTGGCTCATTTCAGTTAGGTTTTAAACAAAAACAAAAGTAATTATTCGACGACGGAAAAGTAACTCCTGGCGATTATGTTATCAATTGAGAATTTTAGACCGCATACATAGAAAGTACTGAATTCACCGTTATTACTGACCATTCTATGAAATTTGATATGTGGTATCGTGGGCACAAAAGCTTACCGGAACATTTCAAGTCGCTATCTCTTTCCGTTCTCAGGTTATCGTGACATTAATAATATTTTTTGATAATTTTTTTTTTTATTTTCTAGTTATACGATTGTCACAAAATTTCACGAATGTCCTTAGGTTTGTATTCTACAACTGCTCACCAAGTTTCAATTCGATCGGACTTGTATTGGTTGACTACAAAATTATTACTCGGAAACCATTGGGCCGATTATGCCCATTAACGAACTTTTCCGTCGTATTGAAATGCGCCACCTACCCTGAGAATTTCAAGTTGCTAGTTCTTTCCGTTCTCAAGTTATCGTAGCAACGGACGACCGGCCGGCCGGACAGAATGAAATTTGACCTCGAATTCTTCATCGTCGAATTCTTCATCGTCGAACTCAATCGTTTTAGACCATATTTTCGGCGAAAAATTCGAAACTTACAGGCATTTGGGCAAAATGATAACGCGATGTTTCCCAGAACATGCGCAAAAATCTAAAAAAACATACAAATCCGTAATAGACATCAACTCTAAAACTGGACAAGGAAGAATGGTGAACTGGCCTTATTTCAACGGTTTTCAAGAGATTATGCAGGGAGGAAAACCTAAAAAAGTGGGAAAGCCCTGTGGAAAGGAGCTTTGGCGCTCTTGTTCAAACTTCAACAAATCATATCTCGAAAATTATTGGTCTCTGGGAATGATTGAATAAATGGATTCTTACGATAGAAATGCATCATGAAAGAAATTATATTATATAAATTAAAACTTAGACAATATTTGCAGTTTTGTTTATACTGCAGATATTCTGAACCCAATTTGATTATCTTACCAAAGTATATATATCCATCATCATATGGATTATCCACGGGCATTATATTATCCCTTATAGAAGAACAGTAGAATCTCAGTAATCCGGCACCATTAAACACCTGAGTGTGCCGGATTATTGGGATGTTGGGATTACTGGATTGTATAGAAACAATCGTAATATGTAGATGAAAGTTTTTTATAACTGTAACAATAACATAACTCACAATGATATGGAGTTTACTAAATAATCTTTAATTGAGGTCTGTTTTTGTGCAAGTCATAATCCTTCTTTAAAAACCTTTTCTCGCATGTTTCGAAGAATGATAACATCTTTAGCAGGTTGCCGTTTTCTTCAACCCATGCTAAGAAGGTATTGAAACAATTAAATGCTGTATCTGGTTTAACTTTTCAGTTGTAGTGTTTGGTGGCTCCAATACATTTATAAGGCTTTCTTCGTTTTGTAGTAGGGGAGAGTCTGGTACAGTGGCCATGCAGGAACACTGGCCACTTACTAATATTTATTTAACGGTCAGATTTAAAACTACTGATTTCTCGTAAAGAAATCTTTAGCTCTCTTACAGATTTCTCCACCATGAATTATGTCGCTTCTATAACGTTTGTGATCTGTAGTACACATAACCTAAAGTTGAAGTGCTGGAGTAAGATATCATAGGTACGTACAGTTACTTTTTTTTAATATTCAATGCATATTTTTATGAAGTAATACTTTTGGCGTAATAATGTATCCTTTGTAGAATATTTGACGTCCATATTTTAGATCGAAAATGATGATATTATTTGTCGTAATATTTTATCCGAAGAGTGTGACTTATGGAACAGTGGCCATCCCTTAGTGCAGGTACCGAAACCGACAAACATAGCAGGCACAGCAATCTATGTATATATATATATATATATCCCGACATCATTTCAGCGTCATTACATGATACCCACATCTTTGCGTCCCCTTGAAATCGAAGTGTATATCGACGTATGTTGGGTAGACTATCTCCGTATACACCTCACGATCATTTAGCGAGTCTCAGATCTCAATATACTTGAAAACTGGGGGAGAAAATTTTCATGTCAACGGTACAATGATCCTTGCGTCCTTACAAAATATCGTAGTTTCTGCGTCCGTATATTTATTTGCCGATATTTCGATCATTTCTGCGTCATTCGTTTTATATACACGTCAACCATTCGGACATTGCTGCACAGGCTGTGTTGCCAAATGTATGAGGGTTTTTTATGAAGGAATAGACTGATTGGCCTTGACATTCCATTCGATGTGAACGCAGGCCTGACCTACACAGATGTTACATTCAACGGATTTTCGCCCCTCTTGATAAGGAAGAAAACATATTGAGTACGGGAATTTTCGATAGGAATTTCTTCTGCGTGTTCGTTGCCTTAATTATATAGAATAGATGAATTAATAGAATAAGATGAGACCTAAAAAAAAATTCAGTTGAACAAATTGTAATATGATTTTTGCGCGCGTGTTCCGCAAGGAACAGCGTGCTATCATTTCGTCACAATGTCTGTATTTTTCGAATTTTTTTTCGAAAATGGTCTCAAACGATTAGGTTCGACTTCCTGATGAAGAATTCGAGGTCAAATTCAATTCTGTCCGTCCGGCACGATAACTCTCGAACGGAACGACTTAGAGCGTTGAAATTTGCAGGGTAGTTTTGTAGCGTAAATATCTCGGACAAGTTCGTTAACGGGCGAAATCCACCGAGTGGTTTCGGAGTTAAGGCCGTTTTTAGTCAAAACGTTTTTAATGAATATTTCCGGAACCAATCACTCGATCTTTCTGAAATTTGGCAGCAAATTGTAGAATCATGACCTTTATATGTCTGCGAAGTTTTGTTTTGATCGGACGGCACTAAAGTAGCAAAAAAAAATTTCAAAAATTTTAAAATTTTGTTTTCAGGATAACTCGAAAAATACTGATCTGATTGAATTGAAACTCAGTAGTTAGATGCAAAAGACCAATGCAAACACTTTTGCAAAATTTCGTGAAGATCACGTGACATGAAAAAAATAAAAAAATTACTACTATTTTGCGAAATACTTTGCTTAAAATGCCAAAACCTATTTTTTTGAGGTTCATGCTGCCCTTTCCGGACATTTTTCGTTGTGCGCATGCGCAGATGAGAAGTCATTTAACTGCTGTAGTTTTCGTCAGAGAGGATTGGGGTTTTGGGGTGGCGTATGCTATTCCTCCATAGAATCCAGATCCCTGATGAGGGTCTGCGCATGCGTAGATTAAAGATGCGATATCTTCCGAACCACTAGTGTTGGAGAATCGGAGTTTTTTGTAAGGTGTGTTATTTTGAAAGGACTTTTAGCCGCGAGTAGATTGCGCATGCGCAGAAGATAAGTGTCTGTTTTTGGGTTGGATGGGTTATGTTGGGAGTGCTGAGTCGATATTGTGAGGTTTTAAAAGAATATTCATAGCAATTCAGTGCTCGGACACTAGTCAGTTTGGGGGAAATACCGTTGTTTCCGAGTTGAAGTGTGCATACCGTGGCCCTGGGGCCAATTATGAAATTGATGTTACCCCTTACGGGCATTTTTCGTTATGCGCATGAGCAGACCATCAGTGATTTAACTGCTGAAGTTTTCGTCAGAGAGGATTGGGGTTTTGGGGTGGCGGATGCTATTCCTCTACAGAATCCCCTGGTGAGGGTCTGCGCATGCGTGGATTCAAGAGGCGATATCTCCTGAACCACTAGTGTTGGAGAATCGGAGTTTTCTGTATGGTGTGTGATTTTGGGAGGACTTTCAGCCGCAAGTAGATTGCGCATGCGCAGAAGAGAAGTGACTGTTTTTGGGTTGTATGGGTTATGTTGGGAGTGCTGACTCGATATTGTGAGGTTTTAAAAGAATATTCATGGCAATTCAGTGCAAGGACAAGTCAGATTGGGGGATGTAGCGTTGTTTCCGAGTTAAAGTGTCCGTATCGTGGCCCTGGGGCTAATTTCGAAATTGATGTTACCCCTTACGGGCATTTTTCGTTATGCGCATGAGCAGACCATCAGTGATTTAACTGCTGGTGCTTTCGTCAGAGAGGATTGGGATTTTGGGGTGGCGGATGCTATTCCTCTATAGAATCCCCTGGTGAGGGTCTGCGCATGCGTGGATTCAAGAAGCGATATTTCCTGAACCACTAGTGTTGGAGAATCGGAGTTTTTTGTGAGGTGTGTAATTTTGGGAGGACTTGCAGGCACGAGTATATTGCGCTTGCGCAGATGAGAAATGAGTGGTTTTGGGTTGTTTGGGTTATGTTGGAAGCAATGAGCCGATATTGTGAGGTTTTAAAAGAATATTCATGTCAATTCAGTGCACGGACACAAGTCAGTTTGGGGGAAATAGCGTTGTTTCCGAGTTGAAATGTCTGTATGGTGGCCCTGAGGCGAATTTATAAATAACTATATTCGGTAGATCTATATTAAAATACGTTCGGATTTGGAGAAGAGGCAATTGCGTTCCAAACGGAGGTCCCACAACCGCATTTTTTTTCGATCTACGGTAAAGCTAACAGCCAAACTGTATTGATAGCTATATTTGTTAAAGGAACTTGAAAAAAAAAAAGCACTGACGTGTAGTCAGTACTCTTTGGCGCGCGTGTTCACGGTGGCTAATTTGAATTGAATGACGAGTACTTCAAGCTCAGTAGATAGAGCGAGCCGAAGATCTACCCAAAGGATAGTGGACACCATTCACTGTCGGTTCAAAAATTAACAGTGCTGTATCTAAGCTGCCATCAGGATAGATTAACAAAGTTGTAAAAGAACACAAGTGACTCTCCTTAGTCGCACAAGCTCCTAGAAGATTTGGGAGGGTCAGTATAACCCTAATCATGTTAATCGCACGCGCGCAAAAGCAGGTTGACTTAACAATGAAAGAAAAAGTGTAAAAAGTCAATTTGCTTTGGCGCGCGTGCGATTAACATGATTAGGATTATACTGACCCTCCCAAATCTTCTAGGAGCTTGTGCGACTAAGGAGAGTCACTTGTGTTCTTTTCCAACTTTGTTAATCTATCCTGATGGCAGCTTAGATACAGCACTGTTAATTTTTGAACCGACAGTGAATGGTGTCCGCTATCCTTTGGGTAGATCTTCGGCTCGCTCTATCTACTGAGCTTGAAGTACTCGTCATTCAATTCAAATTAGCCACCGTGAACTCGCGCGCCAAAGAGTACTGACTACACGTCAGTGCTTTTTTTTTTTTTTAATCTTGTGATAGCACAAGAATTAAATGTAACGTCTTCCCTTTGTGTTAAAATACTTAGTTTTCTTCGACCAATTTTAGATGGATTATTCTGTTGTTCTGAGAAGTAGTTGATTGCAGAGAGTTGATAATGAATAGCCATAATCAATACTAATATAATGCATTGCCTATTATTCGTAATATTATTATTCTCTAGCAAAAGATCGAATCAGCAGAATGACTAATTATTTGAATGAGATTGCATAAAAATTATCTGTTTAGCAGTTGGTGACTTTTAATTCGACTTTTTAACTTAAGGTCACTATTTCAATAACAGATATGATTTTTTTAAATGGCACCCTATATTTTATGAATGCCAAAAATGGAATTTACAATTAGTTTCACTTTCAAACATCACTCTAAGTTGTGCAACTTCAATTAGGTAAAAAACGGTTGATTTTAAAGTGTTTATAATGCATAGCCATAATTTAAATTTCGTTGAAATGAAATTCATTATTCCCAATATTTATTTTATTTTCGAATCAAGCTACTTATCAAAATGCCCTCGTTTCTAACCACATATTATTTATGTATGAAACACTGCATATTAGTGGAAATATAAATTCTGATTCAGTGGAATGTTAGTATTGAGTTGAAAGAGGTTCTAGTAAATTACCGGAACGGAAGAGTAACTAAGAGTTATTCACACAAGAGTATGAAATGAAGGCGTGCTAAAACAGATCCTTGTGGGATGAGGTTCATTATTCGAAATTCTGAAGTTATAATTATTATCATCATCAACAAAAACACGATGTCTTCTATCCGGCAAAATATTTTTTGAAAGACGAATCATCTTTCCACACTTCAAAAGCGTATACAGTTTAGGTGCTTAACCATCTTTCTACACAGCAGAAGATTATTCTATAAAAATTATATCTATTTTCAATTTCTTGTTTAAACCTGATTTGATAAAGATTTTAAAATTGAGAACTTGTTATTTCAATTTTTCCCGAAACCGCCTTGGCAATTTTGAAGAACAAGATCCTGCAACTACAAAGCTTGTAGATGGCAAGATAATACATAACAAGAATTACGAAGTAATATTATTTCCGAATTTTTAGAGCAATGCAAGAAGATTTGAAACTGAAATCGTATTATTTATTGAACTAAAACCCTCAGAAAAAATTGCAATATTTCACCTTCATAAATCACACCATACCTTGAGTAGATAGTCAGTATGGTGACAAATGACAGGATATTCGTGTATTCTTTATGAACAAACACTGATCAGGGATGGTTGCAAGAGGTGAATAATTGTAATTTATGCAATGGAGAAATTTTGCAAAACAAGTGCCAGGTGCTCTTTCTAGGAGTTGCCTTGCAGGTCCCAACATCAACTTAAATTTTTCGCTCTATTCATTTCTGGTATGAAAAATATGGCATGCAATGTAAACAAACATATTTCACCTTATCTTCGAGCCCGATATCAAGGTGAATATTAAATTGATCGCCTCTATGGAAACTAGGGTTTGAAACATTTTTCTCAAAAATGCTCATCAGTCAGCCCTTCTGGGATTGCTCTACTTGCTAGTTTCTATTGTATGGTAAAACGGATCGAAGACTTTGATTCAATTTGCCAAAGATATTTTGGTTCGAAGTATAACAAGGGACTAAAGAACTAAACAGATTCATGTAGACTTATGGGACTATTTCGATGTACATTGGCAGAAAATATTCCGAGAAAATCTATAACTACAGCGTGCGAATTGACTTTCTCCTCTCAGAGGCATTTTTCGTTATGCGCATGAGCAGACCAAGAGTGATTTAACTGGTGGTGTTTTCGTCAGAGAGGATTGGGGTTTTGGGATGGCGGATGCTATTCCTCCATAGAATCCCCTGGTGAGGGTGTGCGCATGCGTGGATTAACGATGCGATATCTCCCGAACCACTAGTGTTGGAGAATCGGAGTTTTTTGTAAGGTGTGTGATTTTGAGAGCACTTTTAGCCGCGTGTAGATTGCGCATGCGCAGAAGAGAAGTGACTGTTTTTGTGTTGGATGGGTTATGTTGGGAGTGCTGAGTCGATATTGTGAGGTTTTAAAAGAATATTCATGGCTATTCAGTGCAAGGAGAAGTCCGTTTGGGGGATGTAGCGTTGTTTCCGAGTTGAAGTGTCCGTACTGTGGCCCTGGGGCTAATTTTGAAATTGATGATACCCCTTACAGGCATTTTTCGTTATGCGCATGAGCAGACCATCAGTGATTTAACTGGTGGTGTTTTCGTTAGAGAGGATTGGGGTTTTGGGGTGGCGGATGCTATTCCTCCATAGATTCCCCTGGTAAGGTTCTGCGCATGCGTGGATTAAAGATGCGATATCTCCTGAACCACTGGTGTTGGATAATCGGAGTTTTTTGTAAGGTGTGTGATTTAGGGAGGACTTGCAGCCGCGAGTGGATTGCACATGCGCAGAAGAGAAGTGACTGTTTTTGGGTTGGATGGGTTATCTTGGGAGTGCTGAGCCGATATTGTAAGGTTTTAAAAGAATATTCATGGCATTCCAGTGCAAGGACAAGTCAGTTTGGGGGATGTAGCGTTGTTTCCGACTTGAAGTGTCCGTACCGTGGCTCTGGGTCTAATTTTGAAATTGATGTGACCCCTTACGGGCATTTTTCGTTATGCGCATGAGCAGACCATCAGTGATTTAACTGCTGGTGTTTTTGTCAGAGAGGATTGGGGTTTTGGGTTGGCGGATGCTATTCCTCCATAGATTCCCCTGGTAAGGTTCTGAGCATGCGTGGATTAAAGATGCGATATCTCCTGAACCACTGGTGTTGGATAATCGGAGTTTTTTGTAAGGTGTGTGATTTAGGGAGGACTTGCAGCCGCAAGTGGATTGCGCATGCGCAGAAGAGAAGCGACTGTTTTTAGGTTGTATGGGTTATGTTTGGAGTAATGAGCCGACATTGTGAGGTTTTAATAGAATATTCATGTCAATTCAGTGCACGGACACAAGTCAGTTTGGGGGAAATAGCATTGTTTCCGAGTTGAAGTGTGCATACCGTGGCCCTGCGGCCCATTTTGAAATTGATATTACCCCTAACGGGCATTTTTCGTTATGCGCATGAGTAGACCATCAGTGATTTAACTGCTGGTGTTTTCGTCAGAGAGGATTGGGTTTTTGGAGTGGCTGATTTCATTCCTCTATAGAATCGCCTGGTGAGGGTCTGCGCATACGTGGATTCAAGATGCAATATCTCCTGAACCACTAGTGTTGGAAAATCGGAGTTTTTTGTAAGGTGTGTGATTTTGGGAGGACTTTCAGCCGCATGTAGATTGCGCATGCGCAGAAGAGAAGTGACTGTTTTTGGGTTGTACAGGTTATGTCGGGAGTGCTGAGCCAGTATTGTGAGGTTTTAAAAGAATATTCATGGCAATTCAGTTCACGAACAAGTTAGTTTGGGGTATGTAGCGTTGTTGCCGAATTGAAGCGTTCGTACTGTGGCCCTGGGGCTAATTTTAAAATCGATGTTACCTCTTACGGGCATTTTTCGTTATGCGCATGAGCCGACCATCAGTGATTTAACTGCTCGTGTTTTCGTCAGAGAGGATTGGGATTTTAGGGTGGCGGATGCTATTCCTCCATAGAATACCATGGTGAGGGTCTGTGCACGCGTGGATTCAAGATGCAATATCTCCTGAACCACTAGTGTTGGAGAATCGGAGTTTTTGGTGACGTGTGTGATTTTGGGAGGACCTGAAGCTGCGAGTAGATTGCGCATGTGCAGAATAGAAGTCACTGTTTTTAGGTTGTATGGGTTATGTTGGGAATGCTGATTCGATATTGTGAGGTTTTAAAACAACATTCATGGCAAGTCACTGCAAATGTATGTAACGTGGCCCTGGGGCGAATTTAGTAATAACAATATTCGGTAGATCTATATTTAATTACGTTCAGATTTGGAGAAGAGGCAATTGCGTTCCTAAAAGAGGTCCCATAAACGCATTTTTTTTTTATTTTCTTTAAAGCTAACAGCCAAACTGTACTAATAGCTATATATGCTAAAGGAACTTGAAAAAAAAAGCACTGAAGTGAAGACAGTACTCTTTGGCGCGCGTGTTCACGGCGGCTAATTTGAATTGAGTGATGAGTACTTCAAGCTTAGTGAATTGAGCGTGCCGGAGATCTACCCAAGAAATAGTGGACACCATTCACTGTCGAGTCGAAAATTAGCAGTGCTGTATCTAAGCTTCCGTAAGGATGGAGTAATACTGTTGAAAAAGAACACAACTGACTCTCCTTAGTCGCACAAGCTTCTAGAAGATTCTGAGGGATCTCCTTGGGAAAGACTTAGCAGGGTCAGTATAATCATAATCATAATCATGTATATGGCACTCGCGCTAAATGCAGATTGACTTAGCAATGAAAGAAAAAGTGTAAAAAAGCATTGACATGGGGTCAATCTGCTTTGGCGCGCCTGCTATATACATGATTATGATCATACTGACCCTGCTAAGTCTTTCCCAAGGAGATCCCTCAGAATCTTCTAGAAGCTTGTGCGACTAAGGAGAGTCAGTTGTGTTCTTTTTCAACAGTGTTATTCTATCCTTACGGAAGCTTAGATACAGCACTGCTAATTTTCGAATCGACAGCAAATGGTGTCCACTATCCCTTGGGTAGATCTCCGGCACGCTCAATTCACTGAGCTTGAAGTTCTCATCACTCAATTCAAATTAGCCACCGTGAACATCCGCACCAAAGAGTACTGACTTCACGTCAGTGCTTTTTTTGTTTTATGGTTCCATATTCATTCAGCTTCATTGGGAGTACCAATTTAAGCAGATAGTACTTTTGGTTCTCTCATGATCGTAAGAAGGCTCAACTTATAAGGAAAAATATGAGAGAATAGTTTGGGTTATTATTATTATTATTATTATTATTATTATTATACTGATCCTCCTGGTTGGTTCCTAAAAATAAAAAAAGCAGTTTTGCATAAAGTTGGTATATTTGAGAAACCTCATGTGCTTTCTGCCTGAATTAGTACTCATATTGGAGCCGATTGCGTTGATATTCGAAAGTGAATCATGACGATAAAAGCTAAATCTTTTGGAAGAAATCAGCCAAATAGCAAATACCTTCTGTTATTATCATTTGGACTTATAGAAATTTATTTGCACCCAAATTGTTGCGAATTTAATGAACGATAAATTTACAAAGAATCAGGTTTTTTTCAAATGACCATTGTTTATGTACATTGAATGGGGTGCAAAACTTTTTTCGTTAATTCCACGAAAAGCACAGAAAATCTAGTTATTGCTCTTCAAGTGCCACTTACAAAAATTCAGATTTACTTGCACTTTTGCTGAATTAGTAATTTTTGTGACGGTTTTGACTGACTAAGAGTGCTATTATGCAGCTTACTGACTAATTCACATTGTAATAATTCATGATTATCAATTTTGCTTGGTTTTAATTTATTCAGTCATGTTGAAACAAGTATTCCAGTGAATTTTTCACAATTAAGCTAACTAGTTTATAAAAATCCTCAACATAATTAATGGTGTTTGATGATTCAGAACATCTCATGATGAATCTGAAAATAATTATTCGATCTTAAAGTGTACTGAAGCTACGTTATGTGAGAATTTGAAATTATCATTAAGCCCCATTATAAATGCTAAGGGACCTGAATCATAGAAAGTCGAATTTTTGTGACCTTGAAGCTTCGAATACTGCTTCAACATGAAAAACGTAAACAACACACATCTAGAAATCATTGAAGGACGCAGAAATATCGGTTTGATGGTAATCGACATACGGAACAGTGTTGCCGGTTTTATTGACGCATGAATGTCGGGATGGTGTAATAGTAATATACATTTCGAATATACACTTCCTGACTGCAGCGCCACGAGTGGAGACAACACGAACTACAGTATACAAAAAAAGTACACAATACCGTCATTGGGACGTCATCGCCGTATTACAACGAAACGAACGAGGACGTTAAAATAAAGCGTTTAGCATTGACTTGCATTTCTGCGTCCGTATACAGACGCAGCAATGCGGTGGACGCAGAATTACAGGAGGGCTATAATATATATATATATATATATATATATATATATATATATATATATATATACTCATAACGCGCCTTCTACCAGGCCCGGTACGTTGCACAGGCAACCGGAAGCCCACACCTTCTGATTGGTTTAGGAGAGTGTATTTTTTTGGAAAACATTCAGAACAGTCATATCTTCAAGAGCAACTTCAGAGGGGAAGATTATTTTGCATATACAAAAAAATATATGAATTGAAGCTTTTCGGAATCCCGACTTGTTTCTAAGTGGATATGACGCCCTCTGTGTAAAAAGTATGCACTTGTACGATTATCGGAAGCCCGGCGGTGTTGTCACTATGATCGCCTTACAAATCTAACAGTTTCAAGAGATATGTTCTAAATATTCGATGTCTCTATACACAGGGTGTTAATCAATAATTGTGAATTTGAGAGGTTATTTATTGTCAAAAAATAGGGTGGGTTTTTTATAGGATTTTGTTGGGCAGCCCCTTATTATATACAGCCACCTATAGATGACACCGGAAAACCAATTTACATTTTTTTTGAACGAACTAAAAACAATGAATAAAATTAAGAGGACATTATATGTGAGCGAGAAGGCACTCAAAAAAATATTGAGTAGTATTCTATTTTAAGTAGTCATTAAAAGATACTGTGGGAGGTATCTTCATCAATAAGTGTATTCAATTGTGTTTGCAAGGGATAGAAGAAATAGCTACCCCTTAAATTTGTTTCGCAACAATTTTTTTTCCTATTCAGACTCTATCATTTAAAAATAATTTCCTCGTCGTCCTCTATGAAAAATAATATTTTATTATTTCAACTGTATGTAGAGGTCTACGAAAAAATGTGATATGCACCTCGGTGAAAAACTGTCTATTTTCTCGCTTTTCCTCAGATAGAAATTTGCGACCTCGACTATTATGGACAGTTTTTCGTCCTTTGTTCATAAATAAATGAGAATCGCTTGATTCAAATACAAACACAAATACAAATAAGGTCTCCGGTATTCTCCTGCTAAAATTTAAATTTTAGATTTTACAATCGACTATCGGATTGATCTCGATCAGATTTGTATTTTTGGAATTATTGCATTTCAAAATTTTAGTTCAGTTGATGCACAATGATTTATTTCAAGTGGTTTCGCTTTCTTTATTTACACTCAATTTCATATAGAATTTCATGAGGGTATGTGAGGCGTGAATATAGACGATATGCGCAAAACATCCATAAATCTTGAAACAATCAACTGTCGGATTTCGAATTTTGCAACTATATCACCCCTTTTGTTAAGTTTCCACCTGCGTAATTAAAAGTATCAGGACCAGAGTAGGACAATTTGCTAATATCATTGTTAGAACGGGGTCGTGAGGCATCGGTATGAACCTAGCAGACTATTTCAGCAGACTTTTAGGCGGAAACACCCGAACGCTCCTGAGCAGTGGCTGCAGGCTGATTTCTCATTCATAAGTTCTTATGTTCGCCAGAGCACGTACCTGTTCGGGATGTGGGTTAAGCAATGAGAATAGCCACCCCTTAAAATTGTTTCGCAACAAAATTTTTTTCCTATTCATACTCTATCATTTAAAAATAATTTCCTCGTCGACCTCTATGAAAAACAATATTTTATCATTTCAACTGTATGTAGAGGTCTACGAAAAAATGTGATATGCACCTCGGCGAAAAACTGACTATTGTCTCGCCTGCTTGCTACCCCCGGCTTTTCCTCAGATAGAAATTTGTGACCTGGACAGTTTGTCGTCCTTTGTTCATTAATAAATGAAAGACCTTGATTCATTCTGAACAAATAAAGTCTCCAGTATTTTCCTGCTAAAATTTAAATTTTAGATTTCACAATCGACTATCGGATTGATCTCGATCAGATTTGTATTTTTGGAATTATTTCATTTCAAAATACAATGTTTTACTTCACGTGGTTTCGCTTTCTTTATTTACTTTCAATTTCATATAGTATTTCATGAGGGTATGTGAGGCGTGAATATTGACAATATGCGCAAAACATCCATAAATCTTGAAAGAATCAACTGTCGGATTTCGAATTTTGCAACTATATCACCCCTTTAATTAAGCTTCCACCTGCGTAATTAAAAGTATCAGGACCAGAGTAGGACAATTTGCTAATATCATTGTTAGAACGGGGTCGTGAGGCATCGGTATGAACATAGCAGACTAATTCAGCAGACTTTTTGGCGGAAACACCCGAACGCTTACCAGTGGCTGCAGGCTGATTTCTCATTCATAAGTTCTTATGTTCGCCAGAGCACGTTCCTGTTTGGGATGTGGGTTTAGCAATGAGAATATCCCCTGAGAAAATGATTAACTGCCCGGGGCACTGCAGGGTTGTTTTTTCACGCCTTGAAAATTTAATATCTCCGGAACTATTCGCTGGAGCACATACAGATTTCATACACGTATTACTTATACCCATACCAATAACCTCTGAAAAATTTGTCGACTTCCCGGGCGGCTGCGGGGTAGTTTTTTCCCTTAAATTTCAATATACAAGGATGAGTCTTAAAGTTGTACATTGATATTGACCATATATTCCTTTCATCCAATGAAACACTTTTTTCAGTTCTAATTTTTTCAAATTTGACTCAGATAGAAAGTTAAAAGTATTTAAAGATTTCAGAATGTGCCAATACACTCCTGCATATAAATTATCTATAACATCAATGCTGGACGAGAAAAAGGTACGATAAAGTGGTTTACAGCTTGATGCGATTTCCAACGCTCAGGGACGGATCCATAAAAGTAATGAAATTTCGATGGTTTTCCATTTTATAACATTCAATGAAGAACATCTCAAAAACGGTGCGTTTAAGGAGGAATGATGAAGAATAAGTCAATGTTCTGAAACGATTATATATTCTTAAATTGTCTCAAAAAGAACATTACCATCTTCATGGTAATTTCGTTTAGTTTTATGATACCACGAGTCTATGACTAGAAAAACACTAGAAGTAGGAAAAAACTAATGTTTGGAAAATATGTATCATAGTTATATGAAACTTTGGCGTGAAGTTTCCTTCACACACATTCATTTTATTCAGAAAAAGGATGTCAAAGCCATAAAATAAAAACAGGTTTTTTTTATTTCAACAGCCTGTATCTTTTTACCTGAGCCGAATTTATAAAAATGGTAAAGCAAAAAGTGTTTCATTTGATGTTTATAATCTATGGTTAAAATTAATGTACAACTTAAAGTTTCATCCAGTATTTGATCTCCGGAACTATTCGCCGGAGCAAATACAGATTTTGTGTGTTGGTTAACTATACCAATCAGGACATTCCCTAAGAATGTTATGGACTTCCCGATGGGCTGCGGGGTAGTTTTTTCGACCCTTAAATTTAAAAATTTATTTTCTCCGGGTCTATTCGCCGGAGCACATACAGATTTCATACACTTATTACTTATACACATACCTATATCCCCAGAATTGGGTTGAAAAAACTACCCCGCAGTCCCTCGGGAACTTAATTAATTTTTCTGGGTTATCGGTATAGGTACAAGTAATACGTGTATGAAAAATGTATATGCTCTGGCGAATAGTTCCGGAGATATTAAATTTAAGGGTTAGAAAAGGCACCTCGAGAAGTCATTCAGTTTTTCACGGTATGTCGTTATCGGTATAATTAACCCATATACGAAATATGTATGTGCTTCGGCGAATAGAGAGTAATTAAATTTTGAAATTCAAAGGTTGAAAACTACCCCGCAGCCACTCGGGAAGTTGATCAATTTTCCAGGGATTATAGGTATGGGTTTATGCAATACGTGTCTGAAATCTGTATGTGCTCCGGTGAATAGTTCCAGAACTATTAAATGTGGAAATATTAGATTGGATGGTTGAAAAAGCTATCCCGCAGCCCCTTGGGAAGTCTATCCTTTTTTCAGAAGATGTCGTTATCGGTATAATCAACCCACATGCAAAATATGTATGTACTCCTGCGAATAGTTCCGAAGATATTAAATTTTAAAATTTAAGAGTTGAAAAAACTACCCCGATACCCCTCGGAAAGTCGATCAATTCGATCAATTTACCATGGTAAATTCGATTCAGAGTGTCCAATACAGGAGAATGGACAGTATAACATGCGCAATGCTCCTGACTTCAGGTCAGAGCTTGAATCATTTTTTTTTTCATAATTTTTTTAAAATCTTCTAGGGGTACAGTTCTTATAAAATTTTAAACACGTCTTTATGTCGCTATTCTACAACTAGATACTAAGCTTCTATTCGATCGAGTCTATATTTTTTGAGTTATCGAGGAAATAATATTCCACGTGGGTATAACTCTGAAACCGTTGGACCGCTAATGCCCATAATCAAACTCAACACTCCGGATACGCAACATACCCTGAAAATTGCAAGTTCCTATCTCCATTCGTTTGAAAGTTATCGAGGCAACGGTCACCCATCCATCTACTAAACTCACACAAGGCTGCTCGAATCTCCAACAATATATATCCGATCATGTTCAAACTTGAAACTTGGCAGTACAGTTAGGTTTTGAAGGCTCGCACGAAATTTTAGCGATATCGGACGAATTGTTACTGATATATAGAACTTTTATCAATAATTTTCAATGATATTTTAAAAATTTTCTACTAATACGATCCTCACAAATTTTTGTAAGAATTCTCGCGCTTGCATTATACAAATAATAACCAAGCATGAATTCAATCAGTTCTGTATTTTTTGAGCTATTGAGGAAATATCAAGCAAACTTCAGATGGTTATAACTCCGAAAACGTTTGGCCGATTATGCCTGTAAGTGAACTCAAATGTTGCATTCAGATGCACAACCTAACTTGAAAATTTCAAGTCGCTATCTCTTTCCGTTCTCAGGTTATCGTGATATAAAAAATATATTTTAATGATTTTTTTAAATTTTTTAGCTATTTTTTTTTTGATGCCGTTCTCACAAAATTCCACAAACGTGCTTATGTTCATATTCAACAACTATTCACCAAGTTTCAATTCGATTGCATTCATATCGGTTGAAAATAAAATTATTACTCGGAAACCATTAGGCCGATTATGACCATTAACGAACTTGTCCGTCGCATTGGGATGCGCCACCTACCCTGCAAATTTCAAGTCGCTATCTCATTCCGTTCTCAAGTTATCGTGACAACGGGTGGCCGGCCGGCTGGACAGAATCAAATGTGTCCTCGAATTATTCTTCAGATAGTCGAACTCAATCGTTTGAGACAGTTTTCAGCAAAAAATTCGAAAATTGCAGACATTTGCGCAAAAAGATAACGTGATGTTCCCCAGATCATACGCGCAAAAATTCACGATGTGAAGAGAAATGAGTTTAACAAAGCAATTGTTCATATTCCCTAGTAAAATTTGCATATTTGATAGCAACAGTAAAATACTGACAAAAGTGTCTACATGACATGATATTTCAGATTATACCTCAATATTGTCTCGATTAATCGAACTCTTTTGGAATATGTGAGTAGTGCGATAATTTTGGATGGGAGATTATTATCTCCGATGATGCCAAATTTATGGGACTCCCATATTCAGATGAACCTATACGGGCTCCGTAGAATGCGTAAAATCTGTAGAATGTATATAAAGTTTATACAGACCGACCCAAGCGCTCTCAGCGCGGACGTTCCGTGAACCCGATCGCGTATGTTTTGAGATGTATAAGGCATTTTTGGTGCCCGGGCAAAAATTTGGGGAATTAATCCCTGAGGTGTGAGGAATCTACAGACCCATTTATACACGTTAGTTTTGGGAAGCCCGAAGTCGGGCTTCCCAAAGGTGGTGCGGGCTTCCGATAAGCTGCGGAACATGCATTTTTGGGCCTCCGAATGGCTGTTTATGAGTGTATATATATATATATAAATATATATATATATATATATATATATATATATATATATATATATATATATATATATATATATATATATATATAAAATATACACATTTATGGTTTAATTCACTTAAATATATTTAGTCTATAAAAGTTTGTTGATATTTCATTTTTTACTCATTTATAGTGGACCATATCCATAGCCTGAGCAGGATTTGGTAACAAAGTGAGATCTTCTCGTACTGGATCACCGAGGCCAGCAAACATTAGGTCTTTTCATAGAAATGAGTTTCTCAAATTCTATGTTTTGAACCAATATGTCACCATTGTCATCTGTTCTTTGTTTGCGTAATTGTCTCCCTTGTAAGTTTGTGTATTGTTGTTATATTCGAGATAAGGATTAAGAAGTATACCGGATTTATATAGGTAAGTAACAAATATTATTCTCAGTTGATATATTTATACAGAAAGAAAAGATGTATTTTAATTTTATGGTTAGGAATTAAGGCGGCAAAGCTTAGACATAAGTGTATGTACCACAGAATACAAATATATACATGTATGTACATGTTGGCCTAGGTGGCTTGGTGGGAGAAGATCTCACTTTGGTGCCGATGGTCGGGGGTTCGAATCCCGCTTAGGACATGGGTGTGATGTGTTTGGGTGTGTATGTCTTGAAACCAAATAATCTTCGTGAACAAATATTATAGAACTGTGTAGATGGCCTAAGTTGCCTGGCACATTAAAGGATACCTTTATCCTTTAAATGTATGTACATATATGGGTAGTTCTCACGAAATGTTCCACTTTGGTGTTCATGACAGTTTTCAGCTACATAAAACTGGTTTAATCGTTTAATTCTCTATATTATATCTTTTTTATCAACGCTAGTTTTCTTTCCAGAAGAATTGAAAACCTCACCTCCGTGACTGTTCCTCTTAGTTATCGCATTGTCCTAAACTTAAAATTATAGCATTAATGGAATTCTGACACAGCGTATTTCTAGTTCATTATCCACAATTAACTAAATAATGTTGACATGATAAAATCTCAATAAAAAAATTATCGGTGTTCGAATTATACTTATATTAGTCGTGTTCCTGCATTATCTATCACCTCCGTGAAGCGACATTGTAATTTGACTCTTTAATCGCAAGATGACGGTATCATCATCGTGGACCGCCTGGAATATCGGTTGATGCGCAGGTAATACTGACCAATTCAGATTTGAACTTCAAAGTGTAACTTATTGGTTAAATTCTTACCCAAGTGATAAAGACGTGTATGGGAAATTTGGGATTCTCACTTCCGTGAAGATGAATTGTAGGGTAGGAGATTATTTTATTCAATTATTTGTTATCTGAATAAACTTATTTACGAAAGTTATTTAATGAGTTAAAATATTGTTTTGAAGCCTTTTTCTTTAAATGAGATATTCTATAAAAAAGTAAAATTTCTCACCTCCGTTAATCTCACCTCCGTGAATATAGTAATTCACGGAGGTGAGGTACTCTTCACGGATGTGATAATAATATTCTGTTCCTCCTTTCAGGACATGAATTCTAACATTATTAAAAAAAAATAAGAAAAAAGTTACTGCATCTCATGAGAACCGAAGAAAAAACAACGAAAATCTATGAGAAGACTGCATGAAGCCCGAAAATATGATCCTGAATTATACGAAGAAGAAAAACGTAAAGAACGAGGGCTATTACAAAAGAAAAAAGGAAGGAAAAATTAAAAATATTCTGGATATGTCCGAAAGAGAAAAATTGGTTCAAGCACTGACGTGAAGTCAGGAGCTTTTGCGCGTATGTTCTATTGTCCATCCTCCTGTATTGGACACTCTTAATCGAATTTACCATGGTGAATTCTATTGTCTGTTCTCCTGTATGAGACACTCTCAATCGAATTTACCATGGTGAATTCGATTAAGGCTGTCCAACACAGGAGAATAGACAATAGAATTCACCATGCACTGTAAAAAATAGGGGTAAATTTACAATTATTTACGCATAATTCACAGCCGTTATTAGCGTAATTTCACACACCACAATATGTAAAAAAAATTTTCTTGTAATTTTACAAATTAATACAATAATATACAAGCCTTTACAAAAATTCACAGACTTTTCCAAAATATTACATATATTTACAAATATTCACAGATCTTTACAAGAAATCACAAATTTTTCCAACAATTTACATCAATATTGTGAATTCACATCGTGCACTATGCGAATGCGATAGACCGAGTCTTGAATCGGGTATTTCCGCTGTGCATGTGACTGGCGCTTTCGTTTCCGATGTCCCCATTTCGACTACGACGACTACCCTACCATTCTCTCTCCAGAGTTGAGCGCGTCTATTTGTTAGTTCGCATGTCAACGCAAATTACGTTTTCGTAGTTCCACGCAGATCGAGTCTAGACCTGCTTGAAGATTGAAAGTGTGTTTTTTGAAGATTGTGATTTAGTGCTTGGGATTTACTTTCCTTTGAGCATCCCAAAGTGACCTACCAAGTTTCATCTGAACGGTAATTTTTGTTCGATCTTTACCTTTTTTTCGCCAGATTGACTGTACTAAAGCTATATTTCACAGCAGTGAACAAAATCCCAGTGCAATATGGGAGATATTGTGAAAAATGAGTCAAATTTCGATTTTCTGTTCTTCTAGGGTACCTACTTCAGAAGACAGGATATCTTTGTTTCAGAGCTAATTGCAAATTAAATTTCGAATGTTTTATATAATGAAAGTATGATTTTATTTCAGAAAATAGGTATAGGATATGCATGGAAGGAACTCTAATACCTGGATTAACGTTTGACACCTTCATCGAGGCATTTATAATATGCTTTTGCATTTATTTTAATTTGAACCTGAGATACCCAAAGGCACTCTCTACAACGTTGGAGATGATACAAAGGTATCATCTACAACTTCACCCCGACGGAAGTGGCTCAAAGTGCCAAAAAAAAAGTAATTGCATTTATTAATAAATTGAGTAATTTTCGATAAATTCATTAATTAAGGATGAATATTTCGATTATTTTAAATATTTCTTGTCATAGGTGTATATCAATTTCAATAAAATTTTAGAAAAATAGCGTTTTTTCTTTCAATTTTTGTCCACCCAAGACCGAATAAGCATTGATTTAATTTCTGTCCAACTAACAGCATACAAATATCATTTGGACACTTATGGTTTCCTCTTGATAGCATTTAACCTAATAATATAAAATGCAGAATAAATTCGATGCATATTTTGAGTAACCCTCTGTTCAAGTACAATCATAATTTACAGATCTGTTCCTGGCAACTCCTTGGCCAAAACAATTATGGAAACTAATGTGATTTTTATTACTTTTCATGCTTTCAAATTATGCATAATCTTGAAATTAAATTTCGGAATATTCAGATCTAGCATTCTAAAAAATTCTTTCAGGTCCAGAAAATTATGCCTAAGATTCCTAGCATGAAAGAGTTATATTTAATTCGTTTTTATAGTACGAACAGTTTTGACTACAATCACGAAAGGTAATTCACAAAAGTGATTGTGAATTTACACAGGATTAATACCATGTTTGGGATACTATCAATTTAATAGTGGTAATAAATTCATACATTATACAGTAAAATTACAAGAAATTACTATGATTCTTTGTGAATTAATGGAATTATATGTAATATAACTTAACGTGGCGCAGTATTATCCAAAAAAATTTGTAAAATTCATATCAAAAACAGAGCAATATTTCGTTTAGAAATGTAATTTTTTGTAATAATGCATATTATTACGGTATGAATCTAGTGAAAAATTCAAAAGAGGAATGTGAATTCACAAAGGATTACCAAAAAATATGAAATATTCCACAATTATTACTAGCAATTTCACAAAATAGGAATGAAGAAATTTGCGAAAAACATACTGTGAAATTCCAAAAAATTACATCAAATCTCTGTGAATATATGGAAATTGATGTAATATTACATAACATAAAGTAGCATAATCACAAACAGTTTCTGGTAAACAAATTACAGGCTGATTTGTGAATTTACAAACTAAAATGTAATATTACAAACTGAGTGTAATTTTACCATGATTCTTGCTGGCCTTAAATAACCAATGATTCTTACTGTAAATAATTTTTACAGTGTGGTAAATTCGATTAAAAGTGTCCAATACAGGAGAATGGACAATAGAACATACGCGCAAAAGCTCCTGACTTCACGTCAGTGCTTGAACCAATTATTTTATATTAAGGCTATATGATTTTTTTTTCAGTTAAAATTTAACATTATTTCATTTCCGTGAATTTTGTCTCACATCCGTGAATGCCGGTTTCATGAAAATCTCATTATTTCACAAAATACCAACGAAAGTATGTAACCTTAGGCATAAGATTAATAAGAATTAATTTCTCGTTTAGGATATCTAAAAATAAATTCGATTATTGTTAATTTATTTCTTCTTAAACTAAAATGCGAAAGGGGAACATTTGGTGGGAATTACCCATATACATAACCTCTTTATTGTTCATGTACGTGCCTGTATATTTCTTAGTATGCCAAATAGTTGTTTCGGTTTTAGTTACTCCTGGAATGATGTCCACCCCAAGTGAAAATTTTTCAAAAAGAAAATTACTTAACAAACATTATGAACGGTTTAAACGCCAGAAAACAGACGCTTCTCAAGAAGCACCAATATATTCTTCCACCGTTGGAGAACCTTCATCTTCATATGTTTTTCAAGAAGCATCAACATATGCTTCCATTACTTCTCAGGATGCATCGTTATCAGCTTTCCTCACTACTTCTCTAGAGGATTCACCTATTCTTCACAGTGACAGTGAATCGGACAATGAAATTGTGGAAAATCATACCAATAGAGAATTAGATATTGCAATAGATAGAAACCGTGGAGAATCTTCTTCTCAACCAACTCTTTCGGAACAATTGTCAAAGCCATCCTTCTAAATTCAACACGGCACGTAATTAACCCACCTAATTATATTAAATTATTATTTATTTGTCATCCACATAAAAAATTACTTATGCATATATAAAGGTCACTGGATTCAGACAATATTAATGTTCACTCCACATTCACTAAAAAGTTATTTTGGCCGTTTTAGGGGACTATGCACTAGCCAGAGCTAAAGCGAAGAAAGCCGAGTTTACCAGCGATTTAAATACTGACACAGAAGGCCAAAGAAGGAGAATAAAGAGATTGTTTTCTTCATCTGATTCATCTGGTTCGGAAGATGACATCTCCAATAAAAAGGAGAAGAGCAAAAGATTGCATTCCCTTCCACCACCCCCTCAAATGAATTTATATACCCTCTTGAGTGAAGAAGAGATTTGCATTGGTAATTACATTAATTTTAGTTTACGGGGTATTATTTGATTTTAAGATCAGAAAATAAAATAGTAAGGTTTCGAAACTAAATGCAATTTATTGCGTTTATGGGTCAAAATCAGAGAGGTGAGCATTACGCTTCTGACAAAGGTTTTATGGTAAAATAGCATGATATTACTAAAATATTCATTTTAAAATAAAGGTTCTGTGCTTAATTACGAGGCAGTTAGCATTCTTATTTTTCAATAATAATATTACAATTGATTTTAAAGAAAAAAGGGTCTAAATAGTCATTCCGGGAATGCGTCCTTATACCATGTTTCATAGATCAGACCAGTCAAAAATATGTACAATTACGACTTACAAATGTCATATTTTAATATAAGCGTTGAAAATCATCTGATCAACAATATACGTATAAATTGAATGAATACCAGTTTGATTTCTTCATATTTTGGCTATTCAAATGCTGTCTGACGTTTATTAAATCATTCCGTGAACGTGGTGGATATCGGTCGATGTAATTAAAACAATACATGTTATGTGACGTTAGTGAGCTTCAGTGTGAACTTACCTAGTCAAAGTAAAAGGCGTGTGTCTTGTTTACGGAAAAAAATAATTGATTTTGTTGAAAAGTACCTTTAATTTGATATGTGTGAAGCGTACTTCAATTCCCTGTCATTACGGGAACGCTGTTTGGTGATTTGGTTTTCGAAAAGTTGCATACTTTTTGTGAAATTCTTATAAATATTACAGCTCACTTGTTCATAACCTCTAAAACTAATATCTAACATGGCGACGTCAAGCGTGACATGAAAATATTTATCGAATAGTCATTTCGGGAACGTTCTCGTATGAAGGGCGTTCCCTAAATGACCCGGTGTTTCTGAAATAACATGTTTTATAGGCAACATGATACTATAATGCTTTTAAAAGCATAACCATGCAAAATTTTGCTTTTAGGTATCCATTTAGTACGAGTATCAGGGAAAATGATAAAAACAAGACAGTATAGCTTATAAAAAATATCGTGAAAATGCTTATGCAAGGAAGCGCACGTTTTTAAATAAAATATAACTGTAAGTTATATGACTGAAAGACAGCAGAGGAAACAGAGAAAGTTATGGAGAATAAATTCCCAAAAGTATATACAAAAAAAAAAAATGATGGCAAATATTTTAGCTAACAGCCTCCCAGATTCTGAATATGAGATAGAAAACTATAATCGCGTGTCGAGGAAGAAATTAGGATGAAAACAGGTTTAAAAAGAAAAAGTACAGGCTTACCAAACTATTAAAAAACACAAACATAAAATACAGAAAATGCAAGGAATTATAGATCAGTTGCGAAAAAAAGGTCAGAGAAGCAGAAGACGCGAAGAAAGAGCATCCCAAAAGAGTGCTGATACGCCTACTCGTAAAGTTGATGAAATAATAAGAGGATGTTCTGTTACTCCGGAAGTTCGTAAATGCCTATTATTTGGCGAGGTTGTGGCAAAACACAACTAAAAGACACCGTTGATGAATTAGCGAAAAATTTTAAACAGCGGGAGGCTTTTCAAAAATGCGTAAGTGGCAACCATGTAAAAAACACCGATTTCGAGTTTAAATTTTTATATTCATGTTCCTCATTCCTTAAGTACAAATAAAGGTATAATACTCTGTAAATGTGTAATATTTTCATGCATAAAATAGGCCAAAACCAGGCGTTGCGTTCATTCAGGGAACGTCAACGTCATTTAGGGAACACCCCATCATTTTCGGGAACATCACAAAAACAGCAGATACATTACTAATAAGTAAAGCTATAGTTAAATCTTAGATATACAACATGAAATGATCTTTGAACTTTTGTATTTATATTATTAATATATAACGAAGTACAAAAATGAATACAATAAATTGAAATTTTTGGAGCGAAATTTACACCAATGGAAAATTTATGGAGGGTAATTTGCGAAATAAGTGTTTTTATTATAAAAATATACAAAATAATAACATTTTCCGAGTTAGGAACTGGTTAATTACAATTTCTTGAAGGTGAATCTTAAATGCATTGGTTATATTATTATTAAAAAAAATATTTAAAAGTGTTCCCAAAATGACTTTTGGCTTTGGTATAATGCTTCTTGACAGGTATAATTTCTAAAATATATATTTTTGTGCGTGCCTCTTCACAGGAAAGGTTCATGACTAATGACACAACGGACTCCACTTGTTAGTTTTCTTCAAAAGAAAACTTAATTTCTCAGATATTTGGAAACATAAAATTCTCACCTCTCTGATTCTGACCCATATGTATGCAAAAGCAACTACAGTATTTTTTATTTTCAGATAATATTACAATGAGTCCTAGCACTCCTAGCGCATCTCTGGTTGACAGGCCGGTCTTGGGAAGTAAGTATATTTAGGGATTTTTTTAAATTAAAACAAACAATTTTATTGATGCCTGATAAAATTATTCGTCAATAATTGATGCCCTGGTTTTAAACCCACAATTAGTATGAATATTATATGTTATGGAGATAATGTAAATTGCAAAATTTGTTTTAGGTCTGGAAAATACTCCCTAACGAACTTTAAGTTTTAGGAGTTCTCCGGGTCCTTCGTCAGTACAAGCTTATAGTGCCCCAGACACTCCCTCGATAGCAAGATCTTCAAACACGACCATAAGGGAACGTAAGTATTTTAAGGTTACCTTATGTAAATCTAACCTAGTTTTGGAAATGTATGGAAGGAACTGTCGGTTCTATTATTATTGTACATGAATAGGTCAATATAGATTAGAGCTAGACCAATTTTTAAGGTTATAAGGCAAAAGTTTTAGTTTTCCCTGGTTGTGAAGTTCACATATCAATTAGAAATTTATATAATATAATTGGATTGCTATTTCCTAATAAATTAATAAGCTGTTCAGTGTTCTTTGTTGTGATAGTAATGCTTCTTGTATTTACTCTGGAAATTTCTTCCACTAAGATAATATTTGTATTTCAGGTTCTACTACGGCATGCAATAATCTGTGCGGTGTTTGCTGCAGAAAAAATCAGGATAGCAAATCAATTTACGTAATGACATAATGATGTAATGAACTGGTGGAACTTAATGGAAAAGTCGATCACCTATTGAAGAGCCATGTGAGAACCAGTTGAGGAAATAGGCATTTTGTCAAAGGCCAATATAGGGTTCCCTATTGGAAACAAAATAATTCTAGATGAATTTAATGTATTTTTAGAAGAACAGGGAAATTACTCTGGCATGGTAATTTTCATGATTTTTTTTAATTGTTCTCTATAGTTGTTCAGTTATAGTCAAATCTAATATAACATCATTCGAATTGCAGAAATAGTTAAATATGTCAAAAACTCAATTTTTGCTAGTTTTCATGAGACACCCTGTGACATATCATTGATCCTTTTTTTTATAGGTAAAATATTTCTCCAAAATCGGAGGAAACAACTTGACAGAATTTGTAAAAAGATGCTTGGCTCCGATAATACGGAATGATTTAGCCAGGCAGTTCACGGCATTTAGGCAGAAGTGGCCAATATAACTTTGGAGCTTCGAACTTGTCGAAAGCAATTGTTGGTAAGTTAGGTTTAATTTCGAATTCAATTATATATAACTATACGATGAATATCAATGAGACAACTATAAGAAAGCATACTACTTCTGACATGCCTCTAGCTCGATGGTACCTCACTGTTTATTAATAAATATGTATATATTCTTTTGAACTTAGAGCATTATATTTTGTTCATTTAACAAGAAAGCTTGAAGAAAAATACAACTGTGTTAGCAGAGGTTAGTGAAACAAGGTACCATAGAATTCGATGTACGATACTAGAGCTCATGGAAAAAACCTCAGCAAAAAAAATCTCCCTGTTAGTGTTTACTAATAAATTACTCTCCTTTTAGATGCATCAGAGAAAACAAGCTTAACAACAAATAAGAAAGAAACAGAAATGTCTATTGGAGCGTGGTTGAGGAGAGCTCCAGAAAGGAAGAGGAGATCCAGCGTTGTATGATTCTGGAGGCTGTATTAAAAATATTTTGCATTTATACTGATATTGTATAAATTGATTGTTTCATTTTTAATTATACTTTGTATCGTTTCAGTTTATGGCTCTATTAAAAATATATTTATGTATATGGATTGTTTTATTACGGATTATTATACTTATATCGTTCTGCCAACCACCCCCAACCTACCCAAAACAATCACCACCCCGCAATCCAATCCAAAGCCCCCTCCCCGACCTACAAAAACCAGCCCCCTCCCCCGACCTACAAAAAGCCAGCCCCCCTCCCCCTCTTAATGTCCCCGGGCTATTCCAACAATGTCCATAGGTGGCTAAAACGTATTCCGTCAAAATGTTCCCGGAACATAATCGGAACGCTCTCGCAACAGCCACGGGGATGCCCCTGGAATATTCCGCGAACATCCACGGATGTTCCGGGAATGCCCCGATGGGAATGTCCAATTTGCCCATAACGGCTTTACCGGGAATGTTCCCGGGGTGTCCCGGGATGTTTTGCGACATTCCCGGAACATATCTTTTGTCGCAAATGGACATTCCGGGAACATTTTGGGAATACACTTGTGCTATTAGGGTACTGTATAATATCAAATCATCATCATAATTTTACGATAGCTAAGGATATTTCATTGGTCATTTTGCATTAAATCATACTTTGTTTTCTAGAACATGTGTATTTTATATCAAGCAATAACGAACCAGAAATAATTTTGCTATATTATTAAACGCGCAAGCTCGGAACCATCGAAGGTAGATTTTGAGAACTTTCTAAAATAGGCGGTTTCGAAGAAATTTTCGCGAGCGGCGAAGCCGCGAGCCTTGCGAAGGGCGAATATCGCCGCGGCGAGGGCAAGGACCGACGTATCGCCGAAGGTGATTTTCGTCGAGATCGGGAAGTCGCGAGTATTTTAAAAAAATTCCAAAAAAGTCGCGAAATCGTCGAAATGGCGAAAAGCGGCCTCGCTCGAAACCCAAAGGCTTTTTCGTTCCTCTCGCCCGACCGTATCTAACGGTACCGATCGAAAGACCGAATATAGACGGATAGAATAACGAGATACTTTTTCCGATTTTTTTTCCGTTCGTTTTCTACGAGCGTTTGAAAATCGCCAAAATGCGGAAAATCGACCGTTTTTATGGGACTATAGAAATAAAACGACCCGAGCGAGGCCGAAGTCGACCGACCCCAAGATTTTGGGTTGAAGGTGGCTGTTTTATCTTACGAAGTAATTAATGGACAAATTCCCACTTGCACATCTCTAATTTTTTGAAAGGAATAGGCTAGAACAGTGCTTCCCAAACTTATTTTTACTGTGACGCCCTTAGGGCTTTCTCATTTTTGTACGACGCCCCTTAACTCAGCACCCAAAAATATATACCAATTTAAGTACTAGCCTGGTAATACGTTATCAGCTCACTAGACTCGGTCGCATCGACATGAGACGGCCCCCAGACAATATCGCGACGCACAGTTTGGGAAGCCCTGGGTTGTGGGTTAGAACTGTTAGAAGCATTCCAAGGTCAAAAATGTCTGAATGTCAATTTAGGATAATTTAACGAAAATCGATCGATTTTGGATCAGAAATGTGCCGAGATTTATTCAGAATCGATAAAAACCTTTGGTTTCGATTTGATACTTGCAACAGAAATTGATATTTACCACGATCGGTACGTATTCGCCGGTTCCGGTTTAAATGAATAACCTCAAAATGGACTGAACGGATGGGTTTTCGTTAAATCAACGATTATCTGTTAAAAATTACCTGGAATATAACTCTATAAGTAAGTACTATAATAATAATATATATACTTTACTTAAATTTATAAACAGTAGAAACCCGGTAGGTGGCGCTATATTCGGTTTATAGGATCTCAAAAACGCTTCGACTTATTTCGATGGTACTTTCGTGTGAGTGTACTACCGGTTCAATTGATCTACGGATAATATTGATCTACAAAAAATGCAGATCTACCGTAAAAATGTAGATCTACCAGAAAAATGTGGTTCTATGGCTAGGTAGATCTACTGGCTCATCTGAGTCCCAAATTATGGACTGCTGGCCACTAGTAGGAAAATAAGATGGCATGTAAGAACACAGATCATATTATAATTCACAGATAGAATAATTAAGTACAGCATTCTGTGGAAACCAAGAAGTACGATTTATTATTGAAATGTTGAAAAATCATATCTCCGAAAGAATCAGCTTGTTAGAGTTGAAAATGATATAAATGTATTCTTATGATGAAATTACATAAAAAAAAAATTTATTTGAAATTTGTAATTTAAAAATTTTTTTTTTCGTTACCCGTAACCATTCAGTCGATTTTGCCCAATAACGAACTTAACCATATCTCCTAGACCTATTCTGAAAATTTCACCTGTCTAGCTCATTCCGTTCGAGAGTTATCGTTTTAACGGAGGGCCGGCCGGACATAAACAATTTTGATCACGGATTCTTGATCAAACCAAGTCGTTTAAGACACGATTTTCATCCAAAAATTCGAAAATTACAGACAGTTGGGCAAATTGATAAGCACTCTTGTTCCGAGGCACAAGAGCGGCAAAAATAGCTCCCTTAGCATTGCTTCCAGTAAATACCCAGATAGCACACAATATCCTATGGATATCCGTTTCAAGTCCATTTCAGGTCGGGATATCCTCGTACATAGAACGGATATCCATAGGATATCCGTCAACAGATATTAAATGGATATTCAATACTGGATATCCTATGGATGTCCATAGGATATACGTTTCCGACAGTAAATTGATATTCTATTCTCACAATGACGGATGTCTTATGGACGTCCATAAGATAATCGGTTGTCAATTTATCTGTTAAAAGTAGATCGCTTAAGTAAGGTTGAAAATCAATACACAAAATTGAGTGCCTAAAACTTCTACTCTAGATTGTTCAGTAAAATAAATCACCGCGTGTTAAAATTAAATTATTTTATACTGTTTGTGCAGATGGCGAACTGCCCAGCACATAGTAAAGAAGAAGAAGAAATTATTTTGTTCTGTGGTATTAATTTAATAGCCCGCCAAAAATCGTTAACCCGGAACCCGGTTAACCTAAATCCTAATCCTCATTACCTCATTCTCATTCCTATCCTAACTGATAGTGAGTTGTCGAATTGTGGTATTTTTGTAGCGCGCTGTGATTATCAGAATAATAGGTAAATTCAAACATCCTGCTCCATCATAGTGAACGTGCTTGTGTCATGTGCAATTGAAGAATAGTGTACTATTTAGTGTTTTTCTTGTGTAAGTATTGATGAAAAGTTGAGATAATTTTTTCATAAACAGCAAAACTACATAATTATAGGTTAGAGAAATGGAACCGCGCAAATCCAACGAAAGAAAAAGTATTCTTCAAAATTTATAAGAAAACCAGGAGGGAATTGAAGAAAAACAGTTTCTCTTCTATTTCCAATGTAAATACCCGTACTACTGCATCAACTAGTAATGTTTCTTCTCCAATAATTAATTTATCGACTGATACTTCTGTGGCTTCATCATCATTCATCCCTGATGAGTCAATTCATCCAATGTGCCTTGAAACAGACAATTCAAGTTCTGATGCAGATTCTGATCTTTCCATCGATGAGATTGGAAACTCTGAAGATGATGAATTTGTCAACAATCTCCATACTGAAGCGAATGTCCAAGATCATGTAGAAAATAGCCCTTCTAGTTGTAATAAACCATTGAGTTTGCAGTTAGGTGAATGGGCTATCCAGTATAATATAAATCATTCAGCCATAAATTCGTTATTACACATACTGAAACCTTTTCATGAAGAACTACATTTGGATGCTCGTACTTTGTTAAAAACACAAAGAAAAATAGAACTGAAGTCAATTGAACCAGGACTTTACCATCATTTTGGTTTCAGGAAGTGTATTGAAAGTATAATCTCTGTTTCACATCTCTACAAAGAGGAGTCAAATGTGATTCAATTATGCATAAATATTGATGGGTTGCCAATTGCAAAAAGTTCAGGAAGTCAGTGTTACCCAATTTTATGCAAGCTATTCGGTGGAAATACAGTGAACATAATTGGTTTGTATCACGGCAATGAAAAACCAAAGAGTGCAAATGATTTTTTGGAAGCATTTGTGATTGAAGCAAGGGACATTCTCAATAATGGTATTTTATTTAATAGTCGTCACTATAATGTTAAAATTAAGGCATACATTTGTGATGTACCAGCCAAAAGTTTTATTAAGTACACGAGAGGCCATAGTGGCTACTACTCTTGTACAAAATGCACTGCTGAGGGTGTTTATATTAATAATAGAGATTGTTTTCCTTGCACCTCCAATTTAAATCTTCGAAATCATTCAGATTTCATTAATAGAAAAGAAGAAGAACATCACACAGGTACATCGATTTTGGAAACTTTACCTGGCATTGACATGATTAGAGATTTTCCAGTAGAATACATGCATCTTGTTTGTTTGGGGGTAGTTAAAAAACTTATTGTAAATATGTGGATTGATGGGACACCAAAAACAAAATTATCTTTTGGTCAAATATCTAATATTTCTGAATCATTACTAATGTTCAAATCGCAAATCCCAAGAGAATTTAATCGTAAACCGAGAAGATTAGCTGAGGCCAAGAGATGGAAGGCAACAGAATTTCGATTATTTTTATATTACTTGGGTCCAGTTGTTTTAGAGCCAGTATTAAGTAGAGACAAATATGTAAACTTTCTTACCCTGCATGTAGCGATGACTATTTTAACAAATGAAAGATTTAGGAATCAAATTGATTATGCACACTCCCTCTCAAAGTATTTTGTTGATACGTTTATCACAATATATGGAGAAGAGTATGTATCTCATAATGTTCACAATTTATTACATTTGTGTGATGATGTGAAAAATTTCGGATCTTTGGATATGTTTAGTGCCTTTCCATTTGAAAACTACATGCAAACAATAAAAAGATTGGTTCGAAAAGGTGACAAACAACTTCAACAAATTTGCAAGAGGTTGACTGAAAGAAAGAATACTCTCAATTTTGCTGAAACTCTTCCTACAAAGAATCAATTTGAATTATTTATTGAACATTCTAATGGGCCTCTCATTGATGTGAATATTAACAAACAATACAAAAAATTTAAATTTCCAAACTACATTTTAGCTTTAAATGATGCAGATAATTGTTGTTGTCTTCTTGATGGTAGCCTGATAGTAATATTAAATTTTATTAGAGATACAGAAACTAAAATTATAGGTAAAAAATTCCAAAGTTTAGAAAATTTTTATATTGTGCCATGTGAGTCTTCGAAATTGAATATTTATAAAGCAAGTAATCTTAATGGACCATTACAGTATTGGCATGTCAAAGAAGTTGCATATAAATGTATGAAATTAAAAACATGTGATGATCAGTATGTTATTCTTCCACTACTTCACGAGTAAAATAAATACATTTATCATAATTTAGTTGTAGTAATTCAATTTAGGGAAATTATATCATAAAAATAACAAAAAAATTCTTGAAAAGCACTGACATGAAGTCAGGAGCTTTTGTGTGCTTCTTTAAATTCGAAGCCATAGCGGTTATCCGTCCTCTTCAATTCCAGAAAAAAAATTCCAAAAATGCGGATTCGATCGAGTTGATGTCTTATACTAGATTCTAAACTAACGTTTTAAGGTTCCTGCATAATTTCAGCTGCATCTGCTGATATGTTTCTGAGATGAAAAATTTCTAAAAACGAATTATTTCCTAGTGATTATCGATTCCCACAAAATTGTTTATGAGTATTTGTGTCGGTATTCTACAACCATTTGCTAAGTTTTCAATTCGATCAGATCCGTATTTTTCGAGTTATTGAAAAACCAAAATTTTAGATGGCTACATGATGGTGGAAGAATACAGGGTGTGCTACAAACGAAGCTTATTTTCATCCGTGTTGGCGCATGACGTCACTCTGAGAGCAAAGTAGTGCAATTTAAACGTTCCCAACGAAACAATTGCTCACTGTGACGTCAGCCTGGGAGCATATGTTGGTATAGAGATGTGCAAGAACACACCTTGTATTCTTACAACATGGATGGCTATAACTCCTAAACCAGTGGGCAGATTTTGCTCATTAAAGAACTTGAACGAGATATTTAGACACCAAATCTACCTTCAAATCCAAGTCTCTAATTTTTTACTTTTTGAATAACAGACAGAATTTGAAATTAATAGACAGATATTGTAAAATGGAGAAGACCTGGAGCATCGTAAAATTTACCAGTGAAAATACCGTGGAGGCAGTACCAACAAGCTGGCTCTTAGGGCAGATGTGCTATTGGCCCCCCTACCCAATTGAAAAATGAATGCAGGCTATAAGACGACAAGAGTTACCGAACAGTGGTTGGCCCCTTCATAAAATCGAGCTTTTTAGGAATGCAACATACAGTGAGTAATCTAGCAAATTCCTGTTTTCGAGACAACATATTATTTTCAATCGCCTTTGGAACATGATATACTAATAGAAGTTTCTTTTTAAACTACTCTTCTATACATCTGAATTTTCTTCCAGTTCACGTGCTAATATAATATTACACATTTTCAGATGACTACTCAGTTGCAAGATTCAAGTGTAAGGCAGCTGAAGATCACAGCGATTTAAACTCTGACATGGAAAACATCAAATTGAGAAAGGTCAGGAGGAAAAAACAATTGTTAGAATCTTCATCTGATGAGAGTGATATTCATCCGACTGGTGGCTTGCCGTTACCACCAGCATTTAAAGATACTTCTGACTATGCTGATAATACTGAAATAAGGAGAACAAGTACAAGCAATATCGTGCCAGTATTGCGACAAAAAATGACTGAAGAAAAGCTAGATGATGCATCAGTAGGAGGTATTATAAATTTTCAATTTTATGAATTTTAATACATATAATCATAATTATAATTTCAGGTACTCATTGCTGCACATGTCTTAAAAATGGTATGTTTATATGCACTTAATGTAATTCTCAAATGTACTGATATTTTTAATAATGATTTAAACTTTGCAATTGTGAAAATTGAAAGAAAACCTATATACAATGAGTTTCAGACCATATGCAGCGCGATTGGCTCAGTGTGTAGAGCGTCTGACTCAGGGGCCAGAAGTCCTGAGTTCATTCCTAGGGCAAGGAAAGAAATTTTCTTGTTTCGGTAATCGCGCCACCATTCACTGTTGGGTCAAAAATTAACATTGCTGTGCCTAAGGTGGCGTAAGGTCACAGTAACAAAGCCAACACAGAACACAATTGACTCCTTCGTCAAGCTCTTAAGAGCTTATGAGGGGTCTCCTTGGGAAAGACTTAGGAGGGTCAGTATAATAATGATATCAATATGGGAGACCTTTTTTATTAGTATTCAGTATTTGTGAGAAAAATTGGGGCACTGCGAAAAACTTGCCCATGAGTTGTCATAGAATTCTGACAACTTATGGGCATATTTTCCTCAATGCGTGTAGGGTATAACAAAGAACAGGGATTTAGATCAGGAGTAAGCTGCCCTTATTTTCAACATCTTCGAAAAAGTGAAATCAGATAATTTGTTTAGAATCAAAAACAATATTCAGATTTAAAATCAAAGCCTCCTATATGCAACAAATAAAGTCCCATATTTCATGTTTGTAGCCTCATAAGAGTTATTAATTATTTTGAATTAATAGTTAATCCCATTATTTTATTTCATTAAATCGTACAATTGGCACCAAAAAACTATTAAGAATTCATATCATCTTCAGCAATCAATTCAAAGAATAAATGCAACAAAATTTTACATCTAAATATTATAGGATTATAAGGGAGGCACATTACATATAATAATAATAATAATAAATCATCTTTATTTCAAATGTTTCAATTTACAAAACAAAAAAAAACAAATGAAACAGTGTCACAGAAAAAGCATTAACTTATTTACATAAGAAATCTTCGAGATTGAGCAACGCATTGAAAATTCGTAAACATCTATACTCCACTTGTTTTTGGGTGTTTGCCAAATGATGTACTGGATAGGTGTAGTCCTTGTTTCTTATATTATATTGTTTTTTATTTTCATTTTGGTGTTGGTTGAAAAGGTCACTGTTCTTGTGAAGAAATATGAGGCATTCTTGTATATATATGGCATATATTGTGAGCAGTTTGTTCTTCCTGAAGATGCCTCGGCATGACTGTGTTCTATCTAAATTAAACAGCGTCCTTATCGCTCTCTTCTGCAAGATGAATAATGAAATGATATTTCCTGATCCATAGAAAATAATACCATATCTCCACTTGGCTTCAACAGTGGCATGGTATACGGTCTTCAGTACGTTAGAATTCAAAAATTTCGAAACAATTCCTAGTCCATAAACAGCGGAAGCGATCCTTCCCGCTACATAATCAATGTGTTGCGTCCAATTCAGCTCATCATCAATGAAAACTCCCAGACATTTTACAACATTCGTCATCTTGTATGGTTGTTGATTCAATTCAATATGTTGTGGACCTTCTATGCCTGAATTTGTGTTATGGAACAGAATTGTTGTAGTTTTCTCCTTGTTCAATACTAGGTTGTTGTTAGTTAGCCATGAACTGGCAAGTTTCAGTACCTCAGATGTCAACTTTTTCAACTCTGGCCATTGATCTTCTATTGTGAGTAGGTTGGTATCATCAACATAATTTACTATAAGTCCTTCCTCGTTCACCTTCATGATCTCCTCACCAAGTTCATTGATGTAAACAAGGAAAAGGATTGTTCCAGCAATACTTCCCTGTGTAACTCCAAGCTTAATTTTCAGTGCTTCCGATCTTATTGTTCTACCATTATTATCTTCAATTTCCACTAGTTGTGACCTGTTTGTAAAATATGATATCACCCACTTTGATGCTGGTCCCCTTATTCCATATTTCACCAGTTTTCCTACTAGCTTCTCAATTTGCACACAGTCATATGCCTTAGACAGATCCAAAAACAAACCTAAAGCTAGTTTTTTATTCTCAAAAGCATCAATCACTTTTTTTATAAAGTTGTAAATTGCTGTTTGGGTCGATTTTCCCTTTTGATACCCATGCTGTGTTCTTGAGAGGATGCCATTTGTCAACAAGAATTCCATGAGCTGCCTGCAGTAGGCCATTTCAAAAACCTTCGAAAAGGACGGCAGTATACTGATTGGTCGATAGTTCCCAAAGTCTTTGTGGTCTCCTTTCTTGAAAATAGGCTTAACAATAGCAGTTTTCATTATTTCCGGAAAAATTCCATGTTTGAGCGACTTGTTTACGATATACTCCAAGGGTTCCTCAATTTCCTCAATTGTTTGCTTTATCAATGTATTGGATATACCATCTAGTCCAAATGTTTGAGTGTTTTTTAGGTTGTTTACGATGTCTCTTAGTTGTTCTGTTGTTATCCTTTTCAGGTACATTGATCTATCCAAATTTTCAGCCATATTAATGTTGGAGGTACTTGTGTGTAGATGTTCAGTGAGATTAGGTGCTGCATTGATGAAATACTCATTTAATTCGTTTGCTGTAGTATTAGGGTTATCTTCAACGGGAAAATTCTTTTTTGGGGGTGTTTCCTTGATCGATCTTATCACTGACCATAGAGTTTTGTTTTTGTTGTCCGATGATGCAATTTGTTTTTCGTATGTTGTCGCTTTCTGGGATAATAATTCTTCATTATATAGTCTCTTGGTTTTTTTGTATTCTTCCCTGAAAACTGGGTTCTGATTGCTTAAAACTAGTAAAATATCTAATCGTTGTTTTATTTCGATAATTGCTGGATTTCGTTTAATTTTGTCTTTCATTGAAATCTGTGGTTTTCTTTTCAAGGGAAATGCTAAATTGAATTGTGCAAGGTAGATGGTATGAAAGAAATTATATATTTTGTTTACATCTTTACTTTCATAATAAATTGCTGACCAGTCCTGTTGCCGAAGAAGCGCTTTGAAACTTTCTATGTTTTGCTTAGAATACACACGTCTCCATAAACATTGAGGCTTAGGTCTAGATTCCACGAAGGTCATTTCTTGTGCACGGTGATCTGATATATGTGTTTCCGAGACTTTTGTGGTAAATGGAATGTCTATGTTAGTAAAAATCCCATCTATACATGTTGCTGTAGCTTGTGTTATTCGTGTCGGTTCAAAGATTGTTTGTTTGATGTTATAACAGTTTAAAAAATTTAAAAATTCCCTTCTTTTTGCCGAGTTTTCTTCTAACATATTGATGTTGAAATCACCTGTGATTGTGATGTAGTGATCATGCATTTTCCCTAGAAGTTTATCCAACTCGTTCGTCATTATTTCTACAGATCCATTATTGTATATGGCTATACAAACATGTTTTGTCCCATTGCTTTGAAATTCCACTCCCGCTAATTCAAAAACTCCTTTCTTAGATATTTTGGAGATATCTGCTCTTTCTGTAGCTTTCATGTCATTTCTCACATAAATAACCACTCCTCCATGCTCACCCTCGTTTCTACAAAAAAAGGCTTTTATAGTGAAATTCTTCAGCGCGAAATGCTCAAGTTGACTCTCCGATTTCCAATGCTCGCTAATGCATACGATTTTTATATTATCATCATTATTAATGACTTGTTCCATAATGTTTCTGGAAGTGCCCAAGGAACATACATTTTGATGGAATATTGTGAACTTCGTGTTTACGACATTTTCTGCTATTTCTTTAGATTTGCTGTTTAAGGATCTTGTTTTGGCCGGGCTGGGCTGTTCTCTAAAAACTGTTGGACACGTCTGAAATTGAACCTTGTAAAGGTTATTCCAGATGGCCAGAAATCGTTTTCATATATTTCCTTCATCAAATTCATCGGCACCCCAACCATGAAACTTCTGAAGCTCTTCCCCATTTTTGTTTCAAGGTTTTTAACTGAAATATTTTCCGCAGTTATGCCTGCTTTTCCTGATATGTATTTCATAATATCATCCTCCTGTACTGACTGTTTCACCTTTGAGACGAATAACCAAAGTTTTTTGTTTTCATTCGGTTTAATTGACTGAAAACTATTTCCCAAATTTTCATCTTCGTTGCACCCAGTTCCAACATTTGCTTTTCTACGCTTTGAGAATCGTTTATTTACGACTAATTTGAAATCTTCTTCAATGTCAACAATGTCATTGTCATTAGACTTTGACTTTTGACTTTGTTCGTTTTGTGACAGCGTCATAGAGTTTGCAGGTTGGCGTACTGTCATTATTTGTGTCGGTGTCGTTTTGTCCGACAGGGATGGTAGTTCATTCGTTTGAACTGTTTGTAATAGTTGTTTTCCCGCGCTTGTTTTCGCCGTGTTTATTTTGTTATCTGTATTTTTTTTCTGGGTCACCTTAGAATACGAACTTATGTTGACGTTTTTTCCCTCTTCCATTGCTTCAACTTTTTCCATCAGTAACTTATTGTTGATAATTAATAGCTGATTTTTCTCTTCTGCTGCTTTAAGCAGTTCCTTCAAATAGGTATTTTCTATATTCAAAATCTTCAACTTTAGACTCACATTGTCCTCTTCTGTTGTTTCATCTGGCAGTTTGTGTTTACAAACTGCTTGTTTCTGGTTAGATGACTGAACTAGGCATGCAGGATGGAAAAATTCACCGCATTTCGAACACTTAACACTGTCCACCACTTTTCTTTTACAGTGGAAGCATTTAGTGTCCACAATTTTCTCACTTTTGTTAGAGCGCAATTCCACATCTTCTTCACTTGACGCCATCTTGAAATATGTGGGTTGCTTGTACTCCCTATGTAAAACCATAACAAAATAGGGTAAAAAATTAATTTGTTGATGGCTATGATTTCAAATTTTAATTTTGTGTTTGATTGATGATTGAAGTACAAAATGAGGGTGCATTTTACTCCTCTTCAAAATGAAAGTATATATGTAATTTTGAGAACTAAAATATATGTTTTGAAAATGTGAATTTTGAAACTCTGTGTACTATAAATTTTTCTATAAATTTGTGAAAAAAAATTTCAGACCCTTATAAAAAATATGGTAACAGATGTTTTGGAAGGAATGAACAAACTGAATGCAAGGCCTGTCACAAACATGGATGAGGGTGAAAGGGATTCTATAGTTCTTTTATTCGATTTTCCAATACACTCTGATGAGCAAATGAAAGAGTTTGAGATATTAATGAAAGATACAAAAATTTTTGATTGTGCTGTAAGTTAATTGTAGTCAATGTAGCCACTTATTTGCTAAATTGAATCATGAATATTTCAGGTTAAGGAATTTTCCAAGGTGGGAGGAAGTTCCTTGTACGATTTTATTAAGAGGTGCTTGTGTCAAGTGATTTCAAACAAATACGCTGATGAGTACAGCTGGTTGGGAGCGAAGAAAAAGAAAATATTTAGTTCGACGAGACTGGCTGAAACATTGATGGGTAAGTTTTTCAACGTACAATTCATTCAAGCAAATAAAATCACGTAGTTGTATAGTGAAATTTGTTGTGGTCTTGTAAATTCATATCAGTGAAAGTCATATATTTTTGGAGTACAGCCAGTATTTGAAATATATTTCATTATTCAAATGTAGTACCCGATATGATATGAACGTACATTTCAAACTTGTTTCGAACAATTAGGTAGAAAGATCTTCAGTGTTTTTAGAATCTGCATGATCAATTAATTTCGTTAATGTTACTATACAAGCAGTGTGCAGTATATCATTAATACCAGAGCATTACATGAAAGAATGCCAGTCTCCATTCTTCTGTCAATTAATATCATTATCACAATTTTTGCAAAATAAGGTTTCATAATTTCCTGATTTGTTTTCAATATTTTTTAGTGGCCGCAGATAGAAGCCAGCAATCTACTGATAAGAAGGCTACAGAATTTGCCATAAAAAATTGGCTCAGAAGGGCCAAGGAGAGAAGCCTGGCCAGTGACAAGAAAACAGGAGTCTGATTTTTTTTTACATTTTAAATATTATTTTTGTTACATTTTAAATATTTTTTTTTTTTGTTGTTTTTTCTGTTAGAATTTTATTTTTGATTTATAAATTATGTTCAATTGCACTTTGTTTTCTTTAATTTTCTTGGAAAGCAATGGATATTTGAGGAATTCTACTGTGAATAAAACTAATTCCTTTTTGATTCTTTAAACATGACGTCTCATTTAAATGTAATCAAAAGAAAAGTTTGCCTCTCGAAAAGGAAGTAAGTTTTTTAATTTTAAATGGTTTCCATTGTACTTTCAATTTGAATATTACTGTAACGATCAAAGTAAATAAAAATCATGTCACTATAATAATTAAACTAGATTCGGTATTCTTCAATTGATAATATGGTTATCAGGAGAAGTGCCATTTTTGGCGTATCTTTTGGTAACAATATTTGAATCTTATCAGTAGAAGAATATTAAATCTAACCTAATTCACAAAAAATATCTCATGGCCCACACAGCACACAATATTCAGGAAATATTGCCACAATATTGCAATATTGCAATTGCAGTTGCAATATCCCAGAAATATTGCTGGAATATTGTGTTGCAATATTACAGTTGCAATATTGAGAAATATTGCTGGAATATTTTATTTCAATATTACAGTTGCAATATTCAGAAATGTTACAAAGTAAAACAGTTTTCTACAAAGTTAAAATTTATATTTTTGCGTATATTCCTATGAATATATGTATAGACCTATTTATTACAAATCGCGACAAAAATAATTCAACATTACATGCAATATCTCAGTAATAATGCAGCAATATTGAATGCGTTTATTAAATTAGCCCTTATAATGATATAGAACTTATTCATCGTCTCCTTTCAATTTATTTCAAAAGGTACGCCACCGCCACCATTGACAAGAAATACATCACATCCTCTTCAGTCTGAAAAAACCGCCATTGGGCTTCATTGTAGAAACCCATGATACTAAAACCTACATGTTATAGTATCATGGTAGAAACCCATTAGAGAGAAATAAGAATATCTAGCATACACAAGTTGAACAAAGATAACTTCATTATTATTATTATTATTTATACACATAGGTCCAAAGTGAAGCTCATTTTTGACATTTCACTTTTGGCGCTCTTGTTTGTGTGCTTTCTTTCTCTAGTTCGAGGCTTTACGCATCCTCCCTTTTCTTTTAGTCAGGCCGCCATTTTTACTGTTTACCAGCGTTGTTTACATGTTTACTGCACTACTCCAGTACAACCTACTCTTTATAGGGCTGTGATAATCAAATCATCAGATCTGTTCAACTCTACCTTTGTACGTATATAAAAAGCACTAACGTCAATATAACGTCTCAATAATCAGACGGATAAGATCACAACCTACTCTTTATAGGGCTGTGATAAGATGTTGGTATAACCTAAAAATATAAAATTTTGTATCAATGATATCTACAAACTTATAGCTATTACCTTAGATAATCAAATCAGCTTATCACTGTATTTATATTATTTAGAGCCAATTAGTCTTTAAACATTAAACTCACAACTAACTGACCTAACAAACTAAGGTAACAACAGACTGCTTCACTACACGATACAGAAGACAGTGAAGTACTGGCAGTACTTCACTTTCTTCTGTATCGTGTAGTGACGCAGTCTGTTGTTACCTTAGTTTGTTAGGTCAGTTAGTTGTGAGTTTAATGTTTAAAGACTAATTGGCTCTAAATAATATAAATACAGTGATAAGCTGATTTGATTATCTAAGGTAATAGCTATAAGTTTGTAGATATCATTGATACAAAATTTTATATTTTTAGGTTATACCAACATCTTATCACAGCCCTATAAAGAGTAGGTTGTGATCTTATCCGTCTGATTATTGAGACGTTATATTGACGTTAGTGCTTTTTATATACGTACAAAGGTAGAGTTGAACAGATCTGATGATTTGATTATCACAGCCCTATAAAGAGTAGGTTGTGATCTTATCCGTCTGATTATTGAGACGTTATATTGACGTTAGTGCTTTTTATATACGTACAAAGGTAGAGTTGAACAGATCTAATGATTTGATTATTGAACCCATATCGAAATGGTTGGCTCAAGCCAAATTGCGAGCCTCCAGGGAAGTGGACAAACTTAAAAAAAAGAAATGTTGAATGTCCAGTAGAGAGCGAATAAAGATATTAATTGTGCCTACTATTTTTTTATGTGAGTTAAACCTATACCACATCTCATGAAATAACAGAAATATTTCTGCAAGAATCCTGAAATATTGCATATATATTTTGCAATATTACGAAAATATTCCATAAATATTACATTATAATTCTACAAAATTGCAGGAATATTTCAAAAAATATGTCTGCTATATTGTGACGTTAGGATAGAGAGCATATATTTGAATATTTCTGCAACAATCCTGAAATATTTCATATTTATTTTCCAATATAATAAAAAATTGCATAAACATTACAGAATTATTCTACAATATTGGAGAAATATATCGAAAAATATTTCTGCAATATTGCTATGTTAGGTTATGGGGCGGACATTCGAATGTTTCTGCAATATAACCGAAATATCTCAAATATTTCCGAAACATATTCCTGCAATATTTCAGCAATGAGTCTGTGCTGTGTGGGGGATAGCGGTAACGGATATCTTATGGACGTAGATAACAGATGTCTTATGGATGTCTGCAACAGATGTCTTATGGATGTCGATATCAGATGTCTTATGGATGTCCGAAACGGATATCTTATGGATGTCCGTAACGGATATCCTATGTATGTCCGTAACGGATATCCTATGGATGTCCGATTTGGTGGCCAACAGATATCTTTAGGATATCCAATAACCTCCCAGGATATCCTATGGACGTCCGGAATATCCGCTACGGATATCCTTAGGTCATCCATAGGATGAACCTGTGCTATCTGGGTAGGACTTTGTGGCTCACGAACATATACATCTTAATTCAGTAAATGAGAATGAAATACCTTTTAATAAAGCTGAATATGGTGCTGAATCAGAAACTGGTAGCAGCAGTAGTAGCAACTCTTCAAAAATAAATGCTGAACATTTACTCAACCTTCTTGGGCTAAGTAGTTCCGACAGGAAATGGACACAATGCACAAAGAAAAGTTGGAGATTCAGAAAGAATTTTTGAATGTATTCAAAAATGGTTAGGAAGGATAAGAATTCTTTTTTGTGGAGGACATTTATTTTTGTTTTGCAAGCTACTTTTTTTTCGAAGTTTACCCTGTTATCTCCATGTTTATAATTTATTTCATGTTCATGCTTATTTTAAGAATACTGGTTTTTTTTTTTTGTCTGGAAGGTGAAGGCCTGTATTCAGTCCGACCTCAGGATGAGGTAAGAAAAACAAGTTCTCCTATGGGTTGTGCCGATCAATAGGAGAATTCGTTTTTCACACCTCATCTTGAGGGGCCTAATGATTTATTTTTTTTATTTATTTGTAAAAGAACTGATCTCAGTATAATAACTGACGGTTTCATAATAAGTTTTAAAGTCTCTTTAAATTTGAAGCATCCTTGAGTTGGACATTATGAATCAAAATGTCTATCTAAAGGATGCTTTAAATTTATAGGGACTTTAAAACTTATTATGAGACGAGATATTAATAAAATACAAACATATTTTTATTATTTAATAGTTTCACACCACTAACACTACTAACATATACCTTAAATCAAGAAATCATATTTGATGCATAGATTAATATTTTAGCATTTTCTTGCTAGCAACATTATTAAAACACTGTAGGAACACTACTTAAAAGGTGATATAAACCTAAGTGGTGAGAGAATTGCACTTATATAACTTCTTTTAACAATTCCATTATATTGTTCTTCCTGTTGTCTTAATAAATCCCATTGTTAAAAAAATCTAAATCTAAATCTTCTGAAACTTTATCCCCATTATTTATATTTATGTTAGGCAAAATGCAATAAGTCAAAATAATTTTTGGTATCAAAACAGTCTTGTATATATTCACATTCCTCCAAATTCGGATCCTTGTTTTCAGAATACCAAAAGTATGATCTCGATGACAATTCTGGTAGCTGAAAGTAATCTATTGTATTTTTGCTCCCTTCGGCCTAAATTGTCATTGTCCCTGTATGGCGTAATCAAATTGTTTTTTTAAGGGATATGCCAAGTCCCCTAAAAGATACATATGTTCCCATAAAAAACCTGCACACCATTTCCTTCAATTTTTGCTGGTATATCGTTCCGCCTAAACACCCTTGCATTGTGCATACTACCAGGCCAGTCCGAGATTAAATCAAAAATGAAAATTTGATAAACCATGTTTACAGGTTCTTTTTAACCACAAGATACATCGAGAAATCTATGCTACTCGCCACAAATGCCTTGAAGCAGTAATTAATACTATCCCTTCCTATTAATACCAACCTGAATACAACGGTGACCTATCTTTTCCAATTGGTCCAGATAACATTCAACCAGTTCTCTTGAAGAACTGTGCATTTGTTTTCTCTAGACCTCTTCATAATTTTATTCAATCTCTAAACTCTGACATTTGGAAGACAAGTTATGTCATTCTTATCCATAAGTCAGGAGACAAATCTGATATAAAAAACTATAGACCTATAAGTATTGTGAGTACAATACTAGAAATGTCTGAGAGGCTAGTATCAGGGTTATTAATTAATATCGCTGCTGTCACCTTCGATAAAATTAATGAAAAATATGGTTGCTGTGCAGGTTGGAGTGCAGAACTAAATCTCGTTTCGTATACAACATATATTGCAGAGGCATTGGAGAGAGGACTGGAGGTGCACTCAGTATACACTGATTTCGCTAAGGCCTTTGAGAAGTGCCGCACAGTATAATGATTAGTATAAGCTGAGGGATATGGAATTTCTGGACCAATGCTTGAGTGGATTCGAAGTAACATGGTGGGCTTACATATCGTGAGATACCAGTAACTTCTGGAGCCCCGCTGATTTTCAATCTCTATATTAATGATGTGGCAACTTGTTTCACTTCATGCCGCATACTTTCATTAGCGGATGATCTAAAGGCATTTAAGAATCATTTCAAACCCTGCTGACTGTCTCGATCTTCAGCGAGACCTTGATAGATTTGTGGGGTGGTGCGAATCTGGAGGAATGGAACTAAATGCATATAAGTGTGGACTCATGATTTTTCCTGAAAACAAGTGAAAACCTATTATACTTATCTCATCAAGGACTGACTTTTTCTATGCATCAACTTAATTCTAAACAAAGCCTTCAGAATGCTCAGGTTTATAAAGAGGAATACTAATGATTGTCATTCCATCTATCCACTTAGAAATCCTTCTTGTAGTCTGGTTAGTTCTCATCTTGAGTAAGTATACATCCTCTGTGCGCAAGGGCGTAGCCAGGGGGGGGTTTTGGGGGTTCAAACCCCCCCGAAATGTTATTTTTCTTTAAAAAAAAAATTTTTGCTGCAGAAAGTGACCCTTATACCCCCAAAACCCCCCCCCGAAATTCATTCCTATTTGAAAACCCCCCCCCCGAAATTAATTCCTGGCTACGCCCTTGTCTGTGCGGAATCCATATTATGAAGTGCCTTCTACAAGAATCTAGAGAGTACAGAGAAGGCACTTCATACTCATATTATAATCATTATCATATTTATTGACAGGCAAAAAAACCATTTTTTATGAATACAGAGACAAAGTCTCCCACAAAAATATTTGATACTGAGGTCAAACCTTAACCGGAACAACAAGACACTCAAATTCAGGACATTTGTTGGCTAATGACATGATTCTAAGGAAAAATGTACCCTTACGATCGTTTGTGTGACAAAATGAAAAGGCTGATGATTTCGAGTTCTGATCTGAGGAACACTCAGAGCCTCTCTACTACTCAGCTGAGAACAATAGACCATTGAGTTGAAAACTTCTAAAAGGCAATGGAGATCATGGTGAATTATGGAATTCTTGTTTGCTCTATGGTTTCGAATTTGGAATATGGTTACCATCAATGCAAGGGAGGAAATTGATTTCTTACTTCAAAAGCATGGCTAATTCTCCTGGATCTTTTTTGATCTATGAAATAAACATACTCTTAAGTTACTAAAGCATCGACAATTCTATCTGCAGTTTCCTGGGCGATACTTATTGAAACATCAAAGCGGTCAGCAATGTTCCTAAAATTAGACAGATTTATTTTAGTATAAAGTGGAAGAACTACTAGCTTAATTATGGCCAATGAAAGAGAGTTGTCCATATTAAGATCAACAAGTATAATCGTATAACTTTACCTAAATATACCTCTTGGTTTCCCAAATACCACAGGAGTCAGTAAAATCCGTTTTTGATTGGGAATGAAGGTATACCTCCGTCTTTTATTAAGATAGGACCCTTCAAGCAAAATCCCTTCCAGTGTACTTCTACTCAGCCTCAAGTGGGACTTAAAATTCTGAAAATCATAGGTACATTAGAATTTTTCAAGGACGGTCAGTATGTTGCAGATATTACCCTGGATAGGCAGGAACCAAAACTTCTACATAATCTGAAATACACTTTCACTTTTAATGGAAAGTATTCGATGCTAGAGCAAGAAAACATTAACCGTCTTCAACGTCATTGTCTCCAAACATGATATTTTGTATATAACTTATTAAAACCTTTTCCATTTCAAAATTTGTTAGACACGAATTATCATAGATACTAGATAGATCTGTATACACGAGTTATTATAAAAAAACGAATTCATTTAATGTAAATTTCACATCGGTGCCGATTGCTGCGTTCGGAAACGGTTATCAAGAACGCGATTCTTTTTAGATTATTTTATATTATATTATTAGTTTATAGCGAACTAAATATTAAATGGCATGCAACCTATATTCATAAATTATATAAACCTATTACTACATGTGTACCTACCTTGGGAAAAATTCTACCAGGCTAATATGAACATTTAAACTCATCGCCTCTACATGATCATATATAATAAATGAATCTTCATGTAACTCGATGAATGATTGTCTACCTAACATACCTAGTAGAAAGATTATGGAAATGACGAATTTTCCTTGAGCTACTTATATCAAATGGATAACCTGTTTTTACCAATAATAGATAATACTAAATATTGAAATAAATGCAATTATCCATCACTAATGAGATAAAAATTTAAGGCAAGAGTGTATGTTGAATAAGCATTTAGTTACTGTGTCTAAGTGTTTCTTTCCTGAATCCTGATCTACATGTGCTGGAGCCATTCCTCACTCTTCACTGATCGTGATATAGATTTACTTATATAGTTCCATATAAACAATAATCTTGTTTCACAATCACGAAACCGGTAACTTTCTCGCAACAATTTTGTATTTTCATCTAGAGCCAAAATCTCGCACATTTCAAACTTTGAATTTGAACCACAGAATATACGCAAAAAACATAAACATATGATAATGATATTGACAACTGGCCAGTGGTAACAATGGGTGCGTTTTTATTTTAATCGCAATTTCTAATCGATTAATCGTAAAATAATCGGTGTGTTTTTATTTTCGTAAAGTGAATGAATACTTGAAAATGAGAACACATCGATTCATTTACGATTAATCGATTAGAAATTTCGATTGAAATAAAAACGCACCCATAGATCTAATATTAATAAATAGAGCCTAGAGCGAGAGACATTGGCAACACTGGTCCTGTCTTATATCTTGCTTCTTCTTCTTCTTTTACTGTGCTTGGCAGCAGGGCCATCTACACATCGAACATATCAGGATTGGTTTCAACTTCGACAGTATTCGCAGATTTTATTCGAGGTTGATGTCTATCAGCTCAGGGATGGGAGGGTTGACAATAGAGACACCACAAGGTAAACTGGAAGGGGGATGGATTATTAGCATTGGGGTTACCCACATCACAATTTATATCCACATGAATTCAAAAAACCGTAGAGTGATTTGTAAATTAATGGGTTCTCAGAGAAAATCATATCTTGTATGTTAAGTGGGAAGGGAAAATTATGAGACACCCTAGAAAGGTCGTCATATAGGTCTTTACATTTTTGGGCATTCAGAGAGCACGAGAAAAAAAAGTGCTGTAAATCTCCTCTCTCTCCACACTCGCAAAGGTCATCATCTTTGACATGAATTTTGGCTAGGTGGGCCGGTGAGCAACAGTGACCTGCTCTGACCCTAGCAATGGTTGTAAGGTTACCTCTAGGGAGATCAAATGATCGAAACCATGGAGATCCATGAAAACGATCCAAACTAATCATGGTCGAATATAGGTGACCTCTGGAAAGTGATGTCCGCCTCCATTCCGTCTTCCATTTCTCCCATATGATACGTTTAAAGGTGGGCCAATATTCTTTAATGTCTCCTTTGATGAAACGAGCATGGGCCTTTTTGCTGCCTTCTTTAGCTAGATAATCTGCCCGATCATTGCCGAAGATGTTTGTATGGCTGGGAACCCAAACAAATCTGATTTTGAGATTGGACTGGGAGAGGGTCATGATTTTACTTCGGATGGAAAGGGTCAGGTGGTCATTGTTAGAGTGGGGGAGCCAGTTTTTAATTTTTTCGAGGGCAGATTTGGAGTCAGTAATTATAAGGATTTTATCATTCTTTACTCCGCTGGACAAAGTTAGGGCTGCATCAATCGCGAGGAGTTCTGCGGACGCTATCGAAACGTGTGAGGGAACTCTACTGCTGTAGGATATTCCTTCGGGGTTGTATACTCCAATACCAACCCGGTCCGATGACTTCGAGGCATCAGTAAATAGCCAGGAGTAATTGGGGAACGTATCTCTGCATTTTTTGGTAAACTGATAGGAGTTGTCCAAGTCCGTTTTGTGGAGGTTTAACGAGTGATAAGGGACGTCAAAGTAGTGGACGGACAAAGGAAAAATCTTGCTGATCTATTTGTATTCTGTGTTGCTGATGTAATCGAAGGCGAAAGTAAACCCCCGCTAGAGGGCGCCTTAAATTTCAATATGGCTGCTATAGAGGTGAACAACAAAGATTAACAGCTTCTGTTTGAATTGAAATCTCCGCTTTTGAGTATAATAACTACTTTGTGTTTTAAATTGAGTTATTTCAAAAGTATCCGTCCTTACAATAGTAATGGCAAAATTCTGATAATTCCCGTACCGATATATTGGGATATATCGATAATAGATGTCGACCACTCAAGGAAGGTGAAGCAGTTTTCCAGGCAGGACACGTTTTATTATGTGGTGTGGCGAAAGAATCCACAAATATAAAAAGCTTCTGTATGCAGACATCTAGCCTGACTCCTCCACCACATGAAATAATCATTCGTCTATACGAAAATGTTAAAAAAAAAAAAAGCACTGACGTGAAGTCAGTACTCTTTGGCGCGTGTGTTCACGGTGGCTAATTTGAATTGAATGATGAGTACTTCAAGCTCAGTGGATAGAGCGAGCCGAAGATCTACCCAAAGGATAGTGGACACCATTCACTGTCGGATCAAAAATTAACAGTGCTGTATCTAAGCTGCCATCAGGATAGAGTAACAAAGTTGGAAAAGAACACAACTGACTCTCCTTAGTCGCACAAGCTCCTAGAAGATTTGGGAGGGTCAGTATAATCCTAATCATGTTTATAGCACGCGCGCCAAAGCAGATTGACTTTTTACACTTTTTCTTTCATTGTTAAGTCACTCTGCTTTTGCGCGCGTGCTATAAACATGATTAGGATTTTACTGACCCTCTCAAATCTTCTAGGAGCTTGTGCGACTAAGGAGAGTCAGTTGTGTTCTTTTCCAACTTTGTTACTCTATCCTGATGGCAGCTTAGATACAGCACTGTCAATTTTTGAACCGACAGTGAATGGTGTCCACTATCCTTTGGGTAGATCTTCGGCTCGCTCTATCCACTGAGTTTGAAGTACTCATCATTCAATTCAAATTAGCCACCGTGAACACGCGCGCCAAAGAGTACTGACTTCACGTCAGTACTTTTTTTTTTCAAGTTCCTTTAACAAATATAGCTATCAATACAGTTTGGCTGTTAGCTTTAAAGTAGATCAAAAAAAATTGCGGTTGTGGGACCTCCTTTAGGAAAGCAATTGCCTCTTCTCCAAATCCGAACGTATTTTAATATAGATCTACCGAATATAGTTATTTATAAATTTGCCTCAGGGCTACCATACAGACCTTTCAACTCGGAAACAACGCTATTTCCCCCAAACTGACTTCTGTCCGTGCACTGAATTGACATGAATATTCTTTTAAAACCTCACAATATCGGCTCATTACTCCCAACATAACCCAAACAACCCAAAACCATTCACTTCTCGTCTGCGCATGCGCAATATACTCGTGGCTGCAAGTCCTCCCAAAATTACACACCTCACAAAAAACTCCAATTCTCCAACACTAGTGGTTCAGGAGATATCGCTTCTTGAATCCACGCATGCGCAGACCCTCACCAGGGGATTCTATAGAGGAATAGCATCCGCCACCCCAAAATTCCAATCCTGTCTGACGAAAGCACCAGCAGTTAAATCACTGATGGTCTGCTCATGCGCATAACGAAAAATGCCCGTAAGGGGTACATCAATTTCGAAATTAGCCTCAGGGCCACGGTACGGACACTTTAACTCGGAAACAACGCTACATCTCCCAAACTGACTTGTCCTTGCACTGAATTGCCATGAATATTCTTTTGAAACCTCACAATATCGGCTCAGCACTCCCAACATAACCCATAAAACCCGAAAACAGTCACTTCTCTTCTGCGCATGCGCAATCTACTTGCGGCTAAAAGTCCTCTCAAAATCACACACCTTACAAAAAACTCCGATTCTCCAACACTAGTGGTTCAGGAGATAGCACATCTTCAATCCACGTATGCGCAGACCCTCAATAGGGGATTCTATGGAGGAATAGCATCCGCCACCCCAAAACCCCAATCCTCTCTGACGAAAACACCACCAGTTAAATCACTGATGGTCTGCTCATGCGCATAACGAAAAATGCCTGTAAGGGATAACATCAATTTCAAAATTAGCCCCAGGGCCACGGTACGAACACTTTAACTCGGAAACAACGCTACATCCCCCAAACTGACTTGTCCTTGAACTGAATTGCTATGAATATTCTTTTAAAACCTCACAATATCGACTCAGCACTCCCAACATAACCCATCCAATTAAAAAACAGTCACTTCTCTTCTGCGCATGCGCAATCTACTCGCGGCTTAAAGTCCTCTCAAAATAACACACCTTACAAAAAACTCCGATTCTCCAACACTAGTGGTTCGGGAGATATCGCATCTTTAATCTACGCATGCGCAGACCCTCATCAGGGATCTGGATTCTATGGAGGAATAGCATCCGCCACCCCAAAACCCCAATCCTCTCTGACGAAAACTACAGCAGTTAAATGACTTCTCATCTGCGCATGCGCACAACGAAAAATGCCCGGAAGAGGAGACATGAACCTCAAAAAAATACGTTTCGGCATTTTAAGCAAAGTATTCCGCAAAATAGTAGTAATTTTTTGATTTTTTTCATGTCACGTGATCTTCACGAAATTTTGCAAAAGTGTTAGCATTGGTCTTTTGCATCTAACTACTGAGTTTCAATTTAATCAGATCAGTATTTTTCGAGTTATAGTGAAAACAAAATTTTAAAATTCTTGAAATTTTTTTTTGCCACTTTAGGGCCGTCCGGTCATAACAAAACTTCGCGGGCATATAAAGGTCATGATTCTACAATTTGATGCCAAATTTCAGAAAGATCGAGTGATCGGTTCCGGAAATATTCATAAAAAACGTTTTGACTAAAATTGGCCTTAACTCCGAAACCGCTCGGTGGATTTCGCCCGTTAACGAACTTGTCCGAGATATTTATGCTACAAAACTACCCTGCAAATTTCAACGCTCTAAGTCGTTCCGTTCGAGAGTTATCGTGCTAACGGCCAGCCGGACCGGACGGACATAATTGAATTTGACCTCGAATTCTTCATCAGGGAGTCGAACCCAATCGTTTGAGACCATTTTCGAAAAAAAATTCGAAAAATACAGACATTGTGACGAAATGATAGCACGCTGTTCCTTGCGGAACACGCGCGCAATTAGAAGTATAGGCTTTTTTGTTCTGTCTATAATTCAAGAAACATTGTTGAAGTTTTTTGTTTTTTGGCGCTCTAGTTCCTCGGAACAGAGTGCATATCAATTTGCCCAAATGTCTGTAATTTTCGAATTTTTGGCTGAAAATGGTCTCAAACTTAGACTAAAGAAGGGGGAGACGCGGCATCTCATTGATAAATTCAGTGATCGTTGAAGCCAACATGGGTAACGATGTCCCATGAGTGGGACAGAGAAAGAACTATGGTTTCTCTGTCGCACGTTCTCCAGCCGGCAACGTTGCAAAAATGAGGTCCGCGTAAATTTGGAATTAGTCACCTCCAGTGGCGTAGAGACAGAGTGGCTGTCTTTTGAGATTGGATATTTGTCCATTTTAATGCATATCAACGAGTTAGTAGGTGTAATCATTTGCAATATATTAAATTTGCTTTGAAATGTGTTTTGAGAATTCATAAGTATGTTACGAATATTTAGGTTTAAAATTAATCAGATAGGTGGTTCTCGATATAATAATATTATTTATTTCGAGAATTATTTTATTATTCATTTTATTGCGGGCTTGTTCCTAGTGGAACAGCGTGCTATCGTTTTGCCCAAATGTTTGTAATGTTCGAATATCGAGCCGAAATTGGTCTCAATCGATTGGGTTCGACTTCCTAATGAAGGATCCGTGGTCAAACTTGAGTATATCCGGCCGGCCGTATACTCTCTATTTTCCGAAGGAGACGACCTAGAGATTTCATACTTTCAAAATAGGTTGATTGTCCAAATATCTCGGACAAGTTCGTTATTGGGCCAAATCTATCGAATAGTTCAGAAGTTATTAGCATTTGAAATTTAATTTTCCCAATAATTCCTCTAATATTCATCCGATCAATTTGTAACTTGGAAGATATTTGGATGACGTTGAAGTAAGAAATCCTAATTCCAATCGTCTATTGAACGAGAGCTTCAAACTTCTAACATAACGTTAGTGCTTTAGATATTCTGATTGGGATTAGAGTGATAATAAGTTAGTGCTTTTCTCATTCAAATGGAGTTGAAAAATATCGGTTCAAATCGTTGATTGAAGTAGATTTTTTTTTTCAAAAACTAAGCTACGACGATAAAATTCTGGGGTATACAAATTATCGGTAACCTCGATTTATGTACGAATTTTTGTTGAGTTTTAAGGAATCTGATGGGATATCAAGTATTGAAATTTTTTTTCTTAAATTTTATATCGTGTCGATTTCCTCAAAATTTGGCGAACCCTTTTATTTCAACGCCATCCAAATATCTTTCAAGGTACAAATTTATCGGATGAATATTCTAGGAATTATTTCAAAAATCAAATTTCAGATCCTAATAACTTGAAACTATTCGATGGATTGGCTCAATAACGAACTTGTACGAGATATTTGGACAATCAACCTATTTTGAAAATATGAAAACTCTAGATCATTTCCTTCGGAAGATAGAGAGTTTACGACCGTACTTACTCAAATTTGGTCAAGGATTCTTCATCAGGAAGTCGAACCCAATTGATTGAGACCATTTTCGGCTCGACATTCGAAAATAAAACATTTAGGCAAAACAATAGCTCGATGTTCTACTAGTATCAAGCACGCAAAGAAATCGAAAATTACAGACATTTGGGCAAATTCATAATCACTCTGTTCATTTGAACAAGAGCGCCAAAAAGTTTACTAAGAATATTAGTCAATATCAGCTAAATAGCAAAATGTAAGAAAAAGATGTATAAACTAAGGTGTATCCCATGATATGCTGAAAAAAATACATAATTTGATGTAACAACTAATCCAGTACATAAAATATATTAAAAAATTAATCAACATTTTCTTCGATACATCTTTATCACTCATGAAATTCCATAAAAACATTATTCGTAAATAATATTCCCCATTTTGTCTGTCCAAAAAGTGACAAATATTATTGAAATAAGACAAACTACTACTGCGTTGGTGTCTGAAGGACCCCAGATCAGAATTAAACCCATTAATGCGATTTATCAGAATGGTCAGGTCTCAGTTATGTCTTAATCAATTCAGATAAGTGAATAGGTGGGGGAAAAAAGAGGATGAATAAATCAAAATTTGACCCAGAAAACGAGATTTTTTTATTGCAGGTCAAAAAAAATTAACAATGAAGGGGAAAAAGCACGATGGCATAAAAAACCCCTAGAAAATGAATGGAACATAACAAGGAATCAACAATAACATAATAGGTGAAAAAGCACACAGAATGAATAAAAAATAATAAATAAATCTTGAATTGGATCAACAGGGGCAAGATCCATGAGCCCTAGGTGTCAGCTCAATTGTTATTAGAAAACGGCTCTTGGTTTGTTATCACAGCAAAGGGGTCCATTGCATCGTTTTTGGAATCAGGTAAAGGACGCTCCTTGGGATGTTAGAATAGCAATGGGATTCAATGATTTGTGTAGGAATCAGATGGTTCATAGTCACTTGATCTCTGATAAAAAAATTCAAATAATTTGGATATCATGCTCTTCCATGAATCTCTTGATGGATACATAAGAACATCTATTGGGGTGTTAGTACAGAAATGAGGTCAATTAACTCTCCTAGAAATCAGATGTCCACAGTGACATGGTCTTTCCTAAAACAGAAGTTCGTTGTGGATAGTAGTGGTTACATGAACAAAAATCTATTCATTTCTAAACAAAATCAGTTTAGTATTAATGAATCTCGTCCTTTTCTTTCTGGATTCATCTAGAAGTTTTGTACATTCATGATGGATTCTAATTCTAAAATAATTTTTTAAAATATACTTCATCAATTGATCAGAATGTCCATCAATAACATTTTCATCAAAAAGATGATTTTGAAAATGATCCAAAATGTAAGTTGGAATATTATGCATAGTTTTATTCACCAATACTGGTAATAAATGCTCCACTTTTCTATGAAATATACTAGAAGTTTTATTAAAAAACTTAAAGAATTTTTCTGCCTCTTTACAGACATCAATTACTAACTGACTAGCCTGAACTAATTTACCATAGGTCTTTCTTTTTTGCAGAAGAGAGATATCCATATCATTTCTTAAGAGGTCAAGACATTTTCGGCAAGAAATGAATCGTTCAAGAATCCGAACCACATATCCCGAAATATATCCCACAATATCTTCTGTGTACGTTGTGAGATTCCATGCTGCTGAAGATGCATAGTCATATCTCTCCATATCTTTGACAATACATTCCATCAACTCCATATAACTCTCAGTGTTTTCCATATTGGCTGAATGTTCTGTTGACGTTATGCTACTTTTAGATCCACATGTAAGAATGCTGATGCTTTCCAAGTTAATGGCATTTCCTGTGTTCGAAGCTGATATTTGTGAGTGAACTATCAACCTCTTGTATGCTGCCTCGAATTGTCTAGCAGTAGGGTTATTATTATGGCCGCCTTTGCTTCTTATACACCCAAAGAAGAGCTCTAAATGGTCCTGTGACAGCTTATATGTTAGGAGATATTTCAGACATTTATCTTCAATAATATATTTGTTGATCATTTGTTGCAAACTCTTCATACCAATCAGGAAACCTAGAAATCCTGTTTTTCTTCCACTTTTTGTAATAGGTACCCCATTTAATGTTAATGTGAGTATATAATCTGTCATCATCATCATGTAGTTCATGAAGATTTCTAGTGTGCTAATACTTATTGCTTTTTTGAAAATATATTTTGCACAAGTGTTTCTTGAATTGAAGATGTCAAATAAGTTGTTGAATTTCAGAATGAACTCAGACGTAGCTTCTGATCCTTGAAACTCAAGACAACTGAGATCATCTCTCAAGAAATCTAAAGCATCACTAACACTCTTGCTCAGGGTCTGAGTTGCCAATCGCACCTTCATTTTATCTCTCATCCACTCTAAATGTCTCTGCCTTAATTTTGTTGCAGCATGGAGACCTTCAATCTTTTGTTTTTCAACCAAATTTGATACGAAACTCCATTTGATCTCCTTGTTCTCTTTGTTTTTCAATCCATTTTGGGAGGCAAAACAATTCCGGACTAACTTTATCAAGTGGCAGGCATCAGGCATAATATATATATCATTCTGTGTAACTGGGTGCTGAAATTTTGTTATCAAATTTGATGGATCACTGAAATCTGCTCCCAATTTTTCAGCCATTGAAAAATTAGAAGGGGCACCATCAAAAGTCAATGAAGTGACTTGTATTCCGCTCTCATGTAGAAAACTAAGGCATTTTTTCACTATCTCTGCTTTTTCTGTGGCCCCTAATCCATTTACTAAGTAATATCCCACAGGCACTTTCCAGGATCCATTCAGACATACTAGCATGAACACTAATGCTTCCCGAGCTTCATGTAGAATATCAGAATCCAAGTTGATACCCAGATCAACATATCCTGTGAATTTGGAACCTGTCCATTCAACTTGACGTCTGATGGACATTTCATCCATAACAAGATTACACAACAAAGGATAAGATACTTCTTTTTGTCGTAGAGTTAAGGCAGTCAGTGCTTCATTTGTAAAACCTGGACTTCCATCCACAGATTTGTACCACTTCGAGAGAGTATCTAAATGAGGTAGACTATTGTTGAAAGTCTTTCGAACATAGTTGTATCCTTTTGGAGAATAAAAGGCCAGAGTTAATGCAAAAGCTCTTAACGAAGGAGTGTATATTTGCTTAGTCGGTCCTTTTAACATTCTATCGAATATATCACTTGCTGGTCCAGCATTGATGGATGCCTGAAAAGTCATGGTTCTTTGAGTTGATCGTATTGCTATATAACAGTATATTCTGAAACAAGTTGCAGAGTGGCTTTCTATTCCATCATGAAAGCATGACTGTTGAAATAGGAGCCAATTCTGCAATGAGTACTTGACGATATTTTCTCTAGTTCAGTCAAATTTGGTGAAATGCTGTTGAAATTCAATTAAATATTCAAATTATACATCCTAGTGATTTTATTGTATCTTGGCAGTTGCTGTAACTGTTACAAAAATTGACAGATTTAGGAATATTCATTAAAATTTTTGTATGTCTTGGGCTATATCTGAAGTATATTATCTTGACAATTGTCGTGTATTGAAATTTGATAGGATCGGAAGTCAGTGTTGACAACCAAAGAACGAAAAATATAACTGAAAACAATGCTATAATGAGTTCGCCGCAGCACTGTTTTTAGTAGGTACTGTAATGAACTCATTACGATACTGAAATAAAGAAGAGTATATACCGATATGGTTGCTGCTGAAGCTTCTGATATCAAGGATTTTTCTCTCAAATGATCCATCAACGTTTTCATTGAGTTGATTTTATGCTTCATCCTCCGATTAGCCTGCTGTAATAAACGAATCTTTTTGTTCTTTTGCTGTTGTGCTGTTCTTACAATATTCATATTTCTCTTCCGTTTCTCAGGTGTGGAAAAATCACTTGTATGTAGGTCACCTACATAAGCCCTCTTTCTGCAAAGAAACAGTAAAAATACTGTAGTTTTCATAAATGAAAAAAATTGCAAAATGTTCACAAATGATCAGGGAGAACAATAAAATTTGTACCTTCCTCTTTTGATTTTGGATGATGATGGTTCATCAGAAAAGATTACTGATTCAACATTTTCCACAGACTGCTCAAGTTTTGTGACAGTAGTTTGTACAATATGTTCTTCACTGTAACACAAATAATATTTTCAATAAGCTATCATTCAATAATGAAACACATGTTTCACCTTTTCGAAGAACAAGGAATAGAATCAATTTTGGTGCAAATTGCTGCATCAAGAGATGAAACTTGATCTCTGAAAAAAATATTCATTTATTTCAACAGGAAAGTGACAATAATGACAAATGTTTCACCTTTTTTTTGGAGAACAAGGAATAGAATCAATGTTCTGGAGAATTTCTCCATCGTGTGATGAAACTTCACTTCTGAAAAAAAGATCGAGTTAGAATAGTCTCAAAGAATATAGGTATCGTATATATATTTTAAAAGTAGCAAATCTTTAGAAATGGGGTTGCCAACATTTTGGGTAAAATAGAGCCATAATTTAAAGGTGGATCTTCAAACTATAAATTTGACTCTATGATATGAACAACAAACTATTATGTATCACCAGCAAACTCCTGAATAGTAATTGTTAGTTCAGCAAAAAACACTTTTTGTTCTTGAGTTTTGTTATTTATGTGATATATCATGGTTTATTACCTTTCAGCACTTGGTGGAGTTTCGTTAATCGTGGAGCTTGAACTGTAAAAATAGGTAATAATTAATTGAAATATACTTCATAATAATGTATCTAGATATTTAAAATGCTGATAAGTGTTTCACTGTCTTATAATAACCAGTTTTAGGGGTTTATTTACAAATTTTCAATCGACTAGAGAATATTATAAAGCTCTTGAAACTATTGCCTGTATACAGATTTTTTTGGGAATTCCCAAATTAGGTTTAAAAAAAATTATGTCAGAATAATCACAAATATACCTTGAAGACATAAGATTGAAGAGTTTATCCCGAGTAACAGGAACAGCATCCATTTTGAGATGCTTTGTACCATTCACTCGAATGTAGAAGTCTTTGGGATCAAAGTGGTCTGAGCATATGAACATATTCTTAGGCAAGTTTGCAGTATCAACCAAGTTCAAAATTGAGTGCCATATATTCTTTCTTTCAACATCAGAAGGAAATCTAAAAAATATAAGATGTAACGCCACTGATATTAAACTTATATGAAGTAATAGTTACCTATGAAAACTCAAGTTAGGGTGATGGGAGTTCAATTTACCACAAACTGTACATCTACGAACCATTTTGTGAATGCAGATTCCTCAAAATATTCAGAAAAAACTCAAAAAACACTCTTTTGAATGCTGAAATTGATTGATCTCGACGTGACAACCTCGTTGAAAATGTTCAAATTTGACGTAAAACGTCTTTGACAGCTTCACTGTGATTGGCTTCGGAGAATTACGAATAATTTATCAATGAATATCTGAAAGTCAACGTTGCCGAGCTCACATTGAGATTAATATGAAACACTAGATTTTATAAAAGGCAGTATAGAATGCTTACTTACTGTCTTGAAAGTAAAGTAAGAAAGACTTTCAAGAAAGTGGAATCTTGTTTATATACGAATTGAAATGAGATAGCGAATGGAAGGGAGGGTATATTTTAAGGGTACGTGGTTGGACAGAATTATTAGTACGACTTGCACTGACACGCAAACTCGAATGAAATGTAACCGCCATGTGATGAAATGATAAATGATAATGTGATGTTTGATTTTTTCGGCGTGCACGTACGAGTGAAAAAACGCACTGACAAGCATCCAATGTAACATTATCCTTAGCCTTTCATTCCAACTTGCTATTGCAAGACGATTTAGTATTAATGAACTGGAAAAATTTGACATAGTGACAACGCTGAACAAATTTTAACGTATTTGGCATTTCGTAGTAATACAATCGCTTAATTAAGTTGTGCAAACTTTCGATGTTGGCTTCACTATTTATAGCGAGATACCGTGTCTCTTCTTTCTATAGTCTAAGGTCTCAAACGATTTGGTTCGACTCACTGATCAAGAATCCGTGGTCGAAATCGATTCTGTCCGGCCGGCCGTAGGCACGATAACTCTCGAACGAAAGGAGTTAGAGGATTTAAATTTGCAAGGTGGGTTTGGAGCGTAAATATCTCGGACGAGTTCGTTGATGGGCGAAATCCATCTAGCGGTTTCGGAGTTATGGCCGATTTCAGTAAAAACATTTTTTATAAATATTTCCGCAACCGATCACTCGATCTATCTGAAATTTAGCATCGAATTGTAGAATCATGACCTTTATACGCATGTGAAGTTTTGTATTGACCAGGTTACCGCAAAGTGTAAAAAAAAAATTTCTGCTATAACTCTCGAACGGAATGAGCTAGGCAGTTGAAATCTTCAGAGTAGGTTAGGAAGATGAATATCTCGTTATTGGGCAAAATAGGCCAGATGGTTTCGAAATAACGAAAAAAAAAATTTTTTTTAAGTAACAAATTTCATATTCAATTTTTATTTGATGCAGTTTCACCGTAAAAATCCATTGAAATCATTTTCAACTCCAACAAGCTAATACTTTCGGAGATATGATTTTTCGAAATTTCAATAATGAATCGTACTTCTATGTTGTCACAGAATGCTATAATTATTCTATATAAGCTTTATTATATGATCTGTGTTCATACTCGTACATGTCATCCTGTTCTATAAGAGAGAGTCAAATTCATTTCAGCTATTTTAATTTGATTTCTTCCATGGTGCAGTTCTCATTCTCAGATTGCCCATTTAATCTTGATAAATAAACTATTATTTGAATTGAATTTCCTTTATGATGCAGTTCTGTCATAAGAATACATTGATATAATTTCCAACTCTGAGAAACCAATACTTTCGGAGATATAATTTGTCTGTTTGAACAAGAGCGCCAGAAAGCTCCTGCCCACAGGGCTTGAACCAATATTTTATATTATCATTTAAATCAATTTTGTAGGCTGGTACTCTGAAAGTTCTAAGCTATACTGACTTACAGCAATAGTACATTGTTTACCGGGTAGGAAAAGCTTAACATTCCTGGACGACTGTGAAGATTGCTAAGTCGAGGCGCAAGCCGAGACTTAGCAACACAGAGTCCAGGAATGTGGCTTTTCCTACGAGGTAAACATACTATTTTTCCGCAAATCGTTTAAAATTCGACAGATATTGATTGATTTAAAAAAAAAGCTCCTGATTCACGTCAGTGCTTGAACCAATGTTCTATTGTCCATTCTTCTGTATTGGACACCCTACCATGGTAAACTCGATTAAGGGTGTCCAATACAGAAGAATGGACAATAGAACATACGCGCAAAAGCTCCTGACTTCACGTCAGTGCTTGAACAAATTTTTATATTAGCCATCAAACCTTTTTAATTCTTCATAATCATTACAAGAATGTCTGTCGATATGGAATATGGTAATAATTTGACATTTGAACACATCGTTTAATGCATAATCAATTTCAATACTTTTGTCACTCGTTGATGAGATGAGATATCTGAAATTATAGATAAACTCTAAATATTCCATTCAATATTGAAATATTAAAATTAAATTTCCACTTATTCATTTGTATTTCAAGATAATGAACGTTTGAAGCTAATGATTCATGTAAATTGTCTGTGAAAATTTGTTTTCATGGGTTAGGGGAAAAGAGTTATTGTGAAAATAAGATTCATTTATTTAGATACCAATCTATAAATTGTTTTATACTATCTACTAAGGGCCGATTTATTCAACCTCTCCGTAAAGTATTCGTCAACTATGTGCTCGTTGAATTTACTGATCCCCTTTAAAGTGAACATTTACAGATTACTTTCCTTTCGGTAAGGCTACTTGACAGTTTACAGGTCGTAAAATATATCAGCCCTCAGTGAACAAAAAATTTGTATACCTCACTGAAGCCGTAATACAAACAAAGGAAATAATTTCGAATAAAACTCTATTAACATATTCGATTATTTACTTCAAGAGAGATCAAGAATAACATTCATTTTGAAAATTCAATACTACATCAAGCAGCATGCAATACATTTTTTCGAGTTTGGACCACTGCTGCCCACATAATCATGGAGGATTCGTGAAACACTGCAGGGAGGATAAATACTTGTATATAGATTATTATTAAAATATGATAACTGACTTTCTCCGTTTCCTTATATACTACTTCTCGTTGTAAAATATACTTGGATTTTCCTCCGCAACACTAGGATACATCATTTTCAAAGTTAGCGTTGAATTATCAAGCCATTCTATTATAATATTAGTAAAATCTGTTCTTCAGAGGTATTCATTGTTAAGCATGCTAAGCAACAAGCATTTAAGAAACATATACCTGAAGTTCCACGGGAAAACAATATACATAATATATACCTACACACATGTTATATTGCATCGCCTTCTACTCCTATATTTTAAAATATTCTGCAATTAGAAAAATTAAAATGTTTCTTTAAAAATGCCTATTATATAGGTACACGCTGGCATCCAAACACCCTGATGATGGATCGTAAGAGACCCATGATATCAGGAAAACAGATTTGTTTGAATAGAAACACTAGATTTTCTTCTTGGCTATTCCACTTTTGAACTTTAAAAATTTTAGTGTTCATGTCATCTTGGTTGCCTCTTATCAATATTAAATTTTCTCATGAGATATACTTAAGCTTCACAAATATTCAATCGACTAAGTTCCATATACCTTGTTTTTAAGAATTCTATCTGCAGTAACTCCAAGAGTAACTCATGCATTCTATTTGTCGAAAAGCATTACTTTTTTGCTCTACGTCAACTGGACCTTAATTCATTCCAACCTGAAAGGAAATATTAAGACTTGGATTTCTCTGAGTAAAGTAATTCATTCAATTCACTTCTATTACTTACTGCTGATTTTTAGCCAGAAATCCTGAAGGACATATACCAGATATCTTCTTTCTGAACAACTTTTCCACAGTTCTCCATAATTTGGAATTTCTTTCACATACGTAAACAATATTTCTAGATTCCTCCAATCTTCAAATACAAGGTAATCTCGATTATTTTCAACGGAAGGAATACTCGTTCGTACTTCGTGGATTGAGAATATTTTGTTTACGTTTCAGATTTCAGATTCGATGTTGAGCAAAGATTATTCTCTTTAATCTTTGATGTTGAGGTTAAAACGGGGCGCATGCGTAGATCAGAATGTAGTTTGTAGTATATCCATTAATCATGAATCATTCTCAAAAATACCACACAAGCAATTTACCGATCACTGCTAATATTTATTATTTACCAGAAATTCATCACAAATCGAAACTATTTAAATTAGAAATGTCAATTTTTACATGACTAACCCGGACTTAGCCATTTAACCCTGCTATTTTGCCGGGTTAAATTTTTATAGTTTTAACCCAGGGTTAGGCTCTAACTCTTGAAGGTGCAAGACCTATTATCAATTTAACCCTAGGTTTAGAGTTAATCCGGATTTAATTAGATAACCCGCATTCGTGCAAGTGGGCCTTAGTGGCCTACATGGCCTAAAATTCCTCTCTACCCATCACAGGATTTAATATCCACAAATGAGCCTCTCACCTTACAAGATCAGAAGCCTTCAGCAAAATTTCAGCGATATCATATTAAAAATAATACATAACCTTTCAAAAGTCCCCTCTCGCAAATATACTCCTCTGAAGGCACATGGATCTCTTGAAGAAGAATCGCCTTCTCTATTTCTCAAAGATATTCACTCTTGTTCATAGAAATCCCTTCAATATTTAGTTGCCTCCTCCTAAGGAGGATCTCTTTCAAAACCAGGTCTGACCACTAATGTAGGGCTATCATCTCCCATAGATTTGTGATGAAATAAGACGATTATCCCATAATATACGAGCGAAAATATGTCATCATGACATTCATATATTTATTTTTGAAGCTTCTCGCAAAAATACGACCATAGACTACATATTATCATACGACGATTCCCATCCGCTACACGCTACACTTGGCTACCACTACGCAACCAAACTCACAAAAGGCTGCCCGGTTCTCCAACAATATAGATCCGATCATGTTCAAACTTGGAATTCTGCAGTAGAGTTAGGTTCTGAAGGCTGTTCCAAAATTTCAGCCATGCCGGACGAATAGTTTATGATATATAGATTTGTTTTCAATAATTTTCAACTATTTTTTTTTTAATTTTCTAGTTATACCATCCTCACGAAATTCTGCGAGAATTTTCGCGTTGGCATTCTTCAACTAATAGCAATGTTTGAATTCAATCGGTTTTGTATTCTTCGAGTTAATGAGGAACAAAAAACTACCAAATTTCAGAAAATTTTAGATGGCTATAACTCTAAAACCGTTTGGACGATTATGCTCATAAACAAACTCAAATGTCGCATTCAGATGCACAACCTAACCTGAAATTTTCAAGCCGCTATCTCCTTCCGTTCTCAGGTTATCGTGACAACAAAAATATTTTTTAATAATTTTTTAATAATTTTCTAGCAATACGATTCTCACAAAATTTCACGAACGTGCTTAGGTCTATATTCTACAACTATTCACCAAGTTTAAATTCGATCGGATTTATTTTGGTTGAAAACAAAATTATTACTCGGAAACCATTGGGCCGATTATACCCATTAACGAACTTGTCCGTCGTATTGGGATGCGCAACCCACCCTGAAAATTTCAAGTCGCTGGCTCTTTTCGTTCTCAAGTTATCGTGGCAACGGCCGGACGGCCGGACGGCCGGACGGCACCACAGAATTAAATTTCACATTTGGGCAAAACTATAACGCGTATGTTCCCCAGAACATACGCGCAAAAACGCGATAATTTTATTCCCAAATAAATGGTGCTTTGAAATTCCTAATAAAATTACTTGGGTTACTATGGAAACGTATTGAGGTTGAATTGTCAAACTTGACGCTTATAAATTTAATTGCTGGTGTTCTCGAAAGTAAAATGATAAGTGATGATGAAATTTCCATTCCTGGGACTCCTCCAGAGGGTTGAGGCAGTGAATACTGCTTCATTAGAATTATTGCCAAAGAAATCAAGAGAAAGGTACGAAAATGCATACAGACGTTTTATGGATTATCGCATGAGTAAAAATACGAGTTCTTTCTCAGAAAATGTTGTAATGGCATACTTCCTAGACCTTTGTTTAAAGATGAAATCTTCAACATTATGGGCCAATTATTCAATGCTGAAGTCAACCCTTGCACATAGATGCATAGAATACATGGTGAAGACACTCTTTGACATATTTTCGGCCGATTTGCGGTCCAAATACTGTCAAAATACAAGGATTTTGTTTTACTTCAATTTTCGCCGATAGATGCCGGCAGTAGAAATTTTATGGACAAAATTACCGACATGTCAAATTAAATTTGAATCTTTGCTTATTCCAGTTTCTTGTGGAAAGTCGTTTGCCGCGCCGAAAGTAAGTCAAATGTTTGCTGTGTGAACTCTGAACGAGTATCCAGAACCATTTTAATCAAATACTATTTTCATTTCGAAAATACTTCGTTTTTATGCGAATATATTTTTTTAACAATTGTATATTCTTACCGGATCAGGGGCAGATTTCTAGTATCAAGATAGTTATTAATTTTAATATTAATAATATTGAAAGATCGCTGATACCGTTAATTGTTAATAAGTCAACATAGGAGAACGTAAGACTTGTTGATTTACTATAATCTTGCCGGTTGATGAACATAAACTGTTTTAACAGTTGAAATTAAGATATAACTCTATTGATTAATAATTATATTCATTATACAATTCAGTTATATATTGAGAAGGAATGAAATGCCATGTTATGAAAACTAACAATATTATTTGTGAACGATGAAAGGACTAGCAGAGAACAAAGTTCAGAGCAACCACACAGTGTGATTTCATCAATTTGAATAGCTTTCCTAAGGCGTCATTCTTTTTGGCGCTCTTATACTATAATATTATTTGTTTCAAGGATATTGTTAAACGACAAGAATGGCAACTGGCTTGTGCTAGAGGTAGGGTATCGAAAATTAGAACATTTGTTTGTTCAAAATATTTTTCTAGCGAATATATGTATATTGAATAAAAGATTTAAACGTAGTACACTACCCTCTATTTGGTTAGTTTATCAATTTAATGAATCATTTTTCGATATTTCATCAGTATATACTCAGTTCTGAATAATAGCTATCGAATTAAATATCTATATTCAGCAATCTAATTGCTGAGAACATGAAAAGTTGTCAAGGGGTATTGGGTGACTGAAAAAATGCTGTATACATGAGAATGTTTTGATGAAATTTCAAATTATACATATAATATAATAAGTAAAATGCTCAATTTAAAAGAGCCTTACATGATAAAGGAATTACTACATTTGAATAATAATATGATATCGAAAGATATTGTATGTAGAGGTATTACAGAAAATTCTGTATCATTCAATGTATTTCAAAATACATAAATTAAATGCTTGTACTCTAATGACGTTGGATGTGATCTTTCGTAATGGAAAAATAATGATTTCACAGATTTCTTCATTTACAGTTCCATTCAAAATGTTCCAAAGAAACTCCTTTACTGATAAATCCCTTATTTGACCTCATTATGTCTTGGCAAGATGAAATTTCTGTTCCAAACCAATGTGGTTTACATATTATCTCCGAACAGATATCTGATTAATCAAAAAATGGATTGATTTTTCAATAAACTGCTTCATTATATTCTTTTAATTTGAATTTACGAACTAGCAACGGTGAAAAGTGAACTTTGTCGCTTGTCAGTTTTCATTTATTCGCTTGTCAGAATCTTCGAAATCGACCCTAGCGGCACCATCGTTAATAAAGTGAAGTAGTACATAAAGTACGTGATTTGACAGTTCTTGGTCCGTTTTTCGGCCGAAAATTTTAGCAGGAATTAGTAGGGAGTGTTCACACCTTGTTATTCTATGCATCTTGCCTTGCACTTAAACACAATGTAGATATATCTACATACTCAAAACTTCGTTCTTTATTGAAACGGCAAGCTCAAGGTTATAGGGCAAAGAAATCTAAGATTTTAACGAAGGAAGAAATTGAAAAATTTATCCAGGAGGCTCCAGATAAAGAAAATTTAATGATTAAGGTAATTTACAAGGTTTTAATTTCTATTTAGATTATAGCTTTATTTATTTTTTAGGTGGCTGTAATATTTGGTATTTCTGGGGCCTGTAGAATGGATGAGTTAGTCCGAATGACTGTACACGATATAGAAGACTTAGAATCTAAGCTTTTAATCAGCATACCTGATTCGAAAACCAACAAACCAAGATCATTTGTAATTAATCAGATCTACTTGAATGTTTATCGAAAGTATGTTTCGTTAAGACCAGAAAATATGAACAGTGACCGATTTTTCTTTAAATATCAAAGCGGAAAGGGTTGTAGACAAGTGGTAGGAATTCATCAATTTAGAAAAATGCCCAAAATAGTTGCTACTTATTTGAACTTGGTAAATCCGACAGAATATACTGGTCACTGCTTTCGTCGGTCTTCTGCAACAATATTGGTTGACTCTGGTGCCGACATAACTAGTTTAAAGAGGCATGGCGGATGGAAGTCATCAAACGTTGCTGAAGGATATATCGAAGAATCGCTTAACAATAAGGTTGAGGTGGCAAATAAAATTTTCACAGTACAAAATATTCAACAAAATGACCCTTCCACCCTGCATGTTGTCCAAAATGTTTCTCATAGTTCTAAGAGTTTTCCTCCAATGTTCAATAATTGTACTAACTGTCAAATTACTGTAAATATAACAAATTGATCTTAAAAATGTATTCAGCAATGACTCGATGTTTTCAAAATATAAATTAATTCCTTATAAGCAATGTGTTTTCTATCATTTATGTAGAACACTAACAACTGTACGGAAATATCATTTTTCGGCAACCGTCCGGAAAGAGCCCACTTCCCGGACGCTTTTTCTTTGAGAAAGAAGCATTTCCCGGCCTAGTCCGGGAAGTACGTACTTCCCGGACTAGGCCGGAAGAATCACGTCGTTTTGATCATTGTAAATATGAAAATCTTGGTAGGTATATTTTTGATAAATGAAGTTACCATAACACTGAGAAAACGGCTGACAGTTCATATAAAATTAGTTGTCAACAATTTGCATGTTTTTTTATCGCAATCCGCATTAAAATTTGGAAATCAGCAGCGATAGTGACAATGAAAATGTGCTCATTGATTTGTTATTCTACACGGTTGTCGAAAAAATATTGTACGCAACACGCCCGAAAAAGGTTTTTTTGGACTCATAGACTTCCAGGACTCGCTTACGCTCGTCCTAGAATTTTGTCTATTCGTCCAAAAAAACCCTATTTTCCGGACTTGTTACGTAAATTACTATTCCTTACAGTAAGGAAATGACATTTCCTTACAGTAAGGAAGTCCTGACTTTTTCTTCAAGAAATTTTGACAGGAATGTCAAAATTTCCTGGCGATTTGCGGAAAAAATATTATATAGATGCCGTGTTCCGATATTCCTGAACAGTACTGAGCAGTAAATTGAAACGTCAGATATTACTGAAATTCACTGGCGATGCTTATTATTACTTAAGAGCGTTCCGAAATTCCTTACTGCGGCCAGTAGTGCCAGTAATTTCGGAACACAAGGAGATAAGAAGCAATGGGAGAGTCGTACGAGACAAAACCATTTCTAACTATCCTTTTAATGAAATGATGCATTTTTATTATTGAAATAAAGATATCTTGTTAACTTACAAGAATTTCTCCATTCAGTGGTATTTCAAAGAACTGATTACAGTTTTAATTAATTAAAAAAAGAATCATTATTTCAATCCAAAATGCCGAAGTATCTCAACGAACTGTTCATTATTTTAATCCAAAAAGCCGAAGTATCTCAACGAACTGTTAACATATTCCTAATTCAATTAAAAAAGAATGATTAATTTCGTATACATAGGTACCTATATTATTTAAATTAAAAAATACACAGTATTTTTTCAGCATACCTGTAAGTATTACACTTCATCATCTGCCAAGATGGGAGACGGTAGATTTACAATAGCTCCTAATACAATAATTATTTGGTCAGTGAATGGTATGATCGATGATGGTGTACCTTTCTTACTGAAGTTGTTGGTTCAGAATCAGAAGGTTCATGCGCATAATGGGAATATCAACGATTTCGTTCACATTAGGGTTGCCAACCGTCCTTTATTTCAAAGGACAGTCCTTTATTTTAAAAATATGTCCTTTGTCCTTTTGAAAGGTGTCAAAGGACGGCAAATGTCCTTTGAAATCATTCGAAGATATAAATATGAACAATATTGTAGTAACCCCAAAAAAAATTTCAAAAGGTTCCATACACCATGATACGCCATAACATAAATACTCTATATTCATGCTAAATGCTAATAAAATGTAAAAAAAGTATTCAACACAGATGACTTTACAAACCCCCCCCCCTCCCAAGACCGAAGTCCTTGATGTCCTTTATTCCAATAGCTCGGAGTTGACAACCCCAGTTCACATCCATAGCCAAGTCCAAATCAGTATGCCAGTATGCTTCTCTATTTCAGTAGGCATAAGCTTGTTTAACCTAAGAAATAAAATTATTCATCTTATCTTAACAATCTTCATTGAAAAAAACATACCAATGCCTTTTTGACCTGTCAATAGGTGCCTCGCCTCCTAAACAGTTATGGCGAATTCCATCGGCAAAACCAGTGGTGCACTGAGTGCAATAAATGTTGCACTGGACGTCAAAATGTTCGACGAAATTCTTCAATCGAATACGATTCATGCACTCAATGCGCGCGAGTTCTACCAATGGAATTCGCTATTAGAAATGGGAACTGGGAACTTCTTGGCTTGGAACCACATTTTTCTGCATTCTCCTCCTCATATTTGCTGCTGTAAAATTCATAACAATGGCAATAACATTGTAATTAGTCATTTGATGACTCTTAACTCACCAATAGTGAAATCAGAGTCTGCAAAATGTAAACAACAAACCAGCATGTTTTCTCTAATTACCTTTCCAATTTTTAAAGCTTTTTTCCACTTCTCCTTCATTGTGTTCTATCTTGGAATGTAATTAAATGTTCAAAAATCGAATTTACTTGTAAATATTCTATCCACTCTTACACAAAAACCCTTAATTTTCCGAAAAAAAACACCTCAAATACCGTCTAAACACATACAATACAAATCACAATGAGAAAGTCTGTTGTTCACCCCTATTTATGTTCTTGAAATTCCCAATAGATGTCGCACCCTTTACCAACTTTTCTAAGGATCTAATCGATTAATAACTAGATGCGCCCTCGCGTCATCGTGCCGTACATAGCATTGACTCCAACATTAAAGAGAGTGAGTAAGGGTTATAGGCATGAAGAATAGCCATTCTTCATGCACTGAGACGGGTAGAAAATGATCACGTGACTTATGACAAAAGATTCAAATTTAACATTGGGGATCAATGATCATTTTATTTTTCCAAATTAGAAAGTATTAAAGGGCTTATTAGGGAAAACTTCGATTGTTTGATGAAACAACTAATTATAATGAATTCATTTCGCATGATATTGGATGGATAAATCTTATATATATAAAACAAAGTCGTGTTAGTTACTCCACTTATAACTCAAGAACGGCTGAACCAATTTAGCTGAAAATTGGCAGGGAGGTAGTTTAGAGCCAGGAGAAGGACATAGGATACTTTTTATCCCGTTCGACAGCATTCCCGTGTGACTTGACATGAAACGTCAGTCATTATAATATGTCAGAAGATATTTTACATCAAATTAGTTTCAGTTCCAGAAATCACGATATTGAGATGAATGAGGAGATACATAATCGTGCTTTATTCTTGATCGAAGATATGTGTTACCTCATGTGCGGTAATTTATTAATCAGGTTAGGAATGCCAGCACCATATCGTGAAATGAATGACGCATTTAATCGAGAATTGGAACGGGAACGTGAATATGATCACCAGGAATTAGATTTAGTAGTTCAAACGAAAGTACCCCTGTTGAATTACCAACAAAAGGAAGTTCATGATACTTTAATGAAGGCAATCGATGATGAAAATGGTGGTTTATATTTCCTAGATGCCCCTGGTGGAACTGGCAAGACATTCCTCATGTCATTAGTTTTAGCAACTGTTCGGGCGAGATCTAACATATGGTAGTAGTTGCTTCTTCTGGAATAGCAGCCACATTGTTAGAAGGATGCCGTACGGCTCATTCAGCATTCAAATTACCGTTAAATCTTCAAACTATTGAAGAACCAACGTGTAATATTGCAAAACACTCAGCAATGGGCAAAGTTTTAGCGGTATCGAAAATCATCATCTGGGACGAATGCACAATGGCGCATAAACGTGCATTAGAAGCACTTAACCGAACATTAAAAGATTTACGCAATGACTCGAGATGTTTTGGAGGAGCAATGATTTTACTGTCTGGCGATTTCCGCCAAATACTGCCAGTAATTCCAAGATCTACGGCTGCCGACGAAATAAACGCTTGCCTCAAATCGTCAAATCTATGGCGCTATGTGAAGAAACTGCAACTGACAACAAACATGAGAGTTACATTGCTTAATGATACATCTGCTGAAGATTTCTCGGAGCAATTGCTGACTATCGGTAATGGTCAAGTACCTGTCGATGAATCGAGCGGATTAATATCATTTCCAAATAATTTCTGTAATTTTGTCTCATCAAAAGACGAACTTATCAACAATGTATTTCCAGAAATTATTTCTAACTACAAAAATAATGAATGGTTGAGTGAGCGAGCAATTTTAGCGGCTAAGAATAAAGATGTAGATGACCTAAACTACATAATTCAAAATAAGATCATTGGAACAATGCATTCATTCAAATCTATTGACTGCGTCACAAATGAAGATGAAGCCACCAACTATCCAATTGAATTTTTAAACTCTTTGGACGTGCCTGGCTTACCACCGCACAATTTACGCCTAAAGATTGGCTCCGTAGTAATCATGCTTCGAAACATAAACAAACCCAAACTGTGCAACGGTACGCGTTTGGTGGTTAGAAAATTGATGAACAATGTAATTTACGCTACGATAATGATAGGAAAATTCAAAGGTGAGGAAGTTCTCATTCCAAGGATACCGATGATCCCAACCGATATGCCGTTTGAATTTAAAAGACTTCAATTTCCGTTACGTCTTACATTTGCCATTTCCATCAACAAATCACAAGGACAATCCTTAAAAGTTTGTGGTTTAAATCTAGAACATTCATGTTTTTCCCATGGTCAATTATACGTGGCATGTTCACGGGTCGGAAGACCATCTGCGTTGTTTGTTTTTGCGCCTATAATAAATCAAAAAATGTCGTGTATCACAAGGTACTTAAATGAAGAGCAACCTATGTACTAAAATACAGAAATAATTATGAATGATTAATGTAGGTATTTAATTTTTTTTTGTATTTTTTCCAATTAAAAAAAAACTGCTTATTTATTGCCTTTAAGGCGGAACAAAGTTCGCCGGGTCAGCTAGTACCGTAATAATCAAAATATTATGATTTTACTACAATTGCTATTTTCCTCTGCTCTAAAAAAAGAGCTGTAATTTTTGTTGGGAGATATTAATTCAGACTCAGGTAGCAGAGAATTCTGTTGATAGTTATCCAGTAGCGAATAGAATAGTTGTGGAGGCACCTTTGTTTCATAATTAAGAACAAAATCGAAATATAAGACTGAACCGTTATGACAAAATTTAAAAGAAATTTTATATTGATAAAAAATGTTTATTACTAATCATTCTTATCTATAAGAAATACGTATTCAGGTATTTGAAAATAATATAACATTATTTGGCACAGTTTCATTTATAGGGGTATATTTTTTAATGTATAGATATAGGTACTATTTGTCGTTCATACAAACTTTAATATCAATCTAGATTTGCCCAAGTAGCAATTATTATTTACTGTGATCTGTGATTTATCTAGTTAGGTAGGAATTTAATCAATGCTAATTCATTCATACAGACGTCGAGTCTGCTATATTTCAGCATTTACAGCAAATATAAAATTTATTTCCTCTATTACGAAACATTTTTTTTTTCATTACACAGTTTTCACATTATACAGTTGAAAAATTCGAAATTGAACAAAAAACATACAACAACGTTCCTTCTTCAGTAACTAAATTGTTGCGCCTCTCAGATCTCAACAGATAATTGTTTTTTTGCGCGTATGTTCTGGGGAGCATCGCGTTATCATTTTGCCCAAATGTCTGTAATTTTCTAATTTTTCGCCGAAAATGGTCTCAAACGATTGGGTTCGACTCCCTGATCAAGAATTCGAGGTCAATTTTGATTCTGTCCGGTCGGCCGTCTGGCCGGCCGTTGCCATGATAACTTGAGAACGGAAAGGGATAGCAGCTTGAAATTTACAGGTGGCGCATCCCAATAGGACGGACAAGTTCGTTAATGTGCATAATCGGTCCAATACTAATCCGATCGAATAGAAACTTGGTGAGTAGTTGTAGAATATAAACCTATGCACGTTTGTCATATTTTGTGAACATCGTATCGCTAGAAAATTTTAAAAAAATAATATTTACGTCACGATAACCTAAGAACTGAAAGAGATAGCGACTTGAAATTTTCAGGTTAGGTTGAGAATCTGCGTGCACCATTCGAGTTTGTTTATAGGCATAATCGGCAAAACGGTTTTGGAGTTATACCCATCTGAAATAAGGTTGTTGTTTGGTAACTCGAAAAATATAAAACCGATCCAATTCAAACATGGGTATTACTTGTAGATTGGCAACGCGAAAATTCTTGCAAAAATTTTGTGAGGATCGTATAACTAGAAAATTCTTAAGAAATCATAGAAAATTATTGAAAAGAATTCTATATGTCAGAAACTATTAGTTTGATATCGCTGAAACTTTGCGAGAGCCTTCAGAACCTAACTCTACTACCAAGATCGGATCTTATATTGTTGGAGATCCGAGCAGCTTTGTATGAGTTCACTAGCTGGATGGGTGATCGTTGCCTCGACAACTCTCGAATGAAAGGAGATAGGGACTTATAATTTTCAGGCAAGGGTGCACATCTAAATGGGAGAGTTAAGTTCGCTTTTGGCCATAATCGGCGCAACGGATTCGGAGTTATATCAATCTGGAATATTATTTCCTCGATAACTCAAAAAATATACACTCGATCGAATTGAAGCTTGGTAACTAATTGTAGAATATCGACATGAAGACGTGTGTGAAATTTTTTGAGGATTGTACTCTTGAAAATTTTAAAAAAATTACGAAAAAATATTATGTAATATTCCTTGAGAACGGAAAGAAATAGCGACTTGCACTTTTCCGGGTAGATTGCGCATCTGAATACGACATTTAAGTTCGTTAACTACTATAATCGGCCAAATGGTTTTGGAGTTATATCAATCTGAAATTTGGTTGTTATTTCCTCAAAACTCAAAAAATAGAAATCCGATACAATTCAAATATGGTTATTAGTTGTAGAATGCCAACGCGAAAATTCTTGCAAAATTTCTTGAGGATCGTACCACTAGAAAATTTTTAAAAAATCATTGAAAAAAACATTGGTTCAAGCACTGACGTGAAGTCAGAAGCTTTTGCGCGTATGTTCTCTTGTCCATTCTCCTTTATTGGACACTCTTAATCGAATTTACCATGGTGAATTCCATTGTCTGTTACCCTGTATTTGACACTTCGAATTTACCATGGTAAATTTGATTAAGAAGAGTTTCCAATACAGGAGAATGGACAATAGAATTCACCATGGTAAATATTATATTAAGAGTGTCCAATACAGGAGAATGGACAATAGAACATACGCGCAAAAGCTCCTGACTTCACGTCACTGCTTGAACCAACTTTTTATTTAATGATTCGGAAATTTAATGATGCTTGGAACTGCATCAGATTTCGAATATTTGCCTTCCAAAAATGATCACAATGAAAATGTTCCGAACACAATTTTGCATAAACTCAAGGAATAACATTTTCCATTCTCATAACGACAAACCATTAATTCAAAATTATTTTGGGGAAAGCTATATTAAGAATTTTTAAGTTATTTTAATTATATCAATGTTACATCCTATATCACAATAAAATAATTGAAAATTGAAATAGAGAAAAGGAATCATCATACCACATGTTATCTTTAACCTCTAGCTTTTGCTGGTATCGAGGCACTTTCTTAATTTAATTGATACAAATTTGTGTTACAAGAGCACCAACAAGTAACATGACCAAAGGAAAGGACAAATACAAAATTAAATTAAACTTATTTGATTCGTAGTATAAAAGACAAAATCAAAAATTGAACAAATTTCTTCGATACCAACGTGTAGGTGCAGTTTTATTTTTTTTTAATAATCAGTAAAACAGGTGTTTAATTTCATAACAACTCAAAATCAACATTGATTTAGGATTCACAATACGATTTGTACCGAGTCGTGGTCGTGTGAACGACGTACGGCTGCCTTGCACGGCTCGAGGGACTGCCGGACACCCTCGAGTCGTGCACGGCAGCCGTGTGTCGTTCACACGACCACAACTCGTCCGAATAGCTGTGAAAGCTATCATTCAAGCCATCACCCAAGAATCGGATGCCGGTGTTGTTTACACGACTGTGAATTGAGCCTGTGGGAAAACTCGAGCGTTTTTGTGTCGTTGCCGTACATAAAACCGTGTCGTGTTGATGTGAAGCGAGCCTAAGCACTGCAAAACACAATGTTTTGTCCTACATCAGCTGATTTCAATCAATGCATCTCACTCTTAAGTTGGAGTCAATGCCTCTCTCTCTAGGCTCTATTTATAACTTAAAGCCGCTTTACACTATGCAATATTGGTGCAATGCAAGAGCAATGCAATGTGAAATGACCCAATGGCGCATGCGTGACGACATTTTCTGATCAGCTGATGCAACTTTTGAAATTAGAACTGGGGCTATTTTTCATGCAATTTTTTGGCAATTCTGGTTTGTTTTTTAGTGACTTCAATGGAAGCCAACATGAATATGATATGATAAAATTCACTAGGCGTTTGACTTAACCTATCATTCGAAACTTTTTTTCAGCTCTATATCTATTTTCAACAATTTTATATGGTTGGAATTTCTTAATGAATTGAGCATGAAGGTATGGGTTCCCAAGTATGTTTAGTCTACAGAAACAGAACAAGTTTAATACAATTGTATGAAAAGCATGCTCGCTTATATTCCATCAAGTCTGATGATTATCATAATAACATAGCACGTTCGAGAGCACTGACTGATAGTGCCCAAAACTTCAATAACTTTTTAGATAATCCTATTCAATAAAAGCTCGCGGAATGCCCAATTATCCATAACTTCTTTTAATCGAATGACCCACCTCAGCCTACCTTTTATTTGTTGACATATTTTCTTCTTACATAAAACACCGTTATAATAATTGAAATTTCCTCTGATCTCATAATGGCAAGTTAATGTCGTCGCAATAAAAAAAGCTGTGATAAAAGTATAAATGCGAAAGTGCTTTCAGTTTTCTTTAAGTTGATCGTACAAGTCCTTGAAAAAAGTATTGCACTTAAATTGCAGTATAGAATAATCATATTCATGCAATGCAATGCGTTGCATTGCTATTGCGTTTCATCAATATTGCCTAGTGTAAAACGGCTTTAAAAGCCGCTTTACACTTTTACTCTCTATACTTATTATTAGATCATTGGGCACAAACAATGATCAAGATGCGCCCTCGCGTCATCGTTCCGTGCAAAGCATTGACTATTGACTCCAACATTAGAGAGAAAAAGGGTTCTAGGCCATTCTTCATGTCCAACTGAGACGGGTAGAAAATGATCACGTGACTTTAGGCAAAAGATTCAAATTTAATATTGCGTTATATAGGAGATCCTTTTATTTTTCCAAATTAGAATGTATGTATTATAAAGGGCTTTTTAATGAAAACTTCGAATGTTTGATGAAAAAACTAATTATAATGAATTTCATTTGCCGTGATATTGGATAAATATATACCTGAATAAACAAAATATTTTAATTTTACTACCTATGCTTTTATAGCTACAGCTACTATTATCTATAAAAAAAACGTATTTAGGAGTTTGAAAATAAAATAACATTATTTGGCACAGTTTCATTTATAGGAGTTTATTTTTGCGCGTATGTTCTAGGGAACATCGCATTATCGTTTTGCCCAAATGTCTGTAATTTTCGAATTTTTCGCCGAAAATGGTCTCAAACGATTGGGATCGACTCCCTGAAGAAGAATTCGAGGTCAAATTTGATTCTGTCCGTCCGGCCATTACCACGATAACTTGAGAACGGAGATAGCTAGTGATTTGAAATTTTCAGGGTAGGTGGCCCATCGCAATACGACGGACAAGTTTGTTAATGGGCATAATCAGCACAATGGTTTCGGAGCAATAATTTTGTTCTCAACCAATATAAATCCGATCGAATTGAAACTTGGTGAATAGTTGTGGAATATAAACCTAAGCAAGTTTGTGAAATTTTGTGGGAATTGTATCATTAAAAAATTTTTAAAAAATTAATGAAAAATATTCTTCATGTTTCGATAACCTGAGAAAGAGATAATGACTTGAAATTTTCAGGTTAGGTTGTGCATCTGAATGAGACATTTCAGTTTGTTTATAAGCATAATCGACCAAACAGTTTTGGAGTTATCACCATCTGAAATTTGGTTGTTATTTCCTTAATAACTCGAAAAATACTTAACCTATCCAATTTAAATATGGTTGTTAGTTGAAGAATGCTAACACGGAAATTCTTGCGAAATTTTGTGAGGATCGTATCACTAGAAATTTTTTAAAAATCATTGAAAATCATTCAAACTATTCATCCGACATGGCAGATATTTTGCGAGAGCCTTCAGAACCTAATTCTACTACCAAGTTCCAAGTTTGAACACGATCGGATCTTTATTGTTGGAGATCTGAGCAGCCTTGTGAATTCAGTAGCTGGATGGGTGAACGTTGCCTCGATAACTCCCGAACGAAAGGAGATAGGGACTCGCAATTTTCAGGATAGGTTGCGCATCTTAATGGGAGAGTGAAGTTCTCTGTTGACCATAATCGGCCAACGGTTTCGGAGTTATACCCATCTGGAATATTATTTCCTCGATGACTCGTAAAAATATAGACCCGATGAAATTGTAGCTTGCTTACTAGTTGTAGAATATCGATATAAAGACATGTGTAAAATTTTGTGAGGACCGTACCGCTAGAAAATTAAAAAAAAAATTACGAAAAAAAAAATTGGTTAGCACTGACGTGAAGTCAGGAGCTTTTGCGCGTATGTTCTATTGTCCATTCTCCTGTATTGGACACTCTTAATCAAATATACCATGGTGAATTCTATTTTCCGTTCTCCTGTATTGGACACTCTCTTAGTAGAATTTACCATGGTAAATTCTATTAAGAGAGTGTCCAATACAGGAGAATGGACAATAGAATATACGCGCAAAAGCTCCTGACTTCACGTCAGTGATTGTTTCAAAATAGTTTAATGTATAGATATTTTATTTGTCTTTCATACAAATATTAATATCAATCAAGATTTGCCCAAGTAGGAATTATTATTTACTCTGATCTGTGATTTATCTAGTTAGGTAGGAATTTAATCAATGCTAATTCATTCATACAAACGTCGAGTCTGTTTTATTTCAGCATTTAGAACAAATATAAAATTTATTTCCTCTATTATGAAAAATTTTCTCTTGATTATGTTTAACTGAGGTTGGTGAATATGACCCTAGAATAGAAAACTGCGTCTATTATACAGTTGACAAATTCGAATTTGTACAAGAAACATACAAAGAAGTTCCTTCTACAGTAACTAAATTGTTGCGCCTCTAAAATGTCAACAGATAATTGTTTTTTTTTATTTAATGATTCGGAAATTTAATGATGCTTCGAACTGCATCATTTTCGAATATTTTCCTTCCAAAAAATGATCACAATTAAAATGTTCCGAAACAATTTTGCATAAACCCAAGGAATAACATTTTCCATTCTCATAACGACAAACCATTTCTTCAAAATTATTTTTGGAAAAGCTATAAATTAAGAATTTTTAATTTATTTGAATTATATCAATGTTACATCCTATATCACAATATAATAGTTGAAAATTGAAACAGAGAAAAGGAATCATCACCACATGTTATCTTCAACCTCTAAGCTTTTGCTGGTATCGACGCACTTTCTTAATTCAATTGACAGAGCCGTATCTATGTACTATTGCGCCTGTGGCAATATATTAGGCGGCGCCCTGCATTCGCGTACATTTAATTTCATCCATTATATCTTCTTATAGTATTTTTTTTTAAATTTTAGTCATATATTTTCGTAACAGTTTTGAATTAATACACAATATTTTGGATATTTACTAATTTTATTGAAAACATTGAAATACACAAATAAAATATATAAAAATGAAACAAATTCTGAAAAAAAATGACAAAATATTAATATTTTCGTAGTAAATACGCATATCTAAAAGAACATATATTTTTTAACAAAAAATGTGATAATACTGCTTACTTTAGCATACAAATACTATTCTTTAACCCTTTGAAACACGAACTTCTAATTTGGATTTTCAGAGTGAAACCAACCTGTGCAAATAATTAAAAATACCAAACAGGTACTGAAGTGAAGTCAGGAGCTTTTGTGCGCATGTTCTATTGTCCATTCACCTCTATTGGACACTCTTAATCGAATTTACCAATGAGAAACACCGTTTTCTCAGTTTTTATAAGATATTAATACATTTAGTGCCATTTTAAGGACCTGAGTAATGAGAAAATCGTCTAATATCAAATAATTCTAAATTCTCACATATCTATTCTATCGCAATTGAAATCCATTAAATATCTAATAATAAACGAAAAAGAAATATTGCTTAAATCCTTTTGCCGTATTTTGTATTCAACAGAGTATTAGATTTAAATTCCTTTTAAAATATCGGAACTCACCCAAGCCTGCTCGAATCCCCAACAATGGAGATCCTGAAGAATACTTCCTGGTATATGGAATTTTGTTCAATGATATTCAATGATTTTTTTTTTAATTTTCTGGTTAGACGATCTTCACAAAATTTTGCGAAAAATTTTGCGTTCTAGAACTAATCACCATGTTTGAATGGAATAGGCATTTTTAGAGTTATTGAGGAAACAACAACCAACCACGGATAGTCTCTGAGATATAAGATTTTTTCAAAGATTATCAATGATTTTTTTAAAAATTTCTAGAAATACGATCCTCACAAAATTTGAAATGTTTGAATTCGATTGGTTTCATATTTTTTGAGTTGAGAAGGAAATATAAACGAAATTTCAGAAAAGTATAACTCCAGAACTGTTAGGCCGATTATGCCTCTTCACAAACTCAAATGTTGCATATTCGGATGCCCAACCTACCCTGAAAATTGCAAGTCGCTATCTCTTTCCGTTCTATCGTGAGATTAAAATTATTTTTCAGTAATTTTAAAAAAATTTCTAGTCATATTATTCTCCCAAAATTGCACCTACGTCTTTAAGTCTGTATTCTACAACTCGGAAACCGTTTGACCGATTATGCCCATTAACGAACTTGTTCGACGTATTGGGACGCGCAACTTACCCTGAAAATTTCAAGGAGCTTTTTCCGTTCTCGAGTTATCGTTGCAACGGCTGGACGGCCAGAATGACCGAATCAAATTTGATCTCTAATTCTTCATCAGGGAGTCAATCCCAATCGTTTGACACCATTTTCGGCAAAATATTCGAAAATTACAGACATTTGGACAAAATGATAACGCGATGTTCCCCAGAACATGGGCGCAAAAATACGTGGTTTCTGTCTAAATGCTCTATGCTTCAAAGATTTAAGCCTAGGGTTCTGCGAACGTTGGAGGGATAATAGTAAAATTGTATGTTTTATTTTTTTCAGATGAATATTTGTTGGTAAAAAAAATATAATTACTGATTGCATGAATAATTCAATACTCTTAATTAACCTATATGATATTATTTTTCTGTTTCATTTAATTTGGTATCGAATGAACCGGGTTCAATTTCAAGTTTCATAAATACAAATATAACAAATTCAGAAAAGTAGAATGATTAACACATTAATAATGTATAAAAATGACTCGGAGAACTAATCATCAATTATTGTAGTGATTATATTTTAAACCTGAGTGTAATAGGCTGGAAGACTTCGGTCGTATGCTAATAAAGTTAATTCTCTCTCTCTCAATATAACAAATCCACCACTTCCATTGAGCGTTGAAATTGATCCAGATATAATAAATTATACCGTAAGCTTCTTTGCACGAGACCGGACTACAACGGTACTTCCTTTTGGTTTTCATTAGCCCCTTACAGCTATGTGTTAGGCAACACACAACATTAAGCTGGTGAGTTCCTGGAAAGCTACGATTACTTATCCATCAGAAACAATGAACTCTATACTAACTGGCGGTGCGCCTTACTACAAGGAAGACTCATTGCACAGACGCTCTACTGCATCGAACTTTATTGCATCGACGAAGCAACCCATCGAAAAACCGCCCACTTGCTAGTTAGTGTTCTGTGCTTTCTCCTGATTGGCCGAACGTGAAAACCCCTTTATCGATCGTCTTCGTCGGTAGTTGTTGTGTGTTGCCTAACACACAGCTGTAAGGGGCTAATGAAAACTGAAGGTTGGAGTCCGGTATTCATGCAAACATACCTAAGGTATGACTATATATATCATATGAATATCCGAATTGAATTCAACGCTCAAAGGTTTTGATGTATTTGAAATTATGAAATTTGAAATTGAGTTCATTTGAAGCTTCAATTTCTACGTAATTCCAGTTCTAAAAATATGAATTATTAAATGCAAATATATATATATTATTGAATATTGAATATAAATTGAAAATTTCACTTATTGCGTCGGAAATGTAGTATCTGGCCAGTGACCGATTTTCTTCATAGGTACTTGTTTCAAAGATGCATTTTGGCATAACAAATCGATCCCTGTTTGTTTTGATTCCAGGAACCTCCACGTTCCGGAGATATAAAATTGTGAAAATTGAAAATTTGACTAACTCCATGGATACTTAAGTATCTTGCCAGATTTTCTTCGCATTCATCTATTATAATCTTTATAAGAGACAAAAGGATACATTATTTTGGCTAACATCAGCCGTTCTTAGAACGTTGCACGGATAATAAAATTTCGACTCAGAAGTGAAATTTTCACAATTTTATATCTCCGGAACGCGGAGGTTCCTGAAATTAAAACAAACAGGGATCGATTTGTTATGCCGAAATGCATCTCAGAAACAAGTATAGAGAAAATCGGTCACTGTCCAGATACGAAATTTTCGACGCAATAAGTGGAATTTTCAATCTTCACAATTTTATATCTCCGGAACGCGGAGGTTCCTGGAATTGAAACAAACAGGGATCGATTTGTTATGCCGAAATGCATCTCAGAAACAAGTATAGAGAAAATCGGTCACTGTCCAGATACGAAATTTTCGACGCAATAAGTGAAATTTACAATTTTCACAATTTTATATCTCCGGAACGCGGAGGTTCCTGAGATTAAAACAAACAGGGATCGATTTGTCATGCCGAAATGCATCTCAGAAACAAGTATAGAGAAAATCGGTCACTGTCCAGATACGAAATTTTCGACGCAATAAGTGAAATTTACAATTTTCACAATTTTATATATCCGGAACGCGGAGGCTCCTGGAATTGAAACAAACAGGGATCGATTTGTTATGCCGAAATGCATCTCAGAAACAAGTATAAAGAAAATTGGTCACTGTCCAGATACGAAATTTTCGACGCAATAAGTGAAATTTTCAATTTATATTCAATATTCAATAATATATATATATATATATATATATATATATATATATATATATATATATTGATGTGATAGTTATTGACCGTGATAATTCTATAGGAGAGGTTCTCAGGATTTCTTGGTCTTGAAGGATGATTAATACACTTTTATATTATCCAAGCTTTCGGTAATTTTTATTACCTTTCTCAAGGATCTGTAACATGAAAGTTTACATGTGATTAACATTGAGCTAAAAATACAGCTGAAAACATATATATATGGTGGTTTTATTCCTCGTGATTTCAACTTGCATGGATAGATTTCTTGCTGAGTTGGGTTGATCTCACTCTCACTGAGATGAACGTTTCTTGATGCTTAATTTTACTAGATTTCGAGACAATTTTATTATTCAAGGGTGGCTCCCAAGTCAATTACTCTACCACTGAGCCAATCGCACAACAAATAGACTTAGATACAACAAGGAGTCTGTCTATTGCTTTCTTATATGGGAAATTCGCTTCATTCGTACCTTTATGAGCTTTGGGCCTACCAATCGAGTGCCAACAGAATTTGAGTTTTCCATCTGAAACTATTCTAAATCATTCTTCACTAACTGGGTTTGATGAAGAAACAAGTGATTTTCAGATTTTGTAATTTCCAAACCAAGAAACTAAGTGGGGAAACCAAACTCTCTTACATCAAAACTAGATTTCCATACATTCACTGCACTTGAATAAAGTCATAGCTATTTCCAGTTAGTAATAAATCATCGACATATATTGAAATCAGGACTATTTTATCTCCTATCATTTTCAAATATATACAAGGTTCATGCAGATTTGGTTCAAAACCAGACTCTCTTGAAATCAATTGTATCAATATTAACAAACCAACACTTTGGAGCGATGACAGCCCATAGAGGGCTTTATGCAACTTGCAGACAAATTTCTTTGTATCTATCTTTATACCTTCTGGAATAGTTACATACTAGGTCCTATCAATATTCCCATACAAGGGTGTCTTAACATCAAGCGGTTCTATGTGCCAATTTTTAGCGACATAATACAAAAATCAATTTGACAACTGAAAGAAGAGATGTAAGAGAAGCTCTTTCTTCAGACGTTTAGCTTTTTGTGTCTCTACACCCTACAACAACCAGACGAGCTTTAAAGCTACTATACTATGTTTTTCTGTAAATACCCACTTCAACAGAATGACTTTCATACTGGATTATTTTTCTATTTTATATCCCATACTGAGTGCTCTTTAATTGAGGAAAATTCTGACTGGATAGCTGATATTCATTTACTGCTGTTTGAGCAAGCGATAACTTCATGATAACTATGAGGCGTGTTACTTGTATTATAAATTTCATTTTCAATTTTCTTCCTAAACTGTGTTAGAGGATTCACACTAAGTAAATCAGTATGTTGAATTTGACAAGGTCTACTTGTACATTCACGTTCTTTTATGCACGGTTTTCTATTCATTTTTGCTTTTGAACACATTGAGCAACTGGCATTGTATATATATAATTTCTTTAACTCCTTGTACTACACTTGGTAACGTTCCCAGGTACGAAAATTATATATAACCCATTCTACGGTGCCAAACTAAACCTTCTTCATCCAACTTCTGCAACTGACTTCGTGTAAGCTTCTTTCTTAATCTACGAATCATTTGTTGTTTATTTTGTGAATATGGATTAAGTGTTATTATACACACAGATTTAGGTGAAAATTTATTAGTAACAACTGAATTTGTATTTCATTGAACAAAATTATTTTTCCGAGTGGATTGGTGCGGTTCTTCTGGCTCTGCAGAAATCAGTACAAACAATCTATACAGTCCATCGGACACATATAGAAGAGTCAATTTTCTTCTTAACGTTCTAGACAAGATAAATCCATTATTAGAATTCGTTGTAACACTAGTTTCAAATTGAGTATTAAATTCTCGAACACTAAGAACATTTTCTCTCATACTAGGAACATATTGAACATGTACTAACATTAAAACATGTGTACATTTACCAAACATCACAAGAATTGGTAGAGAACCCTCTCCCAAGGTTAAAATGTTTTGTGTTTTTGAAGCCAGATCAACAGGAAAAGGTATTTCATAATCAGTAGTAATAACCCAAGGACATTGATAATTGTTCGAAAAAATTTTATGACAGATTTCGAAAGCTTGTTGCTTCGAAACAGATCGACGCCGTAGTTGCAGTTTACCGCCCCCTCGTAAATTTCGACTTTTTCGAGTTTTTCGAAGAAAATATGCATTGTACAGTGATTTTTGATCATTTTCAATAGTGGCAAATCATTTATTTTGGAGCAATCTAACGGTATGGGGAGTGAATTGGGGTACTGGGTGGGGTAATAAATTCAATAGGATAGCTTAGAATTTTCAAATTTTTGGCTAATAAAATGAGAAAAATGGTAAAATTTATGAGGAAATTTGAAATTTGGAGTAAATTTTTGAAATAAAAAATTCATCCTATTGAATATATTACCCCTCCCAGCACTCTCATTGACTTCCCCTCCCGTTTAGATTCCAGCAAATGGACTATTTTGCCACTATTTAAAATCATCAAAATTCACTTCACGATACAATTTTTTTTCGAAATAATGAAAAGCGAAATGCGTCTCTAAAGCCGGGCCTGGAAACAGTTAAAACTAACATGGCTGCCCGTTTGGGCTTACGTTTCTGAGTGTCTATCATAATACAGATGAATGGACAAAACCGGTTGCCACAAAAACACATTTGGATAGATTTAGCATGCATATATATATATATATATATATATATATATATATATATATATATTGAACCTAATATGATTCTAGTATCTTTAACTAACCTAATATAATCCATGAATCCACCTTCAATTTCTTTCTTGCGTTTTCTCTCTTATTATCTCCCTTTAATCTAATGAAATCTTTGTATCCTCCTTCGATTTCTGTCTTAAAATCTTCTCCCTTTCAAAAAACTGAGATATCTCTATATAACTTGTTTCTTCTTGTATTGTTTTGTCTGGAATAATATCCTCTTTAACTTGATACCAATTTCAACTCTATATTTCTTTAGGAGCCTTTAATATTCTTCTCTTGGGCACTTTGACTTCTTTCAAACTGGATAATTTCATTTATTTTTCCGTTACCTCGGTTTCTCTCCCATAAACTACTTCATAATTTTATATTTTCAATAAATCTATCAACATGACAATTATAATTTTGATATTTCTAAGCTGTTCCTAGATATTTTACAATTCTAATTTTCAATTTTCATTTTGAATTTTCTCGAAAAATAGTCATTTGCCAGTGCTAAAATTGAAACTGTGGTATATCAACATCATGCAGATACTATATACAGAATATTTTGAAAATCGGTGAGGGGGCGTTAAACTGCAAATTAACCATTTATTCCTGTAAGTATAAATTTGCACTAAAAATATCGATTCATACATTCATTAAAAGCTACAAACCATCATACATCTTCACAGCTGTTTAGAAATCGTGGCCAGGCCAGGGAAGCCGAGAAATCGAGGCGACAATTCAAGTGCTCGGTGCATTTACTGATTTTTTAAGAAAAGTATTCATGTAAGTATAAATTTGCACTGAAATGGTCCGCACATTCATTTTAAACATCATACATCTTTGCAGAAATTGTTGCCAGGGAAGAGAGGAATCGAAACAAGATATAACATAGACGTTGGGGTAACAGCATTCTAGTTGAACAGCTAAGCATTTTTCATAATCATCTTTAATTATTGAAATTAATATGTCGACTCCGAGACAGGTTTATTCTTGTAAATATCCAGATTGCTAGAATGGATATTTTGTAGGATGTGGAAAACAGTTTTTAAAATTGCTGCAGGAAGAAATTTAGCTTTCTAAAAGGAGGAAAATTTGTTAGATTAAAGATTCCATATTTGCTTAAATTTCAGTATTTATGTGAGGATCATTTCAATGATACTGATTTTGTTAATAGCAGAACAAGTAAACTCGTTAAGCATGCATAACCTCATACATTTTCGACTTCAGTTTGCAATAAATCATTCTCGGAACCACGATGTAGCTCCTTGAATGTACAAAAACTTTCTGAAGAACTCTCAATCAATTCACATTCAAATTCAATTTTTAAAGAACATAATTATTTCTTACCACATTATTCAATAACCAATGAATTATTGGTTGTTTATTTATCTTTTTATTTCATAATAAAACATACAGTTTGTATTCATTATTGAATTGGTTATATGTATTATTCATTTAGAAACTTGATAGCGATGAACATTTATAGTTTTTGTATTTCTTGATATCTGGTTTACGTTTATAAAGTATTATACATTAGGGAAAATCTATTTAAATTTATAATTTGTTAGGGAATTGTTATTTAAATTTTTAAGTAATACACTATTAATTTATAAAAGAATATGTAAATTATTTTGTTTATTTGTGTTCAATTTTGCAATAAAGCATAATTAGAACTTGTGTTTGTATTCATTTTTTTTAATCAATGGTCTTAATGAAAGATATCAATTGAATTTTACCATTCAAAATAATGAGCTTTGAATGGTAAAATTTAAATTGATACGTATTATTCAAATTCAAAAAGAATAATCTAGAAACATGGAAGAGTGGTTCAAATTTACCGCCTATTTTAGTGTTCAAATTTCGCGCCAAACAAATAATACAGCACCCGGACACGAGGGTGCGCTATTTTTGGTTGCCATACAATTTGTTATTTTGTTTGGAGCTTGCACTTCTTCTAAGGTATATTCTGTGATTTTGGAGAATTGAATTGCGCATTATTAAGTTTTGACATTCCCTTGTCATTGGGATGTCAGGTTTCACAGAGTTTTCTTATTCTTCATCGATGGTAGCCTGTTGTGATGTTGATTCTTGGAATGGTGGATGCGATCTTTTCGATAACTCTATCAAGTAGGAATATATGGTGTTGAGGTTGTTGGTGTCTTGTTTTGTGTTCATTGTATTTCCGGATGTTGCTATGGATGGCATCTCAAGGAAGAGTCTTTTGTTGTAGTGAGGTTCTTTAAATAGTATTTTTGTTTCTGAATAGTTCACTATATGATCGTTGTTGTTTGTGTGCAGAGCCAGAGCACAAGTTCTTGTGTTCCTTTTTGCGTCACCTTTATGAGAAGTAATTCTTGCCTTAATCCATCGTGAAGTTTGTCCTATGTATGTTTTCTCACAGCTCCCACAGGGTATGCTGTAGACAACCCCTGATGCATATTCCTCTTTTTCTCTATCCTTGAGTTTGCTGAAGATTAGTGTGTGCAGGGTGTGTTTCATTGTGTTCACTATTTTCATATATATATATATTTTTCCTATATATATATATATATATTATATATATATATATATATATATATATAAAAGACATGTACATATATATATATACATATAAAAGACATGTGGCAATTAGATGAAGTCACCATAATGCCACTGGTCATCAGCACTAATGGTCTTGTACATCGAAAAACCACCCAACATTTACAACAACTGAAACTGCCTTCCAACACAATTATGTGGATGCAGAAGGCAGTCATACTGGGAACTGTGAACATCGTGAGAAAGATCATATACCCCCATTAACATAGGTAGTTGCTCTTGGCGCTTGCGCTCGAGTAATACACGGAACAACCCACTATGAGTGTGAAAGTAAAAAAAAAAAAAAAATATATATATATATATATATATATATATATATATATATATATATATATATATATATATATATATATATATATATATATATATATATATATATATTTATATATATATATATATTTATATATATATATATATATTTATAGCCCTCCTGTAATTCTGCGTCCATACATTATGTTTTTTACATGTAATTCTGCGTCCACCGCATTGCTGCGTCTGTATACGGACGCAGAAATGCAAGTCAATGCTAAACGCTTTATTATAACGTCCTCGTTCGTTTCATTTTAATACGGCGATGACGTCCCAATGGCGGTATCGTGTACTTTTTTTGAATACCGTAGTTCGTGTTGTCTCCACTCGTGGCGCTGCAGTCGGGAAGTGTATATTCGAAATGTATATTACTATTACACCATCCCGACATTCATGCGTCAATAAAACCGGCAACACTGTTCCGTATATCGATAACCATCAAACCGATATTTCTGCGTCCTTCAATGATTTCCAGATGTGAGTTGTTTACGTTTTTCATGTTGAAGCAGTATTCGAAGCTTCAAGGTCACAAAAATTCGACTTCCTACGATTCAGGTACCTTAGCATTTATAATGGAGCCTAATGATAATTTCAAATTCTCACATAACGTAGCTTCAGTACACTTTAAGATCGAATAATTATTTTCAGATTCATCATGTTATGTTCTGAATCATCAAACAACATTTATTATGTTGAGGATTTTTATAAATAAGTTAGCTTAATTGTGAAAAATTCACGGGAATACTTGTTTCAACATGACTGAATAAATTAAAACCAAGCAAAATTGATAATCATGAATTATTACAATGTGAATTAGTCAGTAAGCTGCATAATAGCACTCTTACGTTGGGTTTCACGAAGGTTTGACAGCTCGTAATTGCCAAATTAGTGCGATTCTATGTCGATTTTCAGTTCATTTTTGATACAACCATCGAAATAAATCCACGATTAAGCTAATCGAAGCTTCGTGAAACCCAACATAAGTCAGTCAAAACCGTCACAAAAATTACTAACTCAGCAAAAGTGCAAGTAAATCTGAATTTTAGTAAGTGGCACTTGAAGAGCAATAACTAAATTTTCTGTGCTTTTTGTGGAATTAACGAAAAAAGTTTTGCACTCCATTCAATATACATAAACAATGGTCATTTGAAAAAAGTCCAAATGATAATAACAGAAGGTATTTGCTATTTGGCTGATTTCTTCCAAAAGCTTTAGCTTTTATCGTCGTGATTCACTTTCGAATATCAACGCAGTCGGCTCCAATATGAGTACTAATTCAGGCAGAAAGCACATGAGGTTTCTCAAAAATACCAACTTTATGCAAAACTGCTATTTTTATTTTTAAGAACCAACCCAAACTATTCTCTCATATTTTTCCTTATAAGTTAAGCCTTCTTACGATCATGAGAGAACCAAATGTACTATATGCTTAAATTGGTACTCCAAATGAAGCTAAATGAATATGGAGCAATAAAAAACGACGAGAAAAAAATTCTTTCAGGAAAAGATCAGCTTAACGGTGAGTGCCATATCTCATCATCATCTATTCGACTCATAGAATTCTAATTAAACCCAAATTATTGCAAATTCAATGATAAATAAGGAGTATTTTCCTTAAATAGAATTTTGAGAGTAACAATGTGAAAACTAAATAGAGTGAATAAGTGCAAAAATTTCGTCCTTCTTCGTGAATTACCACTAGTAGCATAAAATTTCTAATGTGCCAAATATATCATGTAAAAATCTTTTATCGACTTCGACTATTGTATTAAATTAAATTTTCTGGAATATACTATGAAAACATACATATAATTTTCAAAACAAATAAATAGAAAATCACTTCTGCATCTTTTCATTGACTTATCACTGCTGGTATTACACCTATCCCTGTCCATTAAAAAATAGATTTCTTAGAGAGAAACAAAGGAGTTTTACTTTTAATGCCTGATAGTGTCAATGCTGGCTGTAAGCGCAGTATAATTCGTCCTCAATGGTGAAAAGAAGAAAAATAGTATGTTAATTAAAGGGATATTTCCTCGAACTTACTAGGCCTAAACAGAGTTAGTTAGTTATCTTTCTTCCACCAATGGCAGGAACTCTGTAAGACTTGGAACGGTTCCTATTGGTCTTAATGAATAAAATAATCGAATCACAAATATTCAAAAAACATAAGCGTACCATAATTCCCACAACAGGAATTTTGAGTTATACAATTTCTGTCTGACCTGAGAGGAGAAAGTCAATTCGCACGCTGTAGTTATTGATTTTCTCGGAATATTTTCTGCCAATGTACATCGATACAGTCCCATAAGTCTACATGAATCTGTTTAGTTCTTTCGTCCCTTGTTATACTTCGAACCAAAATATATTTGGCAAATTGAATCAAAGTCTTCGATCCGTTTTACCATTCAATAGAAAGTAGCAAGTAGAGCAATCCCAGAAGGGTTGACTGATGAGCATTTTTGAGAAAAATGTTTCAAACCCTAGTTTCCATAGAGGAGATCAATTTAATATTCACCTTGATATCGGGCTCGAAGATAAGGTGAAATATGTTTGTTTACATTACATGCCATATTTTTCATACCAGAAATGAATAGAGCGAAAAATTTAAGTTGATGTTGGGACCTGCAAGGCAACTCCTAGAATGAGCACCTGGCACTTGTTTTACAAAATTTCTCCATTGCATAAATTACAGTTATTCATCTCTTGCATCTATCCCTGATCAGTGTTTGTTCATAAAGAATACACAAATATCCTGTCATTTGTCACCATACTGACTATCTACTCAAGGTATGGTGTGATTTATGAAGGTGAAATATTGCAATTTTTTCTGAGGTTTTTAGTTCAATAAATAATAGGATTTCAGTTTCAAATATTCTTGCATTGCTCTAAAAATTCGGTAATAATATTACTTCGTAATTCTTGTTATGTATTATCTTGCCATCTACACGCTTTGTAGTTGCAGGATCTTGTTCTTCAAAATTGCCAAGGCGGTTTCGGGAAAAATTGAAATAACAAGTTCTCAGTTTTAAAATCTTTATCAAATCAGGTTTAAACAAGAAATTGAAAATAGATATAATTTTTATAGAATAATCTTCTGCTGTGTAGAAAGATGGTTAAGCACCTAAACTGTATACGCTTTTGAAGTGTGGAAAGATGAATCGTCTTTCAAAAAATATTTTGCCGGATAGAAGACATCGTGTTTTTGTTGATGATGATAATAATTATAACTTTAGAATATCGAATAATGAACCCCATCCCTCAAGGATCTGTTTTAGCACTCCTTCATTTCATACTCTTATGTGAATAACTCTTAGTTATTCTTCCGTTCCGGTACTTTACTAGAACCTCTTTCAACTCAATACTAACACTCCACTGAATCAGAATTTATATTTCCACTAATATGCAGTTTTTCATACATAAATAATGTTTGGTTAGAAACGAGGGCATTTTCATAAGTAGCTCGATACGAACATAAAATAAATATTAGGAATAACGAATTTCATTTCAACGAAATTTAAATTATGGCTATGCATTATAGACACTTTGAAATCAACCGTTTTTTAACTAATTGAAAAAGTTGCATAACTTAGAGTGATGTTTGAAAGTGAAACTAATTGTAAATTCCATTTTTGGCATTCATAAAATATAGGGTGCCATTTAAAAAAAATCATATCTGTTATTGAAATAGTATAACCTTAAGTTAAAAAGTTAAAGTCGAATTAAAAGTCACCAACTGCTAAACAGAAAATTTTTATGCAATCTTATTCAAATAATTAGTCATTCTGCTGATTCGGTCTTTTGCTAGAGAATAATAATATTACGAATAATAAGCAATGCATTATATTATTATTGATTATTGCTATTCATTATCAACTCTCTGCAATCAAGTACTTCTCAGAACAACAGAATAATCCATCTAAAATTAGTCCAAGAAAACTAAGTATCTTAACACAAAGGGAAGACGTTACATTTAATTATTGTGCTATCACAAGATTAAAATATCATATTACAATTTGTTAAACCAAATTTTTTTTTAGGTCTCATCTTATTCTATTAATTCATCTATTCGATATAATTAAGGCAACGAACACGCAGAAGAAATTCCTATCGAAAATTCCCGTACTCAATATGTTTTCTTCCTTATCAAGAGGGGCGAAAATCCGTTGAATGTAACATCTGTGTGGGTCAGGTCTGCGTTCACATCGAATGGAATGTCAAGGCCAATCAGTCTATTCCTTCATAAAAAAAACCCTCATACATTTGGCAACACAGCCTGTGCAGCAATGTCCGAATGGTTGACGTGTATATAAAACGAATGACGCAGAAATGATCGAAATATCGGCAAATAAATATACGGACGCAGAAACTACGGTATTTTTTAAGGACGCAAGGTTCATTGTACCGTTGACAAGAAAATTTTCTCCCCCAGTTTTCAAGTATATTGAGATCTGAGACTCGCAAAATGATCGTGAGGTGTATACGGAGATAGTCTACCTAACATACGTCGATATACACTTCGATTTCAAGGGGACGCAAAGATGTCAGTATCATGTAATGACGCTGAAATGATGTCGGGATATATATATATATATATATATATATATATATATATATATATATATATATATATGCATTTAATAATTCATATTTCTAGAACTGAAATTACGTAGAAATTGAAGCTTCAAATGAACTCAATTTCAAATTTCATAATTTCAAATAGGTACATCAAAACCTTTGAGCGTTGAATTCAATTTGGATATTCATATGATATATATATAATCATACCTTAGGTATGTTTGCATGAATACCGGACTCCAACCTTCAGTTTTCATTAGCCCCTTACAGCTGTGTGTTAGGCAACTACCCACGAAGACGATCGATAAATGGGTTTTCACGTTCGGCCAATCAGGAGAAAGCACAGAACACTAACTAGCAAGTGGGTGGTTTTTCGATGGGTTGCTTCCTCGATGCAGTAAAGTTCGATGCAGTAGAGCGTCTATGCATTAGGTTTTCGATGTGGTACACCCTACTCCTAACTGGAAGGGATTCGTCCATACAAAGTGCGTTTGAAAAGTGAGTCAGGGGCAACGAAGACAAAGATAGCACTATTTACGGTAACCTGTCTTTGTTGCACTCATACAAGAGAAATATGTTTATCTGCATGAATTATCTTTTACTTAGAAATTCAGGTAGATTGGGGATTACCTTCGTTTGGAATGTGCAATATTATTGAAGATGAACATTTATTTTGTTTTGGTATGCCATTAGTTCAGCTGCCTTAATCGTGTGAAGTTTAAAAATGGGTTCAAGCCCTGTGGACAGGAGCTTTCTGGCGCTCTAGTTCAAACAGACAAATTATATCTCCGAAAGTATTGGTTTCTCTGAGTTGGGAATTATATCAATGTATACATATGATAGAGCTGCATCATAAAGGAAATTCAATTCAAATAATAGTTTATTTATCAAGATTAAATGAGCAATCATGAGAATGAGAACTGCACCATGGAAGAAATCGAATTAAATCTGGCCAATTTTGCCCAATAACGAACTTAACTGAGATATTCATCTCCCTAGCCTACTCTGAAAATTTCAACTACCTAGCTCACTCCGTTCGAGAGTTATTGTGGAAAAACTTTTTTTAAATTTTTTAAATTTTCAAATTTTTTTTTTACACTTTGCGGTAATCTGGTCAATACAAAACTTCACATGCGTATAAAGGTCATGATTCTACAATTTGAAGCTAAATTTCAGATAGATCGAACGAACTTGTCCGAGATATTTACGCTCCAAAACCACCTTGCAATTTTCAATCCGCTAACTCCTTTCGTTCGAGAGTTATCGTGCCTACGGCCGGCCGGACAGAATCGATTTCGCACTCGGATTCTTGATCAGTGAGTCGAACCAAATCGTTTGAGACCATTTTCAGCCAAAAATTTCAAAATTACAGACACTTGGGCAAATTGATAAGCACACTGTTCCGAAGAACTAGAGCGCCAAAAAAAAAAAGTTTCGTATGACAATTGCCCAAAACAGGTTTAAAGTACCTACAAATAGTAGGTATTCCATAAAACAAATATGAAAGAAGATAAGTAATAACTAGAGCGCCAAAAATTACCTTGTAATCGATCAAAAATTTCCTGATCTACGTTCACCAAAATACAGAATTATGCTTTCAATATTTACGTAATATTTTCAAACATTTTCGGGTGAGGTATCGCTAAAATACGAGTATTTCAACCCCAATATTTTTGAAGTTACAATATTCCCTTCTGTCAAGTTGACATTATGAGAATTCATACATAGAATAATAATTATATCAATCTGTGAAATACGATTTACATTGAAATTTAAAAAAATCATATCTCCGGAAGTATTAGCTTGTTAGAGTTGAAAATGATATGAATGGATTCTTATGATAAAATTGCTTATTAAAAAAAATTTATTTGGAATTTGTTTCGTAAAAAAAAATTTTTTTTTTGTTACTCCGAAACCATCTGTCCGATTTTGCCCAATAACGAACTTAGCCGAGATATTCATCCCCCAAACCTACTCTGACAATTTCAACTCTCTAGCTCATTCCGTTCGAGAGTTATCGTGCTTACGGCCGGCCGGATCGGCCGGCCGGACAGAATGAATTTCGACCACGGATTCTTGATCAGTGAGTCGAACCAAATCGTTTAAGACCATTTTCATCGAAATATTCCAAAATTACAGACATTTGTGCAAATTGATAAGCACTCAGTTCCGAGGAACTAGAGCGCCAAAAAGTACAGAATTTTGTTATTACAAGTTGTGATTGGCGATAGTTTCAAACTTTTGATAGTTTTCACAATAAATAAAAATGGTTATATATTGTGTAGCGTTTGGATGCAAGAACGAGCAAGATTATCGGCGAATATCTTTTCATGGGTGAGGTTATATAATATTTAGATTTGAATATAAAATAATAAATAGGTATCAATAGCAAGAACATTGATGGATTTAAGGTGGATTTATTGTTTATAGGTTTCCATTCAAACGACCTGATATCCTAAAGTTATGGATTAAGGCAGTTCGCAGGAAGAAATGGGCTCCATCTAAAACATGTAAACTTTGTGGGGAGCATTTTCTTCCTATAGGTATGTTTGCATGAATACCGGACTCCAACCTTCAGTTTTCATTAGCCCCTTACAGCTGTGTATTAGGCAACACACAACATCAAAATCGGTCACTGGCCGTGTGCCAGTACAACCGCAGACCAAACCGGACATTTCCATTGTTATATATAACACAGGCCAACAAAATGAAAAAAAAAAAAAATTGGTGCCAGAAATCTAACATCTGATTTTAGATGTTTTTAATGTGCTGATTCCAAAAATGCCACCAGATTTTTTCTATCAGCTCTAGTTTTTGAGATACACGTTACAGGTTAAATGATATATTTTTTTCTGATAAAGGACAACAAATAAAGAGATAAATATGTACTTAATCGTCAAAATAGAAATTTCCCAGAATCTAATTAGCCAAATGGATACCTGGAATTGTCCCTGACCCAATGTTCCTATACTAGGAACTACTCAATACAATGCTCTTAATTACTTTTATACCAGTAATTGCCTATGACCCGATCCTTCTATACCTGCTTGGCTGTACTTGATTTAGTATATAACTGAGTTTTCCCAAGTAAAGTTGTGCTATCATTTTGTGTAAATTTTGGTCGTTTTGTAGTATCAAGACACTAAACTGAAACAATGGCATCCACAAGCAGACGTACCTGTGTAAATCATCCCGATGTTTTTTGTTATGTGTGTGGTGAATACACTTTGAAAGAGAGCAGAAAAACGATTTCTGACTTTGTGAAAAGAGCTTATCTTGCCTATTTTGGCGTTCATTTAGGAGATCAAGATAAATCTTGGGCCCCACATTTCATATGTAAAACATGTGTTGAACATTTGCGACTGTGGACAACTGGAAAGAGGAAGTGCCTAAAGTTTGGTGTACCAATGGTTTGGAGAGAACCACGGAACCATCATGACGACTGCTTTTTTTGTCTCGTTGATATTAAAGGCATAAATAAAAACAATAGAAACAAATGAACATATCCTGATCTAGATTCTTCAAGAAGGCCTGTAGTGCATTCGGAAGAAATACCCGTTCCATCATTAAGCAGTCTACCCGAACTGACAGAAGATGATACAGAAACATCAACGACTGACGAAGTTAAAAGAATTCAATCAGAAAACGACAGCGATTTTGAAGCAGATTTAGCAACTCCGCAGTGTTTCAATCAAGAAGAACTAAACTATCTTATAAGAGACCTGAATCTCTCAAAGGAATCCGCTGAATTACTTGCATCCAGATTAAAAGAAAAAAATCTACTTTGTCGAGGTACTAATATTACATTTTATTTTCAAACGTACAATAATAACGTCATTTTTCGATTGAGAGGATCATCGAAAAGTTCTATTTCTCCGCCTAGGCGGAGAAGTGTTGCTATGCAACACTTTTCCTGCCGCCGGCAGGAAAAGTGTTTCTATGCAAAAGATGAGTTGGTTACCATGAAGATTCTCTAATTCAAAAGTCATTTTTATTCGTTAAAGTTACATTGAATGTACAATAATAATTGGTCAATCAGGCCTATTCACTATCTATTGACATTTATCAATGTTGACTTGAAGTCAAGTTGATATACCTCATTTTCATAACAACATTGACTTGATTTCCTATTCACTAACTCATGTTGAAACCAAAGTCAACAATGAGTCAACATTGACAAGAAAACTCAATATATAAATCTGACAACAGCGTAGTAGTTCTTAAGTTTTATAATATTCTATATTTTATCAGTTGTACTCTTTGGTTTTACTGTTATTTATTATATGTTCTCTTCTGTGGTGCATTCTAACCTATAGTTATCGAATTATTCAAATAATTTGAAGTTTTTAGAGGCGGGAGAAAGTACGGAAGGAACACTTTTTTGACAAACGTTTAATTTGATATAAATATAGTACAGTTTGTACAAATAATTACTCGTTGATTAATAATATTAATTGGTAAATGGCCCCAACAGAAAAAAACCCAGTACTCAACAACTAAGAGCCCTCATCGCTTTTATTGAGAACAATGAGGTGCTTAGATATGGAAAAGGTGAGCCTAGTGTGAAATAAGAAGCCTGGAGTAATATAGCCAAAACACTTCTTTGGAAATGCAAAAAATTGTTTAAGTGGCCATCAAAAAATGTAAGAGGATTATTTGCGTCCCTTCATTACCGGCAGTTTCTAAAAAGAGCTCTTCTACCGAAATAATAGTATGTAAGATTACAAAATGCATTCTGATTTCATTTTATGAATATGTCTTCAATTGAATTTTGAACTCAATTTTGTAATTCTTCTCTTATAAGATAAAAAAATATTAAATAATCCATATATATAGTTACAACACTAATTACCACTGTATTTATTTTGGTTCAAGTCAACAATTTATATCTTGGCAAGTGCTTCGAAGGACTTGCCTGGAGTCAATTGACATTTGTCAACATATATCTACAAATCAACCAAACATATGGTTAGTGAATACCAAAACTTATACATGTTGATATTTGTAGATTCTTGACTTCGCCTTGACTTGAAGTCAACAATTGATATGATTTCAACTGATACAGAATAGGAAAAGTTGACTTTAGGTTGATTCATATGAAATTTGACAATCTAATGTCAAATAATCAACGTTGACTTCCAAGTCAACCTTTAGCGAATAGGCCTGAATGTCGCGTTTTGAAAATTGAAACCATGTAATAATGAAATGGTAGGATTCTGTCTCGGATTCTGTTCCAAAGATGATGCCTCATTAGAGTCTTTCAAGTTGTTAGTTCCAGGGAATTCGTTAAAGCTCAATATCCTACCAGCCATCTCATTCTTATTTCGCAGCGAATCCTCGATTTACCCTTCTGCTAACTACTTGACTTCTTGGAACACTTCCTATACTATGTATTCCCATCACAGCTCTGTAGCATTTTCCAGATTGATATTTCAAAGAAAATCTATTTTCAACGAAATCGTCTTAACGCAGTGTATCTCCGATGAATATTTGGATTATTCTCCCTAATAACTGTGAATGTTCGAACTTTTCTCGTTTTACTATCAGGAATATTGACTATTATCATATTTCCCTTGTCCTCGATATCTGTAGCTTTCATTTTCATCATTTCGTCACATCTGCAGGCACCAGCTACTCCGAATAATAGAACAATCTGAAACAACCACGTGATCAAAATACAAAATTATAATTACTTGAAATATGATAGTTACCTTTAATCCTAAATATGAGTCATCCGGTGCTTCGAATAGAAAACGTTCGAACTCTTCCTTAGAAAAAACTCTTGAATTTTTTGCAAGATACTCTTCATCAGATTTTTTCAAAAATGCGCGCAACTTCAGATATTTACCAATATGTATTTCATGTTTGAACGCTAGTTGCGACTTTATCATTGAATATCGGGCCCTCAAAGTAGAGGATTTCCATTTTTTTCTGTAGCAGTTAAGTTGAAATAAGCTAGAAGCACATTCTCTTGGTAAACTGTCACGTTTTTCGAATTGCACCAATTCACGAAGGGATCATAAGCTGCGGAATATTTTTTAATAGACTTCGATGGTCCAAGGGAAGAGACTGCTTCATTCGCCAAAACCTCAATTTCAAGACATTTTCACTTTCAACCACTTCTCACCAGCTTGCAAATGATAACTAATAATTATTTTACTTTATATCTGTCAGAATGAATTTTACGTGGCAACCGTAGCTAGGCAAATGTTTCATAATTCATTCAATTATAAAACGATCGTAAATGGATAGAATTATTTATGTAAATCAATCCAAAAGTGGATATTCAGATTTTTATGAATTTCAAAACGTTTGAAAATAAAATAACATATTTCATTCGGAGTAGAAGTGTCACTTTTCATGGCTCGCTTTCAATTACCCGCCTCACTCCGTTCGGCGGGTAAACTCCAGCTCGCCATGAAAAGTGACACTTCTCCTCCTTATGAAATAATATACTATTATCGTAAAAGAGATAAGGATCTGCTGCCTTTTTTCACTCAGGAAAATGACTTGGTATTCTGTAACAATATAAAAGGGCTCTTAGAAAAAATGGGTTTGCCTGAATACACTCCAGATGATTGGCGCCTTTTTATTGACAGTTCAAAACGTAGTTTAAAATGTGTTCTTTTACATAACGGTAACAAATATGGCTCAATTCCTATTGGTCATTCTACTACCATGAAGGAAGAATATGAAACAATAGCATTAGTTTTGAGAAAAATTAAATACGAAGAACATCAGTGGTCAATTTGTGTTGATTTAAAAATGATTAACTTCCTCCTTGGACAGCAGAGTGGTTATACAAAATATCCTTGTTTTTTGTGCCTTTGGGACAGCAGAGCTAAAAATGAGCACTGGGTTAACAAAAATTGGCCTTCAAGAGATGTCATGATTCAAGGAATACAAAACGTGATCAACGAACCTTTGGTTTCAAGAGAAAAAATCTTACTTCCGCCCTTGCATATCAAGCTAGGCATAATGAAGCAATTTGTGAAGGCCTTAAATCGAGATGGAAATTGTTTTGGGTATTTGTCACGTAAATTTCCTGGCATTAGCACGGAAAAACTAAAAGCTGGTATATTTGATGGTCCTCAAATAAGGCAACTTGTTAAAGATCCACAATTCACCACATCAATGAACGAGACTGAATCTAACGCTTGGAGTTCATTTGTTCAAGTAGTACAAAATTTTCTTGGCAATCATAAAGCAGAGAATTACGTAGAATTAGTGGAAACTATGCTTTCAAATTTTAATATTCTCGGCTGTAACATGAGTATAAAAGTTCACTACCTCCACAGCCACCTAGATCGTTTTCCAGAAAACTTAGGTGATTGTAGTGAAGAACAGGGGGAAAGATTCCACCAGGATATTAAAACTATGGAAGATCGTTATCAAGGACGATGGGATAGCCACATGATGGCGGACTACTGCTGGAGCCTTCAGCGAGACTGCCCTAGTAAACTCCATTCTAGAAAATCGTACAAAAGAAATTTTTTATGTGATTAGTGACTAATGTAATTATGTAAATTAAGTTTTTGCAATAAATACTTAAATCCATGTGTCTTTGTTTTTTTAACTGTCAATAGTAATATTATATATTATAACAGTTATAACGTAAATTATATTCACAATTTTTTAAAAAATCTCAAAAACTAGATCTGATAGACAAAATCTGAGAACTTTTTATGTATGTATCAGATACATTATCGAGAGCGTTTTTGCACACTGATAAGGGACTTAGGTCTAATCAAGAAATTGAATTCTCTGTTCATGCAGTGATAAAAAATTTACCAATATCGGATAATAAATTAGAAGAATTCAAACTTGAAAGTCAGAATGACGAAAACTTAAATATGATAATAAATTATGTTCAGGGTACTTGGCCCGCAAATAAAGATAAACTACCTTCGGAAGTTAAAGTTTTTCATAAAATTAAAAATCAATTATTTGTCAAAGACAGCTTATTATTTTTGAATAATAAAATTGTTGTTCCAAAAAGTTTAAGAGCGAAAATGATTAAATTAATTCATGAAGGTCATTTTGGAATCGAAAAGTCGAAAGCGTTAGCTAGGAGTATATTTTATTGGCCAGGCTTAACCTCTGAACTTGAAAAGTATATATCATCATGTAAGATATGCGAAAAGTACATGAGAAAAAATTCGAAAGAAAAGTTGTTACCATTTCCTATACCATTGAGAGCTTGGGAAAGAGTAGGTGTAGATATTTTTTCTATTGGTAGTTGTAGCTATTTAGTAATGTTCGATGCATATTCTAACTGGCTTGAACTGGTTAAAATCAAAGATAAAAGTGCAGAAATAGTGATAGGTCAGATGAGATCAATCTTTGCGAGATATGGATCTCCCGACATACTAGTAGCTGACAATGTTCCATTTAATAGCGCAATAGTAAAAAAATTTGCTGCGGAATGGAATTTCTCCTTAGTATTTAGGAGTCCATACTATCCACAAGCAAACGGGTTAGCAGAAAAAGGTGTTTCTATTAGTAAAAATATAGTAAAAAAAGCAACGGAAGAGCAAAAAGATATAGAATCTTCATTATTAAACTACAGGAATATGCCACTGAAACACATGGATTATTCACCATCACAACTCATGTTTTCTCATAGATGTAAAGCAAAAACTCCAATTGCAACTGAATTATTGATGCCAGAACTTTGTAAAAATGTGAAAGAAAAAAAATGGGTTCAAGCCCTGTGGACAGGAGCTTTCTGGCGCTCTAGTTCAAACAGACAAATTATATCTCCGAAAGTATCGGTTTCTCAGAGTTGGGAATTATATCAATGTATTCATATGATAGAACTGCATCCTAAAGGAAATTCAATTCAAATAATAGTTTATTTATCAAGATTAAATGAGCAATCATGAGAATGAGAAAAGCACCATGGAAGAAATCAATTTAAATCTGGCCAATTTTGCCCAATAACGAACTTAACCGAGATATTCATCTCCCTAAACTACTCTGAAAATTTCAACTACCTACCTCATTCCGTTCGAGAGTTATATCTATGTCTATGGATGAAAAGCAGTTCACTACTCTCAGATCTCTTACTTCATGTTCAGTTCCGAAATGTAGAATTTTCTGAGAAAAACTAATTTCGGAGCAAACAACTGAGATTTTTCTCACTTCGCTCACAATTCTTCGATTGATTAGATAATCTGTCAGGAACATCATTTGACATTATGACAATTCATATTCATACATAGAATAATATCATTCTGTGACAACGTTGAAATACGATTTATTATTGAAATTTTGAAAAATCATATCTCCGAAAGTATTAGCTTGTTAGAGTTAAAAATGATATGAATGGATTCTTATGATAAAACCTCTTATTAAAAAAAATTTAATTTGGAATTTGTTTCGTAAAAAAAAAAATTTTTTTTTGTTACTCCGAAACCATCTGTCCGATTTTGCCCAATAACGAACTTAGCCGAGATATTTATCCCCCAAACCTACTCTGAAAATTTCAACTGTCTAGCTCATTCCGTTCGAGAGTTATCGTGCCTACGGCCGGACCGGCCGGACGGCCGGACAGAATGAATTCCGACCACGGATTCTTGATCAGTGAGTCGAACCAAATCGTTTAAGACCATTTTCATCGAAATATTCGAAAATTACAGACATTTGGGCAAATTGATAAGCACTCAGTTCCGAGGAACTAGAGCGCCAAAAATGGAAGCTAAACGAAATCTTAATAAGTCATATTTTGATATTCATGCAAAGGATCTGAAACCGTTGGAACAAAATGACAATATAACAATGTATAACCACATATCTAAATGCTGGGAGCAAGCTAAAATTGTAAACATAGATAAGGCTCCTCGCTCTTATATAGTCAAAGATAATTTGGGCAATACCTGTAGACGAAATAGAGTCGACTTAAGACCTTCAAATGATGATTATCAAAAAACTGATAATGCTACTGAAAATATTCCAATTGTTGAAAATTCAAATGAGTTGCCCAAGTTACCCGTTGAAAGTCCAAAAATCAATCATTGTAAAAATAGTGTTGAATCTGAAATGATGGGAAATAATAATACCCCAAAAATGACCAAATCTGGCAGAATTATTAGAAGACCAGAAACACTTAATCTTTGAAAGTTTTTATGAGAGAAAGGAAAGATGTATAATGTCTATATTATATTATATTACGGAACGCATCCCTAACAATGTCTTGTGTGTGAAGCGCATGCGCACATTATTATGTCATAACGTCAACGAAAGATAGCATACTTGTAATGGCTGCTTGTTGAATGCCAAACTAGCTTATGTACTTTTGATAATAAACTTAATCTATTTGGACATTATTATGGAGACATCCACAAATAATACACATTCTGCATCCAAAAATTACTCAGGAACAGTTAAAAAATCGCAGGCACCAAAATGTGTGTTGGCCTGTGAATCTTTAGAAAACTTCAAATAAGACAAAATTAATTGAAGGAAAATGGAAAAAACTAATAAAATTTAGTCAGACTTATCACTCTAAAACCACAGATTACCTAAAACCATAGAGAAATAGAAGGAAGAGAGAGTTCGATTGCCTACTAAACAGGGGCGGCAAGGAATCCAGCTGGGTTTGGTGTAATTTTTATTTATTTGTATACCGTGGTGGTATTGAGAAAGGGCGCATGTGGGCATTTAACCGCGCTCTTTAAATTTATTAGTAGTGTGATACTGATTCAACTGATTTCTTTTACATAAATCACTTCGTTCAGTACTGATTCAACTGATTTTAGTTACATAAATCACAAAGTGATTTATGTAAATAAAATCAGTTGAATCAGTACGATAGAAAATTGTTATTGAGCCTCTGAAAAAAGGAAGGAGAAGAGGAAAAAAAAGTACTTTGATCAATTTGTTTATATTTGAACAATTGTTCGATAACATAATAAATAAAATATAAATCTTATATAATTTTTCATTGAGGTATAAAATAATCAATGACTGAAATAATGTTGATGCATAACAGTATTAGAATTAAACAATCAATTCAATAAAATATATTGTGTAAATAAATTCACTTGGCAATGCTCCGAAGGAGAGGGATGTTTCCATCATATCTGCAACAGTTTGACTTAAAGTTTTGGCAGCAATAGATTCTTTCATTTCATATCCAGGATATTGTTTCAAATTGATATATTCTTTACGTATTTTGGGTGCCAAATAAAATTTTCTTGTTTAATCTAAATCTTGTTCAACGTAACATGATTTTGCAATTTCATGGTCATTAAACTGAATATTATATTTGAGGAAAGTATTTCTTGTTGATTTTAGCAGATGAGGGGGATCGAATAAGCGAAAAAATTATCAAAGTAAAGTAATAATCAGTTCTAGCTGTTTGAGTATTACAAAGTTGTCTGATTGCTGCTCGATTAGTTATCCCCTGATCGTAAACAGTCCCAATTACCTCCAACCTAATGCTTTGGACAATTTCAACTATTTCGAACAATAAATGCTTCAGATCTGCTGTCTGTACCTCTGGTAAAATAAAAACCCAGAGGTTGTTTCCATTTCATGAACAGTCCCTGGATCATAAAAACAAGAGGTTGGTTGGCCAATTCGTTCCTACGTCCCAGGGAACCCAAATCAACTAATCCCACAATTTTATCAGTTACTCGATCCAGCACAGCTTGCTTTAAGAAAGTTATTCCATCAAAAACAACTGTACAGCATCTGTTCAAAGCACCAAGTTTGATGTAAGTTTAACAAGGTTTATTAATATCTGTTTATTCAAACCCACATCAATAGGACTGCCTTGCAAAACTTTTTGTATAGTGTTATAGTTTGTTATAGATTGTTATATAGTTAGATTTTGACAGAAACAATGATTTTCTAAGTTTACCTCTAATTTTCTGTTGGGATCTACCCACATTATACAACTTACTTTTCCTAGGTGTAAGATTCTTCATCCTACTTTCACCTATATGCCCTAGAATGCTAGTCCTTCCTCTGACCTGAAAGTACCTCGTATGAAGGACCAGCAAGACTTTCTTCTACGCTTGCGGTTTCAGAAGTAGCAGCACATTCAGATTTATCAGTTTCAGATTCATCTTTTACGTTTACTGGCAGAGCAAATTTTGTCAGCCTACCTATTGTTGTAGAAGTAAAAGCAGATTCCTCGAAGTGATCTTCACATAAGTATTGCCTCGCGTTGGTTTCTGATAAATTCATGATGGCAAACAACTGCTGTCTTCTTGGTAGGCATTTCTCAGGAAATTTAGTTTGATATATCCTATTATTAATATTATAATATCAATCTTCACTAGTTTTGGCATTGATCTGAAAGAAACATTTATTCAACAAGCATATAAAATTGTTCTTCAGTGAAGTTATACTAATAACAGTATTAAACATACACTAGGGGGTCTATAAACAATTATAATATCACATAAGGTGTTAAATTATTATAAAACTATGCTTGATCTCATATTTTGTACACAATTATTAAATTTGTAGCATGATTTTCCAAATATATTTTCATCATTGAACACTTCACAGGAATACGTGAAATTACATACCACTCCAAAATGTAAAAACGGTGAATCAGTTCTCTAACATTATATCAATCTTCACTAGTTTTTTCATATTATATCTGAAAAAAATGATTTAATCAACAACAATACAAAATTGATCTTCCTTTTACAGGGAAGTTATAGTATACTATATGTCAGTATAAAATTTAGAAAGGGAGTCTTTATCCATATCCAATGTATAATATAAACCAAAACGAGAACGTTTTTGAACAAACTTTTAACTTACCCAGAGTCTCAGAGATATCTTCTGTTCGAAAGCATAACCTGCATAACAACATAACAAGAACCAAATACAAACGCCATTTTAAATAATACATTTCAAGTTCCCGTTCTATTTGTCGAGTTCGGTAATTATGTCCGAGAGGCGACGGATTTTTTCGTCACGTGACCACAGATCGCATGGTTTTATCTGAAATAAACGAACGGGACAGAGCAGAATCACAGATTACTGTCTTCTGCGGTCATAATTGATCAATGATCAATTGGAAGTAAACATTTTGAAAATTTCAAAATTTGTTTTCTTTATACTGGCAAATAACGTTTATTTACAGTTTTTAATTTTTGTACGAGTGGAATTTCGTGATAATGGATCTGATTAACTATTATTCAATCATAGTTGGTATTCGTCAAAAGATATGACAAGAAAGTTGCAGAATTTGGCATGGAACCTTATCTTATGAAGCCAGAAGAATTGAAATGTTTCTCTATTTCCAAGAATTATGTATCCAGCAAAATGTTAATTATTTAATAAACAGGAATAGTACTTTCACAATGAGTGAAGTGAAAGCGTACAAGAGCTTGGAAGCTTATAAACTTTCAAGTTGTAGATGGTCGTGTGAAGCACAAATTCTCGTATTTTAGTATTTGGAAAGGTGAATAATCACACCTATAGCATTGTTGTTTACTAATTTCTGAATTTACTTCAGGTGATGCATTTACAAAGAGTAATTGAAAAATTATAAATGCCGTTGGTAATCAGTCTTGAAGATAGCTGTTGTTAGCACTCACAGGGGGTTCGGAAGAGAAAATGCACCAAAGCAAAGGATTTATTTCTTAAAGTTTCTGGAAATCTGGGCAAATATTTCACAAAATCTAATCCAGGACCCAATACACATCTACCACAATTCTGTATTGTCTATGTTAACAGGAAAATGATAGAATAACGCCCATGCGTCCTGTCTTTGTGAAAATAGTGATATCACTTTTAAATAGATAGAGAATGCTTCTTTATGTTTTCAAGATGTTAATAATGGTGCGATAAATAAAAAGAAGAGTTGTATTTTATGTCATTAAATAATCATGTATACCAAGAAGGAAGATATTAATAAATCCCATTGTGGTATTTTCCTTAGTCCAAAACATGTTTGTCATACATGGTTCACATTGTGTTGTCCCCCTCTGAGCCATTGATGGTAAAAAAAATTATAGTTTTAATTTTCCTCATAATTGTTCTTGTTCATTCTATAGTAGTAATTGTCAAAGCTTATTGGAAAAAAGTTGATTTTATTATTGTACTTGTTTGTAAGATAAAAATAAAGTTATCCAAATAGAGAGAAGTTTTTTTTTAATTCAACTAGATTTGAAAAAGTTATCAAGTTGAGACTTATCACCACATGTACACAAAAAAATGGAATACTACCTATATGCAAATTAATCACAAAGGTTCCAGGATCCCTTTTTATTGCAATCAGGTATAAACATTTCCATGAATAGCAAAAAAGTAATACAGAAAAAAAATCCAACATCATTTTGACGCTTAACAATAGTGCTTTTAGTAGCAGAAGTTAAAACAACCCTATCTATCCTGCCTAGCTATTATTTACTCGTGACGTCTTTCAAGAGAGCCTTCCTGATATTTCAAACAAGTATTTTAAACGTATGATGAACGTACATCGTACAATTATAATCGAAAATTTCCCGTTTGCTCCACGAAAATTCAAATTTCGCTATAGGAATATTCAACGATTCAGATAAAATGAAGCAGGAAATGAATATTATTCTATAGTCTTAGGATAAAATCGCTTTGCTCGCTCTGAATACTCCGAGCAAAAAGATCGCTCTCGGATGGATCCGATTTACATTACCGAACGATTCAGATGTGTACTCCCCTACATCTGGATGTCATTAAAGAACGTTTCGGAGCAATCTGATCGGTCCGAGGAAATAAACGAACTCGTCTATTGATTAACGGAGAAAGAGAGGAGATATTCTCCTCTCTGTTGGAAACCAGCTGGATTCTTCGCATTCCACAAACTTGCCGCCTGGAATGCGGTCTCTCTTCCAAAAACTTCCAAAACTCTGGTGGTGCGATTCGGCAACTAACCAAGCTAGTAATGAGCCCATAGACATAGAATAACATGGACTGGCCCTCAAGTAATTTTATCACACAGTTCGTTGCGGAATACATTAGAGAGAGAGATGTTATGAAGGATAGAATAATTAAAGGCAAATAATGGTATAAAAATAATGATGCACAGTAAATTGTGTTATAAGAAGTATCAGAATATTCAGAAACGAGTCTCTGATATAAATGGAAATGTTTTGCCTTTAACTATTCTGTCTACAAATCACCAAAACACATACACAATACATGAAACCAAACAATACATTATACAAGAAAGGTCAGGAGGAAACCAATGTTTTGTATTCTGTGGTTTTGCCAAACGCCAAATTAAATGAAAATATTCATATACCGTGGTTTGCCTTTAACTATTCTGTCTTTTTTCAATGCTGATTTCAATGGTCTCTTTCTCACAACCAGTCCATGTTATTTTATGTCTATGAAATATGAATGAGCCACGTGTTCGCAGGGGGGTGAAGCGACAGTGGGAAAAGCGGCAACAAACAAGACATACGTTTCCACTTATTTTGACATTTATTTTGAAGTATGTCGTATGTCGTAGATAGGTTCAAATGGATGAATGACATGACAATTGACAAAGAGAAATAAAAGTGGCAAAGCTGTTTGTTGACAACATTGTATACGTTCCGTAAATCACCTTGGTTGTTGCGGTTACTACCATAGACAAGGAATACTACTACTTTTCCGTTCCGTAAATATGAAATGTTCGGTTGGTTCCTGAAATATAGGTTATTTACGGAACTTGGTTCCTAAGAAAGCGGTAGATTTTCAGGCACCAGAACAACCGACGAATTTCTTTGGTTCTTTTGGTTTGTTATTGTTTGGATGTCAAAAGTGTTCTGTGGTCTTATGTTTCAACTGGTTTTAGACAATATATTCAAAAACTACAAATTTTTGTTGCTATTATAATGGATAATGGATTCTTTAATTGAGATAGATTAGATATTATTTGTTCCACTTCAAGTTAACTGATATCACGAATATTCAACAAAAATTAACCTATAAACTTAAACAACTGACAGAAAGACTGACAGATGACAATCTCACCAGAGTAGTTACCGGTCCTGAAAAAATTGGTTACTTTGGTTGATTTACGGAACGTATTCATCATTTGTGTTCTGTGGTTGACTTGAGGCGTATTTTGGCGCTGTAACCACAGGTAACTACAGCTCGTAGTTACATGGTTACTACGTTTTTGCGGAGTTAACCATGTAACTATGACGTATCAATGACGTCAAGCATACCATACCACGTTACCATTACCTTCCTCAGGAGCAAGGCTACTCGCGTGGTATGTATATCTATCTCATTTCGAATGAGTGAAATGGAATGAATTTAGGATCATAGAACGTGTTAACGGTTTTCACCGAATTTATCTGAATCTGAATAATTACCTGTTATATCGAAATGTAATGCAATACCGTATACAAAAAACAAATCAGAAACGAGACACGACTGGGACTGGGCACAGGCAGAAGAGACAGTCTCTGGCACAGGGCGGCAAAACAATAAATGAGAGCACATATAACAGAAAGCTCTCATAAAAGAGTAGAAGGTCTTCTTCTCCAATTGAAACAGTAGGAAGAAGTCATACTCAAGATATTTTGATATATAACTCACATTTATGATGGACGTAATCTATTAATGAACTCGTCCATTTCAATTCATTGGAAGATTTGTTTTTGTTTTGATTCGATCAGCTGTTTCGTGTCATCAGTAACTAAAAGTAACTATCACGTCATAGTTACATGTAACTATGGTAAGCTGTGGTTACAGCGCCAAAATTCGCCTAAGATGTACGTGAGATTTTCTAGTTTGTGCGTTTGTTTTTGTTGCAAATGGCAATAATTTTCGTTTTAGTAGAACACGAATGTATTGTTATACTAAGAATAAATATAACGCCCATGTGAAGATAAGTTTCAGTTTCAGCTGCTCATTGTTCCGTAAAGATGGTAAGTATTCTTGTTAATATCTTTCTTGCAAAAATTCATAGATCAGCAATTGAGCTCCTGTTTGCAAAAAATCTTCCACAAAGACCTCTCCATCCAGAAAACTTGGAATGATATTCGTAAAATATTTCCTAGCCAACATATTACTATTTTCGCTTATGTGTTGATCATTTTTCAGTATCGGATTTCAAATATAACGCTCTCTGTCTATAGGATCATCTGAACAAAAAGGCAGTGCCTCAATCATCTCAAGTGATTCATTCATACAATGAGCATGTCAGGAAATTCCAGCTTTAAAATCAACCATCACCATCTAATAATTCTCAGATGATGAACTCACACAATGACGATGTCTGGCGATTCCAGCCTAAAATTCACTGTGATATTAATTATAGCACACAATAGTCGAATTTAAGCGAGCAATTGGAACAGAGCGTGTAGGACCAATCCCTTGCTATTATAACCGATCAGTTATGTTTAGGAAGAGATATGTCTTAACCGCTCTGCTCCAGTTACTCGCTTAAATTCGACTATTGTAAATAACGTGAATAGTTTACTGAGGAGCATTTTTTTAGGAACGATAAGGGATATACCAGGATTATACATTAACTTAATTCTGATAGAACCAACCTATTAAGATCTTCCTGACCAAATTGATCAGAAATATTTATATTTCAAAACTCATCTTCTATTACTTGATATGTAAAAATTATACTTGTTTCTTTTTTCAGTAAAGTGTGATATTGACGGTCATATCCTGCATTGATGGATTCTACCTGATTTTGACTGTCTATTGTGAACGTGGATGCCTCTTCCCCAGTTCCTCAGTGTTATTGTGATTTAGTGAAGTGACAATTCTGATCATAATGATATTTGAAAGACCGTTGTGAATGAGTGTTGACACACAAATATTTTTTTATCTTTAATTCATAAACATCAAACTGTAATAGACATTTGATTCAGATAATTGTTGGGGAATTTGGTAGTTATATCTCCAAGAACTTGAAATAACGTAAATCAAATTCCAATTGGTATTCTAATTTTGGAATAATCTAAGACTTGTGGTTGGTCAAAAATTTTGTTTGTTTCATTGCATTGTGTCATGGATTTTAGTTTCTCTATAAGCAAATTGTACTCTCAGTAGAAACCAGTTATAACGACTAAAGGGTAAGGTCCTGGTGAGATCCCTACACCTACATAGTACATTGCTTATAACGACTATCGGATATAGCGTCTTAAACATGCAGTACTTTCGATGTCGCTATAACTGATTTCTACTGAATTTGTTCTAGAAAACGGCTACCTAAATTATGTAAGGCATTTATGTACTTGTTTTATTCTTTAATGGAATATTTAATACATATGCAATTGTAAAAATTATTTTAATAAAGAAATTATTGTTTATAAAGCTTTGTTTCATTTTGAAGAATATTTCTTTTCGAACACAGAATAATATAAATTCCGAAAATTCAAAAAACGAACCACAGAGCACCATTCTAATAGACCATTTCCAAGTGACGTCACAGCTGTCAGTTAGATTCCTTGAGGGGCACATAAACGTTAGTCGCTATTTGTTTACATGGAGTTTATACTCATTTTATTGCAAGTTTTTGATAAGATGCCTTCGATTTGTTGACTTGTGGGCTGCTCTTTGTGAGCAGAAAGGTACCAGGCTACATTTTTTAGAATTCCGGCGGAGTTAAAAAATAGAGGAGATGATGTAAATCGATTGTCAAGTCTTCGATGGGAATGGTGAATAGGAAGCTTGAAAAGAGGAAAGTTGTCTGGAAAGAAGCTCAAATTTGTTTTATATTTGAAGGCGAATCTTCCATATTACAGGATGAAAACGATCTTGATTGGATTCCAACCCAAATCCTTGGTTATAAGAGTGTTAAGATGTGATACATCAAGTAGTAACGTGGCCACAAATACGGAAGATGACCCAATGGAAAGGTGTTTCACAACTAAATATCAGACATTCAATATAAAATAAAGAAAACAAGATTGAAACAGTAATAATTGTTATTAAATTTTCAGACATTTACAATTAATAAATACCTTAATTGATAATAAATTACATTTGAATGATAAATTCACCCCTCAAGGTATCCGTACCATCTTTCGTGGATAGCAATTACTTTTTAGGAGTGTTAATGGAAGCTTCTCGATGTTTTTTCAATTTGATCCTTCAAATTTTGAAGAGGAGATTCTTCCACATCTGTAATTGGATCATATAAGCTATTCACCAATTGGTCATTTGCAACAATATCATTGTGAATTTCAATGGCTTCGCAAGCTTCTGGTATTTGTTTGTAGGAAACTTTCAATGCATCTTCTTTGTAAGTTATAGAAGAGTAGCCAGCAGAACAAATGGCTCTATTGAACGAGCAATTGCTGCATATCGTGTAATTATTTATCGGTCAATTCCGTTGCCTGTGTCAGTGTTTTTCATATATATATCCTTGATTTTCAACATGTCGACATTTTATATATAGAAGGGACAGTACATCTTAGGGACGAAACACCAGGTAGAATAATATAGCTGCTATGTGGCTGCATACCGTACTCGAACCAGCCATACAGACGCAATGGGCACAGATGTCATTGTTTTCGAAAACAACTAAGCATAAATTCATTGGTTTTACTAGAAGTTTCAGGGATTGTTTCTCCTAAAACAAAATTAATAATGAATCACTGCAAATATCTATTGTTCTGATGGAATACAACAATAATGCTCTGTTACACTTCATTTTGAAAACTAGTGGTATTAATCTTACCTTTCCCAAAGCAACAAAAGCACCAGATTGATCAGTTCAGCCAAACCCTCCTGCACAATACCAGATTCATTAAATTTGTACTTTGTAGGCTTGTAGACGTTTTTTGAGAGATCGCAGTCTTTCATGGTGTACGGGTCAATATCATCAATAACTGCCATTTTTTGTAGATAGCGCTCATTCCCATCACTGCTGAGTGATTCATAATATCCCTAAGAGACATTCTTCCAGAAATAATCAACAAAAATCACATAAAAGCCTTTACAGCACAACTTATATGTGAATTTTCTATACTTGGCAAAGGGAAAATGAAGTATGGTTGCCCCTCAGCACGTGTTTTGATGTTGTCAAAAACAGCTGACTGGAAATGGTCTATAGACCATTTCCAAGTGACGTCACAGCTGTCAGTTAGATTCCTTGAGGGGCACATAAACGTTAGTCGCTATTTGTTTACATGGAGTTTATACTCATTTTATTGCAAGTTTTTGATAAGATGCCTTCGATTTGTTGACTTGTGGGCTGCTCTATGTGAGCAGAAAGGTACCAGGCTACATTTTTTAGAATTCCGGTGGAGTTAAAAAATAGAGAAGATGATGTAAATCGATTGTCAAGTCTTCGATGGGAATGGTGAATAGGAAGCTTGAAAAGAGGAAAGTTGTCTGGAAAGAAGCTCAAATTTGTTTTATATTTGTAGGCGAATCTTCCATATTACAGGATGAAAACGATCTTGATTGGATTCCAACCCAAATCCTTGGTTATAAGAGTGTTAAGATGTGATACATCAAGTAGTAACGTGGCCACAAATACTGAAGATGACCCAATGGAAAGGTGTTTCACAACTAATTATCAGACATTCAATATAAAATAAAGAAAACAAGATTGAAACAGTAATAATTGTTATTAAATTTTCAGACATTTGCAATTAATAAATACCTTAATTGATAATAAATTACATTTGAATTATAAATTCACCCCTCAAGGTATCCGTACCATCTTTCGTGGATAGCAATTACTTTTTAGGAGTGTTAATGGAAGCTTCTCGATGTTTTTTCAATTCCATCCTTCAAATTTTGAAGAGGAGATTCTTCCACATCTGTAATTGGATTATATAAGCTATTCACCAATTGGTCATTTGCAACAATATCATTGTGAATTTCAATGGCTTCGCAAGCTTCTGGTATTTGTTTGTAGGAAACTTTCAATGCATCTTCTTTGTAAGTTATAGAAGAATAGCCAGCAGAACAAATTGCTCTATTGAACGAGCAATTGCTGCATATCGTGTAATTATTTATCGGTCAATTCCGTTGCCTGTGTCAGTGTTGTTCATATATATATCCTTGATTTTCAACATGTCGACATTTTATATATAGAAGGGACAGTACATCTTAGGGACGAAACACCAGGTAGAATAATATAGCTGCTATGTGGCTGCATACCGTACTCGAACCAGCCATACAGACGCAATGGGCACAGATGTCATTGTTTTTGAAAACAACTAAGCATAAATTCATTGGTTTTACTAGAAGTTTCAGGGAATGTTTCTCCTAAAACAAAATTAATAATGAATCACTGCAAATATGTATTGTTCTGATGGAATACAACAATAATGCTCTGTTACACTTCATTTTGAAAACTAGTGGTATTAATCTTACCTATCCCAAAGCAACAAAAGCACCAGATTGATCAGTTCAGCCAAAACCTCCTGAACAATACCAGATTCATTAAATTTGTACTTTGTAGGCTTGTAGACGTTTTTTGAGAGATCGCAGTCTTTCATGGTGTACGGGTCAATATCATCAATAACTGCCATTTTTTGTAGATAGCGCTCATTCCCATCACTGCTGAGTGATTCATAATATCCCTAAAAGACATTCTTCCAGAAATAATCAACAAAAATCACATAAAAACCTTTACAGCACAACTTATATGTGCATTTTCTATACTTGGCAAAGGGAAAATGAAGTATGGTTGCCCCTCAGCACGTGTTTTGATGTTGTCAAAAACAGCTGACTGGAAATGGTCTATTCTTTTGTAAAATGACATTTACTTCAACAAGCGGACACCCCCTAGAACCATAATGGAATAACTTCCACTTATTTTGTCTCTCTCTAATCTATTGTATAAATGTCACTACTGTTGCGCACAGTTTACAAGGCAGGTAGCCAGGGGGGTGAAGCGACAGTAGGAAAAGCAGCAACAAACAAGACATACGTTTCCACTTATTTTGACATTTATTTTGAAGTATGTCGTATGTCGTAGATAGGTTCAAATGGATGAATGACATGACAATTGACAAAGAGAAATAAAAGTGGAAAGCTGTTTGTTGACAAGATGTACGTGAGATTTTCTAGTTTGTGCGTTTGTTTTTGTTGCAAACATAGACATAGAATAACATGGACTGGCCCTCACGTAACTTTATCACACAGTTCGTTGCCACTCGTTGCGGAATACATTAGAGAGAGAGATGTTATGAAGGATAGAATACTTCAAGGCAAATAATGGTATAAAAATAATGATGTTTTTTTATAAGTATCAGAATATTCAGAAACGAGGGTCGGATTTAAATGAAAATGCTTTGCCTTTAAATATTCTGTAAACAAATCACCAAAACACATACACAATACACGAAACTAAACAATACAGTAACAAGAAAGGTCAGAGAATAAAGGAAACCAATGTTTTGTATTCTGTGGTTTTGCCAAACGCCAAATTATAAGAAAATATTCATATACCGTGGTTTGCCTTTAACTATTCTGTCTTTTTTCAATGCTGATTTCAATGGTCTCTTTCTCACAACCAGTCCATGTTATTTTATGTCTATGGTTGCAAATGGCAATAATTTTCGTTTTAGCAGAACACGAATGTATTGTTATACTAAGAATAAATATAACGCCCATGTGAAGATAAGTTTCAGTTTCAGCTGCTCATTGTTCCGTAAAGATGGTAAGTATTCTTGTTAATATCTTTCTTGCAAAAATTCATAGATCAGCAATTTGTTGTATTGATCCCCAAAATTGGTCATGTGACGCCATCTGTGTATTGTTCAATTGATGTTCACTCAGTGGGTCAATATACGACCAGTTATATCGATCGAGTCACAAGTCTGTACTTGGACCATTTAAGTCCTTAGTCGCAATGTAAGCATTGTATATAGATAACATAGTAGGACAACCCTCTAACTAAAATAGTTATGAAAAAATGATACCAAATCTAGATGGCGACACCAACGCATGACACCATCACCATCGACTGATTTGACAGGTCAATAAGGTCCAAAATCGTGTGCGTTAAAATTGCAGGACCGGGACAGAGTAACTTCCTACAATTTTATTCTTTCCGATGTTTTATCCTTGTTTGGTCTTGTCTCTGTCTAACCTGGTGGCAAGGGGTATCTGCTTCATGTGATCCAATTAGATCCATCCATATGTGATCCCCTCCCTAGACTAGACCATCTGTGAAATTCCGCTACGACGTACGGTTACAGTTGATTTCTCTATATTGCTATGCGCCAGTCAACGTTGTTATAAAAAGGAATGTCTTAGCTCGCTGAACTCCCATCTCCCATTAAATCTAAAATGATTTGCGTTTGCACGTGTTCACGTGTTGTCGGTTCTCGGTTGTTTGTATTTGTATTATTGAATTTTCCTGTGAGAATGAAAAAGACAATTTTGGATGTTGATGATATTTTCATTATGTATCTTTATCAGTCTCTTTTGAATGATTAATTGATTGGTCAGTGGTTGGAATTTACTGACACTGAGTGTATGTCTCGACTTCATACAAAAATTAAATTCCAGAAACTCTCCATTTTATCATTCAACTCCAATTACTGATCAAATAAATAATTTACTTATTTATCGAGATCGATACAACATATAAATGCTGAATTTAAAGAAGCTTCGACCATAGCATTATATAGGTACCTACCTACCTATCTTTTTCATGGTAGAAATGCATTGATTAAAAAATGTGTCTGCTTTCTGTATGCAAATTTCGTTTAGTTTTATGAATCCACGAGTCTATAACTAGAAAACCAGTAGAAGTAAGAAACAAAAATTGGTTCAAGCCCTGTGGACAGGAGCTATTGGGCGCATGTTCATCTTCCTTGTGGCCCGTACTGACCAGTAAAGAAACAAGCCCTGTGGACAGGAGCTTTCTGGCGCTCTAGTTCAAACAGACAAATTATATCTCCGAAAGTATTGGTTTCTCAGAGTTGGGAATTATATCAATGTATTCATATAATAGAACTGCATCCTAAAGGAAATTCAATTCAGATAATAGTTTATTAATCAAGATTAAATGAGCAATCATGAGAATGAGAAAAGCACCATGGAAGAAATCAAATTAAATCTGGCCAATTTTGCCCAATAACGAACATAACCGAGATATTCATCTCCCTAAACTACTCTGAAAATTTCAAGTACCTACCTCATTCCGTTCGAGAGTTATATCTATGTCTATGGATGAAAAGCAGTCTCACTACTCTCAGATCTCTTACTTCATGTTCAGTTCCGAAATGTAAGAATTTTTGAGAAAAACTAATATCGGAGCAAACAACTGAGATTTAACTCACTTCGCTCACAATTCTTCGATTGATTACTTCAGGAACATCATTTGACATTATGACAATTCATATTCATACATAGAATAATATCATTCTGTGACAACCATAGATTAAAGGTCTTTAATCTATGGTGACAACGTTGAAATACGATTTATTATTGAAATTTTGAAAAATCATATCTGAGATTTTTCTCACTTCGCTCACAATTCTTCGATTGATTAGTCTCAGGAACATCATTTGACATTATGACAATTCATATTCATACATAGAATAATATTATTCTGTGACAACGTTGAAATACGATTTATTATTGACATTTTGAAAAATCATATCTCCGAAAGTATTAGCTTGTTAGAGTTAAAAATGATATGATTGGATTCTCATGATAAAACTTTTTATTAAAAAAAATTTAATTTGGAATTTGTTTCGTAAAAAAAAAATTTTTTTTTTGTTACTCCGAAACCGTTTGTCCGATTTTGCCCAATAACGAACTTAGCCGAGATATTTATCCCCCAAACCTACTCTGAAAATTTCAACTCTCTAGCTCATTCCGTTCGAGAGTTATCGTGCCTACGGCCGGCCGGACCGGCCGGCCGGCCGGCCGGCCGGCCGGCCGGACCGGCCGGACAGAATGAATTTCGACCACGGATTCTTGATCAGTGAGTCGAACCAAATCGTTTAAGACCATTTTCATCGAAATATTCGAAAATTACAGACATTTGGGCAAATTGATAAGCACTCAGTTCCGAGGAACTAGAGCGCCAAAAAAGCAGTATCATGTTGAATACCTTAATATTATTGATTATTATATAATAATCGATGAAAATACTGAGAGAGACCCAGGAAATTTGACACATTTTGTCTTATATCTCCAGAAATTGAAATCGTATAGAGCCAAAATTTTGCACAATGTTGCAAAATACTACAATTGACGTTAGTACAAGTTTTTGTTGCAATCTGATGAATAGTTCACGAAAAAAACAAAGAAATATTTTTTTAAAAATTACCAACATTTCGATCATAACAGAATTTTGCCAAAAGTTGCGCGTTTATATCCTCGAACTGACTACCAAGTTTCGATTCAACATCTTCTTTAGTTCCTGAAATATCAGGGAAATAACCTCAAAATTTTAAATGTCTATAACTCCTAAACCGTCCGGCCGATTTTGCCCGTTAACGAACTTAACCGTCGCATTTTGATCAGAAACCTACCCTGAAAGTTTGAAGTCGATAGGACCTTCGGTGCTCCTGTTATCGTGCCTACGGCCGGAAGGCCGGCCGGCCGGACGGCACCCAAAAATCTGACACCGGATTCGTGATCAGGGAGTCCGAATTAGTCTATTAGCCAATTTTCAGCTCGAAATTCGAAAATTACAGACATTTGGACGAAATGATAGGACGATGTTCCCCTAGAACATGCGCCCAAAAATGGGTTCAAGCCCTGTGGACAGGAGCTTTCTGGCGCTCTAGTTCAAACAGACAAATTATATCTCCGAAAGTATTGGTTTCTCAGAGTTGGGAATTATATCAATGTATTCTTATGATAGAACTGCATCATAAAGGAAATTCAATTCAAATAATAGTTTATTTATCAAGATTAAATGAGCAATTTGAGAATGAGAACTGCACCATGGAAGAAATCAAATTAAAATAGCTGAAATGAATCTGACTCTTTCTTATAGAATGAAATGTACGAGTATGAACACAGATCATATAATAAAGCTTAGATATAATAATTATAGCATTCTGTGAAAACATAGAAGTACGATTCATTATTGAAATTTAGAAAAATCATATCTCCGAAAGTATTAGCTTGTTGGAGTTGAAAATGATATCGATGGATTTTAATGGTGAAACTGCATCTTAAATAAAAATTGAATTTGAAATTTGTTGCTTAAAAAAAATTTTTTTTTGTTACTCCGAAACTATTTGGCCTATTTTGCCCAATAACAAACTTAACCGAGGTATTCATCTCCCTAACCTACTCTGAAAATTTCAACTGCCTAGCTCATTCCGTTCGGAAGTTTTTGTAGAACATTTTTTTTTTAATTTTGAATTTTTTTTTTGACACTGCGGATAAAGGTCATGATTCTACAATTTGTTACTAAATTTCAGTTAGATCGAGTGATCGGTTTCGGAAATATTCATAAAAAATGTGTTTTACTAAAATCGGCCATAACTCCGAAACCGCTGGATGGATTTCGCCCATTAACGAACTTGTCCGAGATATTTACGCTCCAAACCCACCTTGCAAATTTCAATCCTCTAACTCCTTTCGTTCGAGAGTTATCGTGCCTACGGCCGGACCGGTCGGACAAATCAATTTCGCCCTCGGATTCTTGATCAGTGAGTCGAACCAAATCGTTCAAGACCATTTTCATCGAAAAATTCGAAAATTACAGACATTTGGGCAAATTGATAAGCACTCAGTTCCGAGGAACTAGAGCGCCCAAAATGTTGAACAGCACTGACGTGAGGTCAGATTGCCTTAGCGCGCTTTTCAAACAATAATTTGTTAGTAATTATTGAAGCTTTGAAAAATCATATCTCTGAAAGTATTGGTTTCATGGTTTCTCAGAATTGGGAATTATATCGATGGATTTCTATAATGAAACTGCATAAAAAAATCAATCCAAATAGTGTAGAAAAAAAATTATTACACCGAAACCACTGAACCGATTTTGCCCATTTATGAACTCAATGGAGATATTTATTCCCCAAACCTACCCTGGTCGAAATCGATTCTGCCCGGCCGGCCGTCCGTCCGTTAACACGATAACTCTCGAACAAAACGAGTAAGAGGATAAAAATTTGTAGGGTAGTTTTGGAGCGTAAATATCTCGGACATGTTCGTTAATGGGCGAATTCCACCAAGGGGTTTCGGATTTATAGCCATTTTTAGTAAAAACATTTTTTATGAATATTTCCGAAACCGGTCACCCGGTCTATCTGAAATTTAGCATCAAATTGTAGAATAATGACCTTTATATGCATGCCAAGTTTTGTATTGATCGGGTTGCCATAAAGTGTCAAAAAAAAAATTAAAAAATTTTAAAATTTTGTTTCTGCAATAACTCTCGAATAGAATGAGCTAGGCAGTTGCAATTTTCAGAGTTCGTTTGGGAGATAAATATCTCGGTTAAGCTCGTTATTGGGTGAAATCGGCGAAACCTGATGGTTCCGGAGTAACGAAAAAACAAATTTTTTTCACATTACAAATTTCAAAATTTTTCTTAAGATGCAGTTTCACGATAAAAAACCATTGATATCATTTTCAACTCTAACAAGCTAATACTTTCGGAGATATGATTCTTCGAAATTTCAATAATGAATGGTACTTATATGTTTTCACAGAATGCTGTACTTAATTATGCTATCTATGAATCATATGATTTGTGTTCTTACATGTCATCTTATTTTCCTATGAGATATAAATGTCAAAATTATTTCTGGTTCGTTATTCTTGATATAAAATATACCTCCTCTGTCCTAGAAAAAAATGTATGAGTGAATGTAAAATGACCAATGAAATAACCTCAGCTATAGTAGAATTATGAGGATGATATGATATTATATTTTTAAGTTGATGATATCATTGTATATATTCTATATACAACTATGTACAATGATAATATAATGCCCGTGGATAATCCATATGATGATGGAAATATATTCTTTGGTAAGATACATCAATCAATTGAGTTCAGAATATCTCCAGTAAAAACAAAACTACAATATTGTCTAAGTTTTAATTGATATAATATAATTTTCAGAGTAGATTTGAGGAATTGATATCTCGGATAAGTTCGTTATTGGGGAGAATCGGTCTGTTTGTATTTAATTTCTCTCGTAAGAATCCATTTATATCATTCCCAGAGACCAATAATTTCGGAGATATGATTTGTCAAAGTTTGAACGAGAGCGCCAAAGCTCCTGTCCACAGGGCTTGAACCAATTTAATATTAGGGAATTAACTACAGCATTCTATGAAAACATAAGAAGTAAATGTCGAAAAAACATATCTCCGAAAGTATTAGCTTGTTAGAGTTGTAAATGATATCAGTGGATTTTTATGGTGAAACTGCATCTTAAAAGGAATTAAATTTGAAATTTGTATTGTAAAAAAAAAATTGTTTTTTCGTTTCTCCAAAACCATCAGGCCAATGTTGACCAGTAACGAACTTAACCGAGATAATTATCTCTTAAACCTACTCTGAAAATTTCAACTGCCCAGCTCATTCTGTTAGAGAGTTATTATAGAAACGAAATTTAAAAATTGTAATTTTTTTTTATACCTTATTGCAACCCGATCAACACAAAACTTCGCATGCATATAGAGGTCATTATTCTACAATTTGATGCTAAATTTCAGATAGATCGAGTAATCGGTTTCGGAAATATTCATAAAAAATGTTTTTACTAAAAAGGGCCATAACTCCGAAACCGCTTGGTGGATTTCACACGTGAATGAACTCGTCTGAGATATTTACGCTACAAACCTACCGTACAAATTTAAATCCTCTAACTCCTTTCGTTCGAGAGTTATCGTGCCTACGGCCGGCCGGCCGGACGGACATAATTGATTTCGACCACGGATACTTGATCGGTGAGTCGCACCAAATCGTTTAAGACCATTTTCAGCCAAAACATTGAAAATTACAGGCATTTGGGCAAATTGATATGCACTCTGTTCCGAGGAACAAGAGCGCCAAAAATGTAGTATTGTTTGGAGAAGAAATAATAGACCTTCTATGAAAACTTAGCAATGTTTTTTTGTTTGGATCATGTATCATTGTCTCTAATTGAATAGGTATATCAATAAAATAAGTCTATTTGCAATCGATTTCTAATTTCTTTTCTTTTTCGCATAAGTAGAAAAAGGAAATTCGAATACCGAAAATGTTATTAATAAGTGGGAAGGTTTAACGGGTAATTCCACTTATATATATTCCTCCGCATGATCCATATTTCTATGCTATTAAATTAATAAGTTTCCAATACTATACTTCAATTATTATCCTTTTCGTGGTGCATCAACTCAACAAACTTGTTTATAAGAGAGAGTGGAGAACATATAAACTTTAATCAATCCGCCTCTGCACATTGTCATCTTACTGACTCTAATTCGAATAACTTCCTGAAGAGGCCGCACTACTACGGATTCAATTTCGTGAAGTTCTTAAGAATTTCTAATAGATGTCGCTCGAAAACGTGCATAATCGATTTAGTTAGAGGGTTGTCCTACTATGTTTCTATATACAATGATGTAAGAGTGTACTAGATGCTATATCGTTCTATGAATAAACAAATATCAAAAGTTCCGCAGTTGTAGTAGCTTATAAATACTTTCCTCGCCGTGAAATTCCACCCGATTATAACAGGTTATGGGCCCAGAACGTGATTCGCGTTGAAAAAGTCGAAAGTGTTGTAAAACGAGAAACAATTTCATTGTTCGTTCTACCGCGAAAAAAAATGGCCACCAATTACTTGAGTAGTGTACCAAAACTCCTTGGAAGAGAAAATTATAGTGACTGGTCGTTTGCCGTCGAGAATTTTCTTGTGCTAGAAGGTCTCACAAAGTGTATCGATGGAACTGAAACGGATTCAGCGATAGTGGCGAAAGCTAAGGCGAAATTAGTGCTGACTTTGGATCCATCCATTTACATTCACGTGAAGGAAGCCGTCAACGCAAAAGAAGTTTGGGAAAAACTCAGAAGTTTATATGAAGACTCCGGATTTTCGAGAAAAATCGGACTTTTGCGTATTCTAATCAATCTAAGATTGGAAAACAGTGAATCCATGGAATCATATGTGAATCAAGTAATTGAAGTATCTCAAAAGCTTAGAAGAACAGGATTTAGCATTGATGAAGAATGGGTTGGATCATTATTATTGGCGGGATTGCCAGAAAGGTATTCTCTAGAGGTGTAAAAGTAACGAAATAAAGCGTACCCGTATGTATTCGTTACTTTAGCAATTAGTACTCGTTACTTTCGTATCGTTACGTTACTCGTTACTTTTGATACCTCATGTTATGTTAGAGTAGAGTAACGAATCGAGTCGCATAGCGAATCGAATCGTATCGAGTACGCAAAATTCGTAATTTGTAGAAAACATGCTTATGCATTATATACCAAGCTACGTAAGGTCAATTTTTTCACTGTTCCGTATTTTTAACCAGACCTTTTTTTAAGTTATTCTAAATTTAGTTTATTTAATAGTGAAAGTAAGAGTGTAAAACTTTTAACCGTGTGCTTATGGTATATCACAATAACAAAGAAATGTATTCTACATCGAATATAAGTTATATGCGTATGAGTAAAACATACGTAAACGTTTCAAGACACGCATCAACGTTACTTTCGTGATCGGAACAGTTATAGGTACCTATATACTACGAATACGGAATGATGCGAGTAACGAAATGGATTTGTGTGTAACGTTTCGTTACTCGGTACTAGACGTCGCACCCGTTACTCAGTAACGAATACATACGGTTTGCTACAGCTCTAGTATTCTCCATTATTAATGGCATTGTATATAGAATGTTAATGGCTATCGAGCACTCAGGGATCCGTATAGGTACAGACTCAATAAAAGCGAAGTTGATGGACATGGCAGTAGATGGAGCCAACCGTGACAGAACAGCAGGAGCTCTACTGAGTCGTGGTAACTTCAAGAAGAACACCACAGAGGGCAGCAGTAAGAACAAGCAGAAAACGCCATTGTCACAGATTGTTTGTTTTCGATGTAAACAAAAGGGTCACTTCATGTCAAAATGTCCGAATAAGAATGACGAAACGAATTCGAAACCTGTTTATAAAGGAAATTATTCAGAAAGACCAGAGAAAGCGTTGAGTGCGACCTTTCTCAGTGGAAATTTCAACACAGATGATTTCTACATCGATTCAGGAGCTAGTTTACATCTGACAGCTCGAAAAGATTGGCTAGAAAACATTGACTATTCTACCAATGTGAAAGAAATCACAGTGGCAAATAAAGAAAAGATTCCAGTGATTTGTTCAGGTGAAATAAGTATGAAAACTAATGTAGGGTCTGAAAAGTTTAATATAAAAGTGAAAGATGTACACTATGTTCAAGGACTTACAACAAATCTCCTGTCGGTGAGTCAATTGATTAAAAATGGAAACCAATTATCTTTCTATGAAAATGGATGTGATATATTAAACGACCAAGGTTTGTTAGTTGCCAGAGCTGAATTAATAAACAATGTTTACAAATTGAACTTTGAGAAACCTGAAAGTGCATTAATGGGAGTTGCTGCTACAGATAATGTTTGGCACAGAAGACTAGGTCATCCTGGTTATAATTCCCTGAAATTAATGAGTGAAGGAGCAGTAGAAGGTTTAAAAGTTAAAGGAAAAGTAGGTAACCCAATATGTCAAACATGTTGTGAAGGAAAGCAAAGTAAAAATGCATTCCCGAAACAAGGACATAGAGCAACTGAAATGCTGGAAATAATACATGCAGATCTCTGTGGGCCTATGGAAAAATACTCACTAGGAGGATCAAGATATTTCCTTTTGTTTGAAGATGATTTTACACGAATGGTGTTCGTTTATTTTTTGAAATGCAAAAGTGAGACAATTGAACAGTTCAAAAAATTTAAAGCTTTAGTGGAAAACCAAACAGGGTCTAAAATAAAAACCTTTAGATCTGATGGAGGTGGTGAATTTTGCAGTTTAAATTTTGAAAAAATTTTATCTCAGAATGGAATAGTGCACCAGAAGACTAATCCATATTGTCCCCAACAAAATGGTATGTGTGAGAGGATGAATCGCACTATCATAGAGAAAGGACGATGTCTTTTATTCGATGCAAAACTTGACAAACAGTTTTGGGCAGAAGCTGTAAACACAGCAGTGTACCTTAGAAATCGAACCATTTCGAAAGTTCTAGATAATAAAACTCCATTTGAAATGTGGTATCATCGCAAACCAGACGTAAGCCATATAGGCATTTTTGGTAGTGAAGTAATGGTTCACACACCTGAAGAAAAAAGACGTAAGTGGGACAAAAAGGCAAAGAAAATGTTATTAGTTGGATTTAGTGAAAACATCAAGGGTTTTAGACTGTACGATCCAACTGACAATAAGATTATCACAAGCAGAGATGTTGTCATCAATGAAAAATGTGAGAATGATGTGATATTTTTAGAAGAAGAAAATACCGATGAAGACTTGGTTTCAGTGGGGGATGTCACCGAAGACACCATGGTAAATTCCGAATCAGATATCTCAGATCAAGTGGAAATAGATGATGAATATGTTCCTGATGAAGAGGTGAATTTAGAACCATTGGGGGATTTGAGAAGATCCCAGCGTCACAGAAAACCCAGATCTTTCAACGACTTCGTTACGTATTTTGGTTCAAACATCGAAAGTAATAATATAAACATTGAAGAAGATGTACCACAAACTTTTTCTGAAGCTGTGTGCAGAGGAGATTCTCATTTGTGGATGGATGCAATGTTAAGTGAGATTAATTCCTTCGAAAAGAACGAAACATGGGAATTGGTAGATTTACCCAAGGAAGGTACTGTGGTGAAGTGCAAGTGGGTCTATAAAATCAAAAGTGATAGTAATAACAAAGCCAATTACCGTGCGCGACTAGTGGCAAAGGGTTATACCCAGAAGAAAGATGTGGACTATACCGAAACTTTTTCACCAGTAGTGAGACATTCAACGTTAAGACTTTTAATAGGTTTAGCTGTAAAAAGTGACTTAAAGATTACACATTTAGATGTCAAAACTGCGTTCCTCAACGGATATTTAAATGAAACCGTTTATATGCAACAACCTGATGGTTTTGTTAGGAAAGGTTCAGAAAGTAAAGTGTACAGGTTGAGAAGGGCAGTTTATGGTCTTAAACAAGCCAGTAGAGCTTGGTATTCTAGAGTAGATAAATTCATGTTATCTCTCGGATATAAAAAATCTGAACATGAACCTTGTTTATTTACAAAAAGAGAAGACAAGTCATTAGTTATTGTCGCATTATATGTGGATGACTTTTTTATATTTTCAAATAATGATTATGAAACTGGAATATTAAAAGAAAAATTAAGTTCCAAATTTGAAGTAAAGGATTTAGGAGAAGCGAAAAATTGTTTAGGAGTAAGAATAACAAGAGATCATAAAAATGAGTGTATTTACTTGGATCAAAAGGATTACATTGAAAAGCTCTTGAAACGTTTCAATATGTCAGAATGTAAATCGATCAGTACACCATTGGATTGTAATATAGATTTGAGTAAATTGAAATCTGATGATACTTGTAATGTAAATATTCCATATCAAAGGGCAATAGGAAGCCTCATGTATCTTGCTGTCTTAACAAGACCTGACATTTTATATTCAATAAGTTATTTGAGTCAGTATAATAATAGATATACAGAGCAACATTGGCAATATGTTAAAAGACTGTTTAGATATCTGCAGGGTACTAAGGATTATAAATTAAAATTTATGAAAAAAGGTTGTGATTTGGAAGTGTTCTGTGATGCAGATTGGGCAAATAGTACTGAAGACAGAAGGTCTTATACAGGCTATGTTTTTTTGTTAGCTGGTGCAGCTATAACTTGGAAAAGCTGTAAGCAAAGAACTGTGGCTCTATCAAGCACATAGTCGGAATATATGGCTCTCGGAGAAGCTGCCAAAGAGGCTATTTATTTAAAGAATTTGCTAGCCGAGTTGACTGATTATCAAAACCCAATAGTAATTTTCAATGATAATCAAAGTGCTCAGAAATTATCACAGAACCCTATCCATCATGGAAGGTCAAAGCATATTGATGTAAGGCATCATTTCATTCGTGATTGCGTCGAGCGAAAATTGTTAAGCATAAAATATATCCCAACTAATGAAATGACTGCTGATATTTTAACTAAGAGCCTTCCTAATGTAAAAAATTCCTATTTTTGTCAAAAATTAGGTTTAACCAATTATTGTTGATAGTGGGGGTGTTGTATTGATCCCCAAAATTGGTCATGTGACGCCATCTGTGTATTGTTCAATTGATGTTCACTCAGTGGGTCAATATACGACCAGTTATATCGATCGAGTCACAAGTCTGTACTTGGACCATTTAAGTCCTTAGTCGCAATGTAAGAGTGTACTAGATGCTATATCGTTCTATGAATAAACAAATATCAAAAGTTCCGCAGTTGTAGTAGCTTATAAATACTTTCCTCACCGTGAAATTCCACCCGATTATAACACAATTGAGCTCCTGTTTGCAAAAAATCTTCCACAAAGACCTCTCCATCCAGAAAACTTGGAATGATATTCGTAAAATATTTCCTAGCCAACATATTACTATTTTCGCTTATGTGTTGATCATATTTCAGTATCGGATTTCAAATATAACGCTCTCTGTCTATAGGATCATCTGAACAAAAAGGCAGTGCCTCAATCATCTCAAGTGATTCATTCATACAATGAGCATGACTATGTCAGGAAATTCCAGCTTTAATATCAACCATCACCATCTAATAATTCTCAGATGATGAACTCACACAATGACGATGTCTGGCGATTCCAGCCTAAAATTCACTGTGATATTAATTATAGCACACAATAGTCGAATTTAAGCGAGCAATTGGAACAGAGCGTGTAGGACCAATCCCTTGCTATTATAACCGATCGGTTATGTTTAGGAAGAGATATGTCTTAACCGCTCTGCTCCAGTTACTCGCTTAAATGGATTTTAGTTTCTCTATAAGCAAATTGTACTTACAGTAGAAACCAGTTATAACGACTAAAGGGTAAGGTCCTGGTGAGATCCCTACACCTACATAGTACATTGCTTATAACGACTATCGGATATAGCGTCCTAAACATGCAGTACTTTCGATGTCGCTATAACTGATTTCTACTGAATTTGTTCTAGAAAACTGCTACCTAAATTATATTCACATTCGAAAAGGTGTAAGGCATGTATGTACTTGTTTTATTCTTTAATGGAATATTTAATACATATGCAATTGTAAAAATTATTTTAATAAAGAAATTATTGTGAATAAAGCTTTGTTTCATTTTGAAGAATATTTCTTTTCGAACACAGAATAATATAAATTCCGAAAATTCAAAACACGAAACACAGAGCACCATTCTAATTATTTTGTAAAATGACATTTACTTCAACAAGCGGACACCCCCTAGAACCATAATGGAATAACTTCCACTTATTTTGTCTCTCTAATCTATTGTATAAATGTCACTACTGTTGCGCACAGTTTACAAGGCAGGTAGCACTTCTTATATTATATGTTCTGTGCAGGTAGCACTTCTTATATTATATGTTCTGTGCGTGTTCGCGTTTAATTATTCAGTATTCGAAAATAAACTTTCGTTTGAAAGATAAATTCAGGTTTGAAATAGTGAATATTATCCTGCCTAATATGTCTTCGACCAGAAACGATTATTGTTGTGTGCCTCAATGCAATTCATGGGCGAAAAAAATGCCAAAATGTATAGGTTTGAGTTTTCACTTCTTACCTCCGGAAATCCAAATATAAATATTGGAAATGCGTTAGAAGGCTAACTAATAGACCGAAGAGTACTTAACATGGAACTACATCAACATAATCTTCAAACAGAGGACAAGGAGGTACCTCGAAAGAGAAAGGAATGTGTAGATGACGTTTGCTGTGCTGAAAAACCTCAGAAGAAAAAATGGGTTCAAGCCCTGTGGACAGGAGCTTTCTGGCGCTCTAGTTCAAACAGACAAATTATATCTCCGAAAGTATTGGTTTCTCAGAGTTGGGAATTATATCAATGTATTCATATAATAGAACTGCATCCTAAAGGAAATTCAATTCAAATAATAGTTTATTTATCAAGATTAAATGAGCAATCATGAGAATGAGAAAAGCACCATGGAAGAAATCAAATTAAATCTGGTCAATTTTGCCCAATAACGAACTCAACCGAGATATTCATCTCCCTAAACTACTCTGAAAATTTCAACTACCTACCTCATTCCGTTCGAGAGTTATATCTATGTCTATGGATGAAAAGCAGTCTCACTACTCTCAGATCTCTTACTTCATGTTCAGTTCCGAAATGTAAGAATTTTCTGAGAAAAACTAATATCGGAGCAAACAACTGAGATTTAACTCACTTCGCTCACAATTCTCAGGAACATCATTTGACATTATGACAATTCATATTCATACATAGAATAATATCATTCTGTGACAACGTTGAAATACGATTTATTATTGAAATTTTGAAAAATCATATCTGAGATTTTTCTCACTTCGCTCACAATTCTTCAATTGATTAGTCTCAGGAACATCATTTGACATTATGACAATTCATATTCATACATAGAATAATATTATTCTGTGACAACGTTGAAATACGATTTATTATTGAAATTTTGAAAAATCATATCTCCGAAAGTATTAGCTTGTTAGAGTTAAAAATGATATGATTGGATTCTCATGATAAAACTTTTTATTAAAAAAAATTTAATTTGGAATTTGTTTCGTAAAAAAAAAATTTTTTTTTTGTTACTCCGAAACCATTTGTCCGATTTTGCCCAATAACGAACTTAGCCGAGATATTTATCCCCCAAACCTACTCTGAAAATTTCAACTCTCTAGCTCATTCCGTTCGAGAGTTATCGTGCCTACGGCCGGCCGGACCGGCCGGCCGGACCGGCCGGACCGGCCGGCCGGACAGAATGAATTTCGACCACGGATTCTTGATCAGTGAGTCGAACCAAATCGTTTAAGACCATTTTCATCGAAATATTCGAAAATTACAGACATTTGGGCAAATTGATAAGCACTCAGTTCCGAGGAACTAGAGCGCCAAAAAGGAAATTCAATTTAAATAATAGTTTATTTATCAAGATTAAATGAGCAATTGAATACGATAGTACGATTTTTCGTGAAAAGCAGCAAGTTGCGATGGACGTTAAAAGAAAAACACCCTGTATAGAGGTTTCTAAAAAATACATTATAAGAATCCATCCAAGATTCATATTTAGATAACGGTTTGTTTGTGTCAAAAATCAAATCAATCGCGTAATATTGTGCCGATAGAAAAAGAACATCCTGTATAGTAATGGTTTATTTTCAACGATAAGAGCTTCGGAAACAAGATTAAATGAGCAATCATGAGAATGATAACTGCACCATGGAAGAAATCAAATTAAATCTGGCCAATTTTGCCCAATAACGAACTTAACCGAGATATTCATCTCCCTAAACTACTCTGAAAATTTCAACTACCTACCTTATTCCGTTCGAGAGTTATATCTATGTCTATGGATGAAAAGCAGTCTCACTACTCTCAGATCTCTTACTTCATGTTCCGTTCCAAAATTTAAGAATTTTCTGAGAAAACATAATTTCGGAGCAAACAACTGAGATTTTTCTCACTTCGCTGACAATTCTTCGATTGATTATAAAATGTCATGTCTGAGGAACATCATTTGACATTATGACAATTCATACATAGATTAATATCATTCTGTGACAACGTTGAAATACGATTTACATTGAAATTTTGAAAAATCATATCTCCGAAAGTATTAGCTTGTTAGAGTTAAAAATGATATGAATGGATTCTTATGATAAAACTGCTTATTAAAAAAAATTTAATTTGGAATTTGTTTTGTAAAAAAAAAATTTTTTTTTTTATTACTCCGAAACCATCTGTCCGATTTTGCCCAGTAACGAACTTAGCCGAGATATTCAACCCCCAAACCTACTCTGAAAATTTCAACTCTCTAGCTCATTCCGTTCGAGAGTTATCGTGCCTACGGCCGGACCGGCCGGACGGCCGGACGGCCGGACCGGCCGGACAGAATGAATTTCGACCACGGATTCTTGATCAGTGAGTCGAACCAAATCGTTTAAGACCATTTTCATCGAAATATTCGAAAATTACAGACATTTGGGCAAATTGATAAGCACTCAGTTCCGAGGAACTAGAGCGCCAAAAATAAGCATCACCAGCACTCTTGAGTTAGTTAAGCAGCAATAATAATGTTAGTAGGCTTGGTTGTGTTCATTGTTACCAGACCACTTAACATTTGTGATGTTAGTGTTATGCTTGATACATCCGATATATACCTACCTACTTCAAGTGATATCTTTAACAGTGACAGTGCTTTGAAAAGTTTCACAGATATAAACAATTTTAATATTTTCAATTGAATAGATGATCGTCAAAACTCTTGGAAACAAAACAAAAACTTTATTATACCTCAAACATTACACCACATTACACTTATTGTCAATAATTCTTTTCACATAATATATGTATCAGGTAAACATGTAGTTTAGGCATACGGAAATCAAAACAATGAAATGACAATTGATGGCAGTGTGATTTCGGAACGTTTGTTGCCAGATTGTGCAGAAGCCTAATATAATTGATTTCAGTCTTTGAGTGGAATCTTCCAATTTACGGTCCTTTTAATAAAACGATTCATTTACCTGGTAAAAGTGTTATATAGTAAAGAGTGATAGTATGTGATTAATTTTTTTGAGTTGGTTGATGCTGATTAAACATTTTATAAATATGTATATTTCTCAACGATTCATCAAAAGGATTTCCTTACTCCCTATAGGAATAAAAAATTTGTACCAATCATTCTAAATGAACGGACTAGCATATTTTCTATTATCTACTAATAATGAAATTTATTATTCTGTCTTGACTTATCTCATTCTCATTAACATTCGACTTATTCAATTTTTATTTCAATTCTTACGATGAACCTATGTCTGAAATCATATAAATATATATATTTTATTTTCATCTATAACCTACCGTTTATGGGATGACTAAGTTCTTATTAACTGTTTCGAATATATTTTTGATCCGATCCAAAATTTTATAGTTATACGTTATACCTTGTATGAAAAATTGGTTAAAGCACTGACGTGAAGTCAGAAGCTTTTGCGCGTATGTTCTATTGTCCATTCTTCTGTATTGGACACCCTTAATCGAATTTAACATGGTTAATTATGTTGTCCATTCTCCTGTATTGGACACTCTTAATTTGAATTTACCATGGTAAATTCGAATTAAGTGTCCAATACAGGAGAATGGACAACATAATTAACCATGTTAAATTCGATTAAGGGTGTCCAATACAGAAGAATGGACAATAGAACATACGCGCAAAAGCTTCTGACTTCACGTCAGTGCTTGAACCAATTTTTTTTTCGTGATTTTTTTAAAATTTTCTAGGGGTGCGGTTCTTAAAAATTTTTTTTTCGTCATTTTTTTCAAATTTTCTAGTGGTACGGTTCTTACAAAATTTTAAACACGTCTTTATGTTGATTTTCTACTACTAGTTACCAAGCTTCAATTCAATCGAATATTTATTTTTTGAGTTATCAAGGAAATAATATTCCAGGTGGATATAACTCGGAAACCGTTAAACCGATTATGCCCAAAAACGAACTCAACTCTCCCTTTCGGATACGCAACCTACCCTGAAAATTGCAAGTCCCTATCTCCTTTCGTTCGAAAGTTATCGAGGCAACGGTCACCCATCTACTGAACTCACACAAGAATGCTCGAATCTCCAACAATATTCAACCGATCGTGTTAAAACTTGAAACTTGGCAAAAGAGTTAGGTTATGAACGCTCTTGCAAAATTTCAGCAATTTCAACCAAATAGTTACTGATATATAGAATTTTTTTTTTTTATTTTCAATGATTTATTAAAAATTTTCTATAAATGCTATCCTCACCAAATTTTGCAAACATTTTCGCGTTGGCATTCTACAACTAATAACCATGCTTGAATTCAATCGGTTCAGTATTTTTCGAGTTAATGAGGAACAAAAAACCACCAAATTTCAGAAAATTTCAGATCGCTATAACTCTAAAACCGTTTGACCGATTATGCTCATAAGCAAACTCAAATGTCGCATTCAGATGCACAACCTAACCTGAAATTTTCAAGCCGCTATCTCTTTCCGTTCTCAGGTTATCGTGACAACAAAAATATTTTTTTATAATTTTTTTAAAATTTTCTAGCCATACGATTCGCCCAAAATTTCACAAACGTGCTAAGTTTCATATTCTACATCTACTCACCAAGTTTCAGTTCGATCGGATTTATATTGGTTGAAAACAAAATTATTACTCGGAAACCACTGGGCCGATTATGCCCATTAACGAACTTGTCCGTCGTATTGCGATGCGCAACCCACCCTGAAAATTTCAAGTCGCTAGCTCTTTTCGTTCTCAAATTATCGTGGCAACGGACGGCCGGACGGCCGGACGGCCGGCCGGCCGGCCGGACAGAATCAAATTTGACCTTGAATTCTTCATTGGGGAGTCGAACTGAATCGTTTGAGACCAATTTCGTCAAAAAATTCGAAAGTTACAGACATTTGGGCAAAACTATAACGCGATGTTCCCCAGAACATACGCGCAAAAAACATTACAATGTAGGTAATTTACGATGATATTCTTCCGATACAGGAATAATTTCCCAATCTGGCAACAACACACCCGGAATGACATCGTCGGAGCATGCGCACGTCGTGTTTTGATTTCCGTATGCCTAAACTAACATGTTTACCCTATATTCTCAGGCTACGCTAAAAGTTTACAAACACTCGGGAGTTGTCGGTAATTACCGCAGACAGTCGGCTCTCTGTCTCATCGTCTCATCTCGTTCGAATTCATTTTAGGCGGCAAATGGTTATGCCGTTAGCCGTTTGGTAAATAGAGTCAGAGTGAATACTCAGAGACATTAGAATCTTTCTGTATGTGAATACTGCAGAAGTGTGAATCTAAATTTTGCTTGATTTCATTAACTGTGCATAATGGCAGATCTCCAGAAGAGTGATAAAACCTGTTCAATTTGTGATATGGAATTTGGCACTCTTTATTCGAAGAATAGACATCTGAAGAATATACATAAGGTTGAAACCCCTTCGATACCGAAAAAATCTAATATTATTTGTCCACTTTGCACTGAAAAGAAAATATACAGTGGAACGTACAAAAAATTTGAGACACATTTGGAGCTGGAACATAAAAAAAAATTGGAAGTTGAAACACTCAATTTTAACAACCAAGAAAATTATGAACATTGGTTTGAAAGTCAGAAATTGGACATGATATATGCTAATCAACATAGCTCTACATCCAAAGATTGTGTGAAAAAACGTTATTTTTGCAACCGAAGTAATACAAAAGGTAATATCAAGTGTTTTGAATTTCAAAAGAATTATATAATGTATGTATGTTTGTGTTGCCATAGGCTTTGAGAGCACCGCATGCCAGCGAGTAGAAAAAACTGGTGGTTCTATAAAGAGTTATGGAGTATGTCCATCTCGTATTGAGTCCACAATTTTTCATACAGGTAAAATATCTGTCGATTTGTAATTCTTTAATTATAGTCAAAATTTAAATTCTTATTGTAGGGCAGACTGTTGTGAGATTTTGGAAGACACATGTAGGTCATGAGATAGTCCTGAGAAATCAACATTTGTCAAAAAGAGATAAAGAGGATATAGTTCAAAAACTGTCAAATGGTGTTACGGTAGACAGGATTATTAACGATGCTAGGAAAATAGAATCCGAGAAATTGGAACGGATTAATTTGCTGAACAGGAAGGATATATCTTATTTAATGCGAAAACACAACATCATGAAGAAAAAACATGAAAATTCCATGATTGCGGTGAACCTAAAGGTAAAAGAATGGAATGAGAATGGAAAAAACTATTGCTTTTTTTTCAAACAAGAAGGTAAGCTATCAGTAATAATCCTTTAATATATGTTTTTATATTCACATAACTGTTTTTATTTCTTGGCCCTTATATATCATTTGAAAGATTTAAGAATTGATGTGTAACTATAGGTATATGGCAATGTTGCAGGTGAAAATCATTTGGTATTGAATCCTAAAGACTTCTGTTTAGGATTCATGAATAACGAAATGGAAAAGAAATTGAACGATTTCCCAAAAATTATATGCATGGATGGGACACACTGCACCAACCAGAAGGGAATGGATCTAACAATTATGTTAGTGAAAGATGAGCAGAACATGGGATTTCCTGTGGCATTTTTTCTGAGCAATAGGTTGGATCAGATAGTGCAGGAAGTATTTATCAATGCACTTAAGCAAAAAGTGAAGAAGAATATCCAGCCTGACTATTTTATGAGTGATGATGATCCCAAATATTACAACGCATGGGTCAAAATTATGGAAACGAAACCAAGAAGACTCTTATGTACCTGGCATGTTATGAAAAACTGGGTAATTCAAGGAAGGTCCAAAGTAAGGATTATATTACAAAAAGGGTAATACCTTTGAATGACAAATTTTATTCTTTAGATACGAAATGAGCAGATAAAAAAATCGATGAAAGTGGATATGAAGAAAATTCTCAATGAAACTAACATTTTTGAATTTGAGAAAAAAAGTCTGAACTACTTTGAAAAACTCCAGACTTCAGAAGAACATGCATTCTTGAATTATCTGAAAAAGTATAATTATATTAATTCCATCAATTATTATATAAAGCAAAGATCGTATTTTGTGTAATATTTTTATATCAATAGATACAATTATTTTCCAGATTTTATTATCAAAGTATGGAGAGAAAAGCGATGTGGGCGCATTGCTACAGGTTGAATGCAGGCATCAACACTAATATGGCCTTGGAAAGTTTGAATAATATCCTCAAAACTAATCAACTGAAAAGGAAAACAAATATAACCATTGATCGCCTCCTGGATGAATTAGAGATATTAGTAGATGGAAAAATGTGGCAAAGGATTTTGAAGGTTTCAACTTGTTCTATATAACTAAATTTATTGATACTATTTAAATATAAAAATATTTTATCTTTGTAGATGGAAAGGCCGCATTCCAACAACTATCATGACAGAATTGTGATAAAGGCTCATAAGCTTGCAGAAGCTTTGACCAAGAAGAATGATATAGAAATCCTAGAGGTAGGTTTTGGTGAATTCTTGGTGAAATCTACAGAAGGCAAAAAGTTCTATAAAGTCAATATCAATGAATTATGCGAAATACAATGCAGAACATCATATTGTAGGACATGCAAGGTATGTATTCATCGTTACAGTTGTGAATGTCCTGAATATGCCATAAGGAATAACTTGTGTAAACATATTCATTTGGTATGTTTATATGAGCAAAGGTCGGGAAGCGAATCTGTTTTAGGTGAGGTGGCCATTAAGCTCTCTGAAGAAAAACCATCGGAAATAGCAGCTGCCAATGGGAGGGAAATTGAAGACTTTGTTATGGAAAGAAGGTCTGATAACTCAAATGGAAATACTTTGAGCTTAGAATCAACAAGAGAAGCCAAACATGAAGCAGTTACTAACTATTTGAGATCTCTGAATGATGACGAATTTGATAGGTAATTTTTTATTACAATTTGTGTATCCTGCTTCTACTTCTATAGTTATTTCTCTAAGGTGGGTAGCCAAAATAATGGTGAAGGGGCAAGTTGGTAATGCTTGTAAAAGAAAAATGGCGAAACAGGAATTCTTTCCCTCAAAGAAAAGAAATTAGATGACGCTTAATTCTTATAATATCTAGTATTTATATATTATTGTTTTAATATTTTTATACTTACATTATATTATTATTATATTGGTGTGGATTGCTGGTGTAGGTAGAATGGTGATGTTTATAACTTTTTGTATTGTTTGAAAAAAAGAACATCTATAAGTTTCTTTGGAGTTTCTTCTTATAGGTTGTAATCGAAACTCCGGATAGAAAAGATTTATTAAAAATTTTGGTTATTTTTTTCTCTCATTAATGACTCTTTGATTTGCTGAAAATTATTCAGATATTGTATATATTATGTTTTCATTGGTGTGGTATACAAGTGTAGTTGTTGAACTGGGTAGATAGTTGTTGCATGTATAAATCTTTTTGTATTGGTTGAAAAAAAAACACTTATAAGTTTCTTCGGAGTTTCTTCTTATAGGTTGTAATCGAAACTCCAGGAAATATATATTAAAATTTTTCAGTAGTATTGGTTTCTCTCATTTATTAGTTATTTTAATTTGCTGACGATCTTACTGACAGATTCTATATAATTTTTTTTTTAAACTTACAAGGTGTATGGCCGTATCATCTAATTATTTGAGAGTTCATGGGTACTCGGCTATCCTATGCCCTATTAGCCTAGTACCTATTTTTATTATTATATAACATATAATCAGTATAGGTAAGGTTATAGAATAGTACCTTTGAGTATAAATCTGTTTTAATACTCAATGGCAGTATTCAAAATATTAGTGAACATTCTTAGATACTATTATTCTGTCTTCTAATTATTTTATATGATCTTGTTCATTGCAGTTAACAGCAGAATAAACATTTCAAATATAACAATATTGTTTCATTTCCAATTATTCAAGTGATTATGAAGATTGATTGAATTAATTTAACTGTAGTTTTTTTATGGTTTAATTTTTAAACAATTGCTACTAGAATTATCGGAATTCATTGATATTGATTCGAATTTGAGAAAATTAGTTTTGTGGAAATCATTCTTAAAAAAAATCGGTTTTAAAATAATATTGTCAGCTGTAAAAATATATCAGGAATATTTATTAATGTATATTACTCTGGAAGTTTGGAACCATCAATAGCATGTTTGTGGAGTCCATTAATTTCTATCTTGAAATATGGAAGTTTATTTTTCAATTGACACGATATAGTCAAAATATGTTCCGAAATTAACGGACGGATATTCAGTTGAATACCGAGAAACGTCTAAATACTTTAAATCTATTCACTGAAGTCTACATACTTGCCGCGAAAAATCCATCAATACGAGACGACAGAGAGCCGACTGTCTGCGGTAATTACCGACAACTCCCGAGTGTTTGTAAACTTTTAGCGTAGCCTTATCAGTGTTGCCAATCTGTTACAATTGTAACAGATCTGTTACTATCGGAAGTAATCTGTTACCCTGTTACTCTGAGCAGAAATCTGTTACCATTTGAAGCAAATCGGATTTTCCTTCAGACGAAATGTAATTTGTAAGTGTTTATTTTTGAATGTTCAGAATTATTTCCACGGGACACTAATCAACGCTATTATAATATATTATTTCAAATTTCGATAAATGAAGTTTCAATAGCACAAGTCAAATTCATTAATTTTTAGGTTAATGATAATTCTGTTACGTTTTTCTTGGATCTGTTACTATTTTCGATGATCATCTGTTACTCTAGTTTGAAATACTCTGGCAGCACTGAGCCTTATATTCTCATAAATAATCTAGAACATCATGCACCTGGGGCCCTATTCTGAGGTCGACATTGCGAACGATTATCATTCGTTTTCGTAATCATCACGAACGTTCACTCGTTTTGCAATTCTCAACTGACAGATGATATGATTTGGTGAGACGAGCGCTCGAAATTCTAAACGAGTGGTATATAGACCACATTAGTTAGGTTAGGCGGGAAATTTGAATTACGATCCATCATTGGATCCGAGCACTGAATTCCCCATGCATTTAGTATGGACCTAAAATTTACGCGAATTTCTCGCCTGTTTTTAGATACTTTGGCTAATTTCTTAAGGTTTATTTTGGTTGAAATAGATTCTGTGAACCTTTCTCAACCATCTAGAATCAAGTTTTCATAACAAAATTGTATATTTCCAAAATTATTAATAAATATAAAAGTGTTCACCAAATTCGATTGACGTATGTCTTAGCTCACTCGAAATCAGTCAAAAATAATAACATAACCCTAACTCAGCCTTGTAATGACGCACAACAGAAGTCATCTACGACATACGGAAATCTTTCGAACTAGAATGGTTTCAATTTGGATTTAAGAATAAATAGAGGTAGATTTTAATATGGAAATAACATGAAAACATGCACTAAGGATGAAGGTACCCAATACTTGTTGTCTCTGTACTACCAGTCTCTTTTAAATAGGGTGTTTTCATCTCAAAGTTGAAATTCCTTGTTAAAAAATTTGAATATGGATCTCCCGCCAAGCGAATGATTCTAACCTAACTAATGTGGTCTATAGCACTCGTTTTCGGAAGAAATTCCACTCGCACGTAACCCACTGGGTTACGTGCAGGGTCGTGACACTCTCTTTCCCCCACCCCAAACCCTGTTTTTAGTTCATTGGCATTCTAGAGATGTCTCTGCCTGCGCAAATTCCATGATTTCCATGGGATGAGATCCGATAGATGACTCTGTTGCGCGTTCAGAATTACAGTGATTCAGAATGTGATGGATTTGTCATTAATTTCTGAAAGTGTCAACGAACCTTGTTTACAACTATGAAAATTATTCAAATAAATATATTTTTATTGAGTGGACAATTTTATATTATAACTATTCCGATGAAATATGTGTACTTGGATCCATAGAATACCGATAAGATACCTGCACAGATACCTGATCGTTTCTATGGCAGGTAAACCAAATTACTGTTTACTCAGGTAGAAATTGAAGTGAATTTGAATTCGCAGTATTCGCACCTTCGACCGAAGAGGTTCAGCCAAAATATCGATTGGTAAGTGACGAGCTCGTGTTTGGAACTTTATCGTAAAAATGGGAAAATGGATCAAATGTTGTGTATATGGTTGTGAGGATAATGTTAGCATGAGACATCGATTTCCTAAAAACAATCCAAGTCTTTTTAAAACGTGGATCGACATTATCAAGCCAAGTGATTGGGAAATATTATCTGTTGATTGACCAGATTTATAACAGGCATTATGTATGCCATGCACATTTGGAGACTGTTACAAGATAGAAGGAGGAAGAAGAAGGCTCGCTATGCATGCAGTTCCTACACTTGGTGTTTCAGGTAAGCTATACATTGACAACAATAATTTGAATTTGTTTTTAAAATTTTTGTGAAATTCTAAGAAATATAAAACAGTTCATCTTTTCTTTTGAAGGTATCTCAAAAGTTCTTGATGATGTATGGAACCAACCATCAACTTCAAAAACCGATATTGACCAACTACAAATGTCACTGTCTAAAGGAACGCAAAATATTATGGAGCCAAGAACTCATAAAAGTAAGTGTATAATACTAATGTTGGAGTGATGACATGATTGCTTTGAATAGCAATAGTAATGAGAGGATCTTCTTTTAAATTTTAAATGCTTGTACATTTTCCACAATATATATGTCCTATACCAAAAATTTTATTATTTATTTATTATTTATTATTATTTCCTCAGTTTGGTCCTGGAGATGCCCCAGTTAAGGATAGTCATGTGGGACATACGCTAGGATGGGATGGAGCACAGAGCAGAGCAGATTGAAAAAGAATCCTGGCCTCAAATGGTTAGCATATTTGAAGGTGATCTTTTGTCTGGAGCAGTACTGCATTCTCCTTTATTTTATTGTTTTAAACAGGAATCAATTCTTTGTTTACCCACGTAGCAAAAGTGTTATGAATATCGGTTGTATGGACATCTATATAACAATCCAAAAAACCGATAGCCTACGTAAATCAGTATCAAATTAGTACATTATAACGTCAGTAGCACGGTTACTACGACAAAAGTGGGAATGATTTCACAACATATACAACTGTTGTAAAGTTGTAATTGCAACTTCTTAAGCAACTGATATGTTATAATACCACCATACACTATATAATGTGAGCGAACAAGATATTTGAGTTTTTACTAAGTCAGCTGAGGAAAACCATTTTTCCCATAGACAGCTAGAGCTTTGTGGGTATACTTTCTGTATTTCTGTTTTTGTTTGTTTTATTTGTGTATATATTGGGTTTGGGTGTAATAGGTCTCTTGCATGCATTTTTTTTTATTATTAGAATCGAGTATTATATCCATAAGAATTCTGAAAAAGTGAAACTGCCGTGAAAATTTTCAATATTCAACGAGGAAACGGTCATTGAAATTTGGTTGCACATAATGGCCCGTCATATCTACTCTCATTCTCTTCTCGTGTCCATTTCACACTTTCTTCCAGTGCAATACGGCCCCCTATGGAGGGCTTCTAGTCGGCATATTGGCTGTAACAAGCAGATGGTACATTTTGGTTACGTCAGCCGTTATAGCAATGATTCAGAAGCGTTTTTTTACCTCATTTGAATTTGCTTCTTGATTTACCGATTTTCAATACCGAAATATTCAAATTGTATAAATTATGAAAGTGGATGAGGGCATACATGTTGATCTGGTATTGAATTAGATTTCAGAAAGACATAAACATATGGTATTTCATGTTACATGCAAGAGAACTATTGTTTTAATTATGTTAATAGCTATTTTTTTCTTGTTACTGTTATAATACCTCAACACCGCACACTATATAATGTGGGCGATGATATTGTGAGTTTTACTTAATTGCTTAAAAGTATTTTACGTAAACAAATAAAACTTAGGGCTGCATTAATAGTCGACCCTCTAGATGAGGTACGAAGAACTCGTTTTTCATACCTGATCTTGAGGGCCGACGATGAGTATGGCCCTCTTAAAACTGATTTTTTAGTGTTAAAGTTTTATTCTTTGCATTTATTATAATTTATACACAATTAATTTCACATATGTTCACTGTGGTGAAAATATCAATATATATAATTTATGTGTGATAGTACCTTTTATTTTCCTTCAAATTTAAAAGTTATTCTGTCTTCCAGGCGTACAAGGCCGAAACAAACTGGATTGTGAGGTACAATTACCCTTTCAATTAATGGAATGTGACCGAGTTTTATACGAACATGCAAATTTTTTCCAATCTTTAACAAATTCAAGTTTTCCTGTGATTGTAACATTGACATGATTTTCCTCTCTTGTTTGTTTTTAAAGTCGGTTTTGTGCACCGCAATGAACTTGGCTCAGTGTGATTTTTATGGAAACGTTGATTTATTGGAAAAGTAATTCTATCTCATACTTCCTTTTATTGTAACAAGATCTGTCAGACCACTAAATGTATACACCGAAATGTTTGCGAAGTGAGAAAATTCACAGAAGTTTGTTCTGAAATTTGTTCATCTCAGCAATTTCCCCGAAGATTCTTATATTTCGGTACAGAACATAAGTTCTCTTACGAAAGACAAGAATCTTCTAAGAAATTGGTGAGGGAAAACAATTTCAGAACAAGCTTCTGAAATTTTCCTCATTTCGCTCACATTTCGGAATACACATTAAATAAATTAATTTGAATTTCGCGCCAAAAGCGAAATACCGACATAATTTGAATTTCGCGCCAAAAGCGAAATACCGACTTAATTTGAATTTCGCGCCAAAACCGAAATCTGTAATACCGACACATGCGATGTGCCCGCCTCTGGTGAATGCCAATGAACTAAAAACAGTGTTTTTCATGTTACAAGGCCAGTGTCGAATCTATATACTTAGTTATCTGTGGTTACGTGCAGTTCTGACAGTTGACCGACATTGGAGGACCAACAAAGCGGGAATTAGTACTGTTATTGTTTGTTTTGCTCTTATTTTCCTGGATTTTTCGATATTTGTGAGTGTTATATCAATTGAATTGCTGTTTATGAAGTGAAGTGAATATTTTGCTATCTTTATTTGTTCCATAAACATTAATTTTTAGTAATAAAATGCCAAATTTTTGCAAGTTCATGAGCTGCAGTAGCAAGGGCGAACTAAAAAACGTACAAATATCACATTTTTCACGTAAATTTATATGCAGAAAGTGCGTAAGTAAGTGAGTAAGGTATAGATCTATTTTAATATCTTGGTTTCAATTTGAATCTTGTATGAATGTAGAGCATAGACCTAATTTTAAGGTCTATGATGTAGAGCTGAACTTAACCGATCACCTTGAGAGATTATAAGAAAGAACTAGGTATATTGTTTTCAAAGGCAAGAATTCTATTGCATTAGTGTCACTACGATTGGAAACTGGAAAATTTAGAAGACAAATAACACTTTCCAGCTTGTCAATTCTGTATAATTATAGGTACATATTAAAATGTTTCACTTAATAAGCTGCATGAATAGTAATGTATGAATCTATAATATTTCATTATAAATTTTATGAATTTCTCAATTAATTTGATTTCTTTATTGAAAGGATTTCATCAGTTTTTGATAAAGTTCGCAAAATTTGCTACCTCAGCAAAAACCAGAGATTTATGGATTCCTCCGCTGAAGAGATTCGACTTAACAGCTTCGAAACTCAAATTTGGTATGATGTATTTAACACGTTTTCATTCAAATATGAAAGGAAATAAAATTTTGATCTGTTTCTCATGTTAGAATATAGAAAATTGTACACCATGTTTTCACTAGGTAAGCCAGCAGATTTGTCCGATAAAAATCATCCTGATTGGATTCCATTATAGAATATGATTGTGTATGTAATTTATCTGTTATTTTTTATAATCTAATGTAGTTAATTCGTGATGAATAAATTTAATTTTCCCAACTCTGATGCCAGGTCCAAACCAAGCGAACAAAAACGAGAATAAGGCTGTTACAAAGCACAATGTATATTGTAGATTAATTTATTTAAACAGAACTGCTTAGACATGATGAATGTTGTAAATAAATTATAAAGTATACAATGTGTTTTTTACTCTATTAATATTAGTGTATTTTTTTTTAAATATGCTTGCTTCAGTTTAAACTATTACCAAAAATCATTGTAATGACGAGCATGAATAACCCATTGTCACTGTGAAATACTTCTTAATCCTACACATGCTTAAAACATACTCTTGATATTCAACTGCTCCCTGCTTTCTATTTCAATAGATTTAGATTCAACCACTGTCAAATTGATGCTTCTGCCTGAAAAATATTGATAAATAAATCATTTTATTAACGTTGATAGAAGCTGCATTCATATAATATCCTTGAAGAATCATTCATTACTGCCACTAATAAATTCAACAGCACCCATAAGATAAAAATCACCAACAAGTATCAAATTTTAAGAACTAAAAGTTTGATAGATTGGGGCTTACCGATATCCTGCAATTCCTTCGATGATATATTCAAATACTTTTCTTCAAATAAATCCATGATAGTTATAGTGAAATATATGAATTTGAAGATGATTGTTGAACCTACACCTTTGCAATTATCAAACTATGATTGCCAGTCTTTATTATGGAGATATTCCACACCCATCCACATGCTGTCTGATTATAAGCCTCCAAACTTTTATTAGAACTCATATCATCTGAAGTATATTTGTCCTTGGTAACCACAAGGTGCATAAAAATGTCCGGGTACAGTATTTTCGTAAAGTCATTAACTTTTGTTGAACACTTCTGCTTCCTGATAGTATAAGGATCTAAACGAACCACCAATGATGGAAATTTGATCGATATAGAGCTTTTTGTCACTCTCAGAATGTTTTTCAGAGTAATCACTATAATCCATCATGATTATTTACAAATATAAATTGGATTACAAGGTACCTGAAAACATGGAAATGAGCAAACTGTTCAGATAAGGAAGATATTAGCATTCTTACCTATGAAATACTATTTTTTTTCGCATTATATACCCCTTTTATGGATCATTACACTACATAAAATTCGTAAACAGCATATAACTTGATATATCATTCAAAAATTAGGAGAAATATGAGCAAAACAACCAATAACAGTGCTAATTCCTGTTTTGTTGGTCCTCCAATGTCGTGTCAACTGTCAGAACTGCACGTAACCCGTTATCAGTTGATTTGTTGATTGTTATGCAAGCCTCTACACATTTTGTAACCTCAAATCTGTTGTTGGTAAATAAGTTGGTATTTTTACGGTTTAATTAACGAATCTGTTCAGTAAAAATAATTAAATTGTCAGAATTATTATCATATTGCAAATTGTCGATGTTTTAAATAAACCAGAAATACCAAATAGATTTGTTAGATTCCCACAAACATTGGTGGAATTGAATAGTAGGCAAAGGTAGGTATTGATATTTTAGAATATTGCAAAATTATTTAAGTTTATTAATATTTTTATATTCAATGAAAATTCGACTTCCCTGGTGTAATAGGTTGCACACAATGCAATATTTCCACCTAAAATTGAAGATTCAAATTACCCAAAACACACTTATGTTAATCGAAAAGGATATACCTGGTAGGTTGCTGTAGTTATGCATTGAACGAAACGATGGCGAAATATATGACAATGAAAACGAAGTGGACATGGGTAAAATCATCCAACATTTTCGTTATTTAATTAATCAATTAGTTCATTCCAGAAATGTAACCGGAAGGTAGAGGAATTGATGAAGAAGTGGCTGGGGGGCAACAAAATCCAGAGCTGATTTCAGAAAGAATTCAGAGGAATACAATTATACGTTTAGCTTTTCGTTGAATTGTAAAAGATACACTATGAATAAATAGATATAGATTTCTCTTCCAAAAAAATGTATTTAATTCTAAAAAATAAATCACAACCATAAACAAAACATCATTCAACAATGCCTTAGTAGAATACAACTTAAAAAAAAAAATATTCAATATGAAGTTCTGAATAATCTCACATCTAACAACAAAAAAAATATTTCACTGTGTCTACGTAGAATAAAGGGATCAGAAATAAAAGTATTCAATAACCAATACTAGAGAATATATCACAGTAAACAAAAAATAATGTCTATATAACAAATATCCAGTTTGGAATAGAAAAATTAACGAAAAACAGCTGTAGCTTCAGTGAAATAATTAATCATTATTAATTACAATTGTTTATTTGGCAAGTGTTGCAGAACATCCATAAATTTTTGAGACCGTATCACTTATACACTAAGGACGCATACATTGTAATTTTTCCCCCAAAAATTGGTAAAATAAATCCAATATTTTCATTATTTAACTAATCAGTTAATTCACTGGAATGTGAAGGAATTGATCAGGAAGTGGCTAGTAGGCAACAAAAACCAGAGCTGATTTCATGAAGAATTCAGAGGAATATAATTATATGTTTAGCTTTTCGTATAATTGTAAAAGACACGTGCTATAAATAAATAGATATTGATTTCTATTTGAAAAAAATGTATTTCATTCTAAAAAAATATATCACAACAATAAACCGAAAATGATTCAACAATTTGAGTGGAATAAAACTTTCAGAAAAAAAAAGTATTCGATATACAATCTCTCTAGATTTTGTTCTTGACCCAAGACCTGTCTGAAGAGGTGAAATAACCCTTAATCCTTGTAAAATCTTTCAATATTATATTGCAAAACTTTCTCCAAGTTTTCCATTCTTTTTTTGGTCCAGGAATACTATTTAACATTATACTCAGTTCCTCTTTCATAGGCATTCCGAAGAAAATTCTGTAGTAAATTTCCCGCTTAATAACTGAGACTTACATTTTAGGAAATTTATAATTACTTTTTTCTTATCGAAGCAAACAGAAAAAACCAAATAAATCACTCAAGTTCAACAAACAATAAAATACCGTTTTGATTTATGAAGAAGCGCGCCAATAACATATACATAACACATTCAAATCTCAAATGTTACTATAGGCCCTTTCTATTTGACGCTGTATCACTTCCAAACTGATGCGAAATCAGTTTAAACCACAGAAATAGCCGGAATTTCCCACTATTTCTCTGGTTTGAACTGATTTCGCATCACTTTGGAAGTGATACAGCGTCAAATAGAAAGCTAGGAATGTTGCCAAGTCTTCAGACGACATGAATTCGTTTCAGTCATCGGTCATTGCGAAGGGCACATGAGAATAGCAAAATAAACTATCGTTCGCAATTACCACCGTTCGTTTTCGTTACGAGTGGTCGAAAACGAGTGAAGTTCAGAATAGAGCCACTCTGAACTTTAATTAATACATCAGTAATATGTTTACACCTCCTCCGTGCTCCGACTTTACAAGAATATACCATACCTTCTATTTTAAGTTTATCATTCTCCACATTAATGGGCCATCAATTTTATGTGGTACTGAATTAAGGGTACTACTTTGTAAACATAAAGAACAAATGTCTATAAAACTGGGACCACAATTTGTTTTGTCTCACACGATTACATGATCTACATTTAGAACCTCTTCTCCTTCTACAAGGACTCTAGAATTAGAAGTTGAAGCTCCTATGTACTCCAGAAATTCTAATAAACTGAGTCCCTTCTTAATCATTCGCAAATAGTAACTGAAAGAACTTTTAAATATAATGTAAGTTTGACAAACATATATGAATATACTTACTGGTTTTAGTCTTTATATCAATCAAGTGCCATAAAATTAGTTATATAATGATCAATATTTGAATATATATCACAAAGTAATCCAACAATGATCTACCGGCTTGAAGGTAGCTGACATTTCACAGCTGACCATCCATAGAAATTATAGCGCTGTTGCCACGTATCCCTAATTCTCTGAAATACTAGGATGCTTGATTAATTTGGAATTAAATGGTGTAGACAGATAATTGCACAAGAAAAACTACTGCTATACAGGTTGTCTTACGTGCAATGTAAGCTCGCATTATTAATTGACCCACACGTACGATTTGACTGACTTTTGGCATACAGGTTATTCTCACCTTCTTGAGCATCAAGCAGAAAATAAAAAATACCACTGCTATACAGGTTGTTATTCGTAAAATGTCAGCTGATCATATCAACTAACGCACACGTACGATTCGACTGATTTTTGGCATATCGGTTACTCTCAACATCCTAAAACATCCAGCGAAAAATAAAGTGTTGCACGAGAAAAACCACTGCTATACAGGGTGTTATTCGTAAAATGTCAGCTGATCATATCAACTAACGCACACGTACGATTCGACTGATTTTTGGCATATCGGTTACTCTCAACATCCTAAAACATTCAGCAAAAAATAAACTGTTGCACGAGAAAAACCACTGCTATACAGGGTGGTATTCGTAAAATGTCAGCTGATCATATCAACTAACGCACACGTACGATTCGACTGATTTTTGGCATATTGGTTACTCTCAACATCTCTAAACATCCAGCTAAAAATAAACTGTTGCACGAAAAAAACCACTGCTATACAGGGTCGTATTCGTAAAATGTCAGTTAATCATATCAACTAACGCACATGTACGATTCGACTAATTTTTGGCATATCGATTACTCTCAAAATCTCTAAACATCCATCAAAAAATAAACTGTTGCACGAGAAAAACCACTGCTATACAGGGTGTTATTCGTAAAATGTCAGCTGATCATATCAACTAACGCACACGTACGATTTGACTGATTTTTGGCATATCGGTTACTCTCAACATCCTAAAACATCCAGCGAAAAATAAAGTGTTGCACGAGAAAAACCACTGCTATACAGGGTGTTATTCGTAAAATGTCAGCTGATCATATCAACTAACGCACACGTACGATTCGACTGATTTTTGGCATATCGGTTACTCTCAACATCCTAAAACATTCAGCAAAAAATAAACTGTTGCACGAGAAAAACCACTGCTATACAGGGTGGTATTCGTAAAATGTCAGCTGATCATATCAACTAACGCACACGTACGATTCGACTGATTTTTGGCATATTGGTTACTCTCAACATCTCTAAACATCCAGCTAAAAATAAACTGTTGCACGAAAAAAACCACTGCTATACAGGGTCGTATTCGTAAAATGTCAGTTAATCATATCAACTAACGCACATGTACGATTCGACTAATTTTTGGCATATCGATTACTCTCAACATCTCTAAACATTCAGCTAAAAATAAACTGTTGCACGAGAAAAACCACTGCTCTACAGGGTGTTATTCGTAAAATGTCAGCTGATCATATCAACTAACGCACACGTACGATTTGAATAATTTTTGGCACATCGATTACTCTCAACATCTCTAAACATTCAGCAAAAAATGAACTGTTGCACGAGAAAAACCACTGCTATACAGGGTGGTATTCGTAAAATGTCAGCTGATCATATCAACTAACGCTCACGTACGATTCGACTGATTTTTGGCATATCGGTTACTCTCAACATCCTAAAACATTCAGCAAAAAATAAACTGTTGCACGAGAAAAACCACTGCTATACAGGGTGGTATTCGTAAAATGTCAGCTGATCATATCAACTAACGCACACGTACGATTCGACTGATTTTTGGCATATCGGTTACTCTCAACATCCTAAAACATTCAGCAAAAAATAAACTGTTGCACGAGAAAAACCACTGCTATACAGGGTGGTATTCGTAAAATGTCAGCTGATCATATCAACTAACGCACACGTACGATTCGACTGATTTTTGGCATATTGGTTACTCTCAACATCTCTAAACATCCAGCTAAAAATAAACTGTTGCACGAAAAAAACCACTGCTATACAGGGTCGTATTCGTAAAATGTCAGTTAATCATATCAACTAACGCACATGTACGATTCGACTAATTTTTGGCATATCGATTACTCTCAACATCTCTAAACATTCAGCTAAAAATAAACTGTTGCACGAGAAAAACCACTGCTCTACAGGGTGTTATTCGTAAAATGTCAGCTGATCATATCAACTAACGCACACGTACGATTTGAATAATTTTTGGCACATCGATTACTCTCAACATCTCTAAACATTCAGCAAAAAATGAACTGTTGCACGAGAAAAACCACTGCTATACAGGGTGGTATTCGTAAAATGTCAGCTGATCATATCAACTAACGCTCACGTACGATTCGACTGATTTTTGGCATATCGGTTACTCTCAACATCCTAAAACATTCAGCAAAAAATAAACTGTTGCACGAGAAAAACCACTGCTATACAGGGTGGTATTCGTAAAATGTCAGCTGATCATATCAACTAACGCACACGTACGATTCGACTGATTTTTGGCATATTGGTTACTCTCAACATCTCTAAACATCCAGCTAAAAATAAACTGTTGCACGAAAAAAACCACTGCTATACAGGGTCGTATTCGTAAAATGTCAGTTAATCATATCAACTAACGCACATGTACGATTCGACTAATTTTTGGCATATCGATTACTCTCAACATCTCTAAACATTCAGCTAAAAATAAACTGTTGCACGAGAAAAACCACTGCTATACAGGGTGGTATTCGTAAAATGTCAGCTGATCATATCTACTGAGACGGAAGTTACACGGCCAGTCTGGTATCAGTCTGGCATCACAGCAATCATGGATTGATGGGAGATTGACGGAAATTAGTTCCATATTTGTTGAGTGTTGGACTGATGATCCGGATTGGTGGGAATACTGATGCGAGACTGATACCAGACTGACCGTGTAACTTCCGTCTCAGTTTATATGATCAGCTGACATTTTACGCATACCACCCTGTAGAGCAGTGGTTTTTCTCGTGCAACAGTTTATTTTTTTATGGATGTTTAGAGATGTTGAAAGTAATCGATATGCCAAAAATCAGTCGAATCGTACGTGTGCGTTAGTTGATATGATCAGCTGACATTTTACGAATAACACCCTGTAGAGCAGCGGTTTGTCCCGTGCAACACTTTATTTTTTGCTGGATGTTTTAGGATGTTGAGAGTAACCGATATGCCAAAAATCAGTCGAATCGTACGTGTGCGTTAGTTGATATGATCAGCTGACATTTTACGAATACCACCCAGTAGAGCAGTGGTTTTTCTCGTGCAACAGTTTATTTTTCACTGGATGTTTGAGGATGTGGAGAGTAACCGATATGCCAAAAATCAGTCGAATCGTACGTGTGCGTTAGTTGATATGATCAGTTGACTTTTTACAAATACCACCCTGTAGAGCAGTGGTTTTTCTCGTGCAACACTTTATTTTTCGCTGGATGTTTTAGGATGTTGAGAGTAACCGATATGCCAAAAATCAGTCGAATCGTACTTGTGCGTTAGTTGATATGATCAGCTGACATTTTACGAATAACACCCTGTATAGCAGTGGTTTTTCTCTTGCAACAGTTTATTTTTTGCTGGATGTTTTAGGATGTTGAGAGTAACCGATACTCCAAAAATCAGTCGAATCGTACGTGTGCGTTAGTTGATATGGTCAGCTGACATTTTACGAATAACACCCTGTATAGCAGTGGTTTTTCTCGTGCAACACTTTATTTTTCGCTGGATGTTTTAGGATGTTGAGAGTAACTGATATGCCAAAAATCAGTCAAATCGTACGTGTGCGTTAGTTGATATGATCAGCTGACATTTTACGAATAACACCCTGTATAGCAGTGGTTTTTCTCTTGCAACAGTTTATTTTTTGCTGGATGTTTTAGGATGTTGAGAGTATCCGATATGCCAAAAATCAGGCGAATCCTACGTGTGCGTTAGTTGATATGATCAGCTGACATTTTACGAATACCACCCTGTAGAGCAGTGGTTTTTCTCGTGCAACACTTTATTTTTCGCTGGATGTTTTAGGATGTTAAGAGTAACTGATATGCCAAAAATCAGTCAAATCGTACTTGTGCGTTAGTTGATATGATCAGCTGACATTTTACGAATAACACCCTGTATAGCAGTGGTTTTTCTCGTGCAACAGTTTATTTTTTGATGGATGTTTAGAGATTTTGAGAGTAATCGATATGCCAAAAATCATTCGAATCGTACGTGTGCGTTAGTTGATATGATCAGCTGACATTTTACGAATACCACCCTGTAGAGCAGTGGTTTTTCTCGTGCAACAGTTTATTTTTCGCTGGATGTTTTAGGATGTTGAGAGTAACCGATATGCCAAAAATCAGTCGAATCGTACGTGTGCGTTAGTTGATATGATCAGCTGACATTTTACAAATACCACCCTGTAGAGCAGTGGTTTTTCTCGTGCAACACTTTATTTTTCGCTGGATGTTTTAGGATGTTGAGAGTAACCGATATGCCAAAAATCAGTCGAATCGTACGTGTGCGTTAGTTGATATGATCAGCTGACATTTTACGAATAACACCCTGTATAGCAGTGGTTTTTCTCGTGCAACAGTTTATTTTTTGCTGGATGTTTTAGGATGTTGAGAGTAACCGATATGCCAAAAATCAGTCGAATCGTACGTGTGCGTTAGTTGATATGATCAGCTGACATTTTACGAATACCACCCTGTAGAGCAGTGGTTTTTCTCGTGCAACACTTCATTTTTCGCTGAATGTTTTAGGATGTTGAGAGTAACCGATATGCCAAAAATCAGTCGAATCGTACGTGTGCGTTAGTTGATATGATCAGCTGACATTTTACGAATACCACCCTGTATAGCAGTGGTTTTTCTCGTGCAACAGTTCATTTTTTGCTGAATGTTTAGAGATGTTGAGAGTAATCGATGTGCCAAAAATTATTCAAATCGTACGTGTGCGTTAGTTGATATGATCAGCTGACAATTTACGAATAACACCCTGTAGAGCAGTGGTTTTTCTCGTGCAACACTTTATTTTTCGCTGAATGTTTTAGGATGTTGAGAGTAACCGATGTGCCAAAAATTAGTCGAATCGTACGTGTGCGTTAGTTGATATGATCAGCTGACATTTTACGAATATCACCCTGTAGAGCAGTGGTTTTTCTCGTGCAACACTTTATTTTTCGCTGAATGTTTTAGGATGTTGAGAGTAACCGATATGCCAAAAATCAGTCGAATCGTACGTGTGCGTTAGTTGATATGATCAGCTGACATTTTACGAATACCACCCTGTATAGCAGTGGTTTTTCTCGTGCAACAGTTCATTTTTTGCTGAATGTTTAGAGATGTTGAGAGTAATCGATGCGCCAAAAATTATTCAAATCGTACGTGTGCGTTAGTTGATATGATTAACTGACATTTTACGAATACGACCCTGTATAGCAGTGGTTTTTCTCGTGCAACAGTTTATTTTTTGATGGAAGTTCAGAGATTTTGAGAGTAATCGATATGCTAAAAATCAGTCGAATCGTACGTGTGCGTTAGCTGATATGATCAGCTGACATTTTACGAATACCACCCTGTATAGCAGTGGTTTTTCTCGTGCAACACTTTATTTTTCGCTGGATGTTTTAGGATGTTGAGAGTAACCGATATGCCAAAAATCAGTCGAATCGTACGTGTGCGTTAGTTGATATGATCAGCTGACATGTTACGAATACCATCCTGTATAGCAGTGGTTTTTCTCGTGCAACACTTTATGTTTCGCTGGATGTTTTAGGATGTTGAGAGTAACCGATATGCCAAAAATCAGTCGAATCGTACGTGTGCGTTAGTTGATATGATCAGCTGACATTTTACGAATAACACCCTGTATAGCAGTGGTTTTTCTCGTGCAACAGTTTATTTTTTGATGGAAGTTCAGAGATTTTGAGAGTAATCGATATGCTAAAAATCAGTCGAATCGTGCGTGTGCGTTAGCTGATATGATCAGCTGACATTTTACGAATACCACCCTGTATAGCAGTGGTTTTTCTCGTGCAACAGTTTATTTTTCGCTGGATGTTTTAGGATTCAGTCGAATCGTACGTGTGCGTTAGTTGATTGTGAGCTGATTTTATACAACAAACACTGCATCCTGGATTACTTCTGCAACAGTTCAATTTTTTATGTTTATAATGTGAAGGGATTTTATTAGTGGGAATCTTAGGCAAGAAAACAGTCCAATCGTAGTTAATCGGCGATAAAAGCCATTATCTGTTCAGTGGAATCAAGGATTTGAAACGGATAAATTTGGCAACAATGTGAGAAATTTATAGGAGTTGGGTCAGATTGTCAGCTGTGAAATGTCAGCTATCTTCAAGCCGGTCAATGATCTCAAGTCAATTATAATTTAAATTTTCCATGAAAATTTCGGTCAAACTTCGTCGACTGACCTGTCCAACACGAGATTGTTTACATTTATTACTAGCGTGGTTAGTTGCCGAATCCCGCCACCAGAATTTTGGAAGTTGTCTCTGCCTAAAAGTCCTAAAACACACGTCGAGTTCGGTAATTATGTCCGAGAGGCGACGGATTTTTTCGTCACGTGACCACAGATCGCATGGATTTATCTGAAATAAACGAACGGGACAGAGCAGAATCACAGACACAGATTACTGTTTACTGTCTTCTGCGGTCATAATTGTCATTATTTTAAAAATTTCAAAATTTGTTTTGTTTATACTGGCAAATAACGTTTATTTACAGTTTTTAATTTTTGTACGAGTGGAATTTCGTGATAATGGATCTGATTAACTATTATTCAATCATAGTTGGTATTCGTCAAAAACGATATGACAAGAAAGTTGCAGAAGTTGGCATGGAACCTTATCTTATGAAGCCAGAAGAATTGAAATGTTTCTCTATTTCCAAGAATTATGTATCCAGCAAAATGTTAATTATTTAATAAACAGGAATAGTACTTTCACAATGAGTGAAGTGAAAGCGTACAAGAGCTTGGAAGCTTATAAACTTTCAAGTTGGAGATGGTCGTGTGAAGCACAAATTCTCATATTTTAGTAATTGGAAAGGTGAATAATCACACCTATAGCATTGTTGTTGTTTACTAATTTCTGAATTTACTTCAGGTGATGCATTCACAAAGAGTAATTGAAAAATTATAAATGCCGTTGGTAATCAGTCTTGAAGATAGCTGTTGTTAGCACTCACAGGGGGTTCAGAAGAGAAAATGCACTAAAGCAAAGGATTTATTTCTTAAAGTTTCTGGAAATCTGGGCAAATATTTCACAAAATCTAATCCAGGACCCAATACGCATCTACCACAATTCTGTATTGTCTATGTTAACAGGAAAATGATAGAATAACTCCCATGATAGCCTGTGCATCCTGTCTTTGTGAAAATAGTGATATCACTTTTAAATAGATAGAGAATGCTACTTTATGTTTTCAAGATGTTAATAATGGTGCGATAAATAAAAAGAAGAGTTGTATTTTATGTCATTAAATAATCATGTATACCAAGAAGGAAGATATGAATAAATCCCATTGTGGTATTTTCCTTAGTCCAAAACATGCTTGTCATACATGGTCCACATTGTGTTGTCCCCCTCTTAGCCATTGATGGTAAAAAATTATAGTTTTAATTTTCCTCATGATTGTTCTTGTTCATTCTATAGTAGTAATTGTTAACGCTTATTGGAAAAAAGTTGATTTTATTATTGTACTTGTTTGTGAGATAAATAAAGTTATCCAAATAGAGAGAAGTTTTTTTTTAATTCAACTAGATTTGAAAAAGTTATCAAGTTGAGACTTATCTCCACATGTACACAAAAAAATGGAATACTATATGCAAATTAATCACAAAGGTTCCAGGATCCCTTTTTATTGCAATCAGGTATAAACATTTCCATGAATAGCAAAAAAGTAATACAGAAAAAAAATCCAACATCATTTTGAGGCTTAACAATAGTAGCAGAAGTTAAAACAACCCTATCTATCCTGCCTAGCTATTATTTACTCGTGACTTCTTTCAATAGAGCTTTCCTGATATTTCAAACAAGTATTTTAAACGTATGATGAACGTACATCGTACAATTATAATCGAAAATTTCCTGTTGCTCCACGAAAATTCAAATTTCGCTATAGGAATATTCAACGATTCAGATAAAATGAAGCAGGAAATGAATATTATTCTATAGTCTTAGGATAAAATCGCTTTGCTCGCTCTGAATACTCCGAGCAAAAAGATCGCTCTCGGATGGATCCGATTTACATTACCGAACGATTCAGATGTGTACTCCCCTACATCTGGATGTCATTTATGGCGTATTCCATTGGCTGCACTGAGTGCAAAAAATGTTGCACTGGACGTCAAAATGTGTCAAAATGCTTGACGAAATTCCCCAATGGAATACGATTCATGCACTCAGTGCGCACGAGTTCTACCAATGGAATACGCTATAAAGAACGTTTCAGAGCAATCTGATCGGTCCGAGGAAATAAACGAACTCGTCTACAATGTTGTGCCCAACAACAGCTGTTTTAGATCATTTGCATCTCACTCTTATGTTGGAGTCAATTCCTCTCTCTCTAGGCTCTATCCTATATCTACTTATTATTAGATCACGTTGAATTTTGAAGAAAGGTTATTATTATTTTAGTACATGGTTTGAAACTTCTTCACTAAAGTCTGGGCGAGAAATATAGTTCGAAAAGTTCCCGTAAAATTTTGCGTTCCGTGGATCACATCACGTGAAGATACCACCACTAGACAATTCCCAATTGCATTAACAGCACAGAACACAGAATATTCTGTGGCACAGAACACAAATAATTAATTAACAGCTGTCCGCTACCGACTTGTGCAGTTTCATCACAGAACATATAGTTCCATCTTCTTTGTCTATGGTTTCATTCACAGATTATAGACCCTAGTTTTTTGTTCTTTTTCTGTAATCTGTGGTTTCATTTCAATTTCGTTTCGACCAGTATATCTTGTCTATGATTTCGACCGGGGGGTGAAGCGACAGTGGGAAAAGTGGCAACAAACAAGACATACGTTTCCACTTATTTTGACATTTATTTTGAAGTATGTCGTATGTCGTAGATAGGTTCAAATGGATGAATGACATGACAATTGACAAAGAGAAATAAAAGTGGAAAGCTGTTTGTTGACAAGATGTACGTGAGATTTTCTAGTTTGTGCGTTTGTTTTTGTTGCAAATGGCAATAATTTTCGTTTTCGCAGAACACGAATGTATTGTTATACTAAGAATAAATATAACGCCCATGTGAAGATAAGTTTCAGTTTCAGCTGCTCATTGTTCCGTAAAGATGGTAAGTATTCTTGTTAATATCTTTCTTGCAAAAATTCATAGATCAGCAATTGAGCTCCTGTTTGCAAAAAATCTTCCACAAAGACCTCTCCATCCAGAAAACTTGGAATGATATTCGTAAAATATTTCCTAGCCAACATATTACTATTTTCGCTTATGTGTTGATCATTTTTCAGTATCGGATTTCAAATATAACGCTCTCTGTCTATAGGATCATCTGAACAAAAAGGCAGTGCCTCAATCATCTCAAGTGATTCATTCATACAATGAGCATGACTATGTCAGGAAATTCCAGCTTTAAAATCAACCATCACCATCTAATAATTCTCAGATGATGAACTCACACAATGACGATGTCTGGCGATTCCAGCCTAAAATTTACTGTGATATTAATTATAGCACACAATAGTCGAATTTAAGCGAGCAATTGGAACAGAGCGTGTAGGACCAATCCCTTGATATTATAACCGATCGGTTATGTTTAGGAAGAGATATGTCTTAACCGCTCTGCTCCAGTTACTCTCTTAAATTCGACTATTGTAAATAACGTGAATAGTTTACTGAGGAGCATTTTTTTAGGAACGATAAGGGATATACCAGGATTATACATTAACTTAATTCTGATAGAACCAACCTATTAAGATCTTCCTGACCAAATTGATCAGAAATATTTATATTTCAAAACTCATCTTCTATTACTCGATATGTAAAAATTATACTTGTTTCTTTTTTCAGTAAAGTGTGATATTGACGGTCATATCCTGCATTGATGGATTCTACCTGATTTTGACTGTCTATTGTGACCGTGGATGCCTCTTCCCCTCCTTAGATGAATCAGTGTTATTGTGATTTAGTGAAGTGACAATTCTGATCATAATGATATTTGAAAGACTGTTGTGAATGAGTGTTGACACACAAATATTTTTTTATCTTTAATTCATAAACATCAAACTGTAATAGACATTTGATTCAGATAATTGTTGGGGAATTTGGTAGTTATATCTCCAAGAACTTGAAATAACGTAAATCAAATTCCAATTTGTATTCTAATTTTGGAATAATCTAATACTTGTGGTTGGTCAAAAATTTTGTTTGTTTCATTGCATTGTGTCATGGATTTTAGTTTCTCTATAAGCAAATTGTACTTACAGTAGAAACCAGTTATAACGACTAAAGGGTAAGGTCCTGGTGAGATCCCTACACCTACATAGTACATTGCTTATAACGACTATCGGATATAGCGTCCTAAACATGCAGTACTTTCGATGTCGCTATAACTGATTTCTACTGAATTTGTTCTAGAAAAAGGCTACCTAAATTATATTCACATTCGAAAAGGTGTAAGGCATTTATGTACTTGTTTTATTCTTTAATGGAATATTTAATACATATGCAATTGTAAAAATTATTTTAATAAAGAAATTATTGTTTATAAAGCTTTGTTTCATTTTGAAGAATATTTCTTTTCGAACACAGAATAATATAAATTCCGAAAATTCAAAAAACGAACCACAGAGCACCATTCTAATTCTTTTGTAAAATGACATATACTTCAACAAGCGGACACCCCCTAGAACCATAATGGAATAACTTCCACTTATTTTGTCTCTCTCTAATCTATTGTATAAATGTCACTACTGTTGCGCACAGTTTACAAGGCAGGTAGCACTTCTTTTATTATATGTTCTGTGATTTCGACTTTCGAGATTGCTTGCCGAAAATAGTGTTCGGAAATTTTGTTTTGCCTAGTTTTGGTTTTGTTTTTAAATATGGTATACTGTTCAGTGAAAGACTGTAAGAATAATAATAAAGTGAGTAGGTTGCACAGGCTTCCTAAAGATGATGAGGTAAGTTTGTTTTAGGTATTTTTTAATACCTTATTGCTTACTGCATAAAAACTGTTTCAATCGACTCAATAACTTACAAGACACTTTGAATCTGTTTCATCAAAAAGATAGTTACCAAAGGGCCAGAAAATACCCACTAAAATTACTTGTACAAACACTAACAGAACAAAATACGAATAGAAAATGGAACATCCATATTTAATCTCTTTTGTTTCCTTGCATACGATTATTTAATTGTTAGTAGGCTTGAAGGATCTTATTTGTATATATGTATGAGCAATAAAGTACAGTGAACTCTTGATATGTCGAACATCTATAAGTCGAACATTTTTTCCGGTCCCAATTCATGGGTATCTAACCCTATATACTTTCACCTCAATGAGTCGAACAGAGTTCTTGAAAGTAAAGAGTCTAGTAGATGAGTCGAACTGCTGGAAGGGTCCGCGAGAGAACCTCCACCTCTATTAGTCGTACTCCTAACCATCATCTCCTCTATGAGTCGAACTGTTTGATCTAACAAATGAAACCGTAAAGAATTCGGTATGCAAATGAATCACCACATTTGGTAGCCATAATATGTATTTTTCAATCGCTTAGTACATTGTTCAATTTATGTTTTATTTGTTTATTGAGCCGTCGTGCGCTAAGAGCGTTTTAGTCATGGATCCGCGAAAACTGAAAATTTTATCAGTAGCAGATGAACTGGAACTCATTCGGGAAGTAGAGAAAGGAGAAGAAAGTAAAACCCTAATCGCTAACAAGTTCGGAATTCCTAAATCCCAATTGTCATCTATCATGAAAAATAAAATTAATATCCTCGCTTCATCAGAGTTAAAGGAAAATCAGTCCACCGGTACCGTCAGAAATTGCCTCGGCATTCAGATGTTCGCATCTTCCCTAGGCCACGAATTTACAGCGAGTAGTGGTTGGCTACGTAATTTCAAAAAAGATACGGAATTTCTGGAAGAACCTCGTTAGGTGAAAGTGCTAGGGTCAATGAAGACACTTGTCATCAACCCTTGTTTCTCATTAACTACTGTTGATGTCGTGAATACGCGCGAGTTTTTCCCTCAATGAGTCGAACTCTCACCTCAATTACTAGATAACTAGATAAGTCGAACAGTTTTTTATGGTCCCTGGGAGTTCGACTTATCGAGAGTCCACTGTACTTAATTGTGAGTAATTAATTGATATTTTGATACATCCAAAAAACTTTTATGTCATCATTTTCAGCTTCGGAAAATATGGCTGGAAAGAATAGGACGCCTTGACTTGCTGACTAAGGCTGCAATCTTAGTGTACGAAAATCACCGAATTTGCTCCAGCCATTTTGATCCGTCCGACATCGTAATGAATATTAGGAAGCAAGTCGTTGTACGACCTGGTGTCCTTCCTACTCGATGCTTGCCCATCGATGTTGGAGTACAAGGTAAATGAAGTTTTTCATTTTATTATTCATATCTTGAATGATAATAGCTGCAGGAGCTTGCACACTACCTCATTAGAATGTGCAGTTTCAAAAACTTTTTTTCTCAACCTATCTGAAGTACATATTTAACCATACTTTCTCATAAAATTAACGCAATTCATTGATATTTGAATTTCTCTTACTAGATCCAGATTATATTATCGAAAATGGTTCCACACTAGAGCAAGCAGGTCCTTCATGTTCATGTAAGATTTCCATATATTGAAACCAGGGTTCGACCGATATATATCGCCGATATTTATCATGATATATATCACGATATATATCGATATTTATAAGCAGTGATATATATCACGGATATTCATAAATTTACTGAAATGTGAGACGCTGCTTAAAAAAATTATAATCAATCATGATTTAAGAGCACGCCAATGCCCTCGTCAAGGGGCCACAGCCAACAGCTGAAAACGGGTATTTACCGACATACTGACCATTTGTCCGATGGATGAAGCAACGCATTTTCGGGGAATCCCCAACTTCATCTTAGTATATCTTTAGATGGTGATTTTATAACTTCGCCACGGAATTGTATTTTTCAACATTCGGCTGGGTAAAATCAAAATTAAGAAATCGATTGTAACGTGACAAAACAGCCAAACTTGTTTTTTTTTAATATCTAAACAGAGGGCATGCACCTACACCTAGAGCTTGCAATAGTAGCAATATAGAATGTATATGGGATGAGCCCACTGCGTCTACACTGGAGACTCCTTCTGATACCTTTGATGAATTTTTTAACTAACAATTATTTTTTTAATTTTGTTATTTTCTTTGTTTTTGAGAATCTTGTTTGCATTTTTCAATAAATTAAGTAAATCACCATTTTAATGCGGTTAATTTATTGATTTCAATTAGGAAAAAACATTAAAAATTGTTTTTAAAAATAAATATCAGGAAATTGATATATATCGGATATATATCCGATATTTTGATATTTATATAAATATCATGATATTTTCGAACACTGATTGAAACTATTTCATTTAAAGTTATAAATTTCAATTTGATATGTTGATATTATGCATGATATAAAATGATTAATGATTTGTCATATTTGAATATCTATTCCTAGATTTCCAAGGAGTAGAATATGTGCCTGAAGGAGAACCTGTTGTAATTCCTGCTACCCCAAGTAACTTATCCATGAAAGATTGCACGAATATGGGAGATCGAAAAATGTGCACCAAGTGCTCCGTTAAAAATTGCGTTAGTTATCGTTATCTAGGGAGCTCTACCCAAAGTATTAGATTTTTCAGGTTTCCAAAACCAGATAATATGGAACGAGTACTACAATGGAAATTAGCTTGCAGTGATGAAGCAATAATGAAGAAAGATTCGATGCTGTTGTATTTAAATAACAGAATTTGCAGTATCCACTTTGAAGCTGGCTTAGTGACAACACCCAAATTATCTAAGACTGCAGTTCCAACTTTACATTTGTTTCTTAAACCAAGAGGAATCGATGTTCAAACACAAACTGAAAATTTGGGGGAGAATAGAACAAGTCAAACGAAACTTTTGCACAATGTAGAAACGCAAACTACGAAGGATCTGTCCCAACAAAGAACAAAAAAGATTAAGTTGTGGAACGTAGTGAGGGTAAAATAGAGAATTTTTTTAAACATTTCCTAGCTGGAACACTTTCGAAGGATTGTGTACATACAATATGGAAGTATCATGAGAAAATTTTAGAAGGCCTGTGATGTCCATCTGCCAAACAATTTTGGAAATATAGTCAAGACAATTATTGATCTCAAGGATAAAAAAGTAACAGGAAGGAGGTACATTAATGAATTCAAGTAATATGCCTTTTCATTATATTATTCTGGGCCAAGAACCTATGGAAAGATGGTTTTACTCATTATTCCCTTCAGTGACTCAGAACTATAAGAAGAGAGACGGAGAACATTCAAGAAAAGACTGGTTTAGAGGATTTTGTTTTCGGGAGTCATAAATGGAGATTGCAAGGAAAACACAGAGTAGATATGATGTGTGTTCTTTCAATGGATAAAGTATCGCTTAAAGCGATTTTGCACTACGATCTGAAAACTGAGGAAATATGTAGTAGGATCACATTATATTGGTCAGTGTCTGAAACCGTAGTTTGTTGTACTTGCCTGTTAACTATATAATTATTACACGATTATGTTTTAAGTATGTATTTTTATTTTAGGACAAGGAAAAAATTAATTCCAGTTAAATATGCCTTCCTGCCAATGGTCAGAGGAATACATGATAAATGGGAGCAGTCACTAGGATATTTTCTAATACAGTTTGTATTGCGACAGATCTGGTTTTTGATTGTTTCAGCGAAATGGAGAAGGTAGGCCTTGATGTAAGAGCCTGATATGGGTTCTAACTTTGTTTTGTTTTTGAAACACAACCAAAATCAATTGTGAATTTCTGGTTTATGATAGAAAAATGGTATATACACTATGTTATCAACTAAATAATGTACTGTTATATTGTTAACTATAGGACATATTAATTTATAATGGATATAACATGTAAATAAAAGGAAACCTTTAATTTTTATTTTAATAATATACAAAAAGAGTAAATACTTTATTTTTGTGGGTAGAATGCACTGTTTTCCTAGATAGATTGTTTTCCATTGATGATTACGTTCCGTCTTAGTACGAAGAAATGAACCATCCAGATTAAACTTTCGAAATAATTGTTCACTTATTCAACTTTACTTGAGAGACAGAAGTCGTATTTAAGAGTGTAACCAAAACACAATGATTAAGACGAATCCCTCTGAATCATAACCGATTGGTTATGATAGAAAGGGATTGGTCTAGACCAGTCTGTTTTGATTATTCGCTTAAATTCGACTTCACTGCACAAAAGTAAAACAAACACTTAGCAATAGGAATATATTTATATTGAAATATCATAACAAGAGTTTAGCTTTCATCAATTGTGAAGTTTTTTTTAAACAGGGCAACAGAAGTTGTTGACAAATATATGACATCTTATTCAGTTTTGGACTGAGGTGATTTTCAGGATTTCAGGTGAGTACAGGAAAATAATGGTTCGAGCACTGACGTGAAGTCAGGAGCATTAGCGCACATGTTATATGATTGTATATTATTATACTGATCCTCCTAGGTCTTCCCCAAGCAGACCCCTCATAAGCTCTCGAAGAGCTTGAGCGAGTAAGGAGAACCAGTTTTTGTTCTGGGTAGGCGTTGTTACTGTGTCCTTACGCCATCTTAGGCACAGCACTGTCAATTTTTGACCCAACAGTGAATGGTGGCGATTACCGTGACTAGAAAATTTCTTTCCTAGCCTCGGAATTGAACTTGGGACTTCCGCTCCCAAGTACAAGCATTCAAGTACATTGTCTATTCACCTCTATTGAACACTCTTAATCGAATTTACCATCGATATAGACCGTTTTCTCAGCCTTTATAAGATATGATATACATTTCGTACCATTTTAATGACAGACTATAGGTAATGAGAGAATCGTCTAAGTTCACAGAATTTTTAAAGCATTCAGTACACTAACGGTGGTTTTCAAAAAGCTCTGATTAGATTTATTATAGCTTTAATACGATTTCGGCTAGATGAACTGGAAATCAACATAGAAGTTCACTGATTTGGCAAGTAATAGTTATGAAAGTGTCATCAAACACTGGGTCAATATATTATTATCTTCCTAAGAATTAGATACATCGAAATGAAAATTTATCAAATAATAATATTCATTAGTCATTGCCATTTCCACACACGATCATACGATAGATTAACCATTTAAATATTTACTATTGACTGCCCCGCGATATTTTCCAATTGTTTCAGTGAATTATTGGTTTCTCTAAATTCCCGAAAAACTATTGACTTTACTCATTCATAAGTGTTAACGAGTCGCGTAACTACACGACTCTCAATTTTCTTGTTTTAGTAGATTCATAGTGTCTAAGACTTATAGACGAATATTTTGAAATGATTCTTGAATTATCTGCATATTATATTCCATTCATTTTTGGAATTATTAATTCGGTAAACGGTTAACTATCTCGAAATTACGAAATGTTTGTTTTTCATACAATCGGCAAACCCATCCAGCTATTGAACTCAAACAAGGCTGCTCAGATCTCCCTCAATATAGATCCAATCGTGTTCAAAGTTGAAACTTGGCAGTAGAGTTAGGTTCTGAAGGCTCCCGTAAAATTCCAGCGATGTTGGACGAACAATTTCTGATATATAGGATTTTTTTCAAGGATTTTCAATGATTTTTTAAAAACTTTATAGTGATACGATTCTCACTACATTTCGCAATAATTTTAACGCTGGCATTCTACAATAGATAACCTTCTTTGAATTGGATCGGTTTAGTATTTTTCGAGTTATTGAGGAAATAAGAACCAAATTTCAGATGGGTACAACTCCAATTTCGTTTGGCTGATTATGTCCAATAAACAAACTTAAGTGTTTCAATCAGAGTCACAACCTGAACTAAAAATTTAAAGTTGCTATCTCTTTCCTTTCTCAGGTTATCTTGATATAAATAATATTTTTTTATAATGTTTCTAAAATTTTCTACTCATATGATTCTCACAATATTTCACAAACGTCCTCAGGTTTGTATTCTACAACTACTCAACAAGTTTCAATTCGATCGGATTTGTATTAGTTGAAAACAAAATTATTATACTCGGAAACCGTTGGCCGATTATACCCATTATCGAACTCGACCGTCGTATTGAGATGCGCCACCTACCCTGAAAATTTCAATTCGCTCTCTCTTTCCGCTCTCAAGTTATCGTAGTAATGGCCAAATTAAAAAATTACAGACATTTGGGCAAAATGATAACGTGATATTCCCCAGAACATCGCGAAAATTCTGACAAGGTCTCGCAGTACTGTAATGAGTTTAAAGTTTTTGTCACAATTGACAAGTAATCTGAATAAGACAAGAGATGATGTTGATATTCATACGGAAAAACGAAATTACGACCAACTTCCTGAATATCTGGGAGAGACAAATACTTTCAAAATATTATGGAAAAAAACATTTTCTGAAATTTCCTCATTACAAATTATCAGAACTGAATTTCAACAAAATTGTGAGGGATATCTAATGCCTTTCTTCAATTACTAAGTAAAATACTTTATAGGTAAAATAAAGAAGAATTTAAACTCAACAAGAGTGCTAAAAATTATTAATCCAAAACCAATAGACCAATTCTACCCAATGACGAACTCATTCGAGATATTAATTCCTCAATTCATGATGAACGATATATTCTTTCCTCAAATCCACTCTGAAAATTATTATATCAATTGAAACTTTAGCCAATATTCTAGTTTTGTTTTTAATAGAGATATTCTTAACTCAATATTATTAACTTACCAATACCATTCCCATCATCATACGGATTAACCATGGGCATTAAAATATCACCCAAAATGTATGATATAATAATAATAATAATAATATAAGTTTATTCAGAATTTCTTACAAAAAACGAGTAAACTATAAACTGTGGAGTTAATTACTTCAGAGAAGTGATAACTGTGTACAGCTATTTTGCAACTCAAAAAAAAATTTCCTTTCTAATCGACAAAGTAAAATTAGGTAGGTATGCCAACAAAATAACTTTGACTTAAATACAATGAGTTTTGTGAGAATATAAACCTCTTGAATTATTGACTGCAATACACTATTTGAAAACCAAAAATTAATTCTATATTCTGATATTATATATATGTAAATGATAAGTTTTTTATCTGGATTATATGTTGCATCTATCGTTTGTGCTTCTCTTAGTCAGTATTTGGTAGCCGATCCGTCGTATTCACAAAGCATTGAATCTCCGTTAAGTCCTAACTGAGGTCCTTAGTTAAGGATAAATAAGAATCGCAACTTCAGATAACGTATGTAACGATGGTGAAACAGGCCTGTTTCACGTTAATTTTCACTTTAACTGAGGTTGCGATTCTTATTTATCCTTAACTGAGGACCTCAGTTAGGACTTAACGGAGATTGAATGCTTTGTGAATACGGCGGTATGTCTGCATCAGGATATGTGTCTTAATTGGTGGGGTTTTCTTTTCATTATTTATTTATATTTCCAATATTTTTTCTGCTTGATTTATCTGTTTGGTTTATGTTTGATTTATAAGTTTGTGGATGAGAGTTCTGTTTCCTTGGATAAGCCATCTTTTTATTTCTTTTCTGAATTTATTAATATTTCGTATACCCCTTGTGGCGAAGTTTCATTCCGGTTATATTTCCCCTTTGTGGTGATTTTTCTTTGAATATCTTTTTGTGAGTTGATGAGTGTGGATTATAGCGTTTATTAATTCTTTCGTATATCAGATGGCCCTGGTCCAGAATCAGGGATAGTTGGGTTTTGTTCTCTCTTTTAGGATACTTCGGTCGTTGTGTATATTTACTGGAGTAGATGGAGCACTTTTTATTTTGTTTTCTTCTTCTTCTTCTTCCGAGGTTTCTAGATCCTCTAATGTATAGATTTCCTGTCCTACTACCAGTTTATTTCCCGTTATATACGATTTCTCAGATGAATTTGCTCTGGCCTTTATTAAAAATAATTTTAGTTTCCTGATCTCTTGTCGTTGCCGTAATGTTAAGTCATTTGCAATCGAAACGCTTGAACCTTTCAGTTTTTTAACGTTCGCAAGAATTTTCTTCTTATTCTGGTACGAAACAAATTCCACTTTTATCGGGCTATTTTCTTGCTTTTCAAGTGTATAGCAATCATTTATTTCGGATATATCAACTTCTATGTTTAAAAGGCGATTTAGCTCCTGACAAATATATCCTGTTGATACTTCACTGTTTCTTTTCAACCCAAATATCACTAAGTTGTTTTTATTACACCAACGTTCTGTCTTTTCCAATTTATCTCTCAAATCCTTATTTTCCTTCTCTAGCGACTCATTCCTATTTTTTAGTGCTTGAATTTCTAATAGTAGCCTTGTCTCTGTTGCTGCGATGCAATTCTTCACTTCTTTTTTCACACCCTTGATCTCCTCTAAAAGTTGTTTTAGCGTTACCTCCTCTATTTCCTCGTTTGGCATCATCGGTTTTGTATCTTATGGTGTGGTACCCTTTAGATTTACGATTAATATCTGCCACGATTATTCTAATCAACAGATGCGGTCGTATGCAGTTTTAATCGAATAATCGCTTTTATATAGACAGGATTGCCGTGGTGGATCGATTACATTAATTATTCTATACGAACTCACCTCAAAGTAACTAAATAGTTATATTATATTATTTTCAGTTTGTAGTACTTCATTGGCACTTTTTTAGCCTCAATAATCACTTATTTATAGGGTTTGTTTTACTTCATCAGTACGGTTCTATCAGACACCTCTGTTACCCTGTCGATGTCTACACACACGATATCATATTATATTCGATATCATATTATAATCCTCATAATTCTACGATAGCCGAAATGAATTCGACATGTCATGTCTCAGGAAAATGAGTTGACATGTATCAGCACAGATCATATAATAATTAATAGCATTCTGTGAAAACATAGAAGTACGATTTATTATTGAAATTGTGCAAAATCATAGCTCCGAAAGTATTAGATTTTTAGAGTTGAAAATGATATCAATGGATTCTTATGGTGAAACTACATCTTGAAAAAAAATTGAATTTAAAATTTGTAGTATAAAAATTTTTTATTTGTTTCTCCGAAACCATCTGGTCGATTTTGCCCAATAACGAACTTAGCCGAGATATTAATCTCCCAAACCTACTCTGAAAATTTCAACTGTCTAGCTCAGGCCTTTCCAAACTTAATTTTACTGTGACGCCCTTGGGACTTTGCCATTTTTGTACGACGCCCCTTAACTCAGGCCCCAAAAATATTTACCAATTTTAGTACTAGCCTAGTAATACGTTATCAGCTCACTAGACTCGGTCGCAATCAACGTGCGACGCCCCTAGGACAATGTCGCGACGCACATTTCGTTCGAGTGTTATCGTGTCTACGGGCGGATCGATACTGACATTACTGACCACGGATTCTTGATGAGTGAGTCGCACCAAATCGTTTAAGACAAATTACAGACATTTGAACAAATTGATAAGCACTCTGTTCCGAGGAAAAAGAGCGCCAAAAAAATTGAAGACCATTTCAGATCTAGGTGTGCAATCCTAATGCGAAAACGTGATATAGGTTTGTGAAGTACCTAATCAAGTTTACCTCAACTTCCAGTATGACTGATGTGCAGAAACCCAAACACTGCTCCAACTTCAACAAAGACATTTCGATGACAGAAAACAAATAGTTCATGTGAAATGTAAGTGATGTGAATATCATCATGAACGAATATAAATATCAATGTTGACAACAATAATAGGGTATAGGTGGAAAGTTTTTCGAAAACAAGATTCAAAGAAACCATTGACCATTATTGGAAAAAATGTCCTGCGGACAGGAGCTTTGGCGCTCTTGTTCAAATGTTGACAAATTATATCCCCGAAAGTATTGGTTTCTCATAGTTGGGACTTATATCAATGGAATCTAATGATAGTTATATGATTGTATATTATTATACTGATCCTCCTAGGTCTTCCCCAAGGAGACCCCTCATAAGCTCTCGAAGAGCTTGAGCGAGTAAGGAGAACCAGTTTTTGTTCTGTGTAGGCGTTGTTACTGTGTCCTTACGCCATCTTAGGCACAGCACTGTCAATTTTTGACCCAACAGTGAATGGTGGCGATTACCGTGACTAGAAAATTTCTTTCCTAGCCTCGGAATTGAACTTGGGACTTCCGCTCCCAAGTACAAGCATTCAAGTACATTGTCTATTCACCTCTATTGAACACTCTTAATCGAATTTACCATCGATATAGACCGTTTTCTCAGCCTTTATAAGATATGATATACATTTCGTACCATTTTAATGACAGACTATAGGTAATGAGAGAATCGTCTAAGTTCACAGAATTTTTAAAGCATTCAGTACACTAACGGTGGTTTTCAAAAAGCTCTGATTAGATTTATTATAGCTTTAATACGATTTCGGCTAGATGAACTGGAAATCAACATAGAAGTTCACTGATTTGGCAAGTAATAGTTATGAAAGTGTCATCAAACACTGGGTCAATATATTATTATCTTCCTAAGAATTAGATACATCGAAATGAAAATTTATCAAATAATAATATTCATTAGTCATTGCCATTTCCACACACGATCATACGATAGATTAACCATTTAAATATTTACTATTGACTGCCCCGCGATATTTTCCAATTGTTTCAGTGAATTATTGGTTTCTCTAAATTCCCGAAAAACTATTGACTTTACTCATTCATAAGTGTTAACGAGTCGCGTAACTACACGACTCTCAATTTTCTTGTTTTAGTAGATTCATAGTGTCTAAGACTTATAGACGAATATTTTGAAATGATTCTTGAATTATCTGCATATTATATTCCATTCATTTTTGGAATTATTAATTCGGTAAACGGTTAACTATCTCGAAATTACGAAATGTTTGTTTTTCATACAATCGGCAAACCCATCCAGCTATTGAACTCAAACAAGGCTGCTCAGATCTCCCTCAATATAGATCCAATCGTGTTCAAAGTTGAAACTTGGCAGTAGAGTTAGGTTCTGAAGGCTCCCGTAAAATTCCAGCGATGTTGGACGAACAATTTCTGATATATAGGATTTTTTTCAAGGATTTTCAATGATTTTTTAAAAACTTTATAGTGATACGATTCTCACTACATTTCGCAATAATTTTAACGCTGGCATTCTACAATAGATAACCTTCTTTGAATTGGATCGGTTTAGTATTTTTCGAGTTATTGAGGAAATAAGAACCAAATTTCAGATGGGTACAACTCCAATTTCGTTTGGCTGATTATGTCCAATAAACAAACTTAAGTGTTTCAATCAGAGTCACAACCTGAACTAAAAATTTAAAGTTGCTATCTCTTTCCTTTCTCAGGTTATCTTGATATAAATAATATTTTTTTATAATGTTTCTAAAATTTTCTACTCATATGATTCTCACAATATTTCACAAACGTCCTCAGGTTTGTATTCTACAACTACTCAACAAGTTTCAATTCGATCGGATTTGTATTAGTTGAAAACAAAATTATTATACTCGGAAACCGTTGGCCGATTATACCCATTATCGAACTCGACCGTCGTATTGAGATGCGCCACCTACCCTGAAAATTTCAATTCGCTCTCTCTTTCCGCTCTCAAGTTATCGTAGTAATGGCCAAATTAAAAAATTACAGACATTTGGGCAAAATGATAACGTGATATTCCCCAGAACATCGCGAAAATTCTGACAAGGTCTCGCAGTACTGTAATGAGTTTAAAGTTTTTGTCACAATTGACAAGTAATCTGAATAAGACAAGAGATGATGTTGATATTCATACGGAAAAACGAAATTACGACCAACTTCCTGAATATCTGGGAGAGACAAATACTTTCAAAATATTATGGAAAAAAACATTTTCTGAAATTTCCTCATTACAAATTATCAGAACTGAATTTCAACAAAATTGTGAGGGATATCTAATGCCTTTCTTCAATTACTAAGTAAAATACTTTATAGGTAAAATAAAGAAGAATTTAAACTCAACAAGAGTGCTAAAAATTATTAATCCAAAACCAATAGACCAATTCTACCCAATGACGAACTCATTCGAGATATTAATTCCTCAATTCATGATGAACGATATATTCTTTCCTCAAATCCACTCTGAAAATTATTATATCAATTGAAACTTTAGCCAATATTCTAGTTTTGTTTTTAATAGAGATATTCTTAACTCAATATTATTAACTTACCAATACCATTCCCATCATCATACGGATTAACCATGGGCATTAAAATATCACCCAAAATGTATGATATCATATTATAATCCTCATAATTCTACGATAGCCGAAATGAATTCGACATGTCATGTCTCAGGAAAATGAGTTGACATGTATCAGCCCAGATCATATAATAATTAATAGCATTCTGTGAAAACATAGAAGTACGATTTATTATTGAAATTGTGCAAAATCATAGCTCCGAAAGTATTAGATTTTTAGAGTTGAAAATGATATCAATGGATTCTTATGGTGAAACTACATCTTGAAAAAAAATTGAATTTAAAATTTGTAGTATAAAAATTTTTTATTTGTTTCTCCGAAACCATCTGGTCGATTTTGCCCAATAACGAACTTAGCCGAGATATTAATCTCCCAAACCTACTCTGAAAATTTCAACTGTCTAGCTCAGGCCTTTCCAAACTTATTTTTACTGTGACGCCCTTGGGACTTTGCCATTTTTGTACGACGCCCCTTAACTCAGGCCCCAAAAATATTTACCAATTTTAGTACTAGCCTAGTAATACGTTATCAGCTCACTAGACTCGGTCGCAATCAACGTGCGACGCCCCTAGGACAATGTCGCGACGCACATTTCGTTCGAGTGTTATCGTGTCTACGGGCGGATCGATACTGACATTACTGACCACGGATTCTTGATGAGTGAGTCGCACCAAATCGTTTAAGACAAATTACAGACATTTGAACAAATTGATAAGCACTCTGTTCCGAGGAAAAAGAGCGCCAAAAAAATTGAAGACCATTTCAGATCTAGGTGTGCAATCCTAATGCGAAAACGTGGTATAGGTTTGTGAAGTACCTAATCAAGTTTACCTCAACTTCCAGTATGACTGATGTGCAGAAACCCAAACACTGCTCCAACTTCAACAAAGACATTTCGATGACAGAAAACAAATAGTTCATGTGAAATGTAAGTGATGTGAATATCATCATGAACGAATATAAATATCAATGTTGACAACAATAATAGGGTATAGGTGGAAAGTTTTTCGAAAACAAGATTCAAAGAAACCATTGACCATTATTGGAAAAAATGTCCTGCGGACAGGAGCTTTGGCGCTCTTGTTCAAATGTTGACAAATTATATCCCCGAAAGTATTGGTTTCTCATAGTTGGGACTTATATCAATGGAATCTAATGATAGTTATATGATTGTATATTATTATACTGATCCTCCTAGGTCTTTCCCAAGGAGACCCCTCATAAGCTCTCGAAGAGCTTGAGCGAGTAAGGAGAACCAGTTTTTGTTCTGTGTAGGCGTTGTTACTGTGTCCTTACGCCATCTTAGGCACAGCACTGTCAATTTTTGACCCAACAGTGAATGGTGGCGATTACCGTGACTAGAAAATTTCTTTCCTAGCCTCGGAATTGAACTTGGGACTTCCGCTCCCAAGTACAAGCATTCAAGTACATTGTCTACTCACCTCTATTGAACACTCTTAATCGAATTTACCATCGATATAGACCGTTTTCTCAGCCTTTATAAGATATGATATACATTTCGTACCATTTTAATGACAGACTATAGGTAATGAGAGAATCGTCTAAGTTCACAGAATTTTTAAAGCATTCAGTACACTAACGGTGGTTTTCAAAAAGCTCTGATTAGATTTATTATAGCTTTAATACGATTTCGGCTAGATGAACTGGAAATCAACATAGAAGTTCACTGATTTGGCAAGTAATAGTTATGAAAGTGTCATCAAACACTGGGTCAATATATTATTATCTTCCTAAGAATTAGATACATCGAAATGAAAATTTATCAAATAATAATATTCATTAGTCATTGCCATTTCCACACACGATCATACGATAGATTAACCATTTAAATATTTACTATTGACTGCCCCGCGATATTTTCCAATTGTTTCAGTGAATTATTGGTTTCTCTAAATTCCCGAAAAACTATTGACTTTACTCATTCATAAGTGTTAACGAGTCGTGTAACTACACGACTCTCAATTTTCTTGTTTTAGTAGATTCATAGTGTCTAAGACTTATAGACGAATATTTTGAAATGATTCTTGAATTATCTGCATATTATATTCCATTCATTTTTGGAATTATTAATTCGGTAAACGGTTAACTATCTCGAAATTACGAAATGTTTGTTTTTCATACAATCGGCAAACCCATCCAGCTATTGAACTCAAACAAGGCTGCTCGGATCTCCCTCAATATAGATCCAATCGTGTTCAAAGTTGAAACTTGGCAGTAGAGTTAGGTTCTGAAGGCTCCCGTAAAATTCCAGCGATGTTGGACGAACAATTTCTGATATATAGGATTTTTTTCAAGGATTTTCAATGATTTTTTAAAAACTTTCTAGTGATACGATTCTCACTACATTTCGCAATAATTTTAACGCTGGCATTCTACAATAGATAACCTTCTTTGAATTGGATCGGTTTAGTATTTTTCGAGTTATTGAGGAAATAAGAACCAAAATTCAGATGGGTACAACTCCAATTTCGTTTGGCTGATTATGTCCAATAAACAATGATATCCATGGATTCTTATGGTGAAACTACATCTTGAAAAAAAATTGAATTTAAAATTTGTAGTATAAAAATTTTTTATTTGTTTCTCCGAAACCATCTGGTCGATTTTGCCCAATAACGAACTTAGCCGAGATATTAATCTCCCAAACCTACTCTGAAAATTTCAACTGTCTAGCTCAGGCCTTTCCAAACTTATTTTTACTGTGACGCCCTTGGGACTTTGCCATTTTTGTACGACGCCCCTTAACTCAGGCCCCAAAAATATTTACCAATTTTAGTACTAGCCTAGTAATACGTTATCAGCTCACTAGACTCGGTCGCAATCAACGTGCGACGCCCCTAGGACAATGTCGCGACGCACATTTCGTTCGAGTGTTATCGTGTCTACGGGCGGATCGATACTGACATTACTGACCACGGATTCTTGATGAGTGAGTCGCACCAAATCGTTTAAGACAAATTACAGACATTTGAACAAATTGATAAGCACTCTGTTCCGAGGAAAAAGAGCGCCAAAAAAATTGAAGACCATTTCAGATCTAGGTGTGCAATCCTAATGCGAAAACGTGATATAGGTTTGTGAAGTACCTAATCAAGTTTACCTCAACTTCCAGTATGACTGATGTGCAGAAACCCAAACACTGCTCCAACTTCAACAAAGACATTTCGATGACAGAAAACAAATAGTTCCTGTGAAATGTAAGTGATGTGAATATCATCATGAACGAATATAAATATCAATGTTGACAACAATAATAGGGTATAGGTGGAAAGTTTTTCGAAAACAAGATTCAAAGAAACCATTGACCATTATTGGAAAAAATGTCCTGCGGACAGGAGCTTTGGCGCTCTTGTTCAAATGTTGACAAATTATATCCCCGAAAGTATTGGTTTCTCATAGTTGGGACTTATATCAATGGAATCTAATGATAGAACTGCATCATGAAATAAATTAAATAAGAATCCATTGATATAATTCCCAACTCGGAGAAATCAAAACTTTCAGAGTTATGATTTGTCAAAGTTTGAACAAGAGTGCCAAAGCTCCTGTCCACAGGGCTTTCCCACCTTTTGATGCTCTTGTTCCTCGGAACAGAGAACTTATCAATTTGTCCAAATGTCTCTAATTTTCGAATTTTTTGATGAAAATGGTATCAAACGATTTGGTTCGACTCACTGATCGAGAATCCGTGGTCAAAATCGATTCTGTCCGGCCGGCCGGCCCTCCGTTAACACGATGACTCTCGAACAAAATGAGCTAGACAGGTGGAATTTTCAGAGTAGGTTTGAGGGATAAATATCTCGGTTAATTTCGTTATTGGGCAAAATCGGCCTAATAGTTTCGGAATAACGAAAAAAAAAATTTTTTTTTCATTACAACTTTTGAATTAAATATTTTTTAAGATGGAGTTTCATCATAAGAATCCATTGTTATCATTTTCAACTCTAACAAGCTAATACTTTCGGATATATGATATTTCAAAATTTCAATAATACATCGTAGTTCTGTGTAGTGTTGTGAGTGTGGAAAGTGTCTTAAATACTCCTCTGATAAATACTGAAAAATGTCCGAAAATTATCATTACTTCTAAAAACAGTCGACATTTAGAGTTTTTTAGTATTTATCGAAATTATCGAAAATGTCTGGATAAATATCATAAATTTCTTTTCTACTTAAACATTTTTCGAAAATTTTCATTTTGTCCGATATTTATTCTTCTTTTCTACTTGGATCGAAGATGCTTAACGATCTGAGATGCCAATTTTACAAAATTTTTTAAAGAAGTTTATTTTTTATTTCTACTTGGATCGACGATGCTTAACGATTTGTGATGCCATTATACAGAGTTTCTTCTTAAGCAGTTTATTCTTTTCTACTTGGATCGAAGGTTCTTAACGATCTGTGAACCATCAATTGGAAAATTATACAAAGTTTTTTTTAAACAAGTTTATTTTTATTATTTTAACAGTCAAATTGAATCGATTTTTCTAATACTAATTCTTAATTCAGAACCTGGCTCCGGTCCTTTATCACTGGTACTCAATAAAATAATAACACGATAATAACTCATTCAATGATAAGTTATTTGTTATTTCCAATTGACCATGAAAAATTCCATGAAAAATATCTTAAAATGCCTCAAATTGTCCTGATATTTAAATTAACATGTGACGATTGTCATATTTTTCCCGATTTTTCCGCAATGTCCGTAAATACTTAAATACTCAAAATGCTCGACCTCGGGGGAAAGTTTCGGACATTTTTCCAGGACATGTATCCTTAACTTAAAAACTCGAGTATTTCACATCACTAGTTCTGTGTATTCACCAAATGTGAACACAGAATCTGTCTGTGTTCACTGTTCATAAATGTCAATTTATCTAGCTATTAGAGACTTGTCTATCGTAGTTTGAAAATATTTTCTGTTGGAAAACAAGTATCCCATTCTTCAATTTATTAATACATATATACAAGACTGTTTTGAAACTGAAAATAATATTGATTGATTACATAATAATTTATGTATAAATTGTTGAAAATGTTGTCAAGTGTTAGATATAGTTTATCACATATAGCAATCTTTGAAACAAAATAGATTAAGTAGAATGTCATAAGATTTTGTTCTGTCAGATCCAAGGTATTTATTAATTCAATAAATCCTACAGAATTACATTGTCTACAATAGGTTACGGGCCCAGAACGCTTTCTGGAGTGTTTTCTGTAGATGGTGAGTGAATTAAAAGTATAAGAAATGGATCTTATTCGCCACATCAAACATTTGAATGGGGAAACTGATTGGCCTATATGGAAACATAAAATAAGAGACTTACTGGACTATCATGAAGGAGCTCTAGAAGTTATAGATGGAAAATTAGTACAACCAGTTCATCCAGGATTTAGCGCAAAATCGGAAGAACTGAAGATATACAAAGAAAATGCAGATTTGTATAGAAAAGCAAACAGTTATGCAAAATCTATGATAACAAGTGCAGTGAGTGATGTGGTATATCAGAAAATAATGGACAAAGAGAGTGCTCGTGAAGTATGGGTGTCCCTAAATCAGCAATTTGAAGCTTCGTCTCAAGATCAACTATTTCATTTATGTACCCAATTCTTCTCATTCAAGTGGACCAATAGTGAAGATGTTTCCACACATATTGCCAAGTTGAAACGCATATTCAATGACCTTAATAATGGTTTGAAAACCAAAGGAAAAAATGTTCTTCCTGACCTTATGATTATCTGTAAAATTCTTTATATTCTTCCAAGTGCATATGAAACTTTTCGTTCAAGCTGGATGCTTTTAACAAAAGAGCAAGACAAAACGATAGATGAATTGTCTGTTCAGCTATGTATGTATGAACGTAATTTCACAAGATCTGAAAATCAGGAAACAAAAGAAAATTTACAAGAAGCTCTAGTTTTCAACGCAAACAAGAGAAGCCAAGAAAAACAAACTGCACAAGGTAGGAGAGAATTCATGAAGAATAGTTTCTGCAACTATTGTAAGAAGAAAGGCCACTGGGTTAAAGTATGCAGAAAATGGATTGCCGATGGTAAACCACCGAAAAATAAGCATTCCAACACTACCTCCACAGAAGGTCACACTTCAGTAAATGTAAGCATGTTCACATCTGATGAGGCATATATTGCTGAAGAAGACAGTAATACGTGGTGGATCGACAATGGCGCCACTAGGCATTTAGCTAATTCACTTGAATATTTTATGGACTACGAAGAATTTGAATCTGTTCAACAAATAAGAGCAGCTGGTAACGAAGTTCTCAAAGCTTTAGGAAAAGGCACTATAAAAGCTAACTCAAATGTTGGTTGGAATTCGACGAAAGTAATTACTTTGCATGACGTATGGTATGTGCCAAATATTTCCAGAAACTTATTTTCAGTTCTTGCAGCACAAGATAAGAACTTAAATAGTATTTTTGAATCAACTGCTAGACACTGTTCACTGAAAATAAATGATGAAATAATGGTAACTGGAGAACGATCCATAGGAGGTGGCTTATTCAAAAGCTCAATTAACCCTATAAAGAAAATGTCTGATAGTGGAAATAATGTGAATTTAGCAATTTCTGATAATTCTACTCTACAGTTATACCACGAACGGTGGGGACATCAGGATATTCGCCATGTACAAGCAAAACTCAAGAGAGAATTGAATATAAATGTTAAAAATGAAAAATATACTTGTGAACCGTCTATATTTGGAAAAGCTCATCGTTTGCCTTTTGGTACAAGAAACAAAGTAAATGAACCTGGCGAACTTATTGTAGCAGACATTTGTGGACCGTTCGACAAATCTTTTCAGCATAAAAGGTACCTGCTTGTCATCAAAGATGTTTATACAAAATATCGATATGGATATTTCCTGAAAGAAAAATCTGAGGCAAAAACTGCCTTAAAAGAGATGTTATCACATTGCAGAACCTTGAATCACACAATTAAAGAAGTGTTGAGTGACAATGGCGGAGAATTTGATAACCAAGAAGTGAGAAACATTTTGAAAGAGAGAGGAATTGTTCAAAGACTTACTGCACCATACTCTCCTCAGCATAATGGAAGCGCAGAGAGGGAAAATCGGACAATAATAGAGATGGCCAGAACGCTGAAAAACTGGAATCCTGAAGCAGATTTTCCTCCGAGTCTCTGGGCTGAATTTGTTAACACTTCAATTTATATTCTCAATAGAACTGGAAAGTCATCAGTGGATGGTGCAAGTCCATATGAATTGTGGCATGGTAAAAAACCCAGAATAAAACAATTGAGAATAATAGGTTCGAACTGTTATGCTCATGCTCCTGCTCAAAAGAGACATAAAATGGATAAAAAGACAGTTAAAGGAAATTTAGTGGGTTATGATGGAGATGAACGATATAGAATTTGGTTGAAGGAAGAGCAGAAGGTAATTCTTTCAAGAGATGTTACTTTTGATGAAAACTTAAGTATATGTAACCAAGTTAAGAGGCCTCCTGAAGAAATAATTCAAGAAAATAACGCAGAAACAAGTAGTAATATTTCGCAATATATACAAAAAAGCAGCCTGAATAATTCAGAAGAAACCATAGAAGATCAAGACAGAGATTTACAAGCTGATCTTGAAGAAGATAATAACGAAAGAACTGAAGAGAGGGAAGATGAAGAAACAAGATATAATCTTAGGAGCAGAAGCTCTATTCAAATTCCGTCATCATTTGAAGATTACGTCTTATATGCTGAAGAAATATATCAAGCAGCATTAGCCAGTGATGATAATGAAAAATTGGTTCAAGCACTGACGTGAAGTCAGAAGCTTTTGCGCGTATGTTCTATTGTCCATGCTTCTGTATTGGACACCCTTAATCGAATTTACCATGGTAAATTCGATTAAGGGGATACAGAAGCATGGACAATAGAACATACGCGCAAAAGCTTCTGACTTCACGTCAGTGCTTGAACCAATTTTTTTTTTCGTGATTTTTTTAAAATTTTCTAGGGGTACGATTCTTAAAATTTTTTTTTCGTAATTTTTTTCGAATTTTCTAGGGGTACGGTTCTTACAAAATTTTAAACACGTCTTTATGTTGATTTTCTACTACTAGTTACAAAGCGCCATTTCGATCGAATATTTATGTTTTGAGTTATTAAGGAAATAATATTCCAGGTGGGTATAACTCGGAAACCGTTAGACCGATTATGCCCAAAAACGAACTCAACTCTCCCTTTCGGATACGCAACCTACCCTGAAAATTGCAAGTCCCTATCTCCTTTTGTTCGAAAGTTATCGAGGCAACGGTCACCCATCTACTGAACTCACACAAGAATGCTCGAATCTCCAACAATATTTAACCGATCGTATTAAAACTTGAAACTTGGCAGTAGAGTTACGTTATGTAGGCTCTTGCAAAATTTCAGCAATTTCGAACGAATAGTTACTGATATATAGAATTTTTTTTTTTTATTTTCTATGATTTATTAAAAATTTTCTACAAATGCTATCCTCACCAAACTTTGCAAACATTTTTGCGTTGGCATTCTACAACTAATAACCATGTTTGAATTCAATCGGTTCAGTGTTTTTCGAGTTAATGAGGAACAAAAAACCACCAAATTTCAGAAAATTTCAGATGGCTATAACTCTAAAACCGTTTGGCCGATTATGCTCATAAACAAACTGAAATGTCGCGTTCTGGTGCACATCCTAACCTGAAAATTTCAAGCCGCTATCTCATTTCGTTCTCAAGTTATCGTGACAACAAAAATATTTTTTAATAATTTTTTTAAAATTTTCTAGCCATACGATTCGCACAAAATTTCACAAACGTGCTAAGGTTCATATTCTACAACTACCCACCAAATTTCAATTCGATCGGATTTATATTGGTTGAAAACAAAATTATTACTCGGAAACCACTGGGCCGATTATGCCCATTAACGAACTTGTCCGTCGTATTGGGATGCGCAACCCACCCTGAAAATTTCAAGTCGCTGGCTTGTTTCGTTCTCAAGTTATCGTGGCAACGGCCGGACGGCCGGACGGCCGGACGGCCGGCCGGACAGAATCAAATTTGACCTCGAATTCTTCATTGGGGAGTCAAACTTAATCGTTTGAGACCATTTTTTTCAAAAAATTCGAAAGTTACAGACATTTGGGCAAAACTATAACGCGTATGTTCCCCAGAACATACGCGCAAAAATGGACATGGTCCATAGACAGAGTATTGTTGCTACTTCAACTACTGAAGCGGAACTTGTTGCTGCAAATGAAGCTACAAAAGAAGTGATATGGTTGAATAGACTATTCTCAGCCATCATCAAATTAGATCACATTCCAGTACTGCAAATAGATAACTCTGCAGCAGTAAGATTAGCTCAAAATCCAGAGTTTCATCACAGAACAAAGCATATCGACTTAAAACATTTTTTCATAAGGGAAAAAGTTTTGGATGAAAAGTTAGCTGTTCAGCAGATAAGTTCTCAAGAACAAGTTGCTGATGTTCTCACTAAGCCTTTGCCTCGAACAAGATTGTTAATAATGTGTTCAAGGATGGGACTTTCTTAAGTTTTATTTTGTCAGTTATAAACTATTCTAACAAGGGGAAGTGTTGAAAATGTTGTCAAGTGTTAGATATAGTTTATCACATATAGCAATCTTTGAAACAAAATAGATTAAGTAGAATGTCATAAGATTTTGTTCTGTCAGATCCAAGGTATTTATTAATTCAATAAATCCTACAGAATTACATTGTCTACAATATAAATATGGGGATGATGTTCCAGAAGATTTAGAATTGGATCATTTTAATGAGTTGTGAGACATGTTCCTATATACAGTAATTTCATAATGTTGCTAGCAAAAATATGCTGGAATAAGGATCTACATTTGTGTATCAAACATTTTTTCTTGAGTTCAGGTCCATAATACAGAAAAGAATATGTAAGTGGTATGAACTATTAAAATTTAAATTATGAAAAGAGGATAGTATTTTATTAATAAATTTTGAACTATTAAAATAATTTGTTCGTCATCAGCCTCTACCTACCAAATATCAGGAATAAATGGACAATCTGCTATGATTGTCTCCAGCCTTGCTCTAGACATTTTCGATGATATTTTCCTTATATATTTCGAGTTGTGTAAACTATGCACCGAGTGTGAGTTGCAACAACCCATTCCACGAGGTTGAATCATTGCAGATTGCTCATATTTAATCTCGATAAATAAATTTAATGACAATTTTTGAAGCATAAAAGCATTGAAGCTTTGTAGATTGCTCTTTTTGGCGCTCTAGTTCCTCGGAACTGAGTGCTTATCAATTTGCCCAAATGTGTGTAATTTTCGAATTTTTCGATGAAAATGGTCTTAAACGATTTGGTTTGACTCACTGATCAAGAATCCGTGGTCGAAATTCATTCTGTCTGGCCGGCCGGTCCGGCCCGCCGGCCGTAGGTACGATAACTCTCGAACGGAATGAGCTAGACAGTTGAAATTTTCAGAGTAGGTTTGGGAGATAAATATCCCGGCTAAGTTTGTTATTGGGCAAAATCGGACAGATGGTTTCGGAGCAACAAAAAAATTTTTTTTTACATAACAAATTCCAAATTGAATTTTTTTAGATAGGCAGTTTTATCATAAGAATCCAATGATATCATTTTTAACTCCAACAAGCTAATACTTTCGGAGATATAATTTTGCAAAATTTCAATAAAAAATCGTATTTTTACGTTTTCACAGAATTATATAATTATTCTATGTATGAATTGTCATAATGTCAACTTATTTTCCTTAGACATGACATTGTCTAATTCCTGGCTAATAGTTGGTTCGAGAAACGTCAAAATCGATTTAGAGAGACAAGGGTAAAAAACCGTCAAATAAACCCCCATGTGGCGATTTTATCTCGAAAAGTGAAAATTAAGAATATACAGGGTGAGTCTTTGACCACTGCATTAATTTTAACCGAAGATTCCTCTCATCAAATGAAACACTTTTTTCATTTAACATTTTCCCAAATTAAGCTCATGTAAAAAGATACAGGCTGTTGAAATTAAAAAAAAAATCAGTTTTTATTTTGTAGCTTTGACATCCTTTTTTCGAATAAAATGAATGTTGGCGTAAAGTTTCCTATAACTATCATACATATTTTCCAAATATTAGTTATTTTCTACTTCTACTGGTTTTCTAGTTATGGACTCGTGGATTCATAAAACTAAACGAAATTAGCATAAAGAAACCATATAAAGTTTTTCGTGAGTCATTTCAAGAATTTAGATTTAGAACATTATATTATTCTTCATCATTTCTCCTTAAACGCACCGTTTTCGAGATATTCTTCATTGAATGTTTTAAAATGGAAAACTCCAGAAATTTCACTACTTTTATGAATCCGCCCCTAGCGTTGGAATCCCGAATCAAGCTGTAAACCACGTTACCATGCCTTATTCTCGTCCACCAACAATGTCATAGTTAATTTATATGCGGGAGTGTAGCACTTTGTGAAATCTTTAAACGCTTGTAACTTTTTACCTGAGCCGAATCTGGAAAAATGGTTAATGAAAAAAGTGTTTCATTTGATGAGAGGAATCTTTGGTTAAAATTAATGCAGTGGTCAAAGACTCACCCTGTATATCCCAGGTCAGTACCGACGTTTTATTCTAATACCGGAGATCGACAAGATCGTACGAGGAGCCCGGTAGCGGGTTGGTCTACGCTTCGGTTTCGGAACGAGAGAAGGCGGGCTCAAATCCCGGAAAAGGAATTACACTTTTTGGCGCTCTAGTTCCTCGGAACTGAGTGCTTATCAATTTGCCCAAATGTCTGTAATTTTTATTTAAGATGCAGTTTCACCATTAAAATCCATCGATATCATTTTCAACTCCAACAAGCTAATACTTTAGGAAATATGATTTTTCTAAATTTCAATAATGAATCGTACGTACTTCTATGTTTTCACAGAATGCTATAATTATTCTATCTAAGCTTTATTATATGATCTGTGTTCATACTCGTACATTTCATCCTGTTCTATAAGAAAGAGTCAAATTCATTTCAGCTATTTTAATTTGATTTCTTCCATGGTGCAGTTCTCATTCTCCGATTGCTCATTTAATCTTGATAAATAAACTATTATTTGAATTTCCTTTATGATGCAGTTCTATCATAAGAATACATTGATATAATTCCCAATTTTGAGAAACCAATACTTTCGGAGATATAATTTGTCTGTTTGAACTAGAGCGCCAGAAAGCTCCTGTCCACAGGGCTCGAACCCATTTTTTTATGCTAATTTCTGAAGCATTTTTTTGTAAACGACATTTTTTTTTAATTTGAGTTCTTTCATGAGTTCTATCATAAGAATCCATGGCTATAATTCGCAACTCTGAGAAACCAATACTTTCGGAGATATATGTAATTTGTCTGTTTGAACAAGAGCGCCAAAAAGCTCCTTTCCAGAGGGCTTGAACCAATTTCTCAATTTCGCTTCTGTACGTCAATTCTCAAGAATTTTTGTAATTAAATTCAAAATGTAGGTCTATGAGTCATCTCATGTTGTATTTATATACATCATCAAATTATAATCAAAGTATTCTATGAAATCATAATATTTAATGGAGAATAATTATTATAATTTAAAAAAATCATATCCGATAGTTTGTTAGAGTTGAGAATGACATCAATGGATTCTTATGGTAAAAAACTGCATCTTAAAAATTGGTTCAAGCACTGACGTGAAGTCAGGACCTTTTGCGTATTTGGAAACAACGAATCTACTTTCCCGCTGAAATAGTTCACAATCTGACTTGCGAGTTCGACTTTAATATTATCTGCATTTCGCGCCTTCGCGGGCTCATTGTCTCGACTATTTATTCAATTTTTTGTTTATGTTTAGATTTGGCATCGTTGGAGGGACTCGCAAGTGTGAAGAATATACCAGAATATACTGAGAGCCTCGCATTAGTGTTTGATATAGGTACAGGGCGAGTCTTTGACCACTGTATTAATTTTAACCAAAGATTCCTCTCATCAAATGAAACACTTTTTTCATTTGACATTTTTCCAAATTCAGCTCAGGTTAAAAGTTACAGGCTGTTGAAATTTTGAAAAAAAATCAGTTTTTATTTTGTAGCTTTGACATCCTTTTTTCGAATAAAATGAATGTTGGCGTAAAGTTTCCTATAACTATGATACATGTTTTCCAAATATTAGTTATTTCCTACTTCTACTGGTTTTCTAGTTATGGACTCGTGGATTCATAAAACTAAACGAAATTAGCATAAAGAAAGCATATAAAGTTTTTCTTGAGTCATTTCAAGAATATTCCATCGTTTTAGAACATTATATTATTCTTCATCATTTCTCCTTAAACGCACCGTTTTCGAGATATTCTTCATTGAATGTTTTTAAAATGGAAAACTCCAGAAATTTCACTACTTTTATGGATCCGTCCCTGAGCGTTGGAATCCCGAATCAAGCTGTAAACTACGTTACCATGCCTTAAAATTAAAATTAATGCAGTGGTCAAAGACTCACCCTGTATAACGGGTCTCGGAACTTCGTTGGAGATTTCTTTTTCAACAGTTTTTTGAAAAAGCTTCCCCTCTTACGATATGCGCAATAAGCACCATTATAACCTTGTAATAATGAAAAAAATATTTCAAAAATTGGTTCAAGCACTGACGTGAAGTCAGAAGCTTTTGCGCGTATGTTCTATTGTCCATTCTCCTGTATTGGACACTCTTCTTAATCGAATTTACCATGATGAATTCTATTGTCTATTCTCCTGTATTGGACACTCTTCTCAATCGAATTCACCATGATGATTTTTATTGTCTATTCTCCTGTATTGGAGACTCTTCTTAATCGAATTTGCCATGATGAATTCTATTGTCCAGAATGGACAATAGAATTTGCCATGATGAATTCTATTGTCCAGAATGGACAATAGAATTCATCATGGCAAATTCGATTAAGAAGAGTCTCCAATACAGGAGAATAGACAATAAAAATCATCATGGTGAATTCGATTGAGAAGAGTGTCCAATACAGGAGAATAGACAATAGAATTCATCATGGTAAATTCGATTAAGAAGAGTGTCCAATACAGGAGAATGGACAATAGAATATACGCGCAAAAGCTTCTGACTTCACGTCAGTGCTTGAACCAATTTTTTTTTCGATTAAAAGGGTCCAATCAGGAGAACGGACAATAGAATTCATCATGGTAAATTCGATTAAGAAGAGCAAAAGCTCCTGATTCACGTCAGTGCTTGAACCAATTTTTTTTTCGATTAAGAAGAGTGTCCAATACAGGAGAATGGACAATAGAACATACGCGCAAAAGCTTTCGACTTCACGTCAGTGCTTGAACCAATTTTTTTTTTTGATATTTACTTGGTTAAAATAATTTTTGCGTACATATAATTGTTTTGATATTTACTTTTTTAATGAAACCAATTAATTCTCGATTGAATCTTATTGATTTATATTAATAGTATGATGAAATAATTAATCACAAAATTGGGAGACCATGGGCCAATTGCTGTGTGAAAGAAACTATCAGAGATGTGATGTATTAATCCACTCTAACAGTCAAGCTGCTATTAAAGCTCTGAGCTCCTATGTTAACGAATCCAAACTAAAATAAATTCGATTAAGAAGAGTGTCCAATACAGGAGAATGGACAATAGAACATACGCGCAAAAGCTTCTGACTTCACGTCACCAATTTTTTTCAAATCAAATCCAAAAGCTCTCAAAAAATCACCCGTTATTACATAAAGATATATTCTCATTAGTGATAGAAAAACTGGCCTAGAATTCCTTTCTACCCATCACGAGATTTAATATCCACAAATGAGCCTCTCACCTTGCAAGATCAGAAGCCTTCTGCAAAATTCAAAGGTCCCCTCTCGCAAATATACTCCTCTGAAGGCACATGGATCTCTTGAAGAAGAATCGCCTCTCTATTCCTCAAAGATATTCACTCTTGTTCATAGAAATCCCTTCAATATTTAGTTGCCTCCTCCTAAGGAGGATCTCTTTCAAAACCAGGTCTGACCACTAATGTAGTGCTATCATCTAATCTCCTATAGATTTGTGATGAAATAACACGATTTTACCATGAATATATATGTATAATAATATGTCATCATGACATTCATATTTTATTTTTGGAGGTTCTCGCAAAAATACGACCATAGACAACATATCATACGACGATTCGCATCCACCTACCGAACTCACAAAAGGCTGCTCGGTTCTCCAACAATATAGATCCGATCGTGTTCAAACTTGGAATTCTGCAGTAGAGTTAGGTTCTGCAGGCTCTCCCAAAATTTCAGCCATGCCGGACGAATAGTTTATGATATATAGAATTTTTTTCAATTATTTTTAATTATTTTTTTTTGAATTTTCTAGTTATACCATCCTCACGAAATTCTGCAAAAATTTTCGCGTTGGCATTCTACAACTAATAACCATGTTTGAATCCAATCGGTTTTGTATTCTTCGAGTTAATGAGGAACAAAAAACATCAAAATTTCAGAAAATTTCAGATGGCTATAACTCTAGAACCTTTTGGACGATTATGCTCATAAGCAAACTCAAATGTCGCATTCAGATGCACAACCTAACCTGAAATTTTCAAGCCGCTATCTCTTTCCGTTCTCAGGTTATCGTGACAACAAAAATATTTTTTAATAATTTCTTAATAATTTTCTAGCAATTCGATGCTCACAAAATTTCATAAACGTGCTTAGGTCTATATTCTACAACTATTCACCATGTTTGAATCCAATCGGTTTTGTATTCTTCGAGTTAATGAGGAACAAAAAACATCCAAATTTCAGAAAATTTCAGATGGCTATAACTCTTAAACCGTTTGGACGATTATGCTCATAAACAAACTCAAATGTCGCATTCAGATGCACAACCTAACCTGAAATTTTCAAGCCGCTATCTCCTTCCGTTCTCAGGTTATCGTGACAACAAAAATATTTTTTAATAATTTTTTAATAATTTTCTAGCAATACGATTCTCACAAAATTTCACGAACGTGCTTAGGTCTATATTCTACAACTATTCACCAAGTTTAAATTCGATCGGATTTATTTTGGTTGAAAACAAAATTATTACTCGGAAACCATTGGGCCGATTATACCCATTAACGAACTTGTCCGTCGTATTGGGATGCGCAACCCACCCTGAAAATTTCAAGTCGCTGGCTCTTTTCGTTCTCAAGTTATCGTGGCAACGGCCGGACGGCCGGACGGCCGGACGGCACCACAGAATTAAATTTCACATTTGGGCAAAACTATAACGCGTATGTTCCCCAGAACATACGCGCAAAAAGTTATATTCTGATATGGGTCTCAGGTTGTCTGTTGGCTACCGCGGGTCTCACATGTGTTGATATTTAAGTATATATATATATATATATATATATATATATATATATATATATATATATATATATATATATATATATATATATATATATATATATATATATATATATATATATATATATATATATATATATATATATATATATATATATATATATAATTACGTTTTTGGACTTTCCAAGACTGTTTTTAAAAAAGGAATTTATTCTTTCCAATTATTAAATACAATGTTACACAATAGAGATTCAATAATTTGACAACAGTTGGAAAGGAGTACCGAAAAAGACAATAAATCTAACTTAGACTACTTGTACTTAAGTCTAGAACGGAACTAAATAACTTGAGTTTCTCATCCTCGAGGAAAGCTTCCACTCACACGCGCACACAAAAGCTCTTCCTAGAACGGCGTTGTGTATGTTGCACTTTCTGGAGGTGAAGGTCTCATAATTCGTCTCCCCTTAAATTAGATAACTGCCGTGTTCCGATATTCCTGAACAGTACTGAGCAGTAAATTGAAACGTCAGATATTACTGAAATTCACTGGCGATGCTTACTATTACTTAAGAGCGTTCCGAAATTCCTTACTGCGGCCAGTAGTGCCAGTAATTTCGGAACACAAGGAACGTCCTCGTTATCAGTAGGCATTCTGGGATTGTCTACGAGGTTGAGGTTAATAATCTTCCTGGGAAAGAACAGTACCTCGGAAATTCTTGCTTTGTGTTTCGATACCAGAATTATTCCGATGATAATGCAACAAAGCAAAATGCCACTGGTCGTTACGTGACTTATCTGAAAGGTTGGATGTAGGTACAGGGGTTGGTCCTGAAGTTTCTCAGCTTCTTGGAGGATTGAAGTTGGTTCTGATAAATGTTTCAGTTGGAATTCCACTTTGTGTTTGAAATTCAAAGGGAGCTCCGAAATGTTTCTAGTTTTTATTTCGAAAATTGGGATTGTGTTATCGAATATCGAATTTTCGATTATGATGTGGCAGTCGGAATTCAAAATGTTTATTCCGTGGATGGATTTCTTCGTAATGATGCCATTGCAGTCTTCAAGTATCATTTGTGGACTTTTGAACAATGTTAAGAGCTGTTTATTCTTCAGAATGTGGATAATTTTGTAGTTGTTTTCGACAAAAACCGTTTGGCAGTGGTCTGGAGATTCGAGGGTACAAGCTTCTTTGGTTGGTTGCTGGAGGCATAGAACCATGGAACTGCCTAATGTGGAGTGACAGGCTTCGTTGGTCCAATATTCCTCATTGTTGATTTTAACCATGTACTTCATTGGAGGTACAACATCAATATCTTGGTTGTTGGGTATAGGGTACACTCGGGAGTAGTTTGCAATAAAATTTTTGAGAATAGGAATTTTAAGGAGGAATGTTATGGTTTCATCAGTTCCTATAGCAGATATTTTTGCAAATTCTATGATTTTATAAAGATGAACTTGATCAATTGGTGATAATTGCTGTGGTTTGTAAATTTTTTCGAGGTAAATTCCAATTGAGTAAAGTTCCTCAAGTTTTATTATTTCTAAATTTGGTATCCCTTTCATTGCAAAACTAATAGTTCTTTCAATCATCAATAAGGTATTCAATAGTTCTTCTGATTGAAGTATCTGATATTCTACATTGATTCTGAATTCTTCAATTGACTTGATATTTTCGAAAAGTATTTTGGTGTGTAAAATGTTGTTGTTTAACAAAGCTAAGTCCTCAGAATATCTTTGAGTTAAATGGTTGGCGAAAGAAGTTAATTTATTTATTCTTTCGATTTCAGAATTTTTGTAATTATGGAGACTTTCTAAGTTCTCATTTATGGTTTTTAGATCATCATCATCTAAATTTCCAGTGATAAATTTAATACCTTTTCCAATGAAATTAGCCAAACCTCTTTTAACCTTATTGTTTAAAAGTTTATGTAATATTTGCTCAATTTGAACTAGAATTGATTTTGATTGAACGTAAATTCTATGTGATAATTCGTCTAGGGTACGATTTTCCTGAAGTGCATTAAAGTTATAATTAAGTTGGTCATAATTGACTCGTAAATTAGTGATGTTTATAAAAAATAGAAAATTGTGGTAATGATCGAGAATTTTGGCATGACCTAAGGGTTCTTCAAAGTATCCATTACTGATTATTTTGTTGACCTGAAGGGCCTGGTTGATTTGGGTCTGTATCAGGAGAATTGTCGGTATCCTGAAAAGAACAAACATTTTTTCTTAGTCGTTTGACTTTTTTGATATGAGCAGTGGTTTCTCTGGATTTTTGAGTTAAACCACTAATTTTATTTTGTTGTTGTTGTTCAACTGTAACTCTTTCGAAAGGTGGGTCAGTTTTTCTAGGTCTATTTCTTTCAACGTAGACTTCTCTTTGTTCTAGGTTGGGAGGGTCATCTCTATTCTCATTTAATCTATTCAATTTTTTCTGTCCTCTTTCCTTATTTCGTTCGTAAATATGGTCAAAAAATGGTAATATTTCTTGTTTCCTTTTTTCGTTATAATGCTCGTAAACAGTCATGTTCAAATCAAATTCTGGTAATTTGTCATAAGGACCGTAAAGTAAATGGAATGGAGAATATCCGGTTGTTGAATGTATTGATTGGTTATAAATCAGAGTTGCAGTGATCATAAGGTTGGAGGGGTTTTCGTTAGGGTTTTTCAATTTTAAAATTCTGAGTTTTTCTAAAATTGTAGAATGAAATCTCTCTATAGGAGAATTTGAACTGGGATTATTCACGGTTGTGAAATGTAGGTCGACTTTGTTCAATTTACAATACTCTATGAGAGTTTTATTATGGAATTCTCTTCCTTCGTCGCATACGAGTTTTTGGGGAATATTGTGGTGTGAAAAATAATGGCGTAATTTGTTGAGGACTGTTAATGCTGTACCATCTTTAACGAGATACGACTGGGCGTATTTAGAGAAGAGATCTATTATTGTCAAAAACTTGGAATTAAGAAAAGAAAAAGTATCTAAGTGTATTACTTCGAATGGTCGTTTTGCAAGAAGAGGACCAGAAAATTTTAATTTATAAGGGTGTCTTTCGTATTTTGACTGAAGACATAATTCACATTTGTTAATGACATCAGTGATTTTGTTCTTCATTTTCGGCCAATAATACTTTTTTGATAAAAACTTGTGACTTTCCGTGATTCCATTGTGATTTTTGTCGTGATATTCTGAAATAATTTCTTTCTGAGTTTCTTCGCAAATTACATCCAATAAGTAGTTATTGCTAATAAAAAGTTTCACGGAGTAATTAAATGATTCCTTACAAAATCTAACGAGAGGTAAACGTAACTTGTTGTCTCTAAAATAAATTCCGTAGGATTCATTCGGTCTGAGAATTTCTTCGAAAAGTTTGGAAAAATCTTCTGTTATACAATTTTGTCTTATTGATACGCTATATGTGTTTTTTCCGAAAGGTTTACTAAACCTCAAATTGAATTGTTCACCACTGTTTAGAATAATTCTATTGGGGTAGATGTTGACCGATGTTTCTGTAATTGGAATGACTTTTCCATTATCCTCTTGAGTGGAATGAATGGTAGCATCAGTATCGGAATTTTGATCATCATTAAAATTCTGTTGCTCGCTATTATTTGGATATGATTTTTCATTGTTTTGTGAATTGAGAATATTCTCTAATTCTTCATCTCCTATTTCAGGGAGTTCACTTATATTTGGTAAAATGGATGATAGTTCTACATTTAGATCATCGTCGGATAAAATTGGTTCATTTTCTCTATTATGTATTTCTACACGAGAAAGAGCATCAGCCACTTTATTTTCTTTGCCTTTAGTATGAATGATTTTAAAATCAAATTCTTCTAATTTCAGTTTCCAACGAATGAGTCGAGAATTTGGCTCTTTAATTTTGGAAAGCCATACAAGGGGATTATGATCAGTTTCGATGGTGAAACATTGTCCATAAAGATAAGGCCTGAAATGTTTTGTGGAATCTAGGATTGAAAGTAATTCCTTTTCGATAGTCGAATAATTCTTTTCAGCGGAATTTAGAGGTCGTGAATAATAAGCTACTGGTTGATTCGATTGCGATAAGACACTTCCAATAGCTACGTTTGAAGCGTCAGTAGTTAATTTAAATGGTTTCGCGAAATCTGGATAAACTAAAATTGGGGCATTCGATAATAATTCTTTGCACAAGTGAAATGCATCTACATAGTTTTGATCTTGATGATTTATTTTTGCACCTTTCTTCAAACATTTAGTGAAGGGTGAGACAATATGGGCAAAATTTTGAATAAATCTGCGGTAGTAACCTACCAAACCTAAAAATGATTTGATTTATTTCACTGTACGAGGAATAGGGTACTTTTCTATTGTCTTCAGTTTTGAGGGGTTTGGAGATACTCCTTCAGGGGTTATGACATGTCCCAAAAATTCTACATTTTTGCTTAAAAATTCGCATTTGTCGAGTTCGATCTTAAGATTGAATTCTTTTATTTTCTGAAATATCGATTTTAGGTGATAAATATGCTCTTGCAACGATTTGGAAAATACGACAACGTCGTCCATGTATACAAAACAAAATTTATGAAGATATTCTTTGAGTACATTATCCATTACACGCTGAAATGTACTTGGACCGTTTTTTAAACCATAGGGCATTCTGAGGTATTCGTAGTGACCATTATTCACCGTAAAAGCAGTTTTTTCAATAGACTCGGGATCCATTTCGATCTGATGAAATGCTTTTGCCATGTCAATTGTTGAAAAATAGCAACTTTTTCCTAGATTGTCTAGAATTTCTTCGATACGTGGTAAAGGGTATTTATCTTCTACAGTTTTTTCGTTAAGACGTCGATAATCAATTACCATTCTGTATTTCTTTTGTCCAGATGCGTCTTTTTTCTTATCTACAATCCAAACTGGGGCACTGTAGGGAGAGATTGATGGACGTATAATTTTGTCATCAAGTAATTTTTGAATTTGATCCTGAATAATTTCTTTCATGTGATGGGGGTGTCTAAAAGATTTAACATAAACTGGTTCTTCATCTTTTGTTCTAATTCTGTGTTTAACAGTATTACTGAATGAAAGATCGCAATCTACATTATAAAAGATGCTTTTGAATTTACTACAAAGCTTTAGAATTTCTCTCTTTTCTTCAGAATTCATGTGGGAAGTTCTGATATTTTTTGATAATTTGAAATATTGGTTTTCAAAAGGGGGTGTAGATATTTCGGTCTCTAAAAGAGATGTTACAGGTATTCTATCAGAAAAGTTGATTTCTATGTTGTTTTGCGTCGGTTGGGAAATTGGTATAAAACAAAATCCATTTTTTGCATGAGCAATGCACTCTGGGGTTGAAAATTGTTGAAAATTTATTTCTGGCAGTAAAACATCGCCGTTTTCTAGAGTGACAGGTATTTTAACAAAATCTTTGGTTTCAAATTTTTTCGGCTTCAATTTTGTGGAGGAATATTCAAGGTTAAATGGAATTTTCATGTTATTAATTTCTAATGTATGTGTTTGGTAGTCAATTTTAGCACATAGTCTCTGTAGATCAGCTGTTCCTAATAAAGCGTCGAATTTTGTATGCCAATCAACTACATGTAAATGTATGTTATCAAAAATTCCTAATTCGTACAAAAGTGGAATTTTCAGATTATCATCAGCTTTTATTGTATTTCCTAGGCCTGAAACGCTAAATTCTTCTTTGTATAAAAATTGAAAGAATTTTTCGAAAGCAGGTTTTGAATTAATGACGGAGTTTGTAGCTCCTGAATCAATTAAAATTTTTAAGTCTACTTTAGGCAGGTAAATGTAAGGTAATTTTGATTTTATTTTTACACAATTTAAGTCTAGGTTTCTTGTGAATCCGAGGCAAGCACTCGAAAATTTTCGTCTTCCTTGTAATAACTTTCACAATCAGGTTGTTGAAGATCAATTTCTGTATTATAATATTCGGATTCATAATATTCTGAATTATCTTTTTCCGCTTGAACATTAAATAATTCTTCTGAATGAAATTTTGGTTGTTGCGGTCGATTTGGGTTTTTCTGGAATGTTCTTGTAGATGTAGACATGGGTGTTGGTTGTGGTTGTTTGAAAGTATTCCTAGTCGAAATTGACATAGGCGTGGGTTTTTGTATATTTTTGTAGATATTTGAGCCGGGTTTGGTCCCAAAAACTTCGCGATTTGTGGGGAATCTTTCATTGTTCGCGATAGGTCTGTTTATAGATTGCGGAAAAGGAGATTGGTTTATTGAATTAGAAAATTTCGGTGGGTTATGAAAATAATTTGGACCGTTATAATTTGAACGATTTTGATAATTTGATTGGGGTGTATGAGTGGGGATTGGTTTCTTTGGCATTTCTTGTGATTTCCGTAGGAATTCACAATATTCCCATTCTAATTTTCTATTTTCGAAGAATTTACATCTATTGATGCATTCTTCGATGTTTTTCGATTCAAAATTACTGAGGTAGGATCGATAGGGTTCTAGAATTCCAATTTGGAAAGTTTTTAGGGCTAATTGTTCCATTTCACGTTTCTTATAAAATAAATAAGTTTGGTCTTGCGTGTGGAGGGCTAGATGTTGTAATACGTCATTCAGATTTTTTGATATCCTACTGAAGTAGTCTAAATAATTTTCTGATTTTCGTTGTACACATTGCGATAGCGATGAAGTCAAGAGATCTTCGTTTCGTTGATCTCCATACTTCTGGAGCAACGCACGCCGAATTGTTGTCCAATCGGAAGCATTTTGAGAAGCAATGAAATCTCTGGCTTCATCTTTTACTTTTGATCTGATGGAAAAATTTAGGGCATAAGTTAAGTCAGGGGTTAATCTTCCTTGAAGGTGACCAAGGAGATTATCTACTTCATTGACAAAAATAGCTAAATTTTGACCTGTGTAATATTCAGGTATTGAATTTATTAGTAGTTGGAGGTCTTGCCTCGATATTATTTCGATGGAGGTGGTGTTAGAAGAAGTTTGACTATTCATTTCGGAATGGCTTCTTCTAGGGTAAGGTCTAAATCGGTTATTTCTAAAATGCGTCACACCTAGTTCTAAGGTTTCAATATCCTCAGCAATTATCTCCAATTCTTGGGATAAGTTACTATCTGTCATTTAAAAATCAGAACTATGATGTGGAAAAAAAATGAGGGAGAAAAGATAGGGATTGATGGACTTACACCAAGATTGCATCCTATAGTGTGACTGGTCCTTCCTTCTGGGTTGAAGTGGTGGTTCCTTCCTTCTGGGTTGAAGGGGATGTCGATGGTGGTTCCTTCCTTCTGGGTTGAAGGGGATGTCGATGGTGGTTGATGGTGGTTTGCAGATATCGCACTAAGAGTTGAAACTCAACGGGAGTTCCTCGAACACGACGTATTCGAAGCGGACACTTATTTCAGTCTTTGATAACTAAAACCCCGTTGCGATATCCTGTTCGCAGCGCCAATTACGTTTTTGGACTTTCCAAGACTGTTTTTAAAAAAGGAATTTATTCTTTCCAATTATTAAATACAATGTTACACAATAGAGATTCAATAATTTGACAACAGTTGGAAAGGAGTACCGAAAAAGACAATAAATCTAACTTAGACTACTTGTACTTAAGTCTAGAACGGAACTAAATAACTTGAGTTTCTCATCCTCGAGGAAAGCTTCCACTCACACGCGCACACAAAAGCTCTTCCTAGAACGGCGTTGTGTATGTTGCACTTTCTGGAGGTGAAGGTCTCATAATTATATATATATATATTTTAATATCACCATGTAGGGGTGGAATCTCTGAAGGGCCGGGCATATTCCTGCCAAGGCTGCTTCAAAGGGATGTGAGGAACTTCCTCACCAATCTGGTATTCGCGAGTATGACTTCTTTTTGGGCTATACTTATAATTTCCCTATCCAAGCCCAGTCTGATGGTGTTTTCTGCAAGGTGCCTTTCAACTAATCCGTTCGTGGACATAACTAGCGGGAATATAGCTGTTGATTGCAGGCAATAAATGTTCTTCATCTCAAACGCCAGATCATGGTACTTCGTCAGCTTTTCAATAAACGCCTTTGGCACATTATCGTCGGCCGGTATAGCAATGTCCAAGATTTCCACTTTTTTCTCTTTTTTGTGGAAAAGCACAATATCGGGTCTGTTGTGCTTAATCACTCGATCAGTAGTAATGAACACATCCCAGCATAGTCTATAATTTTCATTCTCGAGGATGTTGCTTGGCCTATATTCAAAAGGCCTGACAGCTGCCTTCACTAGGCTGCATTTTCTGGCAATTGCTTGATGATAAACTCCAGCCATCGCGTTGTGTCGCTGTATATAGTCCACTGGTGCCAAAACAGGACAAGACGATGCAACATGTTGTATGGATTCAGTTGCTTGGGAGCACTTCCGGCATTTGTCCGTGGGTATATTTCTTCCAGTGATGTTTTTGATATATGATCTCGTCGGAACCACTTGATCCTGGATGGCGATCATTCTACCCTCCGTTTCAGGAAACAGGTATCCAGCTTTAAGGTAAGTAATCGATTCCGACCTATCAACATGATTACTTTGCAGGCTCCCAGGATATCTCCCGTGCAGGGCCTTAGAATGCCATTCCTGGGAGAGTTTGCTGCGGTGGCTCCAGCTGTCCTGCCAAGTTTAACGGACTCAATGTGTTATCCTCTGTACTGGTTCCATCTTTTTAAATACCTCTAATAACCTTTCAGTATCACAGGGACCTCTACTATTGAAGTCTATGACCTAATTTATCTAACCTTGGCTGTATTGTGATCGTCTAGTGAATTGGTAGGACTACGTACTTACGTTGTGTAGGCAACCCAAGTTACACTCAATGAAACAAGGAAAATGGGCGGGAAGTTTAAAGATTCAAACAACGGTTGTGCGTTCAGATACGTATATTGTGTATAACTGGGGGAAAAGAACGCTTAGAAAAACCCCCAGTAGTGTGATCATCGTGATCAGACAAAGTTATATCAACCAACTGGTACATTCACATTTCTACAATAATTAAGAAAGATAAAGAGAGCACCTGGTGGATCGCACATTCTTTGTTATATGACATTGGAATATTCACTGGATCGGAGGTCAGTAAGCATTAGTGTTTATACCACATTCCACCGACGGAGGGTAGTAAAGAGCAGTGCTGCAGTGCTTGACCTCACTCTTTCTACCTTATTCATTCACTCAGGAGGTGATTAAAGAGCAGTGCTTGACCTCACCCTTTCTTCCTAAAGCCAGTGCTTGACCTCAGCTATCGGGAGGCGCAGGATATGTACAGGGGATGCGCTAACCGCAGAGGTGGTCGGTGTCGTTTAGCTTCGCCAGAAGAAATCAATGAATTTGAACAAACTCTCAGAGATCTAAGCTCTGTATAACGAAACCGTGTTCCTGCTTCATCTGTGTGGCCAACGCTGATGAAAATGCAGGAAAACGTTCGGGCATTCTAAAACTAACTCTGGGTTCACTCTCGTTGCACCTGGGAAGCCATGTTACTCATTCATACTCTACCGTATTAACATTCCTGCTTACTGATGCTACGGAGCTTCCAATTCCAACACTATTAAGCAGTTACCCTTTTATATGTTACCCAATCCACCATAAATGCCCTACAATATCTCCGCAAAGCTCAGACACAAAAAGCAATCAAAATAACAATAATCCTTACGTACATGAAATTAGTGAGCTTAAATGCGGCAGGGTTTTCCCTTTAAATCGATGGTATCAAATTAATCGCATCAATAATTATGCACAAGATGAAATACAGAAATTCATTAATAATTCAGATCCTAATACCAGTAGATTAATTACACAATATATGGTACGCCATTAGATGCATTCAAAAGTATACAGTTAACTTGGACCGAAGTCGTAAGGGCACAATGATCAAGTATTAATAATGTAAAACAACCTATAGGCTTTTTCTCACCCTTTGGCACATAACACTAATAACTGACTAACTCGAACTTGTTGAACCATAATATTTGGACTTAATGAATTGTTGAATGTTGAACGTCCAGGAACCGAAGAGCTAAGAGCCTTAAGAGCGCGACTCCACCCAGCATTTTTTTTTATAATCCCCCATTCTTAAGAAGCGTCGGTTTTCAAGTGCATAGTGCATGGCTTGCTTGTTGTCCTTCTCTTGTAAACAATCACAGATCCTGCCTGTCACAATTTCCGTATGTTCTATGGACAGTGTCAGTTGAGTGAGGGTGCGTTCCCTTCTATGCAGTTGTTAGATTAGAATTATAGTGAAAATTATACGAATCTCTTCACCACCTTGCATATTGCTCTGTGGAAAGGTGAGTTTTTAGATAGAAAGTATTCTCTCATGCTGTATACTGCCTGGTTATGTACTATTTCCAGGTTTTGCAGCCCTCGTCCTCCATCGTGTCTCGGGACGTACAGCCTATTAATGGACGCATGTGGATGGTGGATGCCATGTCTGGTGAGTAGTGCTCTTACTTTTTGGTCTATGTCCTTCAGTTCTTGTTTTGACCATTTGATCACTCCAAAAGAATAAGCTATACAGCTATACTTCAAACATCGATTTTGAGTTCAGCTTGCTCTGGATCACCTTTTTGAGTCTACAGAAAAATTTTTCCCTAAAGTAATTTTTCATATCGGTGATCTTTATGTCTAAGGCTTGTTGTACTCCAAGGTATTTATAAGATCCTTGTGTTCCCAATTCCGGTAACGTGAGGTCCTCCATCACCGCCATGCTCTCTCCCTCCTGCACACGGCCTCTTTTCACATGAACAACGGCGCATTTATCAATTCCCAACTCCATAGCAATTGTCTTAAGCCTAGTCCACACCAGTAGACCATGTTGCGCGATTTGTCTATAGACCGTCTAGAAACGGTTTCGAGACACTGTCTGTAGACTGTCTAGAGACACCGTTCATTGTCTTGTCTAGTGTCCACACTACAATGTAAATATTTCAGTCTCATGTTCACAGTCCGCCATGGAGGACTTTGTTTTGTGTGGAATGAGTTCCTGCTTAGTGGTAATTATAAGTGAAAGAACTCGAAAACGTATACGTTGGTGGATGCGCGAAGTACTTTCAGAAGGGCCTAGATTCGATAATGCTCTATTAAGTAAATTAAGATTGGAAGACGCCATGGGATTTCGGAATTTTACCCGGCTGACGACTACTGATTTTGAAGACTTGCTTCTGATGGTTGGAAGAATAATAATTAAGCAAGATACAAAGTTTAGGGAAACCATGCCAGCTTCTCTTCGACTGGCAGTCACACTGCGTTTCATAGCAAGTGGACACTCATTCACGAGCCTCATGTACACCTTCAGAATATCAAAGCAGGCAATATCGAAAATTGAATGATGTTTTTAAATTATGAATTTTTCTTTTCTACGTCTGACACTGTCACATTGTACTTCGCAGCGAGAGATTCGAGGGCCGCTTTTTTTTCACCCGGTTTATGTAATGAGGACTAGTAACATCCCACAAACAATAATATATGTGATAATCTTCAATTAGATTCAAAACTTTTTCATTAGGCCACATGTTTCAAAGTAACTAAAACGCTTTTGAAAAACTGAATAAACAGCCGCACCACACCACTCGGTAGCCGGAAACAGAGTGAAGATGTCTCGTCTCTAGACGCTGAGTACGTCCACACTGTCAGAATGTTGGGCAATATGTCTAACGTTGCATTAAGTCTCCCATTCCAATCGGGAGACCTTAGACCTGCGATTTTTGGTCTCGCAACAAGCCCGTAGACGGAGATCGGTCTATAGACCTGTCTACGTAGACAACCTGAGACACGTCTCAGAGACCAAAATCGCGCAACATGTCTACTAGTGTGGACTAGGCTTTAGAGAGCATACATTAAAATGCACAACATGCCGCTCGAGTTCAACCAATCAGCGTAAGGCTGAAACCCGCCGAACGCGCATGGATAGTGAATACGCGCGCTATCAGACTTCACTCTTCACTTGTCTCTTGAATTTATCTAGATTGGCATAAACTTGTGAATTTTGATTTTATTCTATACAAGATATTTTCTGAGCTCCTTTTGTGATAAAAAAAGCAATTATCATTGCTATTAAGCTAATAAGAATATAAACCTGGGAATTTTCAATCGGAATCCATTCAACATGGACGGACAGTGAAAGTAAGTTTTTTGAGTTTGTTTCATTTGTAATAATAATTAATTACCATTAATTTTTAGGGATCAGGCTATTTGTCACGTTTGCCAGAAGACTTTTTCCAGCGTATCGACAAGAAATCGTCATTTGAGATTAGTTCATCAGGAAGAAATTAAAACAACTGTACACATCAAGTGTCCTGTTTGCACTGATGAAGAAAAACTATCTTTCAGAACTCACGATCTCTTAATCAAGCATTTGGAACAAATTCATTCTTTGAATATTATAACATCCTCTTATGAATTCAGGACTATGGAAGATTCATGAACCAAAATATGGAGAGGAAGCTTAAGGAATTGATGGATTAAATGATTTAACACGAGTTTAAATCCGTAAGAAGTTTTATTAATCTTAAGTTATACAGAACATAAGTCGAACAGTCGAAGTGACATAACATACTTCACTGAACATACTAACTAGCTTGGCGCGCTTGAAGAGCGGAACATAGATTTTTACAATGACATGTCATGTCACAGAAGGTGACAGAGTTACCAACACAAAGGACATCAGCAAATGAATATTCCTACAGGAATTCAAACGAATAATCCGCCGTATTCACAAAGCATTCAATCTCCTTTAAGTCCTAACTAAGGTCTTCAGTTAAGGATAAATAAGAATCGCAAACTCAGTTTAAGTGAAAATTAACGTGAAACAGGCCTGTTTCAGCGCCGTTACATACGTTAACAGAGGTTGCGATTCTTATTTAGCCTTAACTGAGGACCTCAGTTAGGACTTAACGGAGATTGAATGCTTTGTGAATACGGCGGAATATGTATTGATGGGACCGAGGATGGGACCCATGGGACAAATGCTAGAAATTGGGATTTAACTATTGTCTTAGTTAAAGATGAGAACAATATTGGTTTCCCTGTAGCATTTTTATTATCTAATAGATTGGATCAAGCGATCCAAACATTTTTTTTGAGTTCATTGAAGACCAAATTAGGAGAGGCCATTGATGCTGAGTTTATAATGTCAGGGGGGTGAAGCGAGAGTAGAAAAAGTGGAAACATGGACATACGTCCCCACCTTTTTTGTTCGCTTGTCGTAGATATGTTCAAATGGATAAATGACAATGACATGAGTGTCAGGACTTCATTGACTTCGTAAATTTGACAAGACTGATAAATATACTCGTGATATTTCTAATAGTTTGTGGCAAATAGCAATAATAATAATTATGCTAAAATAAAACCAGTGTTATTATATTACCCGTGTGAAGATAACCGTTTGTTTTTTTTGTAATTCAATGAAAAAGTTCCCGTTTCAGGTGATGTTAAGATATTTGTTGGTAATTGCCACTTGGTGAAATCTGATAAGTTTATATTTATACGAGGTTCAATGCTGCAAATCTGATTGTGTTTAATATCATATTGTATTAAGAAAATGGCTTCAGGTTCTGCTACTTCATTGTTGCGAAAGATGTTAAGTATTCTTGCCAAAATTCATATATCAGCCATTCATCACTTGTTTGCAGAAGCAGAAGTTTTTTTCGTTTCTCTAAAGATCCTTCCACCTTGAAAATTTGGAATGATATTTGTAAAATAAGTCCTAGCAAAAATATTTTTAATTTTCTGACTGACTGCCTGAAAGTACCTGGTTTCAGACATTTGTACCTAATACATGCTCTCACTGAACATTATGATTGTATTAACTGTTGAATATTTAATTATTTTTACTATTATAGTAGTAGTCTATTAACTGAGATATTAGTTATAGTGTGATTAACGTTAATATTTTACTGAGAAGCATTTTTTGGGAACGTCAATTGATATACCTTATTAAACTTAATTCTGATAGAACCAACCCATTTAGATCTATCCTGACATCTTGATCACGAATATTTATATTTAAAATATATTTGAATATTCATCTTCTATAAAATATGTAAAAATACTTATTTCTTTTTTCAGAAAATGGTGATGGTGACCGTCATTACCTAGATTGATGGATTCTACCGGATTTTGACTGTCAATTGTGACTGGTGGTAGTTTCTTCTCCTTCCTAGATGAATCAGTGTTATTGTGATTTAGTGAAGTGACAATTCTGATCATAATGAAACTGAAAGACAGTTGTGTTGAGTGTTGACCCACGAATAATTGATCCCTAACTCTATATACAAGTGTTATTTTGACATCTTATTCAGATATTTGTACTGGAATTTGGTAGTTATACCCCTAAAAACTTGTAATAACTCAGCAAATTCCAAAAAGACCTATGGTTGGTCAAAAATTTTGTTTGTTTCATTGAATTGTGTCATGGTTTTCAGTTTCTCTAGAACAGGGTTTCTCAAAGTGGGGTATGCGAACCCCTAGGGGTTCGCCATTCGACTGTTGGGGGTTCGCAATAAGATTCAAGTAAAGGTGGCTTGATGACTAGGAGGCACATGTGACAAACATGGTGGCATGGGCTCACCACCATGTGTTAGTTAAGCGGTTCGCTGTTATCTGGTAACTCGAAGTGGGATTCGTAGAGCCTAAAGTTTGAGAAACCTTGCTCCAGAAGCAAATTTAACTTATTTGTTTTAGAAAACTGCTAACTAAATTATATTCACATTCGAAAAATTCAACAAATATCATTTACTTGTTTAATTCTATAATAGATGTATACATAATTGTAAAAATGATGTTAATAAAGAAATTATTGTTTATAAAGCTTTGTTTCATTTTGAAGCATCTTTCCTTTCGAATCAATTTAAATTTCGAATACAATAATGAAAAAAGGTGGGGATATTCCATTATGGTTCTAGGGGGTGTCCGCTTGTATATGTCATTTTAGTGTGACACAATGAACTCTATACTAACTGGAAGGGATACGTCCATACAAACTGCGTTTGAAAAGTGAGTCAGGGGCAACGAAGACAAAGATAGCACTAGTTACGGTAACCTGTCTTTGTTGCACTCATACAAGCGAGTTATGTTTATGTGCATTAATTATCTTTTACTTTGAAATTCAGGTAGTTTGGGGATTACCTTCGTTTGGAATGTGCAATATTATTGAAGATGAACATTTATTTCGTTTTGGTATGCCATTAGTTCAGCTCCCTTTATCGTGTGAAGTTTATAAAGTACAGAATTTTGTTAGTGCAAGTTGTGATTGGCCATAGTTTCAGACTTTTGATAGTTTTAACAATAAATAAAAATGGTTATAGGTATATTGTGTAGCGTTTGGATGCAAGAACGAGCAAGATTATCGGCGAATATCTTTTCATGGGTGAGTGTATAATATTTAGGTTTGAATATAAAATAATAAATAGGTATCAATAGCAAGAACATTGATGGATTTAAGGTGGATTTATTGTTTATAGGTTTCCATTCAAACGACCTGATATCCTAAAGTTATGGATTTTGGCAGTTCGCAGGAAGAAATGGGCTCCATCTAAAACAAGCAAACTTTGTGGGGAGCATTTTCTTCCTACTGATTATTACATAGTGACACCTGGATGTACCTCTAAATTATTGAAACCAGATGCTGTTCCTAGTATATTTTATATCCCAAGCATTTGTTACCGAAAATTGTTGAACCTCGACGGAAAATAAGAAAAGTGGTAGGTACCTTTATGGTGTAAATATGAAAAAAATATATTTTTTTTTTATTTAAGTTAAAACGTTGACTGATCATGCAACTCAAACTGTTTCATCTAATGAAGATACATTATTATGAAGAAAAGTCAAAACACTTAAACCTAAACATCCGGTTATTCAAGAATTTTTAGTTGAGGAATGTCATGAAATTCAAATTATTCGGAAAATAACAATATATTATATTTGTAGTGCCGAATGTATCACCACAGTAGGCAATTAAATTTAGAGTTGCAAGGAAAAAATGCCCCAGTAAGACAAAAACTTACAAAACTGGTTTTATTTAGCAACTGTTAAGTAATTTTTATATAAGTAGTAGTAGCAGCTATATGTATGTACAGTGTATTTCAATATTCAAGTAAAATTTGCACATTTGATTTTCTTTTCATTTTATTTACCAACCACATAGGAGAACAGTTAAAATTTGACTTGAACCATGCACTATTTGCTTTATTACTTTAAAATTGATTAATTGTTCACAAATAAATTCACGCTTACTTCTAATTAAGTATGCAAAATTTAAAATATTTAAAAGAAGTCACGTGCGTTCCATTAACTTTTCATTTTATTTACCAACCACATAGGAGAACAGTTAATATTTGACTTGAACCATGCACTATTTGCTTTATTACTTGAAAATTGATGAATTGTTCACAAATAAATTCACGCTTACTTCTAATTAAGCATGCAAAATTTAAAATATTCAAAAGAAGTCGCGAGCGTTCCATTAACTTTTCATTTTATTTACCAACCACATAGGAGAACAGTTAAAATTTGACTTGAACCGTGCACTATTTGCTTTATAACTTTAATCCTGATAAATTGTTCAGAAAAAAAATCACGTTTACTTCTAAATAAGCATACAAAATTTAAAATAAACAAAGAAATTCGCGAGCGTTCCATTAACTGCAATGAGATAGAAAGAGATAGATATCCGTAAGCAATGCGGGTTGCCTAAGAAATCGGTTTGCCTCACTTTTCTCCCAAGGCGAGTCCCTTCCAGGTATATATAGAGTTCACTGGTGTGACACAGTGACATATACTTTAACAAGCGGACACCCCCTAGAACCATAATGGAATATCCCCACCTTTTTCGCCCCATCTCTCTCTAATCTATGGTATGTAAATGTCACTACTGTTGCACACAGTTTACAAGGCAGGTAGCACTTCTTATATTATATGTTCTGTGTAGAAAACCGAGAATATTACTCTGTTCATGGCACGTAATCAAGAACTGGAATATTCAAGGAAGAAATAAATTGAAAATGGTTGAACACAAAAAGGAGATGAAGTATAAAATGAGAGAAATCCTGAAAGAAACTGACTGGACAAGATTTTTAAAATTAAAGGAGGAATACTTCATTTATCTAGAAAAAGAAGGAGAGGACAACTTTTTGAAATATTTACAATATTCAATTCAATTAATTTACATATTCATAATTTTTTTAGTCATTACTTTCAAAGTGAAGAAAGAATAATGATGTGGGCACACTGTCATAGGATGAATGCCGGTATAATACCATGCGGGTTAATTTGCAGTTTAACGCCCTCTCACCGATTTTCAAAATATTCTGTATATAGTATCTGCATGATGTTGATATACCACAGTTTCAATTTTAGCACTGGCAAATGAGTATTTTTCGAGAAAATTCAAAATGAAAATTGAAAATTAGAATTGTAAAATATCTAGGAACAGCTTAGAAATATCAAAATTATAATTGTCATGTTGATAGATTTATTGAAAATATAAAATTATGAAGTAGTTTATGGGAGAGAAACCGAGGTAACGGAAAAATAAATCGAGTTTGAAACAGTTTGAAAGAAGTCAAAGTGCCCAAGAGAAGAATATTAAAGGCTCCTAAAGAAATATAGAGTTGAAATTGGTATCAAGTTAAAGAGGATAATATTCCAGACAAAACAATACAAGAAGAAACAAGTTATATAGAGATATCTCAGTTTTTTGAAAGGGAGAAGATTTTAAGACAGAAATCGAAGGAGGATACAAGGATTTCATTAGATTAAAGGGAGATAATAAGAGAGAAAACGCAAGAAAGAAATTGAAGGTGGATTCATGGATTATTTTAGGTTAGTTAAAGATACTAGAATCATATTAGGTTCAATATATATATATGCATGCTAAATCTATCCAAATGTGTTTTTGTGGCAACCGGTTTTGTCCATTCATCTGTAATATGATAGACACTCAGAAACGTAAGCCCAAACTGGCAGCCATGTTAGTTTTAATTGTTCCCAGGCCCGGCTTTAGAGACGCATTTCGCTTTTCATTATTTCGAAAAAAAATTGTATCGTGAAGTGAATTTTGATGATTTTAAATAGTGGCAAAATAGTCCATTTGCTGGAATCTAAACGGGAGGGGAAGTGAACGAGAGTGCTGGGAGGGGTAATATATTCAATACGATGAATTTTTTATTTCAAAAATTTACTACAAATTTCAATTTTCGTCATAAATTTTACCATTTTTCTCATTTTATTAGCCAAAAATTTGAAAATTCTAAGCTATCCTATTGAATTTATTACCCCACCCAGTACCCCAATTCACTCCCCATACCGTTAGATTGCTCCAAAATAACTGATTTGCCACTATTGAAAGTGATCAAAAATCACTGTACAATGCATATTTTCTTCGAAAAACACGAAAAAGACGAAATTTACGAGGGGGCGGTAAACTGCAAAATTACCTAAATACGAATATGGCAATTGAAAGCCTGAATAAAGTGATCAAATACAATAAAATGAAGGGAAAACAGAACATACGGTAGGAGTTTTCAATATGAAAAGTAGTCAATAATGAAAGAAAACAATTTCAGGGTTGAAAAATTACTAGATTTATTAGAGGAACTAGTAAATGATAAAATGTGGAAGAAAATAATACAAAAAGTAAGACCCAATGCAAATTCTTACCAGTGTAGAGTGACAAGGCAAGCTCACATTAAAGCAGAAAAAATTGGTTCAAGCACTGACGTGAAGTCAGAAGCTTTTGCGCGTATGTTCTATTGTCCATTCTCCTGTATTGGACACTCTTCTTAATCGAATTTACCATGATGAATTCTATTGTCTATTCTCCTGTATTGGACACTCTTCTCAATCGAATTCACCATGATGATTTTTATTGTCTATTCTCCTGTATTGGAGACTCTTCTTAATCGAATTTGCCATGATGAATTCTATTGTCCAGAATGGACAATAGAATTTGCCATGATGAATTCTATTGTCCAGAATGGACAATAGAATTCATCATGGCAAATTCGATTAAGAAGAGTCTCCAATACAGGAGAATAGACAATAAAAATCATCATGGTGAATTCGATTGAGAAGAGTGTCCAATACAGGAGAATAGACAATAGAATTCATCATGGTAAATTCGATTAAGAAGAGTGTCCAATACAGGAGAATGGACAATAGAACATACGCGCAAAAGCTTCTGACTTCACGTCAGTGCTTGAACCAATTTTTTTTTCGATTAAAAGGGTCCAATCAGGAGAACGGACAATAGAATTCATCATGGTAAATTCGATTAAGAAGAGCAAAAGCTCCTGATTCACGTCAGTGCTTGAACCAATTTTTTTTTCGATTAAGAAGAGTGTCCAATACAGGAGAATGGACAATAGAACATACGCGCAAAAGCTTTCGACTTCACGTCAGTGCTTGAACCAATTTTTTTTTTTGATATTTACTTGGTTAAAATAATTTTTGCGTACATATAATTGTTTTGATATTTACTTTTTTAATGAAACCAATTAATTCTCGATTGAATCTTATTGATTTATATTAATAGTATGATGAAATAATTAATCACAAAATTGGGAGACCATGGGCCAATTGCTGTGTGAAAGAAACTATCAGAGATGTGATGTATTAATCCACTCTAACAGTCAAGCTGCTATTAAAGCTCTGAGCTCCTATGTTAACGAATCCAAACTAAAATAAATTCGATTAAGAAGAGTGTCCAATACAGGAGAATGGACAATAGAACATACGCGCAAAAGCTTCTGACTTCACGTCACCAATTTTTTTCAAATCAAATCCAAAAGCTCTCAAAAAATCACCCGTTATTACATAAAGATATATTCTCATTAGTGATAGAAAAACTGGCCTAGAATTCCTTTCTACCCATCACGAGATTTAATATCCACAAATGAGCCTCTCACCTTGCAAGATCAGAAGCCTTCTGCAAAATTCAAAGGTCCCCTCTCGCAAATATACTCCTCTGAAGGCACATGGATCTCTTGAAGAAGAATCGCCTCTCTATTCCTCAAAGATATTCACTCTTGTTCATAGAAATCCCTTCAATATTTAGTTGCCTCCTCCTAAGGAGGATCTCTTTCAAAACCAGGTCTGACCACTAATGTAGTGCTATCATCTAATCTCCTATAGATTTGTGATGAAATAACACGATTTTACCATGAATATATATGTATAATAATATGTCATCATGACATTCATATTTTATTTTTGGAGGTTCTCGCAAAAATACGACCATAGACAACATATCATACGACGATTCGCATCCACCTACCGAACTCACAAAAGGCTGCTCGGTTCTCCAACAATATAGATCCGATCGTGTTCAAACTTGGAATTCTGCAGTAGAGTTAGGTTCTGCAGGCTCTCCCAAAATTTCAGCCATGCCGGACGAATAGTTTATGATATATAGAATTTTTTTCAATTATTTTTAATTATTTTTTTTTGAATTTTCTAGTTATACCATCCTCACGAAATTCTGCAAAAATTTTCGCGTTGGCATTCTACAACTAATAACCATGTTTGAATCCAATCGGTTTTGTATTCTTCGAGTTAATGAGGAACAAAAAACATCAAAATTTCAGAAAATTTCAGATGGCTATAACTCTAGAACCTTTTGGACGATTATGCTCATAAGCAAACTCAAATGTCGCATTCAGATGCACAACCTAACCTGAAATTTTCAAGCCGCTATCTCTTTCCGTTCTCAGGTTATCGTGACAACAAAAATATTTTTTAATAATTTCTTAATAATTTTCTAGCAATTCGATGCTCACAAAATTTCATAAACGTGCTTAGGTCTATATTCTACAACTATTCACCATGTTTGAATCCAATCGGTTTTGTATTCTTCGAGTTAATGAGGAACAAAAAACATCCAAATTTCAGAAAATTTCAGATGGCTATAACTCTTAAACCGTTTGGACGATTATGCTCATAAACAAACTCAAATGTCGCATTCAGATGCACAACCTAACCTGAAATTTTCAAGCCGCTATCTCCTTCCGTTCTCAGGTTATCGTGACAACAAAAATATTTTTTAATAATTTTTTAATAATTTTCTAGCAATACGATTCTCACAAAATTTCACGAACGTGCTTAGGTCTATATTCTACAACTATTCACCAAGTTTAAATTCGATCGGATTTATTTTGGTTGAAAACAAAATTATTACTCGGAAACCATTGGGCCGATTATACCCATTAACGAACTTGTCCGTCGTATTGGGATGCGCAACCCACCCTGAAAATTTCAAGTCGCTGGCTCTTTTCGTTCTCAAGTTATCGTGGCAACGGCCGGACGGCCGGACGGCCGGACGGCACCACAGAATTAAATTTCACATTTGGGCAAAACTATAACGCGTATGTTCCCCAGAACATACGCGCAAAAATAGTAGAGAAGGTTATTTGCCTTGATTCAGGTGAGTTCAAGGTACATTCTAGTTAGGTAAGTGACAAGTTCTATATTGTTTCATATAATGAATTATGTGATAGGGATTGTAGGACTTTATATTGTGAAAAGTGCAAGATTTGTATTCATCGATATAAGTGTGAGTGTTCAGAATTTGCTGTAAAAACTGCTCTGTGTAAACATATACAAGCAGTCGCTTTGGTCGAAAAGAGAAGCGAATCTGTTTCAGGTCCATTGATGACCAGTTCTGATGAAGATGGAGAACTGTGTATTTCTGAACCTACTCTAACAAATATAAGGTATCAGACTGAAGTGGAAAATTTCCTGGAGGAGAACATAAAAAGGCAAGAAAGTAATGTTTCCATATATTCTAAAGAACAACGACAGGTATGTGTAGGGAAATTTTGTGGGAATAGTATTGGTAAATTGGAGACTTTTTAGATTGATCATGAACAATTATGCATGAAAATGAGCTTGCTTGATGATGAAAATTTCTTGAAAATTAAGAGTTTATTGGGAAATTTCTTTAACGATGTAGAAAATATTGGTGCTGGTAATATTAGTAAAAAAAGAAAGATAGAAAAACAATTGTATTATCCGAGTAGAAAGTAGAATGTTTGGTTTGTTTAGATGAAGTGAGTTCTCATAGAATAATCAAATATTTAGGTAGGTATCTTATATTTCCTAAAAGTTTTAGGAACTATTGATATGAAGAAAGGAATTGCTGGTTGTTGGCGGTGGATCGATTCTTTCAATCTATAGACAGTTGCATGTAAACAATATGAAACAATATTTGTAAAAGGAAAAAATATAGAAAGGTTAAATTAAATATTTATATTTTGTATTGAGTGGATGAAGTAAGTTAGTATAACGATTAATTATGTTTATTTGATTTTTCCTTAGGAGGATGTGCTGGTGGTTGGTGGTGGGTCCATTTGCTCAATCCATAGACAAATGCGTGTGATTAATATTATGAAACATTTTTAGTAACAGGATAAAAATAGAGAAAGGTATAATTGAATATCTATATTTTGTATTGAGTGGATGAAGTAAGTTAGTATACAATGATTAATTATGTTTATTTCATTTTTCCTTAGGAGGATGTGCTGGTGGTTGGTGGTGGGTCCATTCTCTCAATCCAAAGTCAGTTGCATGTAACTAATATTATGAAACAATCTTATTAAAAGGTAAAATTGAATATCTATATTTTGTATTGAGTGGATGAAGTAAGTTAGTGTACAATGATCAATTGTGTTCATTTGATTTATCCTTAGGAGGATGTGCTGGTGGATGGTGGTGGGTTTATACAGCATGCTGATTCATACTTTCAATCCATAGAAATTTGCATGTTACTAACATTATGAAACTTGGTCAATTGGAAGTATATATAAGTCACATTTTTGTGTAGAAGAATTGGATAGTACTTAAAGCCACACAGCGCATAATCATTTGGAGCTGCTTTTGCATGATCGTTTACTAAGATGCTTGATACTCAACAAGGCTGCTTATATCATAACCATTTGCCAATAGGTTAGAATCTTGGGAGAGATCATAACCAAGCCCTACGAACTTCCAAGAGTTTAATATGTATAACTCATTTAAATATTAGCTTTTTACTTCAACAAGTTTTTCAAAAAATTGCAAGTGCAGAAATCGATGTTTTAATAAAAGTGTTTTAAAGAATACTGTTACTCCTTTCAATTGATGTACTATAAAGAAAGGGAGGGCTGTATATATTTATGCTTGCTAAATTGATTTCATGAAATGATTTTTCTCATTCATCATCATTATTTAATTTATGTATTCCATGTTTCATAAAATTATTAAAAGTTGTTATTGCATGTTATATAAAATACAGTACATTGTATAAGTTTGGTCATTTTTTTGTATATTCTAGATCGCAAATAAATATTTGACAACATAATTGATGGTTCTCTTTTTTTGTGTATTCCTCTGAAGATATAGGTGCTATTTTCCACAAATGATTCATATGAAAAATCACAAAAAACAAAATTAAATTTGATTGAATTGAATATCTGAATGGAAAAATGAATATAATTATTATAATATATATTTTTTCAATTGTACCTTGAGGAGACATATTTTTTATTCCTGAGTTTAAATGCCAAGCTGTATAGATTTCTCCTTCAGAAAGTCATTGATTGTATGTATCAAATTACAACAGGAATCATGCAGCGATAACAATTTTCGAACCATTTCTGAACACTTCCCTATTATTGAACTATTTCCATAAAATTCTTGAATAATATGGTACGTATAATATGTACAATACAGATGATTCTCCGAATATCACATCTGAATCCATTAATTCTAATAGATACTTCACGTAATCATTTTTTAAGTCATTACGATATCACTTGAAATATATCATTACTTACTTATTTCTCAATTTGCAGCATATTAACTAGTAATGTTAGTACAATTGATTATTTGAGGGTACTGAGGAAAGATATTTCAAGGAAATGACAATACAATGCTTATTAAGTAAGAACTTGAAGCAAAATTTGACGAGCTACTTCTCTATCATATACATCTGAAACTAAATACCTTTCAAAAGTTCTCCTCTGATTTCATAATTGAAGAATATGAGAATTATTGGTAATTTCTTTCAAATAGCTTCTTATAGTACTTGAGTATTCTAGAGTTAATGGCTCGGAGCATTCTGCTGGAATGAAATATCTGGTTTATTTTGGTCCGCAGTTCTGAACGGTTCTATGACAGTATCCTGGGACCTAAATGCAGAATGTTACCAATATTTCTGTGCAATTAATAATTATGATTTAGTCTTTAGTCAATATACTGTATATTCCTTTTGAGATAAATAAAATACGAATTATAAAAGCTTCCACAGCTGTCAGAGTTTAACAATAATAATACACGTCAAAGAGCGACGTAGAGAAAATTTGAAATTTGAATAGAATCTGGTTAGGAGCATGCCGGCTTCTGATTGGTTGAACTCGAGCGGCATGTTGTGCATTTTAATGTATGCTGTCTTAGAGAACTCTGCCACTATCCTCAATTGTTTTCTAAGTTGTTCCTCGTTTGCTGCATAGAGCTTGAGATCGTCCACATAAAACTGATGATTTATTCTTATATTCCGCACCTTCTTAACCACGTATCCATAACTCTGATTATTCAGTAGTCTGCTCAAAGGATTCATCGCCAAGCAGAACCAAAGAGGGCTCAGCGTGTCCCCTTGGAAAATACCCCTTTTAATCTTGATTTCGGCGGTTTTATAGTTGGTTGTATATTGTTCTTGTTTACATGTTTCCAGATGTACCGAGTGAGTACCGATGTCAAAATCTTATAAATAGTTGGCAGGCAGGTGATCGGCCGGTATTTTTTGGGGTCCGTGGTGTTATTCCCCTTCGGTATCATATGCGAGATTCCAAGTGTGAAAAAATTTGGAATCTTTGAGGGGTCTAAAAGGGCCTCCCGGAACAATCTTGCCAGGTGAGTATGCGCCGCCGTGAAGTATTTCCACCAGTAATTTTGTATTTTGTCCACGCCGGAGGCCGACCAGTTATTCGTCTTTTTTAGTGCCTCTTTTATATCTTCCTCAGTGATGTTTACATCCTCCATATGGTATCTAGTGGAGTCTTCCTCTGCGTCTCTAATCCAGTGTGCCAAATCCTCTTGCGTTTTTCCCTGCTCCTATATTCCCTTCCAGAACAGGTACATGGATTCTTCCGAGGGCGAATCCTGCTCTCCAGAGGTTTCTTCTTCTAGTTGGCGAAAGAACTGTTGTTTGTTAGTAAAGTAAAGCTGACCATTTTTGTACCTTTTTACTCTCTCGTTATACCGTTGGATTCTGCTTCCTAATGCCTTGATCTTTTGTTTCAGCCTGTCGTTAATTTCTATTATGCGGTCTTTGAAGTTACTGCATCGAGCTTTGATCTTGAATTCAGATGCAATTCTACGTGTCATCTTTTCAACTCTGCCAGACGTAGTTGTAGAGTTGAGGTATGTATGTAATATACCGATATTTTTCCTCAGATATTAATCTTCTTTTCCAGGCGGCATTTCCAAGGTGGTGGTCTTTCATCTTTTTTATGTAGCGTTTCATTTATTTTTATTCCCAGCTCAGAGCATATCGTGATTGCACCTGCATACACAAAATCTGTAATATCCTCTAACCTACAGGTGGCTGGTAACATTTCCTTCATAATATCATTCATCTCCTGTACTTTCTGGGAAATGATTTTGGATCCTTTCACTTTTGGTATTCGTGGCCTTTTTTCAGGTGGTATTCCGGCGTACATCAAACAGTTTTTCAGAAGTGCTCGCTCCTTTTAAACCAAATCCTGGTGGCTCCTCCTGATCTCCAGTTGCACTTTCTTCTCAATTGCCTTCTTTATCCTGGAGTATACTTAGATGCCTGCTGCAATGCAAACCAGAAGAAATGCCACAAGTCCCAGGATGTCTGGCACGGTCAAAGATTCAGCTGGGCTCGGCGCATTTGCTGCCCCATTTCCTGTCTGGACAATGATTACCTCCTCTTGTTTAGATTGTCCGGAACCCATTTTTCTTGCTGGTAGAACTTGGCTGTACTCCTGATGACTGCCTTTCTTCTCACTGCGTGTGATACCAGTTACAAACCATGTGACGCCATGTGAATACCACTTTCAACTGCATACAACTGGCAGGATCGCCATGTGATGTACCCTGCTGGGGTACGGTTCGGTATGTCGCGTATACAGTCTCAAAGGGTTGCAGATTAACACACATCAGTCTCGGGCAAGGATTTAATAAGATACATCAAGATCTGCTACATAATACAGTAGTTCAGAGCGAGACTTCTCGCCTGAAGCTACGTGGGAATCGACTACAATAATAATCAACAATTGAACGTCGGGATCGGCTTTGATACTACCTTGTTGATCCTTCCGAACGGAGTTTATATAATAATTAATTAAATAACAAACAGACTTGTTTTACTAACAAGTCGCGATTATTCGGATATGGAATAATCACGTATTGCAAGACGTAAGGTCCCATGGACCTTCTAATCTCACGTATAACTTATACATCTAGATACAGGCTGTGTCTACTACACCATCCTAGTCTCCTGATTAATTCAGCATCAACTTAATCATTCCTACCTCGAGCGGTTTTCAAGGAATTAATTGATTTACTTCCTTTTTTGTGCAAACCAAAGCTTTTATTCAACGTTCATTACTGCTTGACTTGGAATCCTAGAAAGCCGAAATTTCGGGTATGGATTATCAATATCCCGTGTATCACCTACGTATAATGACCTACCTCCCAAATCATACAGGGTTATTCAAAATCCGAGGCTTTTCCGAGACATACTCAAACGATAAAAACTGCGTTTTTTCAATTGGAATGATCTATATATCGTAAGATTTATTTAAAGAGAATTAAATTTCCGATCAAACGATATAACATATTCCTATACCTAAATTGTAAGATTTTCGAATTAAAAGCAAGTTTTCATGCCAATGGAAATATCGAGCTACATTTTGTATTAGGTATCCATGAAATGTCTTAGAACATTATATTATGATAATTTGACAAACGCCGTCGATTGTAAAGTATTGTTGAATTTATTAACGTAGATTTGATTGAAACATGATTCAAATGGAAGGCAATAATTATACAAATGAAGTTTTGATGAAATTTGTTATACTTCACGCCGGTCAATGCGATCAAATTGTAGCAAGAACATGCAGAGTATTTAATAAGATGTATCCTGACTTATGGTGCTATTCTTCTTTTTATCTGTAAGCTATGAATCTGTAGGTAACGATTGCTCTGTAAGAGGCCGCCTTATGAAATCGTAAATAATGCAATTCTGGAATTATTCCTGTAGCTATCTCATTTACGGTGCTACATTTGAACCACTTTGATACATTTATTGGAAAACATAACCAGAACCGTAGAGATATTTTGAATTCGAAGCTATTTGCGTACAGTATCATTTATCACCCCAATATATTTTCATTTCATTAGGATTTTGTTTGATTGCTGCTTTAATATTGTTAAGAGATGAAGGAAGTAAATGAAATATGCAATATGAAATGAGATATATTGATTTATAACATGGTTTTACGAATAAATAGTCCGTATTACTTGCAATAAATGTCCATATTAACAACTAAAAATAAAAATATAAGCCGTTTTTCATTCTTCAAAAATATCACCCACCACACATATATTTACGTTTTTAGGGGATGAAACCACTTTTTTAAAAAGAAAAAATCAACTTTATTTAAGTACAGAAAGTTTTACAACCTACGTCTATGCTCTTGGCAATACTGATTATCATCTTCCTCGAGATTCACTTGATCTCCCTATTTATTAAGTTAGGATATCTGAATAAGCATAATTGGATGTAGAACGTGCAATTATGCGAGTTCTACATTGTCATATAGAAATTCTTATGGTGGAAATAAATATAGTGTTATAGGAAAGAAGGATTGCTATTTCCTAATTCCTCCCTATCTTGGTTAAAGGTATCACCCTTTGGTGTAGCTTTAAAATTAACATGTTTACATTTGCAATATTTGAAAATTAAATAAATTACAATTATAATTATTATGGATATTATAAAATAGAAAAATATAGAGAATGTAATTGGTTGAAGACTCCATTGGTTCAATTCTTCCAATTCGATATCCGGGATGTCTTCGTTTTCCATGGATTCTTCTTTTATGTAGTCCTGGGACAGTCGTGTGAATTTTGGTAAAATAATGAATTTTTCTTCACTGATCGAAGTAATTGGGACAATTTCTTTCTCGGTATTATTGATTATACATTTGGTTCGTAGAATTGCTATTTCTGGGACGAAATAATACTTTGTATGTTGAGGGCATTTTTCTCTAATTTTCACATTTTTAACTGAGAGGATACTTCCATCTTCTAATAGCTTCAAGTCTCGTAGTGGAGCTCTTCTTATTCTCGGGCAATCTTCACTATGATTTTTGAGAATGTTCACCATACATTTTGGGATTTCTTCCAAAGAATCTTGATCACATAAGTAGTCGTTCTCTATTGGATGGCAATTATTGGTAGACCATTTCAACTCTTCTTCTTGTGAAAGCAAATAAGGATTGGAATATGGAAGGGATTCATTCTTTTGTGGTAGGTAATAAAACTTGTATAGATCATATTGGTCTTCATGAACTAATGGAATCGAGATTAAAAATAATAAAACTTTGTTTTTGAAAATTACCTTGGTATGACACAATTGGTAGTAGTCTTTCAGGTGATGAACTGGTATAATACTTTCGTTCTTGATCAATTCTAAGAATTTGGAATATGGTAAAACTGATTCATGTAACAGATGTATTCTAGCAAAACTTACAGCTGTTTGTATTTCATCTAAAATATTCTTAATTTCTTTTAATTCAAACATCAAAAGGTGCATTTGTTGTACATCCTCTAATTGGGGTACTATTTGAAACAGTTTAAGATTTTCAGAAATCTTTTGGAATTTACTTATAAACTTATTTTTAAGGTCATTAACTACTGTGGCAATCTGTTCCTGATTTCTAATTAATTTTTCCTCGTTATTCCTTATACTTTGAAAATAATTTTGATATAGGACTTCATCATCAGAATCTAATGTTCCGAATAAAAATTTCGAAATTTTTCCTCCTAGATTTACTAATCCTCTCTTAATTCTTACTTTCTGATTCAAGAGTTCTTCTAGTGAGTTAATATTCACTTCATTGGAATGCCTCAAATATCTATAATTTGCTGTTTGAGCAAAGTTTAATTTCGAATTTCTGTAATTATCTATCTCATTTTGATAATTGAATATTATTTCTTCAATTTTATTCAGGTCTATGTGATATATTAGTTGCAAATTCTTGTGACTCAAATAAGCTTTTCCTACTAGAATGGGTAATATATTATTTTGGATTTGGATAATTTCCAGGGACATTGAAAAGTGGATAATTTTAGCTAGTATCAGAAGTATGATGCGGCTATCCATTTTGAATCTGTAACAAAATTTTGGAACTAGTTTTTGCGTTGTTTCAAAATCTTCTTGTGGTAAATGTGCTTGTTTTTCTTGTCTTGGATACGATTCTTATCGATTTCGGTAGCATCGATTCTTTTGAAAACGGGATCTAATTTCCGTGTAATTGGGTTCTTGATGTAAGTCGGATTTTGATTTAATGGGTGATCTGCTTTTGCTGCTCGCTTTTCGTTAGTTTTTTCTAAACGTTTAATATTTTTTTGTCTGGTTTGTTCCAAATGTTTCGATATATCTTGTAGATTTTCAACATAATTCTCTACATAATTTTGTAATTTTTCATTATGAGTTTGCTCGATTGGCAATGAATAATTTAAATCTGCCTTAATTATTTGCATAGGGGTAATTTCTAGACTAGAATGATTTGAGTTGTTATAACTAAGCAAAGCTTGGGAAAGTCTATTTTGAAAAGTTAGATTTTTGTCTGCAATAGTCCTCAATTGTTCAATCAACGTTGAATGGAATCGTTCCACGATTGCGTTAGAATTTGGATTATAGTTTGTGATATAATGTATTTCAATTTGGTGTATCTTACAAAAATCTTGAATGACTTTATTCTTGAATTCTATTCCGTTGTCACATGTAATTTTGTTAGGGATGCCATAGTGGCTGAAATAAATCAACAATTTATCTAAAATTTCAGTTCCAGTTTTTTGTAATAGAGGGTAACATTGTCCTAGTCTTGAAAAAGAGTCAACGATACTTAAACAATATGTTTGGTTGAATCTTATTGTATCGCAGTAAATATGAGTAAAGGGTTTGGATCCGATTGGGTTAGGTTTGAATTGTAATTGAATTGGTGTTCGTTCATATTTGCTTTTCTGACATAATTCGCATGAATTGATGTAATTTCGAACATCTTTGTCCATGTTTGGCCAATAATATTTTCTTTTTAAGCTAATCAAATTTTCTCGAAGTCCGCGATGAATAGTTTTTGTTTCGTGAAATTGTTGAATGCGCAGGAGTTGTTCTTCTTTATTTTCTACGTCTTCTAGACAGGTTTTGGAAATTTTCAGGTCAAATGTTTTATAGTCAAACTTTTCTTGCAAAATTCTGATAAGGGGTATTTCTAATTCCTGTGAAGCAAAATACAAAGTATAAGATTTTTTTGGTTGAAGAAATTCTTTGATAAACTTGAACATGTCATTTTCGATTTGATTTATAGAAACAATTAATCTAAGTTTGTCTCCAAAAATTTTTGTTTTTGTAACCTTATAATTTGGGGCTGTTTTGAAAATTATCTGAAGGGCTGAAGAATTCAAACTTCTTTCTGTAATCGGGAGTTCTAAGACTGGATTTTCTATATTACTGTGAACAGTTATGTTTTCCGTTTCGAAATCAATAATTTGTTCGTTTGGATCAACATTAGGGGTTTCGGTTTGCTTATTGGAAGTTAATAAATTCAAACAATCGTCTAATTCTTCGGTCGTGACTTGGTTTACAATGGAAGCTAAATCGTCTTCTATACCATTAATTTCAATATTGTTTTGTTCAATTTTAATTCTCGAAAGGGCATCTGCGTTGTTCGTAGAACCTTTTTTGTATTTAATTTCGTAATTAAATTCTTCCAGTTTTATCCGCCATCTCATTAGACGTGAATTTGGTTCCTTTAAAGAGAATAACCAACATAAAGGTTTATGATCGGTGTAGATGGTAAATTTTCGTCCATATAAATAGGGTCTAAAGTATCGACATGACCATACTATTGCCAGAAGTTCTTTCTCTATCGTGCTATACCTAGTTTCGGCTTCATTAAGGGTTCGACTTGCGAATGATATCGGTAAATCCTTTGGGGGGTTGCCCTGTGAAAGCACTGCACCTATCGCATAACCTGATGCGTCTGTCGTGAGAATGAAAGGTTTATTAAAATCGGGATAACTTAATATGGGGTCGTTCAATAAATTTCGCTGACATATTTTAAATGATTCAATATAATTTGGATCATCAATGTTAATTTTTGCTTCCTTTTTCAAACATGAAGTTAAGGGTTTTGTCAATTTCGCAAAATTGGGGATAAACTTTCGATAATAGCCTACTTATCCAAGAAATGATTTTATTTCTCTTTGAGTTTTGGGAATCGGAAAATCAATAATAGCTTTAAGTTTATTCGGATTGGGTTTAATTCCTTCTGGTGTGATTATGTGTCCTAGAAATTCTATTTCATTTTTGAAAAAATGACACTTGTCTAATTGTATTCTCAAATTATCACTTTTGAGTGCTTCCAAAATATTGTGAATGTCGGCTAGATGTTGTTCTATGGTATCAGAAAATATAACTACATCGTCCATGTATACGTAACAAATTTTTCCTATGTAATTTCTCAAAATTTCGTTCATGAGTCTTTGGAAAGTTGCTGGGGCGTTTTTGAGTCCGAAAGGCATTCTTAGAAATTCGTAATGACCATTTTCTACAGTAAAAGCTGTCTTTTCTATTGATTCTTCATCGAGTTCGATCTGATGAAATCCGGACGCTAAGTCAAGTGTGGTGAAGAATTTTTTGTTTCCTAATTTATCTAGTATACTGTCGATTTGTGGTAGAGGATATTTATCGTCTATGGATTTGTCATTCAGATTTCGGTAATCTATAGCCATACGCCATTTTGTTTTTCCGGATAAGTCTTGTTTTTTAGGGACTATTACTACAGGAAAAGACCATGGAGAAATACTGGGTCTTATAATTTTTTTCTCTAACATGTCTTCAATTTGATTTTTAACCTCTTCTTTGTGAATTTCCGGGTACCTATAAATTTTGCAATGGACGGGTACTTCATCAATGGTTCGAATTTTGTGTTTTATTCTACTTGAAAAGTTAAGGGGTTGTCCTGGCAATTGTAGAACTTGTTCATTTTGTTGAAGTATTTTCATGAGTTGACTTTTAATTTGAGGTTCTAAATGAGAAAGTTCAACGGGGATGTTTGAGGGTTTCTGACAAACTTTTTGGTATTCGAAAGGAATTTGACAGTATTCATTGGTTAATATTTGATTTTTGAAATCCAAGTTCAGTCCGTATTTGTTCAGAAAGTCTGCTCCGATTAGCCCGTCGTAATTTTTATGGAATTTGTATAAAATGAATGGATGGAAATCATCTACTTGGAATTCTCTGAATACAGGTATTAAAACTTTTTCGTTGGACGTTTCTTGTTTCATACAAGCGGTTAAGGTCGTTGATTCACTAAAGATATTTTTTGGGAAATTGTTATAATCGAATTTAGGGTCTATTAAACATACCGAACATCCGCTATCTATCAATAGTTTACATTTCGGATTTTCAAATGTAATATAGGGTAATTGATTTTTATTGTCAAAAGCTGAATTTAGGTCAATGAATTGTCCTCGGCTAATTCTGGAAAATTTTCTTCGTGATAATTGTCTGGATTTGATTGGTCATTTTCATAATCTTCCTCCGAATAATTTTGAGGTTCGTTATCATCAATAAATAATGAATCTAAAGCTGGTTCTATGTGGGTTAATTCTTCGAAAGTGAAATTGGGATTTTGATAATTATTACCTTGATTTTGGAAGGGGAATTTTCTCTGTGGATTGACTTGGTATTGGGTTGAATAATTTTGACGTTTCTGTGGAAAATTTCTAGTCTGGATGGACATTTTCTCCGGGGGATTTTGTAATCTTTGATTTGGATTCGGTTTGAATACGTTCGTTTGTCGAGTCGATGTACTCGGGCCAAAAACTTGTTGGTTGGTTGGGAAATGTCGATTTACAATACGTTGTTGCAATTGAATCGGTTGTGAGGGGAAATTTTGATGATTTTGTTGAAATCGATTGTGATTAGGATAATTTCTTTGCGATTGAAAATAGTTATTTATTCTAGTTGTATGAAATTCGTTGGTTGGTGGTTGACGTCTAGGATTTTGAATATTCGATTTTTGAGATATTTGATTTTTATAGTGTAAAAAGGGTTGTTGATAGTAATAAAAATCTTGCCTAATGAAGTTAACCATGTCATCATAATTCATTATTCCATGACCTCTTAGGGCTGTTCTCAATTCTGGGTTAATATTGTATAAAAGAACTCGCGTTGCTACTCTAGATGCTATGTTCTTCTCTTGTTCTTTTTCAGTTATACTCAAATCTGATAATTCTACCTGATAATCGTATTTATTTTTCAGATCTACAATTTTTTCTAGAAAATCTAAATCATTTTCATTTCGTAAACGTTGGGCATTTTGAAGATCCCAAAATAAGACCGTTAAACTAATTTTCTCTTCGAATTTTAATTTAAGAAATTTTCTCAAATCTCTCCAGTTAGCAGTGATTCTTTCGTTGCTACTAACTATTTCACTAGCATTTCCAATTAATTTACTTTTAATTATATCTATAATTGCTTCGTTTAATAATGCATCATTTGACGCGAATCTACTGTTAAATCTATCGCAGTGATTGATAAATCTTGTAAGGTTTGCTGAATTACCATCGAAGGGAACTATTGGTTGAGCAAAAAGATTAATTAATTTCATTTTCTCAAAGATATTACTACTTTCTTGGGCCATTTTCGTTTCTTTTATAGTCAATTCAGATAACGAAAAAATTAACTTATTTATAGAATCAATATTGATAATAAAAATTGAGAACTTATAAACTAGTTTCAAAAAATGAATTATACAAGTTTTACACACAAAACAGGGAAAAGAATGGATTTAACTTTTGGTCCAGGTTAATGACTGGGGAAATGTAATCAGTACAGGAAATTGCTTTTTCTCACCTCCGTAAAGTTCTAGATAATTTCTTTCTTGAAGTCGTCGAAGGGCGCTACTCAATCGATCAGGGCTTCTGGGTTTCTCTTCCTTCGTTCGTTGTCGTACCTTTGCAGTTGAAACTGTTAGCCTTTGAAGATTCTCCGTGGACGAATATCACTGGATTATTTCTATCACACTTTTCTTCGATTAAGACCGGCACAATCCCATCCTCGTCGCCATTTACGTTTTTAGGGGATGAAACCACTTTTTTAAAAAGAAAAAATCAACTTTATTTAAGTACAGAAAGTTTTACAACCTACGTCTATGCTCTTGGCAATACTGATTATCATCTTCCTCGAGATTCACTTGATCTCCCTATTTTTTTTTTTTTTTTTTTTTTTTTTTAGAATAGAATATTTATTTATTTTCTCATCACCCACTTTACAGTAAGAGAAGATAGAAAACAAGTCACCAAAAATAACAACTATTAATAACAAAATTATTATCACAATACAATATCTGCACACATTTTATCTATGATCTTAGATGCTTAGAAGACAAGTAATATTCTTCCAATGTATATGGTTCAATATCGAGAATCAATGCAAAGATTTTCTTTTTAAAAACTAATGAGTTTTTCTCATTTTTGATATTTATCGGAAGATAGTTAAAAAGTTTCAACCCTGTGTAGTAGGGTTGCTTTTCAGTCAGAGTAAGTCTGTGGCGTGGATAAAAAATTGGAAATGTTCGCCTTGTATTATTAAAATTATTAGATACATTGTGAAATTTATAAAAAAATAACAATGTTCTATACACATATATTCCTATTAAGGTAAGAATACCATTCAACTTAAAAACTCCTCTACAGGTCTCTCTGAATTTCAACCCTTGCAAAATTCTCACGGCTCGTTTCTGTATTACAAATATCTTCATCATGTGTGTACTGTTTCCCCAAAAAATGACACCGTAGTCCAGCAGCGATTGAAAACTGGCAAAATACACCATCCTTAGAACCCCATGCTCCACCTGATGTCTCAGCACCATCAAAGAGTATACCACGGAGTTCAATTTATGTCCCAGCTGTTCCACATGTTCATGCCATTTCAGATGTTGATCCAGGTGTATTCCAAGGGTTTTGGCGAAAGGGAGTATGTGAAGAACCTCATTCTTGTGATGTATTTCCTTTGGGAATTCTTGTCTAGATCTATCAGTAGAAAACACTATACATTCTGTCTTTGTGGGATTCAGCACAAGTTGATTTTCAAGACACCAGTCCTCCAGTCTTGACAGCGCCCTTATAACGATCTCAGCAAGAGCCTGGGCATGTGGTACCCTCACAAGTATCGTTGTATCGTCTGCATAGATGAAAAGTTGCATAGATGTATCCTCAAATGCCGATGGTAAGTCGTTTATATAAATAGCGAAGAGGATGGGTCCCAGTATACTACCTTGAGGAATTCCCATTTCAATGATTTTTTCGGTTGATACATAGGTGGCATTGCTTTGAGTTAAGCAAACCCTCTGCTTCCTACTTCTCAGGTAAGTCTCAAATAGTTTTAGTTGCTCATTACGTATGCCATAGCGTTCCAGCTTGTGAAGAAGTCTGGTGTGGTCCACACTATCAAAGGCCCTAGATAAATCTGCAAATAAAGCAACTGGGGTATCACCACCTTCCAAAGAGTTTATTATTGCTCTAGTTAGTTCGAAAATAGCTGTTTGTGTGCTTCTGTTCCTTAAAAAACCATGCTGACATTTAGTCAATATTTTGAATTTATCAAGAAATTTGACCAGCCTTTCTGCCAAAACCTTTTCAAAGAGTTTTGCAAAGGTAGTTATTAGGCTTATTGGACGGTAGTTATTCATGTCATTTAAATCTCCCTTTTTGTGTAATGGTTTGATAATTGATATCTTTAGTCCTTCTGGAAAAATACCTTCTTTAAATGAACAATTCATTATATGAGTTAGTGGTCCTATAATACTATCCAAGGCTCTCTTTATAACTTTGAGTGGTATACCATCATAGCCCGTTGATGATGGACTATTTATTAAGTTAGGATATCTGAATAAGCATAATTGGATGTAGAACGTGCAATTATGCGAGTTCTACATTGTCATATAGAAATTCTTATGGTGGAAATAAATATAGTGTTATAGGAAAGAAGGATTGCTATTTCCTAATTATATATATTATAGAAAGAGGGATAACACCTTTCCCGCTACTGCAATATGGCATTACCATCTCTTGTTCGTAGGACTGGTTCTAAAGCATTCATACTAAAACCAAAGTGACATGTTTTTTTATTCAATCTGAAGATGATGTTAAATTAATTCTTCCGGAATTTCAAATGAATCCATTTGATCACTTAAACGTTTTCTCTCAATTCTCACGAAGTTTCTATTATAATAAAAATGATTTTCAAGTCATTTGATATTACGTACAGTTAGTTGGATACGAGTTATTATCATGCTCTAAGAATAAGCCAATAATCCAAGCAATCTCATTATTATTCACATATCCATTTTCATATTCGGAAAAAAAACCGTCACGCCGCAAAATCATACAATAATTCTTCAAAATAACCTCACATTACATCTTCCGATATGGTTCCGATCGCACTCGAGTACTCGTAGGGATTTAAGAATATCTGTAAGTTACAGATCGCTAAAAACAGTCCAGAATAGCAATGTTCCTGTGAGGTTAGAAAAGTTACAGATTGGCTTATAGATGAAAGCAGAATAGCACCATTAGAACCAGTAGGACTGCAGAATAATTCCAACCTATATGGACCAAAACTTAATGCGGGACGAACTAGGCCGAAGCTTATAACTTCAAAAGAAGATAACATTTTAAATGAATATTAACTCATTTTAATGCAAATCCTCATGCTTTCACCAGAAGTGCAGAATAAGATTTAGGCCTAACAAGAACTTATATTCAGGATTAAACATTCTACATGTTCTTGCTACAATTTGATCGCATTGGTCCTGAAGAATAAACAAGTTCATCAAACCTTCATTTGTACAATTATTGCCTTCCATTTGAATCATCTTAATCATGTTAATCATGTGAATCATGTTAATAAATTCAACAATACTTCAAAATGTCTCGGTAATATATGTCACGGAAACTACTCGGATTTTGAACAACCCTGTATGATTAGGGACGTATGTCGAGATATTCAAATTATACACGGGATATTGGTAATCCATAACCGAAATTTCGTCTTTCTAGCATTCCAATTTCCAAGTAACGATGTAATGAATGTTGAATTGAAGCTGTTTTGTACAAAAAAAGAAGTTAATCAATTAATTACTCGAAAACCGCTAAAGACAGGGATGATGAAGTTGATACATAATTAATAGAGGGCTACGTCGAATCGAAAAAAGCAATAATAAATAGGATGTTCCAGTTGAAATATAGAAGTTGATAGTACTTTTTGATATAAGCGGCAATATCGCAGGGTTGAAAATATTCTAGATTGATAGAGCAGAGGTTCCTAGTCAAGAAACCAAATTTTCAATAAAATCGTACGTCCTGTTCTCCGTAAAAGTCCAGGGTACCATCAACCGTGGCCCACCCTGTATACAGGGTCTTTAAGTATTACCTTAATTTTAACCATAGATTCATCTCATCGAACGAAACGCTTTTTTCAATTACAATTTTGCAAATTCGGTTCAGGTGGAAATATACAGGCTGTTGAAATTAAAAATAAATCAATTTTTATTTCGAAGCTTTGACGTGGTTTTTCCGCATGAAATGAATGTTGATGTGAAGTTTTCCATAATTATGACACATATCCTCCAATTATCATTCATTTCCTAATTTCACTGGTTTTCTTGTTATAGAAAAGCGGATTCATAAAACTAAATGAAATTAAAAAAGTTTATCTTGAGTCATCTCAAGAATATTCAATCATTTCAGAAAATTTAATTATTACTCAATATTTCTGCTTAAAAGCACCGTTTTCGAAATAAATTTCATTGAATGTTATAGAGTCAGAAATTCCAGAAATTACACTACTTTTATGGATCTGCCCCTGAGCGTAGCAGTCCAAATTGAGTTGTAAACCACGTTGCCGTGCCAGTTTGATGCTCACTTTCGACGTCATATATAATTAAAATGCAGGGGTGTATTTGCAAATTGTGAAATATTTAAATGCTTGTAACTTTTTTCCTGATTCGAATCTGGACAAAAATGGTAAATGAAAAAATTTTTTTATTTTATGAGAGGTATATATATGGTTAACATTAATGTACATCCTAAAGACTCACCCTGTATAAAAAGTCAGCTTCAGTATTTTATAGAATTTTATTATGAAGGATTCAAGAATCATAAAATATGGATACAAAAAATAATAATTAGGGTTATGGATATTGTCCAAATTGTTGAGTTCCCGTGAGTGCTCTATATGTTGTGGTTCTGTGGTCTTCAATTTTAATAGCACATGATATCTATGGTCGAAATTCAACTTTAAAATAAACCTTACGAACTTTTGACATACATAAAAATTTATGAAGAAATATTAATATATTCAAAATATTTGAAATACATAGTCTCCATCGAGAATAGTTCAATTCGTAATATTGTTGATAATCATGTCCATTTGTTGTCTAATTGTATATTTTCTTGTAGTTGCTGGTCTGAGGATGTGGAATTGAAACAGAACTATTAGGAAGAATTTTTGTATTGATTGTGGAAAAAAATTAATATTCCTGTGAATAAAATCATGAAAATCGAAAATCATGATTACTTTGATCTTTATTTTGGTTAAGAAGGTTTGAGAGTAAAATATTTTCTATATGAATCTTTTGAAATTCTGAAGATAGATACGCTTTAGGGGAAATCGCTATATATATAAAATGGGTTCAAGCCCTGTGGACAGGAGCTTTCTGGCGCTCTAGTTCAAACAGTCAAATTATATCTGGTATTGGTTTCTCAGAGTTGGGAATTATATCAATGTATTCATATGATAAAACTGCATCAAAAAGGAAATTCAATTCAAATAATAGTTTATTTATCAAGATTAAATGAGCAATCATGAGAATGAGAACTGCACCACATTTTCAAATTTTTTTTTGATACTTTGCGGTAATCTGGTCAATACAAAACTTCACATGCGTATAAAGGTCATGATTCTACAATTTGGTGCTAAATTTCAGATAGATCGAGTGATCGGTTTCGGAAATATTCATAAAAAATATTTTTACTAAAATCGGCCATAACTCCGAAACCCCTTGATGGTTTTCGCCCATTAACGAACTTGTCCGAGATATTTACGCTCCAAAACCACCTTGCAATTTTCAATCCGCTAACTCCTTTCGTTCGAGAGTTATCGTGCCTACGGCCGGTCGGCCGGCCGGACAGAATCGATTTCGCACTCGGATTCTTGATCAGTGAGTCGAACCAAATCATTTGAGAGTATTTTCAGCCAAAAATTCCAAAATTACAGACACTTGGGCAAATTGATAAGCACTCTGTTCCGAGGAACTAGAGCGCCAAAAAAACAAGTTTCGTATGACAATTGCCCAAAACAGGTTTAAAGTACCTACAAATAGTAGGTATTCCATAAAACATGTATAAAAGAAGATAAGTAATAAATTACCTTGTAATCGATCAAAAATTTCCTGATCTAAGTTCACAAAATTTTCTCCTCTCTCGAACTACAGAATCATGCTTTCAATATTTACGTAATATTTTCAAACATTTTCGGGTGAGGTCCCCGTTGCATCGCTAAAATACGAGTATTTCAACCCCAATATTCTTGAAGTTACAATATTCCCTTCTGTCAAGTTGACTTTATGACAATTCATACATAGAATATACAAAGAATAATTATATCAATCTGTGAAATACGATTTAAATTGAAATTTTGAAAAATCATATCTCCGAAAGTATTAGCTTGTTAGAGTTAAAAATGATGAAATTGCTTATTAAAAAAAATTTAATTTGGAATTTGTTTTTTAAAAAAAAAATTTTTTTTTATTACTCCGAAACCTTCTGTCCGATTTTGCCCAGTAACGAACTTAGCCGAGATATTCATCCCCCAAACCTACTCTGAAAATTTCAACTCTCTAGCCTTACGTCTTGCAATACGTGATTATTCCATATCCGAATAATCGCGACTTGTTAGTAAAACAAGTCTGTTTGTTATTTAATTAATTATTATATAAACTCCGTTCGGAAGGATCAACAAGGTAGTATCAAAGCCGATTCCGACGTTCAATTGTTGATTATTATTGTAGTCGATTCCCACGTAGCTTCAGGCGAGAAGTCTCGCTCTGAACTACTGTATTATGTAGCAGATCTTGATGTATCTTATTAAATCCTTGCCCGAGACTGATGTGTGTTAATCTGCAACCCTTTGAGACTGTATACGCGACATACCGAACCGTACCCCAGCAGGGTACATCACAAGGCGATCCTGCCAGTTGTATGCAGTTGAAAGTGGTATTCACATGGCGTCACATGGTTTGTAACTGGTATCACACGCAGTGAGAAGAAAGGCAGTCATCAGGAGTTCAGCCAAGTTCTACCAGCAAGAAAAATGGGTTCCGGACAATCTAAACAAGAGGAGGTAATCATTGCCCAGACAGGAAATGGGGCAGCAAATGCGCCGAGCCCAGCTGAATCTTTGACCGTGCCAGACATCCTGGGACTTGTGGCATTTCTTCTGGTTTGCATTGCAGCAGGCCTCTACGTATACTCCAGGATGAAGAAGGCAATTGAGAAGAAAGTGCAACTGGAGATCAGGAGGAGCCACCAGGATTTGGTTTAAAAGGAGCACCTACATCATAGGGCATGACAAAAAAAAAACCGTAAGAATTTCCTTAATTATGCTTCATGGAATGTGTTGAACAATTATCCGAGCTAAGTTGCGTGTGCGTTAAATTTCTCGATAGTGTCAAAAAAGAGCCGCGAGAACGCAGGGAAAGGGCCGACAGAGTAAATAAATTTCAAAATGAATGGGTCAAGTTAGAGTATAGGTTCAAAAAATTATACGAAATTGTTAAGTCGGAACCAAATTTTCTCAAAGCATCTAGTCCTCACCTTGCATTCATAAACCAAACACTTTTAGAAGCAAAGGAATTATTGAAGGAAAGATCTAAATTAATTACCGTCAAAAGTCAATCAGAAAAGGCAACAATGGGCGAAAAATTTGATTTAAGGACAGCGTCCTCATTATTACCGTCGATGGGTAACACAGAAGAGCCTGTGATACAACTGGTTGATGCTATAGAGTTGTATAGAGATATGCTTGATGAGGCAAGTCAAAGTGCTTTAATAAATTATGTTCTAAAAATTAAACTGACAGCTAATGCTAAATTAAGATTATGTAAAGGGTATAGGAAGGTTGAAGATTTGTTGGTAGATATGAAAAGACTCCTAATTACCAAAAAATCCGCAGCAGCATTGTCCACCCAACTCCACAACGCAAAACAAGATACGAAAACGATTGAAGAATTTGCAAAACTTGTGGAGCAATTGTCGTTAGATTTAACTATCGCACAAGCAGATGATGCACCGGAAGCATTACCTGTGTTAGCTAAGGTAAATGAAAAAATTGCATTAGGCACGTTTTCCAATGGTTTAAAAAACACGGAGATAAGAACGATAGTTAAGGCAAGAAATTTCGCCAACTTGAAAGATGCTGTAGCAGCAGCTAAAGAGGAGGAGCTTGTGAAGACGTCATCACAGGCACCTCATCAAAAGGCTTTTCACATGAAACAATTTGGGAATCAGAGGCGAAATTATAAAGACAGTTCTAACCGGGCGTATCGAGGTCATGAAACGCGTAACCGCCAGGGAAATACAAGCAATCAAAATTTCAACTCAGCGAAAAAGAATCATGAGCAAGGTCGGGGTCAGCGGTTCAATAATCAGTTCAAAAACAAAAACAAAGGATCCTCGACCCAGCAAAGAGCATATTATGTTGCCGAATGTGACACAGACGCGTCGACAGAACGAAATCCCGCAGCGGATAAGTTTTTTCGTGACCAACGGTCATGTTAATTACAATTTGAATGCTTTGAATTACGTTTCAGTGAAGTATGACAAGAAAGACTTAAATTTTTTAATTGATACAGGTGCAAGTATTAGTTGCATTTTTCACGAATATCTAGCTGAAAGAGAATATTTAGATACAAGAAAAAGAATTGAAATTAAAGGTATAGCCGGATCCACATCTTCCATGGGCTCCGCAAACATTTCACTTGTTGTAGAAAATACAAGATTCGCTCATAGTTTTTCAGTAATTAAATCCTTTGACTCAAGTATACATGGTGTACTAGGTTCAGATTTTTTCCAAAAATACAGAGCAGTAATTGATTATGAAAATTTCATTTTAAAACTAAAGAGTAATAATACAGAAATTTGTGTACTATTAAAGTCAAAAGTCGAACATTATACTATTATACCACCTAGATGTGAAATAATTCATTATTGTCATACTGAGGAAACTGAAGAATGCGTAATTCAAAACGAGCAAATATGCGAAGGCGTTATCGTCGCAGGAATGATCGCAAAACCTGAAGGGAATAGAGTTCCAATTAGATTATTGAATGTAAACGATAGAGAAATAAAGTTGAAAAATTTTCTTCCAAAACTTGAGAATCTCTCAAAATTTGAAGTTATCAATTATGGTAGGAAGGAAATATCCGTACAAAGAGTAGATGAAATATTAGATTCAATTAATATGAAATCATTAAATAAGGAAGAAATTACTTCCGTGCAAAAAATTTGTGCTAAATATGCAGATATATTTCACGTAGACGGTGATCCTTTAACAGTTACTAATTTATACCGACAGAAAATTTTGCTCAAACCAGAAGCGCAACCAGTTTATGTTAAACCGTATCGATTGCCGCATTCTCAGAAAAATGAAATCCATAAGCAAGTTGATAAAATGCTCAAAGATGGAATTATAGAGGAAGCCAAATCTGAATGGTCCTCACCATTATTAATTGTACCTAAGAAACCGGATCAAAACGGAGTTAGGAAATTTCGAGTAGTTTTAGATTACCGATTGCTGAACAAACAAATTAAAGGTGATAAATTTCCATTACCAAACATTACCGACATATTGGATTCCTTGTCAGGAGCAGTTTACTTTTCTCATCTAGATTTAGCGCAAGGATACTACCAATTAGAATTACATCCCGATAGCAGACCATATACAGCATTTACAACTGAAAGAGGTCAATATCAAATGAAAAGACTAGGAATGGGATTAAAAACGAGCCCCAGCTCATTCTCAAGGCTAATGACAATAGCTATGTCAGGTTTAAATTATGATTCATGTTTTATTTATTTGGATGATTTAATAGTCTTTGGACATTCTTTGCAAAATCATAATCAAAATTTAGTTAAAGTATTACAACGCCTCAGAGAAGTTAATTTGAAATTAAACCCTAGTAAATGTGAATTCTTGAAGAAGGAAATGTTGTATCTAGGTCATATCATTTCGGATAAAGGCATTTCGCCAGATCCAGAGAAAATTGATGCTATTTCACGATATCCTGTACCTATAAATTCCGAGGAAGTAAAACGTTTTGTTGCATTGGCTAATTATTATAAGAAATTTATAAAAAATTTTGCAGCCATCGCTCAACCCTTGAACAACTTGTCACGTAAAGGAAAAGTTTTTCAATGGACGGAAGATTGCGAAAATTCATTTCAAAACCTGAGGCAAGTCCTTCTGACAGCACCAATTTTGCAATATCCAGATTTCTCTGAGAATAATGAATTTATTCTTAGAACGGATGCCAGTGGATTTGCGTTGGGTTCAGTTTTATCAAATTCAAATGACCATCCAATAGCCTTTGCCTCGCGAAGCTTGAATCCAGCAGAGAGGAACTATTGTACAATTGAGAAAGAACTCTTAGCAATAGTTTGGTCAGTTAAACACTTCAGACCTTATTTATATGGAAGGAAATTTAAAATCTTAACAGATCACCGACCACTGATTTATTTGTTCAATATGACTAATCCGTCTAGTAGATTAACTAAATTCCGTTTGATTTTAGAGGAATATGATTTCACGGTACATTATGTGAAAGGTTCAGAAAATGTAACAGCAGATGCCTTATCGCGTATAAAAATCGATTCGGAAGATCTCAAAGAAATGACGAATGGTGTAGTCGAACACGTTAGCGTCATGACGAGATCTCGAGCTAAAGAAGTAGGTTCCAAACAACATGAGACGAATGTCTCCGAGGGCAAGAGGATTGATCACCCTGTTGTTGTCGAAGTTTTAAAACGTCCAGCAAAAAGTGTTGAATTGAGACCACTTCCAGAAAAATAATTTCTTAATTTGAAAAATCAACATTCAGAGGATAACAATGAAAATTTGATATACAATGTGAATTCACAAATTATTTTCATTAACCAGGAAATCCGATCAGCGTACGACTTAGGTACATCGTTGAGGAAACTGGAAAATTTATGTGCAGAAAATAATATATTAGAATTGTACCTCGTAAAGCTAGCTAGTAACAAAGAATTTTTGAAAATGTTGTCAAATTATAAGAATGAAATTCTAGGAACATCCTTAAAAATAAACATAATAAGAGATGTAACGCGAATTGAAGATAAGGAACTAAGGCAAATAATTCTAAATGATTTTCATATGCTTCCAACAGGAGGGCATGCTGGGATAGAAAGAATGTTCAATAACCTGAAAAGGGAATATATTTGGAGCGGATTAAAGTCGGATGTTGAGAAATTTGTTAAGAAGTGTGATGATTGTCAACGATAAAACATTCGTTACCTAGGAGAGAACCTATGACAATCACAACCACAGCTTCATCAGCTTTTCAAAGAATTTTTTTAGATCTCGTAGGTCCACTTCCTACCTATATTGCAGATAATAAATATATCCTCACAATTCAATGTGACTTAACCAAATTCGTAGAATGTTATGCGCTACCAAACAAAGAAGCAGAAACAGTTGCAAAATATTTCATTCAAAACTTTGTTTTAAGGTATGGTATACCTTCGGAAGTTGTTACAGACCAAGGCACAGAATTCTTATCAAGAATATTTAGTGAATCGTGTGAATTGCTTGAAATTAAGCAGCTCAATTCAACCGCTTACCACCACGAAACACTAGGTGCACTTGAAAATTCGCATAAGCACTTAGGAGCATTCCTTCATATGCGCTCAGCTAAGGAAAGTAACAACTGGAGTAATTGGGTTCCGTATTGGTGCTTTTCATACAACAATACCGTAAACTTTTCAACTCGCTATACTCCGTACGAATTAGTTTTCGGAAAACCTAGAAGATTTCCACAAAATTTAGAAAGCCAAGTAGATCCAATCTACAATTTTGACAACTATCCTATTGAATTAAAGTATAGGTTGCAAACGGCATGGAAAGATGCTAGAGAAAACTTGGTGAAGGTAAAATTGAAGAGGAAAGAGAACTTCGATAGGAAATGTAATAAGAGTAATTTTAAAATAGGGGATAAAGTGCTCTTGGTCAATAAGAACAGTGATAATAAACTTGATCCCTTATTCAAAGGACCCTATGAAATAGTGGAAGTGAGAAACCCGAACATTGTAGTGAGAACGGACAAAAACAAACTAAAAGAGGTTCACAAGAACCGGGTCAAACAGTATTTCTCACAATAGGAGAAATTACTGACAGGTTATAGAATTAAGATATTATATGTAAATAACGTAGGAAGCTTTTAGGTTTAAGATTTACTGAGACTGATAGTATGTATTGTAATGTAAATAGTACTTTAGATAAGTCAAAAAAAAAAATGTTTTTATAGTTGTAAACAAAAAGAAATTTTTTTTTTTCTCAAAGGGGGAAGGTGTAGTAGACACAGCCTGAATCTAGATGTATAAGTTATACGTGAGATTAGAAGGTCCATGGGACCTTACGTCTTGCAATACGTGATTATTCCATATCCGAATAATCGCGACTTGTTAGTAAAACAAGTCTGTTTGTTATTTAATTAATTATTATATAAACTCCGTTCGGAAGGATCAACAAGGTAGTATCAAAGCCGATCCCGACGTTCAATTGTTGATTATTATTGTAGTCGATTCCCACGTAGCTTCAGGCGAGAAGTCTCGCTCTGAACTACTGTATTATGTAGCAGATCTTGATGTATCTTATTAAATCCTTGCCCGAGACTGATGTGTGTTAATCTGCAACCCTTTGAGACTGTATACGCGACATACCGAACCGTACCCCAGCAGGGTACATCGCAGGGTTCTATTTGAAATATCAAAGTTGTTAGTACTTTTTTATATAAGCGGCAACACCACAGCGCTGAAAAATATTCTAGATCGATGGAGCAATGGTTCCTAGCCAAAAAACCAAATTTCCAATAAAATCGTACGTGCCGTTCTCCGTAAAAGTAAAAGTCGAGGGTACCATCGACCATGGCCCACTCTGTATAAACCAATGGATGGATACTCAGTGCAATATTATTTATCCTTGATGTTTATTTCGAATTCCAAACAGCTGTTAAAATGCAACATATATGTCTACAACATATTATTATATTTTGAAACTTAAACCAAGTTTTCTCCACTTTAATATTGATAATGATCATTTGACAGTTTGGTTGTAAGATAAGATGTCAAAAAAATGCTTTTGTACCATTAGAAAAAAAAAAGGTTTTTGGGGAACTGCAAACATTAAAATGTTTTCTAAGTAGGTGAACCATTCATTCATTGCTATAAATTTTATTCACAATTAATATTCTTTTGGGTCTCTGAAAAATAGTAGTAGACGACGTTACTTTGACAGATTCATAAATGGATTTAATATTCAATAAATTTGCATTAAAATCTGTAGTTCATTTTATGTATTTGCGTATTCATCCGTATGCATATTTTAAACGATATCCTGAAGACACATTTGAATTATTGCGTAAGTGCAATCTATTAATCACTAAGGGCCAATTACACCAAGCTCTAAACAGAGATTAATGTTGATGTACCCTCCGTTTTAGGAATTCACCACGCTGGTTCAAGAAGTAAACCACGTTTTACGCTAACTGGCCATTTTTGATGATGCGATAAACAGAAATCGAGTTTACGCGGCTTGACATTTCGAATATTTGAATTTGAGGATTTTTGACACTTTTTGCCGCGCTTATCTCGTAGATTGTAGTTAAGAAATTAAGAATTGAAATATAAACTTTATTATTTCATATTATCTAGTTGGCTTTATGTAGAGCGTATTGAGTACATGCTGCGCTATTATAAAAAATTGACCAATAAATAATTTTGCGTACAACAGAGAGTGAATTTCCTTGCAGATGATAATTAATGTAATTGGTCACGAATTGCAGAATCAAAATCACTGAGCACGTCATGATCTTATGAACTATTTTCTAAGGTGAGACATTTATTGTCAAGTATATTACAAGTATACAAATTAGTATTAAATATATCCTTAGTACAAACATTTTTCATTCACAGACCAGCTGCTCAGTAAGATATTCAATCAGAAGATGCAATGAATATTGAAAACAACAGGATGAATTATATTTCAAATGAAAGTTTGCTATGAATACTTCAATTCAATCGTTATTTGTATATCTCATTTAACATGCTATGTACTAGTTGAAATTATGTAGGGAATTTTTTAAGGCTTTTGAAGGAATATACAACATAAATCATAAAAAGTTAATGAAATCATTTATTCATAAACAACGAATACCTATAAAATATTGCTGAAATAGAACTTGGTTCACGAGAATACTGATTTTATAATTACTACGATTTTATAATTATTCATCTTTCTTTGGCCATCCTCAATTCCTATTCAGGATTTCAGTTTTGGCTTTAGCTTTTTCTGAAGCTTGAAATGCAGCTTCTCTTTTCCGTCCCAACATTTTCAACGCAACACCAACTCCTTTTTCAATAAAATTAACCTCTTCACGGTAAAAATTTGGAGTTAAATTTGAACGAAGGTACGCTTACTTCGTAACTACTGTTAAATTAGTTTATTATGCGACGTTGCCATTATTGTTGAGCTTCAAACTCGGATTACTCAAACACTCGTCATCTCTAACCCGAGATTTAGATCTCTTTTTAGGTTCAACCGAGTTGGTTAGAGCTGAGATTAATGATTTTTTGGTGAAATTGGCCCTAAATGGTCAGGCGCGCTGAAGCTCTGAGAACACGTCAGTGCTTTGAGGATTTTGATATTTGGATATCAGTTTGATGAATTTCCTTCCAATATATTAAAAGATTATTTTTATTCGACTTTGAGATATTACGTTATAAAAATATCGAATCGAAATTTTTACAAAAAAAAATCCAAATTACTTCTGGTAAACAGTTATTAGCCTACTTATATTCTTTAGCCCTATGTGTTAATCAGCAAGGACTGGGACTGGTGTCTCATGCAGTTGGCCACTGGGGAGCGAAAACGCCCAGGTTAATACGCAATACGGAGCCATACAAAGAGAATAACGCTTTAGGAAAGCTAACCACTAGTTATTGTAGATGAAAGGACTAGCAGAGACCAAAATTTTGGAGTAATCCACAGAGTGTGTATGATTTCATCAAAGTTGAATAGCTAATTACCGCGGTTTCATCCTTATTAGGAATCATCAGTGGAGCACAATTCAACGCTGTTAAATATGTATTTAAAATTCTTTCCACAACTGATCGTATTTGTCTCGAATAACTTTTTTACATTCTCGAAATTATTTAAGCTTATTAAGTTGAATTGAAACAAGCACTGACGTGAAGTCAGGAGCTTTTGTGCGTATGTTCTATTGTCTATTCTCCTGTATTGGACATTCTTAATCGAATTTACCATGGTAAATTCGAATTAAGTGTCCAATACAGAAGAATGGACAGAATAATTTACCATGGTAAATTCGATTGAGGGTATCCAATACAGGAGAATGGACAATAGAACATAAGCACAAAAACTCCTGACTTCACGTCAGTGCTTGAACAGATTTTTATTTCATAATTTTTTTGAAATTTTTTAGGGGTACGGTTCTTATGAAATTTTAAGAACGTCTTTATATCGATATTCTACAACTAGATACCTAGCTTCAATTCGATCGAGTCTACATTTTTTGAGTTATCGAGGAAATAATATTCCTGGTGGGTATAACTCTGAAGCCGTTGGACCGATTATGCCTGTAATCAAACTTAACACTCGCATTCGGATACGCAACGATCGAGGCAGCAGTCACCCATCCATCTACTAAACTCACTCAAGGCTGCTCGAATTTCCAACAATATATATCCGATCGTGTTCAAACTTGGAACTTGGCAGTATAGAGTTAGGTTTTGAATGCTCTCGCAAAATTTTAGCGATGTTGGGCGAATAGTTACTGATATATGGAATTTTTTTCAATATTTTTCAAATATTTTCTAGTGAAACAATCCTCACGAAATTTGGTGAGTATTTTCGCGTTGGCATTATACAACTAATAACCATGTTTGAATTTAATCGGTTTTGTATTTTCTGAGTTATTTCTGAAATAACAACCAAATTCCAGATGGTTATAACACCAAAACCGTTTGGCCGATTATGCCTATAAACATACTCAAATGTCGCATTCAGATGCACAACCTAACCTGAAAATTTCAAGTCGCTATCCGTTTCCGTTCTCAGGTTATCGTGACATAAAAAATACTTTTTAATTATTTTATTAAAATTTTCTACCTATGCGACTCTCACAAAATTTCATGTTCTGCAACTATTCACCAAGTTTCAATTCGATCGAATTTATATTGGTTGAAAATAAAATGATTACACGGGAACTATTGGGCCGATTATGCCCATTAACGAATTTGTCCGTCGTATTGGGATGCACCACCTACCCTGAAAATTTCAAGCTATTTCATTCCGTTCTCAAGTTATCGTGGCAACGCAGGTCCGGCCGACAGGCCGAACAGAATAAAATTTGTCCTCGACTTCTTCATCAGGTAGTCGAGCTCAATCGTTTGAGACCATTTTCGGCAAAAATTTCGAAAATTACAGACATTTGGGCAAAATGATAACGCGATGTTCTCCAGAACATACGTAGTGCAAAAATTTGCAGAAATAATCAATGGCTTCTGTCAGTGTTATTTTGGTATTTTACTCGCTGAAGTGGAAGGTAACACACTGTAACTATTGGAGTTATAACTAAATCTTCTTATGCTAAAATTCAAACATTAAATTTAGAAATATTCAAGAAAAACATATTTTTTGGTACATTTCAAAATATAGTAACTTGGAAACAAAGCATTTGTGCACATATGCTCATTGAACCTTTTCTATCTAAAATTAATCAAGGATTACGCCCTTATATTAATTACACGTAGTTTGAGAACTCCTTCATGGACTTATATCTTATGAACTAAACATCGTAGAGCATTTCCACTATATCAACCCTGATTAATTATATTTTTCTCAGTTGATGAGTTCTTGAGACCTTTTGATTCGCAGAATGAAAATCTGATACTTACTATCGTTTACTATTGTTTGTTTCAACCCCATGTAGATATCGTAGAAGGATGAAATAATTGTGGTACTTGTACCACGTATGGTATATTACAACTTTTCAAAATCTATTTGTCTGAGTATTTTGGTTTGGTAGATAATATTTAAAACTGAAAAATCAATTTCCTTTCAAGTGTTATAACTCAGCTAGTAGTAAAATTATTAACTAAATAACTTAAAGTCGTTTCATATGCTCTTAAATCTTATATATATCTTATATCTGTTGTTAACCTCGAGTTCTTGTTGATTTTTAGCATATGCTGAACCTGTCATAGACTAATTGAAAAAAATCTTCCTAATCTGCTGTAACTACATATAAGTGATAAGATTTCGATAAAGTACCTGACACTAAATAACATGTCATTAAGATAAGCCTGCCATAAGATTTATGACTAGCCGTTAGAGGGTTATTCATTATTTCTAAATGATTTCAACCGAAATAATGGCATTTAATCACCATAAGATATTTCATCAGGTTTCACTTTGGGGTTATACAACCGGAAATCGTCGAAGTCGTAAATATTAAAGGAAATTCAAGGAAATTATTAATAAATGGGTTCAAGCCCCGTGGACAGGAGCTTTCTGGCGCTCTAGTTCAAACAGACAAATTATATCTTCGAAAGCATTGGTTTCTCAGAGTTGGGAATTATATCAATGTATTCATATAATAGAACTGCATCATAAAGGAAATTCAATTCAAGCCGGCCGGACAGTATTGATTTCGACCTCGGATTCTTGATCATTGAGTCGAACCAAATCGTATGAGACCATTTTCAGCAAAAATTAGAAAATCACAGACACTTGGGCAAATTGATAAGCACTCTGTTCCGAGGAACTAGAGCGCCAAAAAAACCAGTTTCGTATGACAATTGCCCAAAACAGGTTTAAAGTACCTACAAATAGTAGATATTCCATAAAACATGTATTAAAGAAGAGAAGTAATATTGAAAAATTACGTTGTAATCGATAAAAAATTTCCTGATCTACGTTCACCAAATTTTCTCCTCTCTCGAACTACAGAATTATGCTTTCAATATTTACGTAATATTTATAAACATTTTTGGGTGAGGTCCCCGTTGCATCGCTAAAATACGAGTATTTAAACCTCAATATTTTTGAAGTTATAATATTTACTTCCGTCAGCCCCGTCATAAATTGAGAGAACTGAACATTCTATGTCTATGGATGAAAAGCAGTCTCACTACTCTCAGATCTCTTACTTCATGTTCCGTTCCGAAAATGTAAGACTTTTTTGGGAAAAACTAATTTCGGAGCAAACAACTGAGATTTTACTCACTTCACTCACAATTGTTCGATTGATTAGATAATGTCATGCCTCAGGAAAATAAGTTGACATTATGACAATTAATGCATAGAATAATTATATCATCCTGTGACAACGTAGAAATACGATTTCTTATTGAAATTTTGAAAAATCACAATTCCGAAAGTATTAGCTTGTTAGAGTTAAAAATGATATCATTGAATTCTTATGGAAAAACTGCTCATTGACAAAAATTTAATTTGGAATTTGTTTCGTAAAAAAAAAATTTTTTTTTTGTTACTCCGAAACCATCTGTCCGATTTTGCCCAATAACGAACTTAGCCGAGATATTTATCCCCCGAACCTACTCTGAGAATTTCAACTGTCTAGCTCATTCCGTTCGAGAGTTATCATGCCTACGGCCGGCCGGCCGGCCGGACCGACCGGACAGAATGAATTTCGACCACGGATTCTTGATCAGTGAGTCGAACCAAATCGTTTAAGACCATTTTCATCGAAAAATTCGAAAATTACAGACATTTGGGCAAAATGATAACGCGATGTTCTCCAGAACATACGTAGTGCAAAAATTTGCAGAAATAATCAATGGCTTCTGTCAGTGTTATTTTGGTATTTTACTCGCTGAAGTGGAAGGTAACACACTGTAACTATTGGAGTTATAACTAAATCTTCTTATGCTAAAATTCAAACATTAAATTTAGAAATATTCAAGAAAAACATATTTTTTGGTACATTTCAAAATATAGTAACTTGGAAACAAAGCATTTGTGCACATATGCTCATTGAACCTTTTCTATCTAAAATTAATCAAGGATTACGCCCTTATATTAATTACACGTAGTTTGAGAACTCCTTCATGGACTTATATCTTATGAACTAAACATCGTAGAGCATTTCCACTATATCAACCCTGATTAATTATATTTTTCTCAGTTGATGAGTTCTTGAGACCTTTTGATTCGCAGAATGAAAATCTGATACTTACTATCGTTTACTATTGTTTGTTTCAACCCCATGTAGATATCGTAGAAGGATGAAATAATTGTGGTACTTGTACCACGTATGGTATATTACAACTTTTCAAAATCTATTTGTCTGAGTATTTTGGTTTGGTAGATAATATTTAAAACTGAAAAATCAATTTCCTTTCAAGTGTTATAACTCAGCTAGTAGTAAAATTATTAACTAAATAACTTAAAGTCGTTTCATATGCTCTTAAATCTTATATATATCTTATATCTGTTGTTAACCTCGAGTTCTTGTTGATTTTTAGCATATGCTGAACCTGTCATAGACTAATTGAAAAAAATCTTCCTAATCTGCTGTAACTACATATAAGTGATAAGATTTCGATAAAGTACCTGACACTAAATAACATGTCATTAAGATAAGCCTGCCATAAGATTTATGACTAGCCGTTAGAGGGTTATTCATTATTTCTAAATGATTTCAACCGAAATAATGGCATTTAATCACCATAAGATATTTCATCAGGTTTCACTTTGGGGTTATACAACCGGAAATCGTCGAAGTCGTAAATATTAAAGGAAATTCAAGGAAATTATTAATAAATGGGTTCAAGCCCCGTGGACAGGAGCTTTCTGGCGCTCTAGTTCAAACAGACAAATTATATCTTCGAAAGCATTGGTTTCTCAGAGTTGGGAATTATATCAATGTATTCATATAATAGAACTGCATCATAAAGGAAATTCAATTCAAGCCGGCCGGACAGTATTGATTTCGACCTCGGATTCTTGATCATTGAGTCGAACCAAATCGTATGAGACCATTTTCAGCAAAAATTAGAAAATCACAGACACTTGGGCAAATTGATAAGCACTCTGTTCCGAGGAACTAGAGCGCCAAAAAAACCAGTTTCGTATGACAATTGCCCAAAACAGGTTTAAAGTACCTACAAATAGTAGATATTCCATAAAACATGTATTAAAGAAGAGAAGTAATATTGAAAAATTACGTTGTAATCGATAAAAAATTTCCTGATCTACGTTCACCAAATTTTCTCCTCTCTCGAACTACAGAATTATGCTTTCAATATTTACGTAATATTTATAAACATTTTTGGGTGAGGTCCCCGTTGCATCGCTAAAATACGAGTATTTAAACCTCAATATTTTTGAAGTTATAATATTTACTTCCGTCAGCCCCGTCATAAATTGAGAGAACTGAACATTCTATGTCTATGGATGAAAAGCAGTCTCACTACTCTCAGATCTCTTACTTCATGTTCCGTTCCGAAAATGTAAGACTTTTTTGGGAAAAACTAATTTCGGAGCAAACAACTGAGATTTTACTCACTTCACTCACAATTGTTCGATTGATTAGATAATGTCATGCCTCAGGAAAATAAGTTGACATTATGACAATTAATGCATAGAATAATTATATCATCCTGTGACAACGTAGAAATACGATTTCTTATTGAAATTTTGAAAAATCACAATTCCGAAAGTATTAGCTTGTTAGAGTTAAAAATGATATCATTGAATTCTTATGGAAAAACTGCTCATTGACAAAAATTTAATTTGGAATTTGTTTCGTGAAAAAAAAATTTTTTTTTTGTTACTCCGAAACCATCTGTCCGATTTTGCCCAATAACGAACTTAGCCGAGATATTTATCCCCCGAACCTACTCTGAGAATTTCAACTGTCTAGCTCATTCCGTTCGAGAGTTATCATGCCTACGGCCGGCCGGCCGGCCGGACCGACCGGACAGAATGAATTTCGACCACGGATTCTTGATCAGTGAGTCGAACCAAATCGTTTAAGACCATTTTCATCGAAAAATTCGAAAATTACAGACATTTGGGCAAATTGATAAGCACTCAGTTCCGAGGAACTAGAGCGCCAAAAAGACATGAAGTAGGTAACTTACTTGGCCTCGTCCAACATCTGTGTTTATAAATAAAGGAGTATTATATGAATGAATTAAGTCAATAGGTTTTCAATTCACTAGATTAAAAAACAAATATTTTATTTTATCCCATTCTGATGAATATTCGAATACTAAACAATGCGATTCACTACAGAATTCAAACTATTTTATTTAACTGAGATAATAAACCCAACTTGCCTTTTATTGCTATGCGTAGATTAATGTAATTTTTATGCGTCAGAATGGGATAAAGAGTTTTTCTTTAACAAAGGCGTTGTGTACTAAACGTTAATTCATTTGTTTTTTTTTTGGCGCGTTGGTTTACCTGAACAGAATGCTTATCGATTAGCGGAAATGTATGAAATTTTCGAATTTTAGGCCGAGAATGGTTTGCGCCATTAGTTTATAATCACTGATGAATCATCCAAGGGCAAACTTGATTATGTCAGTCGGGCCGTAAGCACGATTACTCTCTAACGCAATGAGTAATAGAGTTAAAATTGACAGGGAATGTTTGGAGTCTAAATGAGCCGGCTGAGTTCGCAAAATCTGTTGAATGTTTTCAGGGTTGTAGCTATCTGAATATTTGTTTTCCAAAGAACTCGAAAAATACAGTTCTGGCAGAAATGAAGGTCGATAGTTATTTACAAAATACCAACATGAAAAAAATAATATTTAAAATTTCTTTTTCTCGTCGAAAATCCTTGAAATTGAACGAGAGCCTTCAAAACCTTATTTGTAATTGTGGTAATATCGAAATATTACCACGATTACAGTATACTGGTCCACTGTATTACACATAAACAACAAACCTCTCGATGGTTTATGATGTTTGACGCGAAGTATAACGAATGTTATGATGATAAAATTAGCAATGTCCCATCTGTGGCCACGTACATTTTTATAAGTGAAGATTAATTTGTTTGAAAGATGATTTTAAATCGATATACTTGATACTTATTTGCGCACATGTTCGAGAGTAGGTATGGCGTGCTATCATTATGCAGAAATATCTCTAATCTTTGATTTTTCTGCCGAAAATGGTCTGAAATTATAGGTTCGACTCACAGAGGAAGAAAAACAAATTCGCTTTGTCTGGCCGGCCGTCCGTTAACACATTTGTTTCGAACGGAAAGAGATAGAGACTTGAAATTTTAAGAGTAGGTTGTGCATGTGACTGCCACGGTTAATACCGTTAATGGTCATAATCGGCCAAATGCTTTCAGAGTTATGTCAATCTGATATATTGTTTCCTTAATCATTAATTCATGAACTACAGATCCGACCGAATTGAAACTTGATAATTAGTTTTAGAATGCCAATTTGCAAATGTTTGCAATATTTCGTGAGGATCGTTTCACCAGCAAAAAAAAGTTCCTCAAAAATTTTATATTTCAGAGATAATAAGCCAGATTCCGCAGAAATTCCGAACGATCCTTCAATCCACAATTCAACAATCGATAAATGTGTACATGAACAGAAGTATGTGGAAGACAAAAGGGTAGGCCTATGTCCAGGAGTGGGCTATGAGAGGCTGCTGATGATGATGAATTGTGAAAATAAAATTTCAAACAACTACTACTTTTTTTGAAATTTCAAATCATGTTAATCCCAGAATAGTAAGAACACCTCGGCAGCTGAGATGTTATAAGTTCAATATTTTATTTACCTTAAAATTTGAATTTAGTCGATGGCCAATACATTTTTTTACGTGTTAATGCTAAAAAGGTCCATGCATTATTTCGTGAGGGTGTCTGAGGCGTGAATAGACAATACGACATGTGTGCATAAGCTTCCGACTTCGCGTCAGTGCTTTTCTCGAATTTTTTGTTGCGCTTTTCACCTAAACAGAGTACCTATCAATTCTTGCAAGGTTTCTTTCTGGGGTTTCTCTCCGTAACTCTGAAAAATATCTATAAAATAAAAATAAATTATTTTGTGATTTGCTTCTGCGTAAGAAACACAAGATATTTGTCAGAAGCAGTCAATCGAACAATGTTGCCTAACAAAAAACAACGAAACAACAACAATGAAAAAAGATCATCGCAGAAACAACTATATCGTAACGTTTCGGAGTCTATATCAGACTCCTTCGTCAGACACTGAACGAAAATCTTCAGAATTATTTTGTTGATAGTGACAAAACATCAAAAACATCATCGCAGAAACAACTATAGTCATTAATCTTATGTCATTGTATGGATTCAAACAAAAAATATTTGAAACCACTAGGCGTAAAAACTGTATTGATAACATTTTTACAAATTTTGATGTACGGGGTGAATTCGTCGGAATTATAAAGACGGAGTTCTCAGATCATGATGCCCAGTTTATACATCTGGGAGGCTTAGGTATGTACACAAACTATGTTCATAGGTCAAAAAGACCTCTGACTCAAAGAGGTTTCAACAAGATGCATGGTGAACTTGAGGAAGTGTGTTGGGATTTTGTTACTGCAAAATCGGATTGCGGTGAATGTTTCGAAGAATTCCATAAGGTAATATTAGATATTTTCACATTATCTTTTCCCAAACAAGCGAAAAGAATACATAACACACAAAAAGACAATGGGTGGTTTTCTCAGGAACATCGTGAAATGAGGGAATCACTACTTTTCAATCGGGAGTTACATGCTAGGTATGGAACTAATAATCTGTTAATTTTACGGAATAATTTAACAAGAAAATATAGGAAGGCAATAAAAATGGCGAAAATTTCGTATTTTAATAGTAAGATTGAACGATCGAGTAATAAATGTAAAATGGCTTGGCAGTTAGTCAACGAACATTTAAAGAGAAAAACAGATACTACACCCTTGGACATAACGCCTGATGAATTTAACGAACATTTTTCCTCAATACCGGAAAAAATTATTGCACAATTGCCTTTATCTAGAGTAAGCTTTGATGTGGCATTCAGAAAGAGAGTTCCACTTAATAAAGTGTTTAAGTTTAGAGAAGTTGGTTTCGTTGAGGTAAGGGATGTTATAATGAATTTAAAAAACAGTAAGTGCACGGACTATTACGACCTCACAGTTAAAGTTATTAAATCCTGCATTAATTGTATCATTCTACCACTGACCAAATTAGTCAATAGGTGTTTGATGACGGGTCATTTTCCGAAATGTTTAAAAATATCTTAGATAATACCGATTCATAAAAAAGGTGATCGTAATGATAGAGATAATTACCGGCCCATATCAATTGTCCCTGTCTTTTCGAAAATTATTGAGAAAATAATTGCCTATCAAATTGTTGAATATTTTGAGGGTAATGAACTGTTTTCGAGTAGGCAATATGGATATAGAAAGGGTAAAAATACGACGGAAGCAATTATAAATTTTGTATATTTTGCAACTGATTGTTTCGAACGGGGGAAACATTGCCTGGCATCATTCTTAGACCTGTCGAAGGCCTTTGACTGCGTTGCTGGAGATAAGCTTCTAGTCAAACTTAAAAAGTACGGCTTTGATGCCACGTCCTTGAACCTAGTGGACTCTTTCCTGAGTGATAGAAAACAAGTTGTTTTTATCGATGGGAGATGTTCGGGTATGACAGATGTGTCTATTGGAGTGCCGCAAGGGTCAAATCTGGGACCGGTATTGTTTTTGATTTACATTAATGATCTGCCGGATTATCTTCATGTGTTTGAAACTATACAGTTTGTTGACGACGCAACAATCGAAGTTGAGTCTGATGACCTTGAAAACTTGAACCTTCATGCAAGTGTGGCGCTGTCGAGAGCTTTGGAGTGGTTTACAGCTAATGAACTCAGCATGAATGTACAAAAAACGCAGAAACTTACTTTGAGTCTGAGATTGGGTAACATGTGCAGTGGGGATGTTGTCAAATTTCTTGGAGTGCATCTGGATGCTTCTCTTACCTGGGGTGTTCATGTGGATGAACTTATAACAGCTCTTAGCAGAAATATATTCGCCTTGAGGGTTCTGTCTAATTCACTGTCGGTGGTAACGCTTAGATTGGTATATTATGCTCTGGTGGAGTCAAAACTAAAATATTGTGTTATAATATGGGGTAACTCGGCTCAGAGGGAATCAGTTTTTCGATTACAGAGACGAGCAATCAGAGTTTTAGGTGGTATTGAATATAGGGCATGTTGCAAACATATTTTCAAGAGGTTTCGTTTACTTACTTTCCCATCCATATTTATTCTCGAAAATCTCTTGTATGCACATAAGAACAAAGGTAGTTTCAGGTTGCAATCAGATATACACGAATACAATACTAGAAACAAAACCCTAATTAGGAAGAGTTTTCTCAGATTGAAAAAATCTCAGAGTAGTCCACAGTATTGTTCAGCATCTCTATATAATAAGCTGCCCATCCATATTAGAAACCTACCAGCTGCGAAATTTCAAAAACAGATAAAAGAAATATTGATCGATAATGTCTTTTACTCGATAGGTGATTTCGAATCATTCTGGTGAGTGTGCGTCTGTGTTTGGTTTATTGTATTAACATATCATGTAGGTTTATTATTTATTCATTTTAATTGTAAATATTATTTTAGCTTATACAAGTCAATTTCGTACTTGATGACCATATTGTAAATAGTATTTTATTTATACAATTGATGTCTTTTTTGTGTAATTTTTTGATTTTATTTGTAGATATTATTTTTTATCTTTACATGACACATTGGAATGAGTACTTGCTATTTGTTCGTTTAGATTATGATTGGGATTCTGTGTTTGTCTTCGCAGTGAAGACTTGCTTTGGCTTCCTCATCATTTTTTTTTGTGTTGTGATATTGTTATATCTGTAAGTTTATCTATTTTCTCTGACCTGTTTAAACAATGCTTTATATTGTAGAAGAACCAATAAACTCTCTCTCTCTCTATATCGTAACGTTTCGGAGTCTATATCAGACTCCTTCGTCAGACACTTAACGAAAATCTTCAGAATTATTTTGTTGATAGTGACAATTCTTGTTGATAGTGACAATTCTCGAATTTCAGAATAACTATCAACAAAATAATTTTGAATATTTTCGTTAAGTGTCTGACGAAGGAGTCTGATATAGACTCCGAAATGTTACGATATAGTTGTTTTTTCGTTGATGTTGTTTCGTTGTTGTTTGTTAGGCAACATTGTTCGATTTATTGCTTCTGACAAATATTTTGTGCTTCTTACGCAGAAGAAAATCACAAAATAATTAATTTTTATTTTATAGATATTTTATAGAGTTTGGGAGAGAAAACCCAGGAAGAAACCTTGCAATAATGAGTATACCTCCCACAGTATCCTTTTATGATTGCCTATCAATTCGTCCAAATTTCTGTAATTTTCGAATTTTTGCTTGATAATCTCTCAGAGGATGATGTATCCGAGTTCAAACGAGATTCTGTCCGACCGTCATCACGCCCCGATAACTCACGAAAGCAATGAGTTAGAGATTTGAAAATTTCAGAGTACATTTGGACTAAAAAGTAGCGTTCGTTAATGGGCAATATCTGTCGAGTATTTCAGTTTGAATACTCTCAATATGAAAGGATATCAATATCCAGCGATCCAGGGTTTTTTCAAATGGCTCATAGAACGAAAAAATCGGCCTGTGTAGTGACAGCAGAACTGATTGATATCCATAATATACAGGGTTGAACATTTCATTATGTCTAAGTATTCCATATGGGCTGAGCAATTTTCATGGAACACATACAGAATCAGATTTATTTCAATTTTATCCAGAAGTAATTTTTTTTTTTGGGAAACAATAACAAAAATTGTATATTGATTTATTTTCATCTACATTTACCGTAGATTTGTTATGGAAGGTCTCTCCTGGAAGTTATATTTTTGATAAGTAATGATATCTAGATTTGAATTACAGGAAAGTTTTGAACGGCATTATCGATCCATATTCCAATTACTTATGAGATCAATAATTTTTTTCAGTTCAGTTTTCAGAATATTTAGATTGTAGAATTTCAAATGTTGACCTTATTATCCAATAATATACTTATTGTGAAATTTTCTGATATGCCAAAACCGGTCAGGCATTTATATATGAAAAAATTATTATTGGAAAAACTTAGAATATAGCATATTATTTTTTTTTAATTTTATGATTCAATAATTTTCTACATTCAAAGTCATTTTTTGCTTCATATAATTATCATAAGAAATTCCTATAGTATATTCCTTATTTAGAATGAATTGCTCCAAAAATTTTCGATCGTCCAATTGTTTTTTATTGCTTCATGAACTGTCAATTGTTATTTGTGAAGAAATTCTTCACTTGAATATAATACTTTCGATATACAATCTCTCTGCGCAGTCGCAGTGAGTTAAACGACTACGATTCAGGAACATATTATCACTATCAATTAAATAAAAATATTCATCTCACTTAATCAACATTTATTTTCTTAAAAATATTTGAGTCAAAATAATGAACAGAATTTTAGATTGTAAAATTTAAAATGTTGACCTTATTAGATACAATTTCACTGAAAAGTATGGTAATTTATATTTCCACTTTACGAAAACCAAGAAATAATTATTGGAAAACTCCTTCAGCATATTCTTTAATTAAAATTATATGTTTCATAATTTCCAACATTCCAAATTATTTTATTGCTTCAAGAACTCTCAATAATTATTCGAGAAGAAATTACTTAGAGAACCAATACATTTTTTCAGTTCAGTTTTCAGTATTCTGAGATTTTAGAATTCAAAATGTTGATCTTATTAGATCCAATTACGCATTTGTTCCAATAACTTTCCATTCTATGTTCATAATATTTTCGAAATATATTCTCTATGCGCAGTAGTAGGTAAACGACTACGATTCGGGTACCACACCACATAAGCATAAAACTTCTCAGTTTCATAAATATTCATTTCACTTATCCAACTTCAATCAATTTAAATTGCAGCATTTAAAATGTTTATTAGATACAATTACAATGTAGAGGTTGGTCATATGTACTACAATCCAAGAAATAATTATTGAAAAAACTTGGAATATAGCATATTCTTTGTTCCAAATTTGCTTGATTCAGCTAAATTTATTTCGATATTTATTTATTTGTTCATACATAATTATTTAATAATATTTTACAGTATTTATGCGAAATTAGTACAATGCAAGTTTAGAAATAATGAACTCGAAATTATGATGTCTAGGTAAAATCTGTTTTTTCTTTTTGACAATGACATCTGCCTGAGTGAAAAGTTGAGTTTTAACACCATTTTTTTGCCTTCGAACAATGCAATTCAGGATTTTTTTTATCAACAATGCCCGTGTCATACATATGTCTAAATAAATATTTCTTGCTTATCTCTACCTGGTAGATTTTCTGCTTTTCACCACTGATGTCACCATTTTCTGCAGAAGTTGATTTTGTAGTCACCATATCACAGATTTCATCAGACTTCAAATTTTTCACTGCACGAATCATATTTTTGATGGTGATTGTCCTTCTTAAATTCTCTCTTTTTAGCCTCGGGTTTTTCAATTTGCCCAATCCTGTTTTGATGATATTTAGTTGAGCCATTCCAATATTTAACGGTTGGTTTTTCGAAAATTTCGTATGATTTGAATTATAAATCAACTCTGCGTTGAATATAGTTCGAGGTACGGTTAGAAGTATTTCAAGTATCGGATGAAACTCAGAACATTTATATGCAGGGACGGGCCCAAGCAAAATTTTGTTTGGAGGGAGGGGGAGAAGCATCCAACATTTACCAACTGTGCATTGAAGGAAGGGGTAGAAGGGGGCTTTGGCTGGCAGAGCTTTAAAACTGGTTTGAAACTGTTGAACTCTGTTCAACATTGGGTGGGGGGGGATCATTATTAGATCAATTAATTAATCAATATCTCAAGATTCAGAATATTCATTTATGACCATTATATTATATGTACCTTGAAAGGCAGTATAGTGGTATTGTAATTTGTAATCCGAATAGTTGCATTAGTTGAAATATTCTCAAATTCTTACTTTCTAGAATAGTTTCATTGGAATATTTTATGTGTCTTTTTATTGGACCAGCGCATATGCTATCAGTTTATATTTCCCGGGATTACATTGATGTACTGTATTTGCTTCTATTTCTTGACATTTGGTAGTTGTCTATGACTGACCGATTTTGGTATCGGAAATACTGATATTATCTCTATAATAATCATTCATTATCATGAAGATTTTTTGAGAAGTTTTCTTTATTTATTTAGTACACTAGCTGGCCCGGCGAACTTCGCACCGCCTAAGTTAGTAAAAAAAATGCTCGGTATGAATGAAGTTAAATTAATATTTTCGATTATATGCACATTATGTTGCTTACTTACAAAACAGAGTTTTCCTGAAATACTGGCTATTTATAAGGTTTCAATTTGTTTTTGACAGACACACACAGTTATGATACAGTATCTTAACCAATTTAAAGCTTTCTGAAAACTATATATTTTGTTTTGTTTTGTGGTGCGTGAATAAACAAAGATGACGGTTTTCCGACGCGTGAACACGCGACGTATGATTGTCCATGCACCATGTCTATACATCAAAGGAAAATCAAAATTGTTACATTATGGGAATCAATCCAAGGTACCTATTTAGTTAATGCTTTGTTTATGGCACAAATCACTTCAATTGTGTACAATAACTTCAATTATGTACAACTGTGCCCTCATATAAAGAACACCCTGTATAGTAATGGTTATTTTCAATGATGTATGCCTAGAATGTATAATTTTTAACACAATTGAATGAAATTGTACGATTGGCGTGAAAAACAGCAAGTTGCAATTGACGTTAAAAGAAAAACACCCTGAATGACAATTTCGGACAAATACATTATGAGAATCCATCCAAGGTGCCTATTTAGTTAATGCTCTGTTTGTAGCACAAATCACTTCAATCGCGTACAATTGTGTGGTGATATAAAGAACACCCTGTATGGTAATGGTTTATTTTCAATGATGTATGCCTCGAAGGTATATTTTTTAAGTCAATTGAATGCAATTGTACGATTGGCGTGAAATAAAGCAAGTTGCAATTGACGTTAAAATAAAAACACCCTTTATGAAAATTTCGGACAAATTCATTATGAGAATCCATCCAAGGTACCTATTTAGTTAATGCTTTGTTTGTGGCACAAATCACTTCAATCGCGTACAAATATGCCATGAGAAAAAGAACACCCTGTATTGTAATGGTTTACTTTCAATGATGTATGCCTCGAAATTATATTGTTTTACTCAATTGAATGAAATTGTACGATTGACGTGAAATACAGCAAGTTGCAATTGACTTTAAAAGAATAACACACTGCGTGAAAATTTCGGACAAATCCATTATGAGAATCCTTCCAAGGTACCTACCTATTTAGATGATGCTTTGTTTGTGGCACAAATCACTTCAATCGCGTACAATTGTGCAGTGATATGAAGAACAGCCTGTTTAGTCATGGTTTATTTTCAATGATGTATGCCTCGAAAGTATATGTTTCAACACAATTGAATGAAATTGTACGATTGGCTGGAAAAACAGCAAGTTACAATTGACGTTAAAAGAAAAACACCCCGTATGACTAATTTTTTTTATTTTTTTCTGCCATAAGAACCTTCTCCTGACAATAACAAACACAACAAAAAAAAAATTGGTTCAAGCACTGACGTGAAGTCAGAAGCTTTTGCGCGTATGTTCTATTGTCCATTCTTCTGTATTGGACACCCTTAATCGAATTTACCATGGTAAATTCGATTAAGGGTGTCCAATACAGAAGAATGGACAATAGAACATACGCGTTCTATTGTCCATTCTTCTGTATTGGACACCCTTAATCGAATTTACCATGGTAAATTCGATTAAGGGTGTCCAATACAGAAGAATGGACAATAGAACATACGCGCAAAAGCTTCTGACTTCACGTCAGTGCTTGAACCAATTTTTTTTTTCGTGATTTTTTAGAAATTTTCTAGGGGTACGGTTCTTAAAATTTTTTTTCTCGTCGTTTTTTTCAAATTTTCTAGGGGTACGGTTCTCACAAAATTTTAAACACGTCTTTATGTTGATTTTCTACTACTAGTTACCAAACTTCAATTCGATCGAATTTTAATTTTTTGAGTTATCAAGGAAACAATATTCCAGATGGGTATAACTCGGAAACCGTTAGACCGATTATGCCCAAAATTGAACTGAACTCTCCCTTTCGGATACGCAACCTTCCCTGAAAATTGCAAGTCCCTATCTCCTTTCGTTCGAAAGTTATCGAGGCAACGGTCACCCATCTACTGAACTCACACAAGAATGCTCGAATCTCCAACAATATTTAACCGATCGTATTAAAACTTGAAAATTGTAAGTATAGTTAGGTTATGAAGGTTCTTGCAAAATTTCAGCAATTTCGAACGATTAGTTACTGATATATTTATAAATTTACTCTTTTGAATCACTTTTTTAAAAAAACAAATATTTATTCAGAAGCAAGTTTATTCTGAGCTGGTTAATACAATAATGAATTGGAATTATATTCTATTAAATCAGAAAGCCGGGAAACTGGAATGAAAATGCTGACTGCACAAAAGTACTCAGAGTCGAGCGGCGCTTCTAGGAAGGCCTTGAATTAAGACTAAGGGCATTTACTCCTATATTGAGGAATGCCAAGATACATATTGCATAATACCTCCCCATTTTTTAAGAAATAACTTCGGCTGAAGAGGCTGAATTATTTTTATAACTCTTCACGATATTTGTGAATTTTAAAATGAATATTTTATACAACAAACAGGCAAATATGGTTATAATGGTGAGACTTAGTATAAAATAGATTGATGATACATGGTTAGGGTGGATTTTCCAATTAAAGATTGTTTCTTGAACAGTAAAATTATCAAGTAAAAAATTGGAAATGGTTAAGTTTTCAATTATTTCAGGTTTCATATTCGGGAGAGGAACATTATGAAAAATTGTGGATATTTCTTCCTTATAAAAATACTTAAAGCTATTGGTAATGTTACAAAAGGTTTCAATCAGGAAAATTCCATTGAGTTTGTAATACTCTGTATGGTCATTACATAGTTCCCCAATTTGTACACTACCGATTGATAAACATTTTCTCGATGATAGTTTCAGTAGATCGTCACTACACTGTGCACTTTGTCTTTCACAATTTTCTTTCTTGTGGGAAATTAAGTCCTTCATGCAGCTGGGTGCTGGTCGTAGCAAATTCTGTGGGCAGATCCACCAATCTTCTACCTTTGGGCATTCTTGATCAATGGACCACAAGATTTGTTCTTCTTTAGCCAATAAGTATTTGGGCTGTTGGGTGAGGGTAACGTTTTGGTACGGGATATAGTGGACATAATATGTGTCTAGGGAATTTGGGGATGTTAAGGGTACTTCAATGATAAAGATCACCTCATTATTTCTGGACTTTACAGAAGTGTAGCAAATGGAATGAAAGTCTTTTAAATGATAGAGGTGTTTCATGAAATCGGTGTTATTAACAAAATCATGGAATATATTTAAGGGTAAAATACTTTCATGCAAAAGATGAAGCCTTGCAAAGCTGATGGCTGTATTGACTTCATTTAGAATTCTATTTATTGTTAACTGTTCAAATTCTATAAGAATAAGTCGATTAATATCATTTTGTGTCAATCGATACTTATTATAATTTTGTATAATGTGACTAGTGACATTGGAATACTTTGATGTCATAGATCTCAGGATACTGATCATTTGATTTTGTTCGGTTTTTACCGATTGCATTTCATTCTTAAAAGATTCAAAATATTTCAAGTAAAGTGTTTCATCCTCACTATCAAGAGTTCCGAATAGTGTTTTTGCTATATGTCCGCCTATATTTAATAAACCTCGTTTTTGTCGGGTAGTGTATAAGTTATTGAGAAGCATTTCATTTTGTCTCAATTGGATTTTGATCGATCCAACATAGTTTGAAACCATAACGTTGGAACTGACCGAATTTAATTGATCAACTAAAACAAAATGATCATGTAAAATTTTATCGATATCGGTTAAATTATAGTGGTACATCAATACATGCTTTGATATACTGATGTATGTTTTCTCTACGAAAAAGGGGAGAATATTGTGTTTGATCTCCTTAAATTTTAATGAATGCAAAGCTGGGACGAAAATTAGATTGAGAAATAGCAATAGGATTCTCGTCATTTTTTTTTGTGTTCTGAAAAGAGAAAATTAAAGATTATTACTTTCTCTGTTTAATTTTATTTTTATGATATACTTTTTGGGAGTCAGGGTTCCTTATCAATATATTATCTATAATTTTGATATTGGTTTTCTTAAATTTTGGGTCAAGTTTTGCCTTTTTTGGTATGGCAATATAAGATGGTTTAGATTCGTCGAGTTTTTTGTCTTCTTGTCGTGTCTGATTGAGTTTATCTAGTTTCTCTTTTTGTCTTTCCTTCTGTGAATTTAGATGGTCTGAGATTTCCTTCATGTTTTCGCGATATTCTTTGATATATTGCGAAATTTTTTCATGAGTAGACTGTTCGACTGGCGTATTGTAATTTAGATCCGATTTTATAACTTGTAAGGGTGTGTAGGAAGTTGACGAGTGAATTGAGTTATTATAACTCAAAAGCGCTCTATTCATCTTTTCTGACAAAGATATATTCTTGTCATCAATTACTCTAATTTGCTCAATAAGGGTAGAGTGGAATCTCTCCACTAGTGCATTGGAGGTAGGGTTGTAATTTGTGATATAATGAAGGGAAATTTTATGGGTATCGCCTAAATCTTGAATAATTTGATTTTTGAACTCTGTTCCATTATCGAAGGTTATCTTTTGTGGTATACCGTGGTTTGAAAAATATTGAGTTAATTGATTTGCAATTTCTGTTGAAGTTTTACTATTTAGAATGTAACATTGTCCATGTCTTGAGAAGGAGTCAATTATAGTCAAACAGGGTGTTCTATTCATGACTATTGTATCGATATACAAGTGGGAAAATGGTTTGTCACCTGTTGGATTCGGTTTAAATATTAATTTAGTAGGTTGTCGTTCATATTTTTGACTCTGGCAAATTTCGCAGGAGTTAATATAGGACTGAATATGTTTATTCATGTTCGGCCAATAAAAACGTCTTTTAATACTTTCTAAGTTTTCCTGGAAACCTCGGTGTCTGGTCTTGGTCTCGTGAAATAATTTAATTTTCTGTTGTTGGTCGTCTTCCGTTTCGATATCTTCTAAAAATGTATTTGAAATTTTGAATGAAAAAGCGTTAGCTTTGAAGAGATTCTGTGATAGATTCAAAAATGGTATTTCCAAATCTTTATTTTTGAAATATATGCCGTAATGATTATTTGGTTTGACGTATTCCTTTAAAAATTTTGTGAAGTCGTCTGGTTCTTTTATAGAAACTATGAGTCTAAATCGACTGTTCTTATGTAGTTTTAATTTTTCTACTTTAAACACATTAGCTTTTTGGAAAATTATTTGATGGATTGATGTGTTCAGAGAGCGTTCTGAATATGGTATCTCTAATATAGGGTTTTCGACATTACTATGAATAGTTTGGGAAGAAGATGGATTTGCTTGTTCTCCCGTACACGATTTCGTAATATCTTCTAGTTCCTTTTGAGATATTTCCAGATCTTCATGAGTAATTTGGGGAATTATTGAGTCTAGATCGTCATCTGAATTTTCATTTAAATTTAATTCGTCAAATTTTATGCGGGATACTGCATCTGCGTTATTGTACGCTCCTTTCCTGTATTTTATTTCGAAATTAAACTCTTCTAATTTGATTCGCCATCTCATTAGTCGAGATGATGCATCTTTCAAAGAAAATAACCACGTCAAGGGTCTATGATCCGTGTAGATCGTAAATTTCTGACCAAATAAGTAAGGTCTAAAATATTTTGTAGCCCATACAACGGCTAGAAGTTCTTTTTCGATAGTTGAATATTTTATTTCAGCTTCGTTCAATGTTCGGCTCGCATAAGCGATAGGTAGATCGTTTGGGGGTGTCCCTTGCGATAAAATTGCGCCTATAGCATATTGTGATGCGTCGGTTGTAAGTACGAATGGTCTGTTAAAGTCCGGATGTTGGAGAATCGGATAATTAATGAGTATGTTTCTGCTGGCATGAAATGCATCTACATATTCTTTGTCATTAATATTCAATTTAACATCTTTTTTCAGGTATTTAGTCATGGGTTTCGTTAATTTTGAAAAATTAGGAATAAATTTTCTATAGTAGCCTATCATTCCGAGATAAGATTTAATTTCTTTAATAGTTTTAGGAATGGGGAAGTTTTTTACGACTTCAATTTTTTCAGGATTCGGTTCTATACCTTTTTCAGATATTTTGTAGCCTAAAAATACAATTTCGGTCTGAAAGAAGTATGACTTGTCTAGTTGAATTTTGAGATTTTCTTTTTCTAAGAGTTGAAGAACTGTCTGAATGTCTGCCAAATGTTTTTCGGGTGTTTCTGAAAAAATGAGAATATCATCCATGTATACTATGCATATTTTATTAATGATCGGTTTTAAGACTCTATTCATGAAACGTTGGAATGTTGAAGGGGCATTTTTTAATCCAAAGGGCATTCTTAAAAATTCGAAATGTCCTTCGTCGGTTGCGAAAGCAGTTTTTTCTATTGATTGCTCGTCTAGTTCTATTTGATGGAAACCACTTGCTAAATCAAGGGCGCTAAAATATTTCGCTTTTTTCAGTTGATCCAAAAGTTCGTCAATATTGGGGATCGGAAATTTGTCATCAATTGTTTTGTCGTTCAGTTTTCTATAGTCAATAGCTATTCTCCATTTTTTGTTACCTGATTGGTCCGTTTTTTTGGGAACGATTACTATAGGGAATGACCAGGGAGAAATACTTGGTCTTATAATGTTTTTACTTAATAAATCTTGTACTTGATTCTTTACCTCTTGTTTGTGTACCTCAGGATATCTGTATCGTCTAATATACACGGGATTTTCATCTATGGTCCTAATATTATGTTTAACTCTGTTTGAGGCATTCAAAGGTTGATTTGATAGATGAAAGGCTTGTTTGTGACTTTGAATAATTTTTGTAAGTTGGTTTCGAAAATTTTTGTCCAAATGGTCTAATTTAATGGGTAGGGGTTCATTAGGACTGGTTTCTTGTAAAAAGAATTTATGTGTTCTGATGGTATTTCCTAATTCATGACTTTCCCAATTGAAATTTAATTTTAAATATCTTAAAAGGTTGGATCCTATTACACCATCATATTGTGTATGAAATTTATAGATCACAAAGGGGTATGTTGTATTATAGCCAAAAGAATTTAAAGGAAATGAAACTTTATTCGTGCTGAAATCTTTACCTAGTGCAGTTTTAAAATAGGTTTTTTCTTCGTAAATGTTTTCTGATAGTAAATTATATGCTACAGATGGATCAATAATGCTCATGGAACTTCCGCTGTCTATCAATAATTTGCAGGGTGGATAATCTAATACTATATATGGTAATGATGCTAGATGTTCCTGTGTAAAGTTTAGGTCATGTCTTTGTCTTCGGAGATTCTCTGAAAATTTTCATCAAATTCCTCAATTAATTTAGAGTCATCTATATTTTCGGATTCATAATAAAATTCTTCTTCCTCTCCTAATTCTTGTTCAATTTGTTCTGTATTAGTGAGTTCTTCAAATATAAAGTCATTAGGTCCGTTTCTTCTGTAATTTTGTCTAATATTGGGTGGTTCTTGTCGGATTTGACTGCTAGCTGGTCTTTTTACAGGGTGTATTCTTGTTCGGACCGACATAGGTTCAGGTTTGGGTTGAACCCAACGATGATTTGGATTGGGCTTAAATACGTCTTGCGGTTTTCCGAATACTTGACTGCTTGTCGCAAATTTAGTTTCTGGTATTTTATTATTAAATTTCAAATGTACCGGTTGTGAAGGAAATTCTCCACTATTCGAATTGAATTGTCTGTTTGCAGGAAATTGTCTACTAGTTGATGGAAATTGTGGGTCTGTATAAATTCTTCTAACAGTAGGTTGGGAATTTAAATTTTGGGAGTACGTTGTCCTAGGTGTCGGTATTGTTGGTGGTTGTAAATAAAGCTGTTGTCTCTTTATTTCTCGGTTTTCTAGCATTTTACAAGTGTCATCGAAAGATTTTGGTTGGAGATCAAGTAAATTCCTAGAATTTTCGTCAACATTATTATATAAGACGGTTATGCCAATTTTCTCTGAAAGGTTTCGATAAACATTCAGTTCTGGGGGCGATAATCCTAATAATTGTATTTGGTAATCATATTGTAATTTAGTTTCTTTGATTCTTTCAATAAATTCAGAAAGTGATTCCTTCGTTTTTCTCCTCATATATTGATATTCACTTTGTAGAACGTCAAAGTTAATTTTAAAACCGAATTTACTGTTCAATAATCTTTTTAATTCAGGCCATGAATTGCAACATGGTCCAGAATACACGATAGTTCTCGCTTGATCAATTAATTTCGATTTTACTGTTGCAAAGCAATATTGATTTATTAAATCATTATCAGTTGTGCCAAATCGATCTATGAAATTTTCAGTTTCCATTAAAAAGGTTTGTAGTTCTTGTGAGTTACCATTAAATCTTGGTAATAACTCACCGAAATATTTAACTGTGCTTAAATCTATTACCATGCGATTGGAATGTTCTCCATTAGAAGTCATATTGAAGTTTTTATTATTTACGTTGATATTCAATGAATTGAATTTTTCCAATAAGGACTCTATTTTGAAAGATTTCGATGTGCTTGTTTACACTATCGGTGATATGAAAAAATGAGTTGCAAATTAAATTGAAAATATCCTTTGGGCCAGGGATAGGAAAAACTGGGATTATTGTAAGGGATAGCCTCAACTTACTTCTCGTTTTAAACCTGGTGTCCGGGCTGCTACCTCCAAACCTCCTCAGGGTGATTCTCAAGGGTTGCAGTTGAGATCAAGTCGGGAATGGTTCTCCTTACTCTGTTTTCGGGGATTCAACACACCTTCGTGGCTTATCTCTACTGCAGTCGTTTGAGCTTCTCGTGGTCGGAACTTTACTTCGAACTTATCGTCGCACTTTTCGAAACTCGGGTTTTTGGAATGTTGCTCGAAGAATTGAAATTCACGTATACTTATTTTTTTCGTTATACTAGCAACAATCCCATCCTCGTCGCCATTTATAAATTTACTCTTTTGAATCACTTTTTTAAAAAAACAAATATTTATTCAGAAGCAAGTTTATTCTGAGCTGGTTAATACAATAATGAATTGGAATTATATTCTATTAAATCAGAAAGCCGGGAAACTGGAATGAAAATGCTGACTGCACAAAAGTACTCAGAGTCGAGCGGCGCTTCTAGGAAGGCCTTGAATTAAGACTAAGGGCATTTACTCCTATATTGAGGAATGCCAAGATACATATTGCATAATAATATATAGAACTTTTTTTTTTTATTTTCAAAGATTTATTTAAAATTTTATACAAATGCTATCCTCACCAAATTTTGCAAACGTTTCCGCATTGGCATTCTACAACTAATAACCATGTTTGAATTCAATCGGTTCAGTATTTTTCGAGTTAATGAGGAACAAAAACCACAAAATTTCATAAAATTTCAGATGGCTATAACTCTAAAACCGTTTGGCCGATTAGGCTCATAATCAAACTGAAATGTCGCGTTGTGGTGTACATCCTAACCTGAAAACTTGAGGCCGCTATCTCTCTCAGTTCTCAAGTTATCGTGACAACAAAAATATTTTTTAATAATTTTTTAATAATTTTGTAGCCATACGATTCGCACAAAATTTCACAAACGTGCTTAGGTTGATATTCTACAACTACTCACCAAGTTTCAATTCGATCGGATTCATATTGGTTGAAAACAAAATTATTACTCGGAAACCACTGGGCCGATTATGCCCATTAACGAACTTGTCCGTCGTATTGGGATGCGCCACCCACCCTGAAAATTTCAAGTCGCTAGCTCTTTTTGTTCTCAAGTTATCGTGGCAACGGCCGGACGGCCGGACGGCCGGACGGCCGGACGGCCGGACGGACAGAATCAAATTTGACATCGAATTCTTCATTGGGGAGTCGAACTTAATCGTTTGAGACCATTTTCGTCAAAAAATTCGAAAGTTACAGACATTTGGGCAAAACTATAACGCGATGTTCCCCAGAACATACGCGCAAAAATAGTAAAATCGGTCCCGCCGTTCACGCGTGTTGGCGTGACCAAGGGATTTAGGGATTCATTTTTATATATAGCGATTTCCCCTAAAGCGTATCTATCTACAGAATTTCGAAAGATTCATATAAAAAATATTTTACTCTCAAACCTTCCTAACCAAAATAAAGATCATAGTTATCATGATTTTCGATTTTCATGATTTAATTCACAGGAATATAAATTTTTTTCAACAATCAATACAAAAATTCTTCCTAATAGTTCTGTTTCAATTCCACATCCTCAGACCAGCACCTACAAGAAAATATACAATTAGACAACAAATGGACATGATTACCAACATTATTACGAATTGAACTATTCTCGATGGAGACTATGTATTTCAAATATTTTGAATATATTATTATTTCTTCATAAATTTTTATGTATGTCAAAAGTTCGTAAGGTTTATTTTAAGGTTGAATTTCGACCATAGATATCATGTTCTATTAAAATTGAAGACCACAATACCACAACATATAGAGCACTCACGGGAACTCAACAATTTGGACAATATCCATAACCCTAATTATTATTTTTTTATCCATATTTTATGATTCTTGAATCTTTCATAATAAAATTCTATAAAATACTGAAGCTGACCTTTTATACAGGGTGAGTCTTTAGGATGAAAATTATCTCGAAAACGGTGCTTTTAAGCAGAAATATTGAAGAATAATTAAATTTTCTGAAATGATTTAATATTCTTGAGATGACTCAGGATAAACTCCATCTGCTTCCTTTTTGCTAATTTCATTTAGTTTTATGAATCCGCTTTTCTATAACAAGGAAACCAGTGAAATTAGGAAATGAATGATAATTGGAGGATATGTGTCATAATTATGGAAAACTTCACATCAACATTCATTTCATGCGGAAAAACCACGTCAAAGCTACGAAATAAAAATTGATTTTTTTTAATTTCAACAGCCTGTATATTTCCACCTGAGCCGAATTTGCAAAATTGTAATTGAAAAAAGCGTTTCGTTCGATGAGATGAATCTATGGTTAAAATTAAGGTAATACTTAAAGACCCTGTATACAGGGTGGGCCACGGTTGATGGTACCCTGGACTTTTACGGAGAACAGGACGTACGATTTTATTGAAAATTTGGTTTCTTGACTAGGAACCTCTGCTCTATCAATCTAGAATATTTTCAGCCCTGGGGTATTGCCGCCTATATCAAAAAGTACTATCAACTTCTATATTTCAAATGGAACATCCTATTTATTATTGCTTTTTTCGATTCGACGTAGCCCTCTATTAATTATGTATCAACTTCATCATCCCTGTCTTCAGCTGTTTTCGAGTAATTAATTGATTAACTTCTTTTTTTGTGCAAAACAGCTTCAATTCAACATTCATTACATCGTTACTTGGAAATTGGAATGCTAGAAAGACGAAATTTCGGTTATGGATTACCAATATCCCGTGTATAATTTGAATATCTCGACATACGTCCCTAATCATACAGGGTTGTTCAAAATCCGAGTAGTTTCCGTGACATATATTACCGAGACATTGTGAAGTATTGTTGAATTTATTAACATGATTCACATGATTAACATGATTAAGATGATTCAAATGGAAGGCAATAATTGTACAAATGAAGGTTTGACGAACTTGTTTATTCTTCAGGACCAATGCGATCAAATTGTAGCAAGAACATGTAGAATGTTTAATCCTGAATATAAGTTCTTGTTAGGCCTAAATCTTATTCTGCACTTCTGGTGAAAGCATGAGGATTTGCATTAAAATGAGTTAATATTCATTTAAAATGTTATCTTCTTTTGAAGTTATAAGCTTTGGTCTAGTTCGTCCCGCATTAAGTTTTGGTCCATATAGGTTGGAATTATTCTGCAGTCCTACTGGTTCTAATGGTGCTATTCTGCTTTCATCTATAAGCCAATCTGTAACTTTTCTAACCTTACAGGAACATTGCTATTCTGGACTGTTTTTAGCGATCTGTAACTTACAGATATTCTTAAATCCTTACGAGTACTCGAGTGGCGATCGGAACCATATCGGAAGATGTAATGTGAGGTTATTTTGAAGAATTATTGTATGATTTTGCGGCGTGACGGTTTTTTTTCCGAATATGAAAATGGATATGTGAATAATAATGAGATTGCTTGGATTATTGGCTTATTCTTAGAGCATGATAAAAACTCGTATCCAACTAACTGTACGTAATATCAAATGACTTGAAAATAATTTTTATTATAATAGAAACTTCGTGAGAATTGATAGAAAACGGTTAAGTGATCAAATGGATTCATTTGAAATTCCGGAAGAATTAATTTAACATCATCTTCAGATTGAATAAAAAAACATGTCACTTTGGTTTTAGTATGAATGCTTTAGAACCAGTCCTACAAACAAGAGATGGTAATGCCATATTGCAGTAGCGGGAAAGGTGTTATCCCTCTTTCTATAATATATAAGTGTGGTGGTTGATATTTTTGAAGAATGAAAATTGGCTTATATTTTTATTTTTAGTTGTTAATATGGACATTTATTGCAAGTAATACGGACTATTTATACGTAAAACCATGTTATAAATCAATATATCTCATTTCATATTGCATATTTCATTTACTTCCTTCATCTCTTAACAATATTAAAGCAGCAATCAAACAAAATCCTAATGAAATGAAAATATATTGGGGTGATAAATGATACTGTACGCAAATAGCTTCGAATTCAAAATATCTCTACGGTTCTGGTTATGTTTTCCAATAAATGTATCAAAGTGGTTCAAATGTAGCACCGTAAATGAGATAGCTACAGGAATAATTCCAGAATTGCATTATTTACGATTTCATAAGGCGGCCTCTTACAGAGCAATCGTTACCTACAGATTCATAGCTTACAGATAAAAAGAAGAATAGCACCATAAGTCAGGATACATCTTATTAAATTAAATACTCTGCATGTTCTTGCTACAATTTGATCGCATTGACCGGCGTGAAGAATAACAAATTTCATCAAAACTTCATTTGTATAATTATTGCCTTCCATTTGAATCATGTTTCAATCAAATCTACGTTAATAAATTCAACAATACTTTACAATCGACGCCGTTTATCAAATTATCATAATATAATGTTCTAAGACATTTCATGGATACCTAATACAAAATGTAGCTCGATATTTCCATTGGCATGAAAACTTGCTTTTAATTCGAAAATCTTACAATTTAGGTATAGGAATATGTTATATCGTTTGATCGGAAATTTAATTCTCTTTCAATAAATAAATAAATCTTATCAATAGATCATTCCAATTGAAAAAACGCAGTTTTTATCGTTTAAGTATGTCTCGGAAAAGCCTCGGATTTTGAATAACCCTGTATGATTTGAGAGGTAGGTCATTATACGTAGGTGATACACGGGATATTGATAATCCATACCCGAAATTTCGGCTTTCTAGGATTCTAAGTCACACAGTAATGAATGTTGGATAAAAGCTTTTTTTTGCACAAAAAAGGAAGTAAATCAATTAATTCCTTGAAAACCGCTCGAGGTAGGAATGATGAAGTTGATGCTGAATTAATCAGGAGACTAGGATGGATCGTGCAATACTATAGAGGATGTTCTATTTGAAATATCAGAGTTGTTAGTACTTTTTTATATAAGCGGCAACACCACAGCGCTGAAAAATATTCTAGATCGATGGAGCAATGGTTCCTAGCCAAGAAACCAAATTTTCAATAAAATCGTACGTGCCGTTCTCCGTAAAAGTAGAAGTCGAGGGTACCATCGACCATGGCCCACTCTGTATAAAACAATGGATGGATACTCAGTGCAATATTATTTATCCTTGATGTTTATTTCGAATTCCAAACAGTTTTTAAAATGCAACATATATGTCAACAACATATTATTATATAATTACGTTTTTGGACTTTCCAAGACTGTTTTAAAAAGGTTTTTATTTTTTCCAATTATTTAATACAACGTTACACGATAGAGATTCAATAATTTGTACAGTTGGAAAGGAGTACCGAAAAAGACAATAAATCTGACTTAGACTACATGTACTAAAGTCTAGAACGGAACTAACTACTAGATCAGTCCTTTCTGATAATCACACCTCGGATTCCGGAGGAATTCGAGTTCACACAGAGTTAACAAACTGTCGCACATGATTTCCGCGAACTCCGCGAACATCAGCGGTTTTCGTGGGAACGGCATCTCGTAACTCTTCCCTCCTTAAGAGATAACGTCTCTGTTATCTTCTTGGTGGCCTTGGTTGATGTTTTCCATTTCAACATGTATGATTTTCCTTGGACTGTAGATCAACTCGGAAATCCTTCTCTTGTTTCTAATAACGAAGATTATTCCAAGAATTGTTAGACAGAACAATATCACACTTGTAGATTGGTGAATGATTTGAGTTGTTGGGTGTAGGTACATGGGCTGGTCTGAAAGTTTTTCTGCCTCCTGCAGGATGGATGTAGGTTCTTTCAAATGTCTCAGATGAAAATCGACTTTGTGGGTGGAATTTAATGAGATATTCGAAATGTTTTTGACAGTAATTTCGAAAATTGGAACGGTTTCATCGTAGATGGACTCGTCAATAATAATTTTGCAGGCAGAACTCAAAAGATTTATTCCCTTTATTGATTTTTTGAGTAATATTCCGTTGCAGTCTTCCAGAACATTTTGGTAATTTTTGAAGAGAGTCAGGAGCTGGTGATTCTTCAGCGGGTGTATTATGTTGAAGTCGTTGTTAACCAGTGTTGTTTGGCATCGAGCTGGGTTTGATAAAATACATGCTTCCTTGGCAGGTGGTTGAAGGCAAAGCACCGTTGAACTTCCCAAAGCTGCATTTCTCGTTGGTCCAGTATTCCTCATTGTTAATTTTAATGGAATACGTCCTTGGCGGGATCACAGCAATATCTTGGATATTGGGTACAGGGTAAATTCGGGAATAAGAGGCAATTACTTGTTTGAGAATTGGGATTTTGAGGAGGAAATTGATAGTTTCTTCCGTTCCAATGACAGAAATTTTAGCAAATTCAATTATTTTGAAAAGATGAACATGGTCAATTGGGGATAGTTGCTGTGTCTTATAAATTTTCTCAAGATATGTCCTGATAGAAATAAGTTCTTCAACTTTAATGATTTCTAAATTTGGAATTTCATTCATTGCGAAACTAATAGTCCTTTCAAGTATTAGTAAAGTGTTCAAAAGTGTTTGAGACTGAAGTATTTGAGATTCTAGAATGATTTGAAATCCTTCGATAGATTGAATTTTTTGGAATAGTTCCTTAGTATGAATAATATTTTCGTTCAGTAGGGTCAAATCCTCTGAGTATCTTTGTGATAAATGGTTAGCGAAGGATGTCAGTTTGTTTATTCTTTCAATTTCTGAAGATTTGCTGTTATAAAGGTTTTCTAGATTTTCATTAATAGTTTTCAAATCATCATCATCTAGGTTACCTGTAATGAATTTGATACCTTTGACGATGAAATTAGCCAAACCTCTTCTAACTTTTCTGTTTAAGAATTTTTGTAGAATTTGTTCGATTTGATCTAAATTCAGTTTCAATTGATGTAAGAGTCGACGGGGTAATTCTTGTTCCTTCTGAAGGTTATTGAAAATAATATTTAATTGGTCAACATTATCTTTTAAATGGGTGATATTTATAAAGAAAAGAAAATTATGGTAATGGTCAAGAATTTTTGCGTGGCTCAAGGGTTCTTCAAAGTATCCATTACTTTTTATTTCGTGGACCTGAAGGGCCTGGTTTGTTTGGATCTGAATCAGGATGATCAGGGGTAATCTGGGGTTATATGTAAATAACGTAAGAAGCTTTTAGATTTAAGATTTACTGAGACTGGTAGTATGTATTGTAATGTAAATAGTAGTTTAGATAAGTCAAAAAAAAAAATGTTTTTATAGTTGTAAACAAAAAGAAATTTTTTTTTTCTCAAAGGGGGAAGGTGTAGTAGACACTGCCTGTATCTAGATGTATAAGTTATACGTGAGAATAGAAGGTCCATGGGACCTTACGTCTTGCAATACGTGATTATTCCATATCCGAATAATCGCGACTTGTTAGTAAAACAAGTCTGTTTGTTATTTAATTAATAATTATATAAACTCCGTTCGGAAGGATCAACAAGGTAGTATCAAAGCCGATCCCGACGTTCAATTGTTGATTATTATTGTAGTCGATTCCCACGTAGCTTCAGGCGAGAAGTCTCGCTCTGAACTACTGTATTATGTAGCAGATCTTGATGTATCTTATTAAATCCTTGCCCGAGACTGATGTGTGTTAATCTGCAACCCTTTGAGACTGTATACGCGACATACCGAACCGTACCCCAGCAGGGTACATCACAGTACAATTTCATTCAATTGTGTTAAAAATTATACTTTCAAGGCATACATCATTGAATATAAACCATTACTATACAGGGTGTTCTTTATATCAGGGCACAATTGTACACAATTGAAGTTATTGTACACAATTGAAGTGATTTGTGCCATAAACAAAGCATTAACTAAAGGTACCTTGGATTGATTCCCATAATGTAACAATTTTGTTTTTCCTTTGATGTATGGACATGGTGCATGGACATTCATACGTCGCGTGTTCACGCGTCGGAAAACCGTCATCTATGATTATTTACGCACCACAAAACAAAACAAAATATATAGTTTTCAGAAAGCTTTAAATTGGTTAAGATACAAATTGAAACCTTATAAATAGCCAGTATTTCAGGAAAACTCTGTTTTGAAAGTAAGCAACATAATGTGCATATAATCGAAAATAATAATTCAACTTCATTCATACCGAGCATTTTTTTTTACTAACTTAGGCGGTGCGAAGTTCGCCGGGCCAGCTAGTGTATTAAATAAATAAAGAAAACTTCTCAAAAAATCTTCATGATAATTAATGATTATTATAGAGATAATATCAGTATTTCCGATACCAAAATCGGTCAGTCATAGACAACTACCAAATGTCAAGAAATAGAAGCATATACAGTACATCAATGTAATCCCGGGAAATATAAACTGATAGCATATGCGCTGGTCCAATAAAAAGACACATAAAATATTCCAATGAATCTATTCTAGAAAGTAAGAATTTGGGAATATTTCATCTAATGCAACTATTCGGATTACAAATTACACTACCACTATACTGCCTTTCAAGGTACATATAATATAATGGTCATAAATGTATATTCTGAATCTTGAGATATTGATTAATTAATTGATCTAATAATGATCCCCCCCACCCAATGTTGAACAGAGTTCAACAGTTTCAAAGCAGTTTTAAAGCTCTGCCAGCCAAAGCCCCCTTCTACCCCTTCAATACTCCTCCCAACTACCCCTTCAATGCACAGTTGGTAAATGTTGGATGCTTCTCCCCCTCCCTCCAAACAAAATTTTGCTTGGGCCCGTCCCTGCATATAAATGTTCTGAGTTTCATCCGATACTTGAAATACTTCTAACCGTACCTCGAACTATATTCAACGCAGAGTTGATTTATAATTCAAATCATACGAAATTTTCGAAAACCAACCATTAAATATTGGAATGGCTCAACTAACTATCATCAAAACAGGATTGGGCAAATTGAAAAACCCGAGGCTAGAAAGAGCGAATTTAAGAAGGACAATCACCATCAAAAATATGATTCGTGCAGTGAAAAATTTGAAGTCTGATGAAATCTGTGATATGGTGACTACAAAATCAACTTCTGCAGAAAATGGTGACATCAGTGGTGAAAAGCAGAAAATCTACCAGGTAGAGATAAGCAAGAAATATTTAGACATATGTATGACACGGGCATTGTTGATAAAAAAAATCCTGAATTGCATTATTCGAAGGCAAAAAAAAGGTGTTAAAACTCAACTTTTCACTCAGGCAGATGTCATTGTCAAAAAGAAAAAACAGATTTTACCTAGACATCATAATTTCGAGTTCATTATTTCTAAACTTGCATTGTACTACTTTCGCATAAATACTGTAAAATATTATTAAATAATTATGTATGATCAAATAAATAAATATCGAAATAAATTTAGCTGAATCAAGCAAATTTGGAACAAAGAATATGCTATATTCCAAGTTTTTTCAATAATTATTGTAGTACATATGACCAACCTCTACATTGTAATTGTATCTAATAAACATTCTAAATTCTGCAATTTAAATTGATTGAAGTTGAATAAGTGAAATGAATATTTATGAAACTGAGAAGTTTTATGCTTATGTGGTGTGGTACCTGAATCGTAGTCGTTTACCTACTACTGCCCATAGAGAATATATTTCGAAAATATTATGAATATAGAATGGAAAGTTATTGGAACAACTGAATAATTGGATCTAATAAGGTCAACATTTTGAATTCTAAAATCTCAGAATACTGAAAACTGAACTGAAAAAATTTATTGGTTCTCTAAGTAATTTCTTCTCAAATAATTATTGAGAGTTCTTGAAGCAATAAAATAATTTGGAATGTTGAAAATTATCGAAACATATAATTTTAATTAAAGAATATGCTGAAGGAGTTTTTCCAATAATTATTTCTTGGTTTTCGTAAAGTGGAAATATAAATTACCATACTTTTCAGTGAAATTGTATCTAATAAGGTCAACATTTTAAATTTTACTATCTTAAATTCTGTTCATTATTTTGACTCAAATATTTTCAAGAAATAAAATGTTGATTAAGTGAGATGAATATTTTTATTTAATTGATAGTGATAAGAGGTTCCTGAATCGTAGTCGTTTAACTCACTGCGACTGCGCAGAGAGATTGTATATCGAAAGTATTATATTCAAGTGAAGAATTTCTTCACAAATAACAATTGACAGTTCATGAAGCAATAAAAAACAATTGGACGATTGAAAATTTTTGGAACAATTCATTCTACATAAGGAATATACTATAGGATATTTCTTATGATAATCATATGAAGCAATAAAATGACTTTGAATGTAGAAAATTATTGAATCATAAAATTTAAAAAAATATATTATGCTATATTCTAAGTTTTTCCAATAATAATTTTTTCATATATAAATGCCTGACCGGTTTTGGCATATCAGAAAATTTCACAATAAGTATATTATTGGATAATAAGTTCAACATTTGAAATTCTACAATCAAAATATTCTGAAAACTGAACTGAAAAAAATTATTGATCTCATAAGAAATTGGAATATGGATGGATAATGCCGTTCAAATCTTTCCTGTAATTCAAATCTGGAAATCATGTCTAATTCTATTCTTTGGTTAGAATACTTTCAAGGAAATAAATGTTGAATAAGTGGGATCAATATTCATGTAACTGATAAGTTTTATGGTTATGTGGTGTGGTAGTCATTTGACTCACTGCAAATGCGCAGGGAGATTGTATATCGAAAACATTATAATACAAAATTTCTTCATTAATACATAACTATTGACAGTTCGTGAAGCAATAAAAAATCTTGGAATTTTGAAAATTATTGGAATAATTTATTCTAAATTAGGAATATACTATAGGAATTTCTACGAATAATTATTTCTTGGAGTTCGTAAAATTGAAATAAAAACCACCATGCATAATTATATCTAACAAGGTCAATATCTTAAATTTTACAATCTAAAAATTCTGAAAACAAAAAATTTAATACTTCTCTAAGTATTTTGATTATGGATGGTAAATGGCGTTCAAATCTATTCTGTAATTCAAATCTGGAAATTAATTCCGGACTCTTATTTTGATTCGAATATTTTCAGTTGAAAAATTTCTTCATAAATTATTATTGACAGTTCATTAATTCATTTAATATAAATATAGAATATATGCATACTGAAATACGAAGTACTATGTTCGGCTATGTAATTGTATCTGTTATGGTCACTATTTTGATTTATGTAATCTAAAAATACTGAAAACTGAATTGAGAAAAATTATTGCTCTAACTACTTAGGTAATTGAAATAGGGGGATGTTAAATGGGGTTCAAATATTTCCTGTAATTCAAATCTAGATATCATTACTTAACAAATATATAACTTCCAGGAGAGACCTTCCGTAACAAATCTACGGTAAATGTAGATGAAAATAAATCAATATACAATTTTTGTTATTGTTTCCCAAAAAAAAATTTACTTCTGGATAAAATTGAAATAAATCTGATTCTGTATGTGTTCCATGAAAATTGCTCAGCCCATATGGAATACTTAGACATAATGAAATGTTCAACCCTGTATATTATGGATATCAATCAGTTCTGCTGTCACTACACAGGCCGATTTTTTCGTTCTATGAGCCATTTGAAAAAACCCTGGATCGCTGGATATTGATATTCTTTCATATTGAGAGTAATCAAACTGAAATACTCGACAGATATTGCCCATTAACGAACGCTACTTTTTAGTCCAAACGTACTCTGAAAATTTCAAATCTCTAACTCATTGCTTTCGAGAGTTATCGGGGCGTGATGACGGTCGGACAGAATCTCGTTTGAACTCGGATACATCATCCTCTGAGAGATTATCAAGCAAAAATTCGAAAATTACAGAAATTTGGACGAATTGATAGGTAATCATAAAAGGATACTGGGGAAGGTATACTCATTATTGCAAGGTTTCTTTCTGGATTTTCTCTCCCAAACTCTGAAAAATATCTATAAAATAAAAATTAATTATTTTTTGATTTTCTTCTGCGTAAGAAGCACAAGATATTTGTCAGAAGCAATAAATTGAACAATGTTGCCTAACAAACAACAACGAAACAACATCAACGAAAAAACAACTATATCGTAACGTTTCGGAGTCTATATCAGACTCCTTCGTCAGACACTTAACGAAAATATTCAAAATTATTTTGTTGATTGATATTTGAAATTCGAGAATTGTCACTATCAACAAGAATTGTCACTATCAACAAAATAATTCTGAAGATTTTCATTAAGTGTCTGACGAAGGAGTCTGATATAGACTCCGAAACGTTACGATATAGTTGTTTCTGCGATGATGTTTTTTCATTGTTGTTGTTTCGTTGTTGTTTGGATGGCAATATTGTTCGATTGACTGCTTCTGACAAATATCTTGTGTTTCTTACGCAGAAGCAAATCACAAAATAATTAATTTTTATTTTATAGATATTTTTCAGAGTTAGGGAGAGAAACCCCAGATAGAAACCTTGCAAGAATTGATAGGTACTCTGTTTAGGTGAAAAGCGCACCAACAAATTCGAGAAAAGCACTGACGCGAGGTCGGGAGCTTATGCACACATGTCGTATTGTCTATTCACGCCTCAGACACCCTCACGAAATAATGCATGGACCTTTTTAGCATTAACACGTAAAAAAATGTATTGGCCATCGACTAAACTCAAATTTAAAGGTAAATAAAATATTGAACTTATAACATCTCAGCTGCCGAGGTGTTCTTACTATTCTGGGATTAACATGATTTGAAATTTTAAAAAAAAGTAGTAGTTGTTTGAAATTTTATTTTCACTATTCATCATCATCAGCAGCCTCTCATAGCCCACTCCTGGACATAGGCCTACCCTTTTGTCTTCCACATTCTTCTGTCCATGTACACATTTATCGATTGTTAAATTGTGGATTGAAGGATCGTTCGGAATTTCTGCGGAATCTGGCATATTATCTCTGAAATATAAAATTTTTGAGGAACTTTTTTTTGCTGGTGAAACGATCCTCACGAAATATTGCAAACATTTGCAAATTGGCATTCTAAAACTAATTATCAAGTTTCAATTCGGTCGGATCTGTAGTTCATGAATTATTAAGGAAACAATATATCAGATTGACATAACTCTGAAAGCATTTGGCCGATTATGACCATTAACGGTATTGACCGTGGCAGTCACATGCACAACCTACTCTTAAAATTTCAAGTCTCTATCTCTTTCCGTTCGAAAGAAATGTGTTAACGGACGGCCGGCCAGACAAAGCGAATTTGTTTTTCTTCCTCTGTGAGTCGAACCTATCATTTCAGACCATTTTCGGCAGAAAAATCAAACATTAGAGACATTTCTGCATAATGATAGCACGCCATACCTACTCTAGAACATGTGCGCAATTAAGTATCAAGTATATCGATTTAAAATCATCTTTCAAACAAATTAATCTTCACTTATAAAAATGTACGTGGCCACAGATGGGACATTGCTAATTTTATCATCATAACATTCGTTATACTTCGCGTCAAACATCATAAACCATCGAGAGGTTTGTTGTTTATGTGTAATACAGTGGACCAGTATACTGTAATCGTGGTAATATTTCGATATTACCACAATTACAAATAAGGTTTTGAAAGCTCTCGTTGAATTTCAAGGATTTTCGACGAGAAAAAGAAATTTTAAATATTCTTTTTTTCATGTTGGTATTTTGCAAATAACTATCGACCTTCATTTCTGCCAGAACTGTATTTTTCGAGTTATTTGGAAAACAAATATTCAGATGGGTACAACCCTGAAAACATTCGACAGATTTTGCGAACTCAACCGGCTCATTTAGACTCCAACCATTCCCTGCCAATTTTAACACTATGACTCATTGCGTTAGAGAGTAATCGTGCTTACGGCCCGACTGACATAATCGAGTTTGCCCTTGGATTATTCATCAGTGATTATAAACTCATGGCGTCAAACCATTCTCGGCCTAAAATTCGAAAATTTCATACATTTCCGCTAATCGATAAGCATTCTGTTCAGGTAAACCAACGCGCCAAAAAAAAAAAAACAAATGAATTAACGTTCAGTACACAACGCCTTTGTTAAAGATAAACTCTTTATCCCATTCTGACGCATAAAAATTACATTAATCTACGCATAGCAATAAAAGGCAAGTTGGGTTTATTATCTCAGTTAAATAAAATAGTTTTAATTCGGTAGTGAATCGAATTGTTTAGTATTCGAATATTCATCAGAATGGGATAAAATAAAAAATTTTTTTTGCGCTCTAGTTCCTCGGAACTGAGTGCTCATCAATTTGCCCAAATGGCTGTAATTTTCGAATATTTCGATGAAAATGGTCTTAAACGATGTGATTCGACTCACTGATCAAGAATCCGTGGTCGAAATTCATTCTGTCCGACCGTCCGGCCGGCCGGTCCGTCCGGCTGGCCGGCCGTAGGCACGATAACTCTCGAACATAATGAGCTAGAGAGTTGAAATTTTCAGAGTGGGTTTGGGGGATAAATATCTCAGCTAAGTTCGTTATTGGGCAAAATCGGACAAATGGTTTCGGAGTAACAAAAAAAAATTTTTTTTTACAGAACAAATTCCAAATTAAATTTTTTTTAATAAGCAGTTTTATCATAAGAATCCATTCTTTTTTTTTTTTAATTCTATCAAGCTAATACTTTCGGAGATATGATTTTTCAAAATTTCAATGTAAATCGTATTTCTACGTTTTCACAGAATGATAGAATTATTATGTGGGTATTCTATGAATTGTTATAGTGTCAACTTATTCTCTTGAGACATGACGTTGTTTCATTCGAGCAATCGTATAAATATGAGAATGATAATATAATATCATACTTTTTGTTGGTTGATATTTTCATGCCGATGGTCAATCCATATGATGATGGGAATGGTAATGGTAAGTTAATAATATTGAGTTCAGAATATCTCCACTAAAAACAAAACTGGAATATGGTAGATTTGAGGAAAGATATATATTATCGTTCATCATATAATTGAGGAATGAATATCTCGGAACAGTTCGTTGTTGGGTAGAATTCATCTATTGGTTTTGGATTGATAATTTTTGGCACTCTTGTTGAATATAAATTCTTCTATGATGTTTCAATTCAATTTCTGCTATGATGAAGTTCTAAATTTCAATAATGAATCGTACTTCTATGTTTTCACTGAATGTTATAATTATTCTATCTAAGCTTTATTATATGATCTGTGTACTCGTACATTTCATCCTGTTTTATATGAGAGAGACAAATTCATTTCAGCTATTTTAATTTGGTTTCTTCCATGGTGCAGTTCTCCTTCTCAGATTGCTCATTTAATCTAGATAAATGAACTATTATTTGAATTGAATTTCCTTTATGATGCAGTTCTATCATAAGAATAAATTGATATAATTCTTAACTCTGAGAAACCAATACTTTCGGAGATATAATTTGTCTGTTTGAACTAGAGCGCCAGAAAGCTACTGTCCACAAGGGCAAGAACCCTTTTTTTAATAATCTAGTGAATTAAAAACCTATTGACTTAATTCATTCATATAATACTCCTTTATTTATAAACACAGATGTTGGACGAGTCCAAGTAAGTCACCTACTTCATCTCTTTTTGGCGCTCTAGTTCCTCGGAAGTGAGTGCTTATCAATTTGCCCAAATGTCTGTAATTTTCGAATTTTTCGATGAAAATGGTCTTAAACGATTTGATTCGGCTCACTGATCAAGAATCCGTGGTCGAAATTCATTCTGTCCGGCCGGTCCGGCCGTAGGCACGATAACTCGCGAACGGAATGAGCTAGACAGTTGAAATTTTCAGAGTAGGTTTGGGACATAAATATCTCGGCTAAGTTCGTTATTGGGCAAAATAGGACAGATGGTTTCGGAGTAACAAAAAAAAAATTTTTTTTACGAAACAAATTCCAAATTATTTTTTTTTCAATAAGCAGTTTTACGATAAAAATCCAATGATATCATTTTCAACTCTAACAAGCTAATACTTTCGGAGATATGATTTTTCAAAATTTCAATAGGAAATCGTATTTCTACGTTGTCACAGGATGATATAATTATTCTATGCATTAATTGTCATAATGTCAACTTATTTTCCTGAGACATGACATTATCTAATCAATCGAAGAATTGTGAGCGAAGTGAGTAAAATCTCAGTTGTTTGCTCCGAAATTAGTTTTTCTCAGAAAAGTCTTACATTTTCGGTACGGAACATGAAGTAAGAGATCTGAAAGTAGTGAGACTGCTTTTCATCCATAGACATAGAATGTTCAGTTCTCTCAATTTATGACGGGGCTGACGGAAGTAAATATTATAACTTCAAAAATATTGGGGTTGAAATACTCGTATTTTAGCGATGCAACGGGGACCTCACCCAAAAATGTTTATAAATATTACGTAAATATTGAAAGCATAATTCTGTAGTTCGAGAGAGGGGAAAATTTGGTGAACGTTGATCAGGAAATTTTTGATCGATTACAAGGTAATTTTTCATTATTACTTCTCTTCTTTAATACATGTTTTATGGAATATCTACTATTTGTAGGTACTTTGAACCTGTTTTGGGCAATTGTCATACGAAACTTGTTTTTTTGGCGCTCTAGTTCCTCGGAACAGAGTGCTTATCAATTTGCCGAAGTGTCTGTAATTTTGGAATTTTTGGCTGAAAATGGACTCAAACGATTTGGTTCGACTCACTGATCAAGAATCCGAGGTCGAAATCGATACTGTCCGGCCGGCTTGAATTGAATTTCCTTTATGATGCAGTTCTATCATATGAATACATTGATATAATTCCCAACTTTGAGAAACCAATACTTTCGGAGATATAATTTGTCTGTTTGAACTAGAGCGCCAGAAAGCTTCTGTCCACAGGGCTTGAACTAATTTATTAATAATTTCCTTGAATTTCCTGCAATATTTACGACTTCGACGATTTCCGGTTGTATAACCCCAAAATGAAACCTGATGAAATATCTTATGGTGATTAAATGCCATTATTTCGGTTGAAATTATTTAGAAATAATGAATAACCCTCTAACGACTAGTCATAAATCTTACGGCAGTCTTATCTTAATGGCATATTATTTAGTGTCAGGTACTTTATCGAAATCTTATCACTTATATGTAGTTACCGCAGATTAGGAAGATTTTTTTCAATTAGTCTATGACAGGTTCAGCATATGCTAAAGATCAACAACAACTTGAGGTTAACAACAGATATTAGATATATATAAGATTTAAGAGCATATGAAATGACTTTAACTTATTTAGTTAATAATTTTACTACTAGCTGAGTGTTAACACTTGAAAGGAAATTGATTTTTCCGTTTTAAATATTATCTACCAAACCAAAATACTCAGACAAATAGATTTTGAAAAGTTGTAATATACCATACGTGGTACAAGTACCACAATTATTTCATCCTTCTACGATATCTACATGGGGTTGAAACAAACAATAGTAAACGATAGTACGTATCAGATTTTCATTCTGCGAATCCAAAGGTCTCAAGAACTCATCAACTGAGAGAATTGAATTAATCAGGGTTGATATAGTGGAAATGCTCTACGATGTTTAGTTCATAAGATATAAGTCGCGTTATCATTTTGCCCAAATGTCTGTAATTTTCGAAATTTTTGCCGAAAATGGTCTCAAACGATTGAGCTCGACTACCTGATGAAGAATTCGAGGACAAATTTTATTCTGTTCGGCCGGTCGGCCGGACCTGCGTTGCCACGATAACTTGAGAACGGAATGAAATAGCTTGAAATATTCAGGGTAGGTGGCGCATCCCAATACGACGGACAAATTCGTTAATGGGCATAATCGGCCCAATAGTTTCCGAGTAATCATTTTATTTTCAACCAATATAAATTTGATCGAATTGAAACTTAGTGAATAGTTGCAGAACATGAAATTTTGTGAGAATCGCATAGGTAGAAAATTTTATAAAAATTATTAAAAAACATTTTTTATGTCACGATAACCTGAGAACGGAAACGGATAGCGACTTGAAATTTTCAGGTTAGGTTGTGCATCTGAATGCGACATCTGAGTCTGTTTATAGGCATAATCGGCCAAACGGTTTTGGTGTTATAACCATCTGGAATTTGGTTGTTATTTCCTAAATAACTCGGAAAATACAAAACCGATTAAATTCAAACATGGTTATTAGTTGTATAATGCCAACGCGAAAATTCTTACCAAATTTCGTGAGGATCGTTCTCTAGAATATGTTTGAAAAATATTGAAAAAAATTCCATATATCAGTAACTATTCGCCCAACATCGCTAAAAAAATTTTGCGAGAGCATTATTAGAGGAGGTATGGGAGTTCTGGAGGTTTCGAGGGGGGGGGGGGGGGGGGGGGGGGTGAGATCGTAGAATCGGAATTTATCGTAGGATGACGTAATGGTGATATAAGATGACGCAATCCTTAGTGTAATATTTCAAAGATGGCGTAATGTGGGGGGGCGTGTCCACGTGTATTAGGGATGTGTGTTAAATTTTCGACCAATCCTTAATAAAATATTTCAAAGATGGCGTAATGTGGAACGTATCAAGATGACGTATGAAAAATATTTATCCAATAGGATTTCTAGCTTTTGAATGGAGTATGAATATTGAACTTCAGCTTGACCTATATCTATATATAGTTTTTTCTCAATAGTTTAGATTATATAGTCTAGACGATTGGAAACTGGGCAGAGAACAATTCATTGTCTTATCAGATTTATAGCTTTTGAACTTCAGCTTGACCTTATCTGGTACCCCAGATATCTATCGTATAATCATAGATTTATGATCGTCGGACCTAGGAATCTCGGATTCAGGGTCTCGACCTTGTTATTTCGAATTCATCCATGATTCCATCATAATGAGAAAGTTACACAGCACAGTCAGGGCCTTGACATTTTGTTATCTTGAATTCAACCTTCCTTAATTCTAGATACGAAGATATCATCCAAATTATTTACAACATTGTCAACATAAAGCTTGTTGGTACCATATCTTTCATGTGGGGGGAATTTGCAAACAGGTCTGTTGGCGAACTGGTCTGTTGATGAACAGGTCCCTTGGCAAACAGGTCTGTTTACCAGCAGGTCTGTGGACGAGCAGGTCTGTCACGGATAGGTTCTCTTAACATATAGGTGTTTTTCTTATAGGAATATAAATTAAAAATCAGTGTACATCAATCCTGTATTATTGGAATAGAAAAATACACAAATAATATATGTATAGAACAAATTTTATTATTTGAATAGAAAATGTACGAAATAATCATCATTCTATAATATATATGGATAGAAAAAATTCATCATTTTTATAAGCTTGATATAATATAATTTGCAATTTTTTTCGCAAGCATATCATTAAGGAGGGGGCAAATCTCTATTTAATAAATCACTATACATAAAATCGAATCTATCACAAAAGAATCGTAATAATGGGTATTTATAAATGTTTCCAAGATCAATTGTCATGGTTACTTTACACAATGCTTGATATTTTAGAGGTGTTGGGTTGTATGCCATATTTTCATATATTTCTTGAAGTTTTATTCTTTTAAGAGGAGACATTGACTCGTTATTTCCGTGATTGATATCGATCAAAATATTTGAGGAAACATGTAAACCTTTTTTTAAGATGTGACAATCTAATACAATATCAAGTAAACAATAAAAGTTTATCAAAGAACTATCGGTTTTCACAGGAAACACTCTTATTATACTAATAACAAGTTTTGATTTAACGCTTTTACAGTGACGTAGAAAAAAATGTCTTTGACTCTCCCACTCATCCTTATTATCATTGAAAGGTTATTTTCTGGGTTTTCTCTCCCAAACTCTGAAAAAATTCTATAAAATAAAAATCAATTATTTTGTGAGTAATGTTGCCTTACAAATAACAACGAACAACATCAACGAAGAAACAACTATATCGTAACGTTTCGGAGTCTATGATTTTTATTTTATAGAATTTTTTCAGAGTTTGGGAGAGAAAACCCAGAAAATAACCTTTCAATAATGAGTGTACCTAGCTCCCACAGTATCCTTTAATGATTATTTATCCTTATTATCGTCAAAATATTTTTCAATCTCCTCTGATAAATTTGATATAATCCATAAATTGATTTGATTGAATGAATTTGTAATTCCGATTAGGTATGAAATAAAATTTCCTGCAATTATCCATGAAGATGTAGGTAATTTATTTGCTTCTTAGAATTCCAGTGGATTTTCTTCTTTGAACCTTTTTCCAAGTTCCGGTCTATATGAAAAACTATCTCTAACTGTTCCTTCAGCAATATTCGATATGAATGGTAATGAAAAATTTGTCTAATTAAAAAAAAAATAATTATTGTATAGTATAATGGCCCCACGGTAATGTGTAATGACTATTTGGAACTATATGACGTTTATCATCTTTATTACATAAAGCAATTTTTTCTTGTTCTATTGAAAAGACATCATGGCATTTTGAAATGATAGTTCTCTGTTTAACGGATTTATTGGTAGAATTCAATAAGCATGTTAAAAAATCATCGAATGATAAGCTTTTCACAACATTTTTTTTAATTCCCTTGATTTTCTTGATCTCATTCGAATCAACGCGGAAGGAATACATGTTTGATCGTAAACCTACAAAATCGGTCATTATCAATCCGTTATTCTCATCCTTCATCAATCCTAACACCTTCTTATTAACCTGAGGAATTGCATAGGGATTATCCTTAGGGTAATCAGAGGTATCGAAATGAGTATAACAATCACGTTTGATGCGTTCATATGGATCTTGATTACATATTTCATATGTTAAACTATCAGTATATCATAATTTAATTTGCTATTGGCAAAATTAGGTAGAAAATAATCATAGTGAAACTCATATAAACAAACCTTTGAAATATCTAAAACGAACATTCCTACATATATTGGTTTATCGAAAATTAACATTTTTTTCTGCATTTCTATTACAACCAAATCTTCATGTAATATCATTCTACTTTTGAAACTAGCACTTCCGATTAGATTCATTGCCCCGAACCTACCCTGCCACTTATTTACCAGTCTTACAATACGAAGTTTTCTAACATTTTCAATTGTTTTCCCAAATACAGCATTATTCATTAATTTGAATAAATTGCTTTCAAATTCATTTCGAGCAGCTTGTCTCAGACATGTATTTTTATCAATGTAAATTTTGAGCCACGCAGATTGTTTGAACTTGAGAACTTTATGAACTTTTTTGAGTACAAGACCGTGACTAAGAGCTTGCTTCAAGTTCCGATAGTGAAGGATGTAATTTTCCTTTGGAAATAAGGTGGTTAATAATTTGGGTTGCTTTGAACCAGGAGGAATTCGCGTTTCAGCACAAAATGGTAGATCTTTATGAAGATCATGGATATGTTGAGGATATTCTAAATCAACCTCCAGGATATAACCTTCAGAAGAATCATCTGGTATCTGTGTAATATCAATGTTTGTATCAACTCATTCGAACCTACCATATGGCAAAAATTGACTCATAGCCCAACCATATAAGTTATTCACATCCAAATACAGCAGATATTTTTGTATTTCATCTTTTTTAAATTTCGATCCCATATATTTATTATTTGCCTGAGATAATCCATTAGAACACTGACTGATACCACCCCTGATTCCATTTTCTAGGAAGAGCAATATATCAATATCTTTGATGATTTCTAAATTTATATTTGTGATCTTCAACATACAATCCCACGTGTATCCTGGCAAAGTGTAGTAATGAATAGGATCTAACTCATATTCTTTGATGCAACTATCTCTAAATTGTTCAAAAACACTACTACTACACTATCAATGTAGTCATAGGGAAAAACTCCTTTTTTTGTTAATAGTTTCAAATTATCTTCACTCAAATTAGTAAATTGATTTCGCAACTCAATGAATTGATCTGATGTTAGATATGAAGCAAGGTTTTCAAGCGAGCTGTTTAAAAATCGAAAACTATCGATAAACCTAAACTGGATGTTGGTCTGGGATTCATGTTTTGTGAAGCTTATATATCTTTCCTAGTTCAGCGGTAAAACAGAAACTGAACTATGTTTCGCAATCTCTTTTATAATAAAATGCGCGTCGTAACCACCGAGATTGTGGAACACTACAGGAACGATATAACTTATTCTGAAATTTAGGTTACATTTATTATGTGCTAGTCCGCGATATTCTCCAGTGAAATGATTACGATCCCGCACAACCTTATCATCTGATGTTAAAATTAACTCACATATATGACAAATATTCTTTTCCTCATCATCTGAAATCATAAATTCCATTGGTTTCACATATTTTATCTTACCCTCTAAAATTTTACCTATTCGCTCCAATTCAGCAGCAAACCACTCCATACAGTCAACGCCAGTATGAATATCAAAATATGAAGGTACACATTCTTCATACATACTTTTCAAATAAAATCCTGCACTGATAGCATTATGTTTTTGATATTTGATTGATGATTTGATTGATGAATTGAATTTCACTTCATTGATAGGTTTCAAATATGATTCAAAGTCACAATATAAAACGAAAGGACTTCTCTGTTAATAACGATGGTTGGTAAAAGAGATATGAGACTTTTCTGGGAACATTATATGACATGAATCATGTTTTGTACAAAGCCGAGTATGATCATTTAATTTTTTTTCCGAATAGAAATAATTTATACAATTTTCACATATCCATTTCTTACCATTACGTTTACTCAATTGCTTTGATATTAACCGTGATAAATTTGTAATATACACATAATGATACTTAATCTCTACAGCGATAGATGTTGATTCATAATCATCATCAGGTTGATATATATTTTGTACAAGCAACAAACTTACATGTCTATCTAGAATTTTTGATTTACAAATACGTATGGGGATTACTGAGAATTTTTTTCTTTTGTCCATTTATAGGGAAAAGACATTAACTGATAAATCATTCAGTTTTTCAAACCTCGAAATATCTTTAATTGATATTGGAAATGTAATTCCATCAGTATTAAATATTGAATTGGGGTGAGGATATGATGACACTTTATGTCTATTTGATAATTTTTTATTCGTTGATGAATATAAGCCCGCAAGAATGCTCCACATAAAACATAAATTATCTTCATTTTGGATATTTACACAAGCTTTTTTTGATTCAATCTCTTTAGGCAAACATATATATGAGCTTCCACCATTTCCCATTTCAACCTTATTCATATTGACTTCTAATGACACTACTGAATGAAGAGCAAATCCACTTTCTTTTTCCTGAAACGACTCAAGTTTTACACTCAAAGCTTCGATAACATTTTTTTCAAACCAATGATTAAGATTTGTACTAGCATCAATTGTTTCATTTTTAGTTGGAAAATATTTAAAATCCATTAATTCATCGTTACCGCTTCTCTTAATAAACTGACAACAAAAAACAGTATTGATTTTAATGATTTAACTTTTTTTTAATGAATTTTTTATTCTGGATTCTAATATGTGAAATGCATCGTTGAGAAATTCAATGAAATTTATATGCATCAAATTGATTATTACACCAGTTCTTAATCTTGATTTGAAAGCTGATTCAACCTCCTCCCATCTAACACGGTTCCTTTTTTTACTTTTAATATTTAATCCCTCTCCCTTATGAATAATTGAAGATTTCAATTTGATTTTATACCTTTTCAAATGACAAATATCTGTTTGAATTTGAATTTTTTGTCCATGGTTTTTAATTTTTGTAATTTTATTCAATAAACGAATATGTCTATTGATCAATTTAATCCAGTTATTAATTATTCGAATATCTTTTTCAAGAATAAGAAATTTAAATGCTTTATGAAATGAAGAAATGTCACATACCTCCATTTATTTTTTTCTTTTTTTACAATTCCACTATCTCAAACAAAGGTGTAGACATTGTACTGATGATCGTCTTTAATCCCAGGAATTTCAATCCGTAGTGTCCTGGTTGAAACTGGTCTAGATGATCTCTCAAGGTTGTGGTCACTCTCTTTGGCAAAAAAATCTGCTGATGTTCCAATTCCATCAATATTGAATCACCATATTTTGTTTTCGTTGTTTACATGTAAGGATCGCATAAATTTTATTTATCTCCAATTCACTCATATGATGTGTAGGCTTCCCTATCGCTGAAAGAGTTCCTACCAAATTAACTTTAGTAATATCCATTTTTTTTTTCTAAAAAAATATAAAATATATCATGATATTAAATGGGAATTATTTAAATTTAACAATTAATACTTACGAATGTATGTTGAATAACAAACACGTTAGAAGATATCGCACACCTAGATCTAAACAGTAACAACTCAAAAATCATGATTTTTTAGTTGTTACTGTTTAGATCTAAACAGTAACAACTCAAAAATCATAATTTTTGCGATAATCATCAATTCGTAATCTACAAAGTTTGTAGATTACGAATTGATGATTATCGCAAAAATCATGATTTTTGAGTTGTTACTGTTTAGATCTAAACAGTAACAACTAAAAAATCATGATTTTTGAGTTGTTACTGTTTAGATCTAGGTGTGCGATATGATATAGATGTTAATCAGTAAACACCTGATTTGAGTCTAACTTGGTTTCGTTTGAAATTCCCTTTTATACAGTTTTGCCTATAAAAAAACAATCACAAGATCCAAAGTTCGATATTCGGCATTTCCTGTCTCTTCCAAACTTCTAGATTACACAATCAAGTTATTCATCATTCAGGAAGTGTAATCTATATAATAATAATTCGTTCATTGACCTACCACCCTCAAGTCACACAAATCACTCTATTTAAAGAATTAACCAAAATATGAGTACAATAAATTTCAAATTTATATTAGCAACTATTTTGGCGCGCCAAAATAGTTGCTGTATCCTTCAGGAAGCTTAGGCACAGCACTGTTATTTTTGCCCAGACAGTGAATGTCGTCCACTAGCGTTGGTGTTGAAACACTTCTGAATGTTAATTTCATCATTCGTTGTTGAGTTTTTCACTGCGTACAGTTTCGATCTGACCCCTGCATAATCGGAATATCATTATTTTCAACTTTCATCAGCCCTAATACCATTTTTTGTTAACCCTAGTAATTTCATAAGGATTATCCCCCCAAGCATAATCGGAAGTATTGTCGTATTTATGTCAATCTCTTCTCAATATTCCATATTGGGTCTTTGGACAATTCACAAAAACTAACGCGTGAATAGCAAGATTTTCTTTGGAATGGAAGTACCCGAGTCATCTATCACAAATACATTTCTGCACCCTGTGTTTACTCAAATAAATTGTACAAGTCTAGATATATACTTGATACATCTGTAATGGTATCGACCTGGTGTATCTTCATCTGTATATTGACCTTGAATAATCTGTAAAATCGCATGTTTTTCTATCTTTTTCTTTGGTTGCGTATGTATGTAGTTTGTATATTCATCCTAAATCATCATCAAATTTGCATGTTCTTCCATCTTTTTCGTGATCAATTCATATGAAGTACGACAAAAATGCATGAGTGTATACATATATCCAAATTATAAAACAAATACATGTCTTGATACTCCTATGCTAAACTGATAGATTCATGAAGGTATACGAAGATGCACGAATGTATACGAAGATGCTCGAATGTCTAGGAAAAATACGCAAAATGGATATAAAAAGCACATGCAAAATTGATTGATTTGAATGTATACGAAGATGTACGAATGTAAACGAAGATACTCGAATGTCTACGAAAATACACAAAACTGATATAAGTTGTACATAAAGTGGTTGCAAATCATATATAAAGAGCGCTTGAGATGCTGCATGAAGAAAGCTATCCTTCATAAAGTTAATGATAATGGCAACACGCTTGACGCATGTTTTTCAATCTTTTTCTTTGTTACGTATGTATGTAGGTTGTATATTCATCCTAAATCATCATCGAATTCACAAGTTCTTCCATCTTGTTCGTGATTAATTCATATGAAGTACGACAAAAAATGCATGAGTGTATACATATATCCAAACTATAAAACGAATACATGTCTTGATACTCCTATGCTAAACTAATAGATTCATGAAGGTATATGAAGATGCACGAATGTATACGAAGATGCTTGAATATCTAGAAAAAATACACAAAATGGATATAAACAACAAGTCTTGATACTCCTATGCAAAATTGATTGATTCATGACTGTAAACGAAGATGTACGAATGTATACGGAGATACTCGAATGTCTATGAAAATACACAAAACTGATATAAACTGTACATAAAGTGGTTGCAAAACATATATAAAGTAAGCTTGAGATACTGCATGAAGAAAGCTATCCTTCATAAAGTTAATGATAATGGCTACATGCTTGACGCATGTTTTCCCATCTTTTTCTTGGTTACGTATGTATGTAGGTTGTATATTCATCCTAAATCATCATCAAATTCGCATGTTCTTCCATCTTTTTCGCGATTAATTCATATGAAGTACGACAAAAATGCATGAGTGTATACATATATCCAAACTATAATACGAATACATGTCTTGATACTTCTATGCTAAACTGATAGATTCATGAATGTATACGAAGATGCACGAATGTAAACGAAGATGCTCGAATGTCTATGAAAAATACACAAAATTGATATAAGTTGTACATAAAGTGGTTGCAAATCATATATAAAGTGCGCTTGAGGTGCTGCATGAAGAAAGCTATCCTTCATAAAGTTAATGATAATGGCTACACGCTTTATGCATGTTTTTCCATCTTTATCTTGGTTACGTATGTATGTAGTTTGTATATTCATCCTAAATCATCATCAAATTCGCAGGTTCTTCCATCTTTTTCGTGATTAATTCATATGAAGTACGACAAAAATGCATGAGTGTATACATATATCCAAATTATAAAACGAATACATGTCTTGATACTCCTATGCTATACTGATAGATTCATGACTGTATACGAAGATGCACGAATGTATACGAAGATGCTTGAATGTCTAGGAAAAATACGCAAAATGGATATAAACAGCACATGCAAAATTGATAGATTCATGACTATATACGAATATGTATGAATGTATACGAAGATGCTCGAATGTCTACGAAAATACCCAAAACATATATAAGTTGTACATGAAGTGGTTGCAAATCATATATAAAGTGCGCTTGAGGTGCTGCATGAAGAAAGCTATCCTTCATAAAGTTAATGATAATGGTTACTCGCTTGACGCATGTTTTTCCATCTTTTTCGTGATGAATTCATATGAGGTACGACAAAAATGCATGAGTGTATGCATATATCCAAACTATAAAACGAAAACATGTCTTGATACTCCTATGCTAAACTGAAAAGACCCTATGCTAAAAGAAAACACACAAAATACGCAAAATACACAAAACTGATATAAACTGTACATAAAGTGGTTGCAAAACATATATAAAGTACGCTTGAGATGCTGCATGAAGAAAGCTATCCTTCATAAAGTTAATGATAATGGATACACGCTTGACGCATGTTTTTCCATCTTTTTCTTGGTTACGTATGTATGTAGGTTGTAGGTATATTCATCCTAAATCATCATCAAATTCGCATGTTCTTCTATCTTGTTCGTGATGAATTTATATGTAGTACAACAAAAATGCATGAGTGTAGACATATGCAGAGTTGGACATATATCCAAACTATCAAACGAATACATGTCTTGATACTCCTCAGCAAAATTGATTGATTCATGACTGTATACGAAGATGTACGAATCTATACGAAGATACTCGAATGTCTGCGAAAATACACAAATAAATATGGCAAATTTTGTTCCTGTGTTCTATTGAATTTCTATAAAGAATGTGTATAGATTGTTATGATTGTGCTTGGACTGATCTATTACGACAGTAGAATTTCATGAATATATTATTTTGTTATTATGCAAAGCTGATATGGAGTGCGTTCTGAGATTCATATGAATGGATACATATTCAGTTATAAAGTGAATGCAAAACGTATATAAAACAGCTATAAAATGTATATAGTGGATATATTAATGATTATAGTGGTACATAATGATAGATGATATAGTGAATAGAATAATATATATATGGTTGATATAAAAAATGTATATAGTGGATATAAAGAGTATTTAACGCGTATACTCATCAGTCTCATTTTCATATATAAACAGAATTTATACCTACAGCATTTGTGAAAAACAATACACCTAACCCAATAATTTGGGTAGGCACATGAATATACGAAACGATGCTTTAAGGAAACACACAATCAAGAAGCATGATAAATTCCATGACCATATGAGTGTTGATCACATTAGGGAAAACTATGCACACCAACATTTATAAGAGATCCACGGACACACACGAAAGGTATCCAACACAAAGTCTCCATAAAGTTAATGATAATGGTTTGATATTAGTAATATAGTTGACGAGCTATGCTTGCTGCATGCCAAAAAATGCACTGTAGATACTTTTGAAAGAATACAATATTTGGCAACTTCGAATAGCTGCTGGAGTTATTTATTAGGAAAAGTATTATGATCATATCTAAAAAACTGCTTTTTTAAAATAAAAAATGACAACTAAACTCTAATTTTTCATTACAAATTATCTCAAATTATTTAAGCATCATTCATCAGAATAGCTCGAAATTAAAGGAAATGAATAATGATCAACACTTTTCTATTATGTCAAGAAGACGCGCTAATAATTGTGAAAAGCTGATTTGTAATAAATTCGGTATCCATCGCAGTCTCTTTCTCTGCATCTTCAATATCATACGTCGTATCTTCCTCCACATATCTATTGCAATCCTGTGTATATTGGAAATATCCCAATTCATCGCCGTCCCTCCCTTCATAACCAAGTCATGCCCCTATATCAAACATGCTGATCGTTCTCAATACAGCATCTCAAGCATCCGCCAGATGATAAAGTTTCAAAATCACACCTTCTCATTTGATATCCACTGACCAGGCCTGTTTTTCATATATTTAAATCTCAACAAGTTCCTCATCACAATGAGATTTTTCCTATTTTTTCTTAATATCTCGAAAATTGTTAGCGTGAAAAACTAATTTTGAAAATATCTCCTATCGATTTTACTGTAACCAACGACTTTATAGCTTAATCCTCCATGCTGAACATTTTTGTAAAGCTGAAATGAAAGCGTCATTATTTCAACTTTTAAAGATTCATGAAGGTATTCATCGTAAGCCAGAGATACCTGAATATATATATATATATATATATATATATATAAATAATACAATTCAACCTAGGGAACCAACCACGACCATACAAAATACATGTAATAGGTTCATAACAAAAATGCACGAAAAAGAATATATCACACAACAACAAGCAAAGGAATTAAGGACTTACAACTCAGTATGCCCGAGAATATACGGCAACCCTAAAGTACACAAACCCGAAAACCCATTAAGACCTATTATATCTAGTATCAACAGCCCCATGACAAATCTATCACAATTCATGGCAGGTATTTTAAAGTCAGCTTACAACACCAATAATGACTATTATATCAAAGACTCCTTCGATTTCTCACATCAATTGAATAATTTTCAAATACCTAACAACCACAAATTAGTATCATTTGATGTCGTAAATCTTTTCGGAAATTTGGAGAAAAATAAAATTGTGAATATTCTTGACGAATATGGGGTCAAAACTTAGTCCTGTTCTGTCACTATATGTTATGGATGATTTACTGGAAAACTGTTTGAAGCAATTAAAATTCAAAGTACCCTTCTTGAAAAAATTTGTGGACGATATTATTACAGCTTTACCGGAAAATGAAATCGAGCATACACTGGAATGTTTCAACTTCTATTGTAGAGACCTACAGTTTACAATCGAGATGGAAAATGAAGATCAAGCAGTACCATTCCTGGATACGATGGTACACCGACAGAACAACAAAATCACGTTAAGTTGGTACAGAAAAAATACAACTTCGAATAAATTTATAAACTTTTACTCTAACCATAGTATCAACATTAAGATCAATTTCATTAAAGGAATGAAAGAAAGAATTATCAAAATCTGCCATGAATCCTACAAAAAAGAAGGATTACAAAAATTATATGAAATATTGAGACAGAATTCCTACCAAAGAACCATGGTTACTAAATCACTATATTCGTCGAACACAACATCTATACCAGAAGAAAATGACCAACTTGAGAATAATGATCCAGTGGACAAATTTTACGCATCTTTCCCTAACATAAACAGATTAGTACCCAAATTAAAAGCAATATTCAAGGATGAAAACGTACAGATAACAACCTACAATCAAAAAAACAGTAAGATCACTATATAGCAGACTGAAGGATACAATACCAACATCTTTGAAAAGTAACGTTGTATATCAACTAAACTGCATAGATTGTAGAGACATGTATATTGGCTAAACCTCCCAATGGGTTAAAAGCAGAATAGCGCTTCATAAATCTGACATCACCAGAAATAAAGATAGATGTGCACTAACGACGCATGCGCATGACTTGGATCATCAAATTGACTTCACAAACATAAAAATATTAAAGTCTGAAAACAACTACCATAAGAGACTCATACATGAAATGATCCAAATAAACAAGAACGAAAACACAATAAATAAAAAATCAGATACACAAAAGTTAAGCAATATTTACAGTTACTTATTACAGAGAATAAGAGAAAATGATTACTATGAAGGTCCACTTGATGAATGAACATAGAAATTCCATCTGTCTTGTCAACGCCGCACATGAAAGATAACAACAAATATGACGCAGTATCGACTAAATAAAGAATTTTTTAAATAATTGTCCATGTCTTCTGTTGGAACGTAAAACAATTTTGTACCGTGGAAATTTATTCTACTGTGGATTCTTGTTCTATGTTTTCAAGTGTCAAATATAAATATGTAAGTTGCATGCTCGACAGGCAATTGTTCGGTTCAACTGTTCAAGCAAGTTGTAGAAGTTTGAAATAAATCTATAAAAATCTAAATCATCCTGATTGTTAATCCTCATATAATCTAAGAATATTACCAACCACTGCACTCGCTATATTTCACAGCAAATATTATCAGGTTATGGGCCCAGAGTTCGTGAAATTGGTTTATTCAAATTATTGAGAAGATAAAGGTTAAGGAAGAACGTGTTCCAACGTTTCAATGGCTAATCAGGAGGAAAAATACAAGGTTCCACTCTTCGATGGAAACAACTATCACAGTTGGAAGTTTCGAATGGAAATTTTGCTGGACGAACTGAATTTACTGAGTTTGGTGAAGCAACCGTTAAAGTTTGAGGTTGTACCAGGTACACCAGGGACACCACCAGAAACTCAACTTCGAAACAATAAACTCAAACAAGATGATAAAACTTGCAAAAGGAAAATCGTATCAAAAGTGGCTGACACCCATCTGGAATATTTACAAGGCAAGGAGACAGCTTATGAGTTGTGGGAAAGCTTACGAAGTGGATTCGAACGTCAGAGCCTAGCCACTCAAAATAGAATTAAACGTCAGATAGAAACGTTCAGAAAAAGGCCGAATGAGAATCTTACTGAACATTTTCTCCACTTTGAACAACTCATAAGAGAATACAAGTCTGCTGGAGGACAACTAAGTGAACGAGAATGTGTTCTACAATTATTCCAGTCATTACCGATGAAAGAATATCAAATAGTTATAAGCACATTAGAAACACTTTCCCTGGTTGATGAATCGCTAATTAGGTTAACTGTGGTCAAAGGAAGGTTACTCGATGAAGAAATCAAGCTGAAGACACTGGCGAACAAATTCAAAGAATAAAGTCAGTCATCTGCTGTATTTGTGGCAAATCAAGGAAACACAAAAACATTTCACAGTCAAATGAATGGGAAGCAAAGTAACCTCGCAGGAAAAGGGGCGAACCAGGAAAAGTTTCCATACAAATGTTATTTCTGTAACAAAACTGGACATAAAAAGGCTGAATGCAGAAAGAGGTTGAAATACATGGTCCAGAAATCAGGACAGGTAAATGCTGCCTCGACAAGTAACAATACAGGTAACACTGATGAATTTTGCTTTGTTTGTGATAATGATGACAATTCAAAGGACTATATCCGTTGGTATTTGGATTCAGGTGCTACTGAACATCTAATCAGCGACTGTAATTCACTAAATGATGTAAAAATTTTAAACAATCCTATGAAGATTAAGGTTGCAAAGTCTGGACAGTTTATGAATGCTCAAAAATATGGTTCTATACAAGTAAAATCTGTAGTTCAACGAAAGCCATTTAACATTAAAATCAATGATGTATTATTTGTGCCAAATTTACAATATAATTTATTATCGATTAGGAAATTGGAAATGAATGGATTTACAATTGTGTTTGAGAAAGGCCAGGCAAAAATAATTAAAAATAACATCATTTTGGCAATTGCTTTACGTAAGGAAAAACTGTATGAATTGAATTTCCAGAAGGTAATAGGCATGGCTGAAATACATATCGCAGAAACTGAGCTAGATCTATGGCATCGCAGGTTAGGTCACATAAGTATGAATAAACTATTTGCATTAGAAATATTAGTTGATGGTATGCATCTAAACAAGACATCAAATTTTCAAAAGGTTTGTGAGGCATGTGTCAGTGGTAAGCAAACAAAACTGCCACATAATAAAAATCGTATTAGAGCCAAAAGACCATTAGAACTTGTACACAGCGATATAATGGGACCCATAAATATAACCTCATGGAACTCCAAAAGATATATACTTTGTTTCGTTGATGATTTCACTCACTTCTCGGCAGTCTATTTTCTAGGACACAAATCAGAAGTATTCGAATTTTTTAAAATTTTCAAGGCCATAGTAACAGCACATTTTAATTTACCAATCAGTAGATTCAGGTGCGACAGAGGAGGGGAATACCTATCAAATGAAACGAAGGATTACTTTTATAACGAAGGTATTCAGTATGAATGTACAATAAGGTATACACCACAACAAAATGGAGTTTCAGAGAGGATGAACAGGACAATAGCGGAAAAAGCTAGATGTATGCTAATAGAATCTGGACTAAGAAAGGACCTTTGGAATGAAGCAGTTCTGACAGCCGTCTACATAATAAATAGAATTCCAACTTCTGCTCTAAATGATAAGATACCTGCAGAGCTGTGGTATGGTGAGAAACAAAATTTGAGCAAATTTCGAAACTTTGGTTGTGTTGCATATTTACATCCTCCGAAACATACATTGAACTGGAAATTCGGTTCCAGAACTATAAAATGTTTCATGATAGGTTATTGTCACAATGGCTATCGTTTATGGTATCCCGAGGAAGGAAATGTTGAAGAATTTACTTCTTGAAATGAACATAATTGTTCAAACAGTTGATATATTTGAAGATAATATGTCTTGTATCCATCTCCTAACTAAACCAGACCATTCAAGACAAAAACATGTTGATGTCAAATACCACTTCATTAAGGAATTAATAAGTTGAAAAGAGTTGAAAGTTCTGTATATTAACACTACTGATCAAAAGGCTGATATACTCACCAAAGGACTTAAACCTGCACAATTTACTAAATTACGTTTTGGACTAGGCATAGCTCCAGGTACCTAGTTAAGGTAAAGTTCTACAATGTTTATTCAGCCTTGCATATTAGCTTCTCTTCTTAGCTTAAGGATATGTAAACCATATTGTTTAAGTTATATTAGTTTCTCATTAAATAAGTAAATGTTTGTTTTTCATGGTAGCAAAATTGAGGGGAGGTGTTGGAATGTAAAACAATTTTGTACCGTGGAAATTTATTCTACTGTGGATTCTTGTTCTATGTTTTCAAGTGTCAAATATAAATATGTAAGTTGCATGCTCGACAGGCAATTGTTCGGTTCAACTGTTCAACCAAGTTTTAGAAGTTTGAAATAAATCTATAAAAATCTAAATCATCCTGATTGTTAATCCTCATATAATCTAAGAATATTACCAACCACTGCACTCGCTATATTTCACAGCAAATATTATCATCTTCGTCTCATCGTTTTATAAATATGAACTATTTTAATTTATTATTGTACCATGACCTGTTTCGTGAAATATGTTAGTTTTATATAATCTCGCTTTTGGTAATATCGAAACTGTGTTTTTGTGGAATTTTATCTAACTGTGTCTATAATTCTAGAAACCCTGAAGATGCAATAAAGTGATTGCGAAAGCTTGGTTGAGAAAAAAGAGTACACTAAATTATACTCCAAAAATTAATGAGTCTCTACACCCTTAAACCTTCCTAATTACATTATCAAAGACTCTTAATGAAATACAATAGATCCCAACAATGCTTAGAAAGAAAAAACCACATGCCCGGGTTTCATAAAGGTATGCGGTCAAGTTAGCACCCCATCATTCACTAGGTCAAATAAATATGCCATTGCCTTTGTACCCATGCCGACTCTAAATTGGGATATTTGAAGAAGATACCTGACTGTCTCCGAGTTCGCACTCATTTCTATAATTACCATTTCTTCTGGTTATTGGGCAATAAATATGCCAAAATAATTTGACTACTATACAGTATCTGAAAAAATAAGATTTATTTCGGAAAATACAATAAAATAATCCGTCTCAATGTAAACAAAATCAGAAATTATAGTCCTTCTGAATAGGAGATTTTTATTTTATCATAACGAGTCAATCCTCTAATACGTTTGTGATTTTTTTGCGTATATAGGATTCATTTTCATCCAAATATTGTGACAATTTAGTGGAGTTATGTCAATACAATCAGTAGAAATGTACAATCTTTCCTATAATCTTTCCAGATAGTAAGAATACAAAATTTCATATTTAGCATATTTTGTCTCAGTGCCAAGCAAATATTCAATATTTTTTAACTCAAATCTATGTTCCAAAATGTCGAGTACCCAAAGTTTTTTTCGAAAACAATTGTACTTACGTTGAAATGACAGAAAATATGTCTCATATGCTCTGTTAAAGTATCCATAATACATCAAAATTGAATTTTTTCGTATACAACCACCCAATACATTTGTTGTTATGTTAGCTCACTGCCAAATCAAAAGTATACAAGCCCAAAATGCATTTAGGATAGCTTGATAAGCTTGCCACAAGTAATGTTAGTTCTCGTTGTAATTGATTGCTTTTCTAAATTCATATGGGCTCGACCATTGAAAAGGAAAACTGGTGAAGAAGTGGCTTTTCTCGATATCCTCAAGCATGGTCAAATACCAACTTGCAATCTGATCAAGGAAATGAATTTTTCAACCGACAATTTCATGAACAAGTTGTTAAAAAGCATCATTATAATACATATAGTGACAAGAAAGCTGCAATAGTGGAGTTGGTTATAAGAACGTTGAAAGTGGTGCTTTACAAAAAAAAATTCAGTGGAACATATCGATTGATCCTTCAAGATGTAGTAAATGCGTATAATAATAAAAAACATTGAACTATTGGCATGAAACCCCGTGACGTTAATACAAAGAACGACATATATAAATTAGCCTACAGTCACATAAAAATAGCAGGACCTCATAAATTTCAGAAGGGTGATATTGTACGCAAATTTAGACACGTTTTCACAAAAGGGTATCAATGGACTACTGAACTATTTAAAATCACAAAAGTCCAACTTACCTACCCAGTGAGTTACCTACTTTACCGGTAAGCCATTAAGTGGTGTTTCTATCAAGAAGAATTGCAAAAAACAAAGCAGCATAATGTTTATTTGGTCGAAAAAGTATTGCGTGGAGACAAGTGTGCGATGGCTTGGAATGAATAAAGACCACGATTCCTGGATTCAGTCCACAAACAAACTCTGAGCGAACATGCATACTACGCAATCACCACAAAATATCATCATATCAGAAGATGAATGTGCTTTATCAGAATGTGGTACGTCATCGTTGAATGGAAATGTTTTTGATGCAGAATTGGAGCGTGTACTAGAAAAATATGATGCAGCTGTAAAAAACGAGAAACACTTCCTTTTAAACAAGCAATTTCACCTGGAAATGGAATGTGGGTCTGCTTCTACTGATTGTGGTATAAGTCCCGCAAGAAATTTTAAACCTGAAGTCATGCTCATATCTTAATGACTGTATAATATCTTTTGACAACTGGCAATGGGGGTCGTTTATTGCATTAATTGTAAATGATGCTGATCAAGGAGATTGTGGCGTTGAAGTTGAAAAATCCAAAGGTGTGATGACCCGCGTTGCCAAATGGGAAAACTGCATGTATTTCAGCGATGCCGACTTGAATGAATTGATCCAATTAAATACTGCTATAATTTCCAATCGCATAGAGATGTTGAAAAATTTAAGAATATCGTTTTACTATTGCAAGTTCCTAGATATCATGAAAGATCTATCTCAGAAGAATAATCAAAATTCGATTGAAGATTTAATAAATTCCTTTTGTAAAATTAATCCATCTGTTGAAAGTTATGTAATCTTAGAATGCATGTACTTTTATAAGAATAAAGTGTTAAATGATGTAGATTTTTCATGTCAATAAGAATATGTCCTTAAAATTGTTTATTTGTGCACAAGTTTCATCTGACCTGTTCCCACCCAATCAATTGCGTTCCAACATATTAGTCCAAAAATATTTTTATGATAACTGACGCCCTTGAAAATAAAAAAGATACAAAAAATTCTATCTGCATTATTTCGTAATGGGTCTGCTGAAAAGAAATTATCGATTCAGATAATCCCAGGTATTCCCTTTCATATAAACGATAAATGCCCCCAATAATAATTCGAAAAAAGGATCTAGTACCTCATGCATCAAACTTCATATGACTGATAGAATAATTCCTATTGCCTAGAGATGCTGAAAATTCAAATCATATTAATTACCTGAAAAAGGCGCCCCCTGAGACGCACAATGCAAAGGGTCATATACCTGCGATTGATGTGGGACCAAAAAGATACCTCTTAAGGTTAGTGCCTATGGCTCATCAGAAACAGGAATATCAAGTTTAAAGATCCGTTCCAATGATAAATTCGCAATCGATGAATCAAAATGAAGAATAATTAAGGTTTCGTGAAAATGGCATCTCTCCGCCACTGGCGACTCCTACCATACGGCATTCGGGTATCTTCGGAAATTTGGCAGCTATCTTCTGGGAGTCAGATTCAATCCACTTGTTTTGCCCTATTCCTTCTATTATTAGATTATAAAATGTCAAAAGCTACAGTTGTATCTCCTTGTTCTAGGATTGTAGCCTATTCTGGCAAGTCTCCCTTATGAGAGAGTGCATATAATTCCGATGTTTCTATAGGTTTCAATCTGAAGAAATCTCTTCAATTTCCAGGGGATACTTCCCGATCAGCTGCTTGGAAGCGAGTTTGCTCCATCAGTTCAACAAACAGCTCTGAAAGTTATTGTTATAAATAATTTCACTTCTACTATTTTTAAATCATATAAAAGTGGAAACCATTTCTGTCAAGACACTGCGATCACTAATGACAATATTTTAGGTGAAGATTTCACTTGTTTTCCTGATATCATTGATGATGAAGATGATATGACCGAAATAAATTATGCCATTCCTAACGTTGAATTGTTAACACATTCCTATGTTTTGCTTTTTATGAATTCTGATTAATGTTTTTGGCGCTCTAGTTCCTCGGAACTGAGTGCTTATCAATTTGCCCAAATGTCTGTAATTTTCGAAAATTTCGATGAAAATGGTCTTAAACGATTTGGTTCGACTCACTGATCAAGAATCCGTGGTCGAAATTCATTCTGTCCGGCCGGTCCGGCCGGCCGTAGGCACGATAACTCTCGAACGGAATGAGCTAGAGAGTTGAAATTTTCATAGTAGGTTTGGGGAATAAATATCTCGGATAAGTTCGTTATTGGGCAAAATCGAACAGATGGTTTCGGAGTAACAAAAAAAATATTTTTTTTTTACAAGGCAAATTCCAAATTAAATTTTTTTTAATAAAAAGTTTTATCATAAGAATCCACTCATATAATTTTTAACTCTAACAAGCTAATACTTTCGGAGATATGATTTTTCAAAATTTCAATAATAAATCGTATTTTAACTTTGTCACAGAATGATATTATTCTATGTATGAATATGAATTGTCATAATGTCAAATGATATTCCTGAGACATTATCTAATCAATCGAAGAATTGTGAGTGAAGTGAGAAAAATCTCAGTTGTTTGCTCCGAAATTAGTTTTTCTCAGAAAATTCTTACATTTCGGAACTGAACATGAAGTAAGAGATCTGAGAGTAGTGAGACTGCTTTTCATCCATAGACATAGATATAACTCTCGAACGGAATGAGGTAGGTAGTTGAAATTTTTAGAGTAGTTTAGGGAGATGAATATCTCGGTTAAGTTCGTTATTGGGCAAAATTGGCCAGATTTAATTTGATTTCTTCCATGGTGCTTTTCTCATTCTCATGATTGCTCATTTAATCTTGATAAATAAACTATTATTTGAATTGAATTTCCTTCAGGATGCAGTTCTATTATATGAATACATTGATATAATTCCCAACTCTGAGAAACCAATACTTTCGGAGATATAATTTGTTTTGTCAAGAACTCTTTCGATGAGAATAGGACTGGACAATGCCTGATTGCAACAAACACTGATATTACCTATTTTTTTTTAATGTCTAAGCTTTATTGTTGTATGTAACGTGCGTTAAAAAAATCGTGGTCAAGTAGGCTATGGAATTATGAACGTCTGAATCAGACGCAGAATATAGAAGTTCATAATTACATAGCCTACTTGACCACGAGTTTCTTTGAACGCACGTTATATATAGGTACTCTATATATGAATGAAAATGATTATTATTATTGAATAAGAAAATTAATAAATACATTCTTGAAAATTATTGTTGCATTTTTACACCTCTAATTCAGTTTATGTATCATCAATGTAATTTTCTTACAATTATTCATGGATATACTGAGTTGAGATTTTATGAAACAGAGTCTGAATTTACATTGAAGATGAATAAATTCAATGCCCCAGAAAGTGCAATTGTATGGTATAAGAGATATCTTGAGGACATGCGTATATTCAAAATTCCCGCCGTTTGAATTATCCTACAACCCAAAAAGATGTATTGTTGCCTCGGATTAGTACTAAGCTTTCACTTCTTAAAGCTGATTTACACTATGCAATATTGTGCATTGCAAGAGCAATGCAATCTGAAATGACCCAATGGCGCATGCGTGACGGAAATTTTCTAATCAGCTGATACAACTTTTAAAATTAGAGCTGGGGCTATTTTGCAGGCAATTATTTGGCAATTCTGGTTTAATTTTTAGTGACTTAAATGGAAGCCAACATGAATATGATATAATAAAATTTACTAGGTGTTTGACTCAAACTATCATTCGAAACCTTTTTCAGCACTATCTATTTTCATCAATTCTATATGGTTTGAATATTTTTGGCGCTCTTGTTCCTCGGAACAGAGTGCTTATCAATTTGCCCAAATGTCTGTAATATTCTAATTTTTCGATGAATATGGTCTTAAACGATTTGGTTCGACTCACTGATCAACAATCCGTGGTCGAAATTCATTCTGTCCGGCCAGCCGGCCGTAGGCACGATAACTATCAAACGGAATGAGCTAGACAGAGTATGTTTGGAAGACAAATATCTCGGCTAAGTTCGTTATTGGGCAAAAACGGACAGATGGTTTTGGAGAAACAGAACAAATTTTTTTTACATGACAAATTCCAAATTAATTTTTTTTCAATGAGCAGTTTTACCATAAGAATCCATTGATATCATTTTAACTCTAACCAGCTAAAACTTTCGGAGATAAGATTTTTCAAAATTCCAATAGTAAATCGTAATTCTACGTTTTCACAGAATGGTATAATTATTCTATCTATGAATTGTTATAATGTCAACTTATTTTACTGAGACATGACATTGTCTAATTCATTTCAGCAATCGTAGAATTATGAAAATTATAATATGATATCAGACTTTTTGTCGGTAGATATTTTCATGCCGATTTTCAATCCATATGATGATGGAAATGGTAAATGGAAAATTATATTATATCAATTGAAACTTTAGCCAATATTTCAGTTTTGTTTTTACTGGAGATATTCTGAACACAATATTATTAACTTACCATGTTAATAATATTGTGTTCAGAATATCTCCAGTAGAAACAAAAATATTTCAGTTTTGTTTTTACTGGAGATATTCTGAACACAATATTATTAACTTACCATGTTAATAATATTGTGTTCAGAATATCTCCAGTAAAAACAAAACTGGAATATTGGTGTATTGGAGTGGATTTGAGGAAAGAATATATATTATCGTTCATCATAGGATTGAGGAATGAATATCTCGAATGAGTTCGTTGTTGGGTAGTATTTGTCTATTGGTTTTGGATTGATAATTTTTGGCACTCTTGTTGAATTTAAATTCTTCTATGATGTTTGAATTTAATTTCTGCTAAGATGAAGTTCTTTCATGAGAATCCATTGATATAATTCCCAACTCTGAGAAACCAATACTTCCGGAAAATTTGTCTGTTGAACAAGAACGCCCTGTCCACAGGGCTTGAACCAATTCTTTTATCACTCGATTTCGAAGATTCTGACGAGCGACAAAGTTCACTTTCCACCGTTGCTTGTTCGTAAATCCAAATTAAAAGAATATAATGAAGCAGTTTATTTAAAAATCAATTCACCTTTTGATTAATCAGACATCTGTTCGGACATTACCTATATGTAAACCCCATTTGTTTGGAACAGAAATTTCAACTTGCCAAGACATAATGAGTTCAAATGAGGGATTTAGTAGTAAAGGAGTTTCTTTGGAACATTTTGAATGGAACTGTAAATGAAAAAATCTGTGAAATCATTATTTCTTCATTACAAAAGATCACATCCAATTTCATTAGAATATAAGCATTTAATTTATGTATTTTGAAATACATTGAATAATACAGAATTTTCCGTAATACCTCAACATAATATCTTTCGATATCATATTATTATTCAAATGTATTAATTGAGCATTTTACTTAGTATTTTCGATGTATACTTTGAAACTTCATCAAAACATTCTCATGTATACAGCATTTTTTCAGTCACCCAATACCCATTGACAACTTTTTATGTTATCAGCAATTAGATTGCAAATTATATTTGATTTGATAGCTATTATTCAGAACTAAGTAGGTATATTGATGAAATATCGAAAATTGATTCATTAAATTGATAAACTAACCAAATAGAGGGTAGTGTACTACGTTTCAATCATTTATTCAATATATATTCAAACATGAACAAACAAATGTTCTAATTTTCCATACCCTACCTCTACCAAAAGCCAGTTGCCATTCTTGTAGTGTACCAATATCCTTGAAACAAATAATATTATAGTATAAAGCGTTCTCCTATGTTGATTTATTAACAATTAACGGTATCAGTGATCTTTCAATATTATTGATATTATAATTAATACCTATCCTGATACTAGAAATTAGCCCCTAATCCGGTAAGAATAAACAATTGTTAAAAAAACTATATTCGCATGAAAACAAAGGATTATCGAAATGAAAATAGTATTTGACTAGTGGGCCCGCAGATCTACCTAGCCAATAGCTCTACATTTTTCCGGTAGATCGACATTTTCCCGGTAGATCCACATTTTTTCGGTAGATCTATATTTTTCTGGTAGATCTACATTTTCCGGTAGATCTACATTTTTTCAGTGGATCTACATTTTTCCGGTAGATCTACATTTTTCCAGTAGATCTTCATTTTTCCGGTTGATCTACATTTTTCCGGTAGATCTGCATTTTTATGGTAGATCAATATAATCAGTAGATCAATCGAACCCGTAGTTCAACTCCATCTAACGTGTCCTGTTGTGTGAAAGTCCTATCGAGATATGTTTTTGAGTTCCTAGAAACCGAATGTACTGCTACCTACCATATCGTATCGTGAACCTTAGGCCTTCCGGAACACGATCACAAAGTTTCATGAAAATCGGTATAGCCATTTTAGAGTTCCTGTGAGCGCCACCTACGGAGGGTATATCGTGGATCTGAGACCTCCTCAGACACACAGAAAGTTTAATCGAAATCGGTCCGGTCGTTCTTGAGTTTCTAAAAGCCGAACACAGCGCCATCTACCGGGTTCCTATTGTGACTCTGAGACACACTCAAGTGCGCACACAAAGTTTCATCGAAATCGGTGGAGCCGTTCTTGAGCTTCTATAGATCAATCGAGGCGCCCCCTACAGGATGCTATTGTGAATCAGAGACACGCCGATACAAAGTCACAAAGTTTCATCAAAATCGGACCAGGCATTTTCGAGTTTCTATACATCGATTGTAGCGCCACCTACAGGGTCTAAAAAACACGAAAAAGTGTGATTCCCTCTCCGGGATTCGACCCCGCCATCTCTCGGTCTGACACCGAGAGTTCGATCGTCAGACGCATGCGCCACCGGCTTCAACGTAGATTTTGACCGATCTCCGGTATTCGAATAATTAGTCGGTACTTACCGGCAATAGATAAACTTAATTTTCACTTTTCGAAATAAAATCGCCACATGGCGGTTTATTGAAGGGTTTTTCACCCTAATATTCGCTTTTCGTCAACTTACAGGCCCAAAAACGACCTAGAAGGGCTGTTAGTCCGTCTCTCGTGTTAATTCGGAGCCAGGGCAGTCGTATTTTCGAAGCCTTATGCGAAATAAAGTCGGTCTCGCTTTTTCGCCGGGCGAAGGATAAAAAATACATTTTAGTTCGTTACGGGAAAACCGCGATAGATATCGACTTAGGGTCTTCGGATCTACCTTTTCCCCCTCCCTAAGATTCGATATCCACCCCCTTCGAACCTCGATCCGTCCTCTAGATTTTTAAAACAATTCCCAAAATTCCCGATTTACTTAGGAAAAATTGCAAAAATTTCTTCGATTTCTCGAATTTTTTTAACGCATAAGGACCCCTCCGAAAAATCTTCTCGATAGCCTATATTGTGTAGAAATCTTTCCTCTTTCCCCTACCGTCGTAATATAGCGGTTATATAAGAGGGTTTGGCCATCCAGATACCTCCCGTTTTTACACATCTTTCCCTAAGTAATCGGTTGCCATGACTCAATTTCAATTAGTATATGGAATTAAAATGGTTCTGGATACTCGTTCAGAGTTCTCACAGCAAACATTTGGCTTTTGGCTTACTTTCGGTGCGGAAAACAACAGAGTTCGGTAATTATGTTCGAGAGGCGACAGATTTTTTCGTCACGTGACTAGAGAATGTAATCTCGCGAGATTGGGGTTCAGGCGAGATCTCGCGAGATTGTGAATATGAATACCGCGAGATCTCGCCAATTTCGAGATCTCGCGAGATTGGCGGTGTTGTATGTTTGTTCTTGCAATAATCCCAAATTGTGATCACAATGCTTAAATACATTAGGAGAAAAAAAAGGATTAGAGATGTTGTGAAATAAACATCTATTTTAACGTATTATTTTTATAAACTTTTACGTAATGGCGTAGGTAATAATAATCTATCATTTTTCAATAAACTTTCAAGTAGTAAACTTCGGTGTATCATTATCAATTATCATGTATCTAATCAAATAAGAAATAAAATAAACAATCCGTCTTCTCTTCTAATATAAAACAAAAGTCTTTTAATAATAAAATAACAACAAGTCAAAAACTAAAATGAAAAATGAATCTCAGTAACTAAGTTGAGTATTAAATATTCTGTAGTAAAGTAGACCAAAATTGAAATATTATTAAAAATTAAAGAAAAATATACCTACTCAGAGATGTATTAGAAATTAAATATGAATTAACAGATATACAAATAAAATAAAAAGCTTGTTCAGTAATCATATTTCATTATGATTAACCATGTCAAAGCTACAAAAGGAAGACTTTTTGCCTGTGCCGAATTTGGAAAAATGGTGAATTAAAAAAGTGTTTTATTTGATGAGAGGAATCTATGGTTAAAATTAATGTGCAGCTTAAAGAATCACCCTGTATATACATTAGAACTTTTAGCATTATATTTTGTAGATCTAACAATATACAGGGTGTCCCAGTATTGCAGGAAATAAATTTAGATGTAGGGTGACATTTTTTATAAGGTCAAGAATTTCTTTTCTTCTAAGAATTTTCTCCATTGAATATATTTTTTTATTTTTCCATGTATATCTGTATAATATTTAATTGGTTCCTTTCTTGGTTTCCCGTCCCAAAACAGAAGATATTTGTCAGAAGCAACATGTTGACCAATGACTACAACCACTTAAGTTTTGAATATTGTTTGGAAATAAAACTAGTGCTCGGAAACCGTTTGGACGATTATGTCCATTAACGCACTAGACCGTCGCATTTGGATGCAGAATCCTGCGCTCCGAAACCGAAACCGATCGCTCTGTGTCAGTTCGCTTGCTGTCGCGCTTCAAATAAAACTTCAAATAAGCGCAATCTCGTTAAACTCGCGAAATCTCGCCAATTTTTCGATCGAGATCAGTCTCGCTAAAAAAAGGCTGAGATCTCGCATTCCCTACACGTGACCACAGATCGCATGGATTTATCTGAAATAATTGACATTGGAAGTAAACTTTTTAAAAATTTCAAAATTTGTTTTGTTTATACTGGCAAATAACGTTTATTTAGAGTTTTTATTTTTTACGAGTGGAATTTCGTGATAATGGATCTAATTAACTATTATTCAATTATAGATGGTATTCGTCAAAAACGATATGTCGACAAGAAAGTTGCAGAATTGGGCATGGATCCTTATCTTATGAAGCCAGAAGAATTGAGATGTTTCTTTATTTCCAAAAATTATGTATTCAGCAAAATGTTAATTATTTAATAAACAGGAATAGTACTTTCACAATGGGTGAAGTGAAAGCGTACAAGGGCTTGGAAGCTTATAAACTTTCAAGTTGTAGATGGTTGTGTGAAGCACAAATTCTCATATTTTAGTAATTGGAAAGGTAATCGCACCTATAGCATTGTTGTTTACTATTTTCTGAATTTTCTTCAGGTGATGCATTCACAAAGATTAATTGAAAAATTATAAATGCCGTTGGTAATCAGTCTTGAAGGAAGCTATTGTTAGCACTCACAGGGGTTTCGGAAGAGAAAATGCACCAAAGCAAAGGATTTTTTTCTCAAATTTTCTGTAAATCTGGGCAAATATTTCACAAAATCTAATCCAGGACCCAGTACACATCTGCCTTGGCTCTGTTTTGTCTATGTTAACAGAAAACTGATAGAATAACTCCCATGATAGCCTGTGCATCCTGTCATTGTGAAAATAGTGATATAACTTGTTATGAAAACTAAGTGTCCTTTTTCTTATAAATAGATAAAGAATGCTACTTCATGTTTTCAAGATGTTAATAATGGTGTGACAAAAAAAAAACAAAAAAAGCACTGACGTGAAGTCAGTACTCTTTGGAGCGCGTGTTCACGGTGGCTAATTTGAATTGAATGATGAGTACTACAAGCTCAGTGGATAGAGCGGGCCGGAGATCTACCTAAAGGATAGTGGACACCATTCACTGTCGGTTCAAAAATTAAAAGTGCAGTATCTGAGCTGCCATCAGGATAGGGTAACAAAGTTGGAATAGAGCACAACTGACTCTCCTTAGTCGCACAAGCATCTAGAAGATTTGGGAGGGTCAGTATAATCCTAATCATGTTTATAGCACGCGCGCCAGAGCAGATTGACTTTTTACACTTTTTCTTTCATTGTTAAGTCAATCTGCTTTTGCGCGCGTGCTATAAACATGATTAGGATTATACTGACCCTCCCTTCTAGGTGCTTGTGCGACTAAGGAGAGTCAGTTGTGTTCTATTCCAACTTTGTTACTCTATCCTGGTGGCAGCTTAGATACAGCACTGTTAATTTTTGAACCGACAGTGAATGGTGTCCACTATCCTTTGGGTAGATCTTCGGCCTGCTCTATCCACTGAGCTTGTAGTACTCATCATTCAATTCAAATTAGCCACCGTGAACATGCGCGCCAAAGAGTACTGACTTCACGTCAGTGCTTTTTTTTTCAAGTTCCTTTAACAAATATAGCTATCAATACAGTTTGGCTGTTAGCTTTACCGTAGATCGAAAACAGTTGCGGTTGTGAGACCTCCGTTAGGAACGCAATTGCCTCTTCTCCAAATCCGAACGTATTTTAATATAGATCTACCGAATATAGTTATTTATAAATTCACCTCAGGGCCACCATACAGACATTTCAACTCGGAAACAACGCTATTTCCCCCAAACTGACTTGTGTCTGTGCACTGAATTGACATGAATATTCTTTTAAAACCTCACAATATCGGCTCATTACTCCCAACATAACCCAAACAACCCAAAACCCTTCACTTCTCGTCTGCGCATGCGCAATATACTCGTGGCTTCAAGTCCTCCCAAAATTACACACCTCACAAAAACTCCGATTCTCCAACACTAGTGGTTCCGGAGATATCGCTACTTAAATCCACGCATGCGCAGACCCTCATCAGGGGATTCTATAGAGGAATAGCATCCACCACCCCGAAACCCCAATCCTCTCTGACGAAAGCACCAGCAGTTGAATCACATATGGTCTGCTCATGCGCATAACGAAAAATGCCCGTAAGGAGTAACATCAATTTCGAGATTAGCCCCAGGGCCACGTTCGGACACTTTATCTCGGAAAAAACGCTACATCCCCCAAACTGACTTGTCCTTGCACTGAATTGCCATGAATATTCTTTTAAAACCTCACAATATCGGCTCAGCACTCCCAACATAACCCATACAACCCACAAACAGTTACTTTTCTTCTGCGCATGCGCAATCAACTTGTGGCTGCAAGTCCTCCCAAAATCACACACCTTACAAAAAACTCCGATTCTCCAACACTAGTGGTTCAGGAGATATTGCATCTTGAATCCACGCATGCGCAGACCCTCACCAGGGGATTCAATAGAGGAATAGCATCCGCCACCCCAAAACTTCAATCCTCTCTATCGGAAACTTCAGCATTCAAATCACTGATGGTCTGCTCATGCGCATATCGAAAAATGCCCGTAAGGGGTAACATCGATTTCAAAATTATCCCCAGGGCCACGGTATGCACACTTCAATTCGGAAACAACGCTACATCCCCCAAACTGACTTATCCTTGCACTGAATTGCTATGAATATTCTTTTAAAACCTCACAATATCGACTCAGCACTCCCAACATAACCCATCCGACCCAAAAACAGTCACTTCTCTTCTGCGCATGCGCAATCTACTTGCAGCTGGAAGTCCTCCCAAAATCACACACCTTACAAAACACTCCGATTATCCAGCACTAGTGGTTCAGGAGATATCGTATCTTGAATCCACGCATGCGCAGACCCTCACCAGGGGATTCTATGGAGGAATAGCATCCGCCACCCCAAAACCCCCATCATCTCTGCCGATAACACCACCAGATAAATCACTGATGGTCTGCTCATGCGCATAACGAAAAATGCCTGTAAGAGGTAACATCAATTTCAAAATTAGCCCCAGGGCCACGCTACGGACACTTTAACTCGGAAACAACGCTACATCCCCTAAATTGAATTGTCCTTGCTCTGAATTGCTATGAATATTCTTTTAAAACCTTACAATCAGACCTATTCTGTTTGCGTATTGCTATAAACATTGCTAGTCAGTCATATTGCTATCCTCCTAATTTTTAACAATATGGCTATGGTATTACTTATTCTGTTCGGACTGTTATAGCAATGTTGATTATCAATTTTATCCCAGCAATATTGCTATCAAGTAGGACAAAATTCATTGATTTTAGAGCTGACAACACTGTATTTCATGACTTTTATGTGAATTAGAAGCAGAATTTAGCCTTAATTGATAAACATTTCGTCCGTTTTTCGGTGGTTATTCGTAATTCCTATCCAATTATGTAAATTGTCACGAAAGCGAAAAATTAACTATTTTATTTATGACAACTAACAAAATGGATTTATTGATCAATTTTTCAGGAATCACATCGAATATTTGTAACCGCTTCCATGACTGAAAAATTGAAGACTTGCAAACACCCAAACAAATATTAAATTTTAATTTTTTCCTGTCTTCAGTCAGACTTCGAATGCACGGAAGTTGAACGGAACAGTATGTCTCCAAGTTTTCTCCTGAAAAAATTCCCTCAGTTCTTCAACTGAATCAAAAGAAGTAATCTTCGTAGTAAGACTGAATTAATAGTTTATTTAATTTTTTTCATCCAGTCAGTCAGTCTTCGAATGCATATCTAACTTAAAAGAAGCAGTAAATCTCATAGTTTGCTCATGAACGCATAAATAAATGAATAAAATACCCTCGGCTCTTCAATTAAATCAAAGGCAGTCATCTTTTTACTAAGGCTGAATTAATAGTTTATTAAATTTATTTCATCCAGTCGATCAGTCTTCGAATGCCTCTAACAAAAGAAACAGTATCTATCCTAGTTTGCTCATGAACTAATAAATATATGAATAAAATTCTCTCAGCCTCTTATTATTGAGGTTGAATAGTTTATGAACTTTTCTGTTTACGAATAGAAGGGGTTGTTAGTGTTAAACCTAAGTCATAGAAATTCCCTTGAAATTGAGTATTTTAAAGTACCTTTAATAAATATATACGATTATGTATGCCTATATTTATCAAAGTACCTACCTATTTTCAATATTTTCGATTTCTCGGATCTTGCTGTGGTAGCAATATCTTTTTCTTAGCAATATTGCTATGCGCAAACAGAATAGGTCTGAATATCGACTCAGCACTCCCAACATAACCCATCCAACCCGAAAACAGTCACTTCTCTTCTGCGCATGCGCAATTTACTTGCGACTGAAAGTCCTCCCAAAATCACACACCTTACAAAACACTCCGATTATCCAGCACTAGTGGTTCAGGAGATATCGTATCTTGAATCCACGCATGCGCAGACCCTCACCAGGGGATTCTATGGAGGAATAGCATCCGCCACCCCAAAACCCCAATCCTCTCTGACGAAAACTTCAGCAGTTAAATCGTTGATGGTCTGCTCATGCGCATAACGAAAAATGCCTGTAAGGGGTAACACCAATTTCAAAATTAGCCCCAGGTCCACGCTACGGACACTTTAACTCGGAAACAACGCTACATCCCCTAAACTGACTTGTCCTTGCACTGAATTGCTATGAATATTCTATTGAAACCTCACAATATCGACTCAGCACTCCCAACATAACCCATCCAACCCAGAAACAGTCACTACTCTTCTGCGCATGCGCAATCTACTTGCGACTGAAAGTCCTCCCAAAATCACACACCTTACAAAAACTCCGATTCTCCAACACTAGTGGTTCAGGAGATATCGCATCTTGAATCCACGCATGCGCAGACCCTCACCAGGGGATTCTACAGAGGCATAGCATCCGCCACCCCAAAACCCCAATCCTCTCTGATCAGTTAAATCACTGATGGTCTGCTCATGCGCATAACGAAAAATGCCTGTAAGGGGTAACATCAATTTCAAAATTTGTCCCAGGGCCATGGTACGGACACTTTAACTCGGAAACAACGCTACATTTCCTAAACTGACTTGTCCTTGCACTGAATATTCTTTTAAAACCTCACAATATCGACTCAGCACTCCCAACATAACCCATCTGACCCAAAAACAGTCACGTCTCTTCTGCGCATGCGCCATCTACTCGCGCCTAAAAGTCCTCTCAAAATAACACACCTTACAAAAAACTCCGATTCTCCAACACTAGTGGTTCGGGAGATATCGCATCTTCAATCCACGCATGCGCAGACCCTCATCAGGGATCTGGATTCTATGGAGGAATAGCATCCGCCACCCCAAAACCCCAATCCTCTCTGACGAAAGCACCAGCAGTTGAATCACATATGGTCTGCTCATGCGCATAACGAAAAATGCCCGTAAGGAGTAACATCAATTTCGAAATTAGCCCCAGGGCCACGGTACGGACACTTTATCTCGGAAACAACGCTACATCCCCCAAACTGACTTGTCCTTGCACTGAATTCTCATCTGCGCATGCGCACAAAAAAAAATGCCCGGAAAGGGCAGCATGAACCTCAAAAAAATAGGTTTCGGCATTTTAAGCAAAGTATTCCGCAAAATAGTAGTAATTTTTTGATTTTTCTCATGTCACGTGATCTTCACGAAATTTTGCAAAAGTGTTTGCATTGGTCTTTTGCATCTAACTACTGAGTTTCAATTTAATCAGATCAGTATTTTTCGAGATATCGTGATAACAAAATTTTAAAATTTTAGAAATTTTTTTTGCCACTCTAGGGCCGTCTGGTCAAAACAAAACTTCGCAGGCATATAAAGGTCATTATTCTACAACTTGAGGCCAAATTTCAGAAAGATCGTGTGATCGGTTCCGGAAATATTCATAAAAAACGTTTGGACTAAAAACGGCCTTAACTCCGAAACCGCTCGGTGGATTTTGCCCGTTAACGAACTTGTCCGAGATATTAACGCTACAAAACTACCCTGCAAATTTCAACGCTCTAAGTCGTTCCATTCGATAGTTATCGTGCTAACGGCCGGCCGGACCGGACGGACAGAATTGAATTTGACCTCGAATTCTTCATCAGGGAGTCGAACCCAATCGTTTGAGACCATTTAAAAAAAAAAACTCGAAAAATACAGACATTGTGACGAAATGATAGCACGCTGTTCCTTGCGGAACACGCGCGCAAAAAGTTGAATTGTATTTTATGTCATAAAATAATCATGTATACCAAGTAGGAAGATATGAATAAATCCATTTGTGGTATTTTTCTTAGTCTAAAACATGTTTGTCATACATGGTTCACATTGTGTTGTCCCCCTCTGAGCCATTGATGGTAAAATTATAGTTTTAATTTTCCTCATAATTGTTCTTGTTCAATCTATAGTAGTAATTGTTAAAGCTTATTGGAAAAAAGTTGATTTTATGAGTGTATGTACTTGTTTGTAAGATAAATAAAGTTATCAAAATAGAGAGAAGTTTTTTTTTTAATTCATCTAGCTTGAAAATATTTATCAAGTTGAGACTTATTTCCAGGTGTATACAAAAAAAAGCACTGACGTGAAGTCAGTACTCTTTGGCGCGCGTGTTCACGGTGGCTAATTTGAATTGAGTGATGAGTACTTCAAGCTCAGTGAATTGAGCGAGCCGGAGATCTACCCAAGGGATAGTGGACACCATTCACTGTCGATTCAAAAATTAACAGTGCTGTATCTAAGCTTCCGTAAGGATAGAGTGACACTGTTGAAAAAGAACACAACTGACTCTCCTTAGTTGCACAAGCTTCTAGAAGATTCTGAGGGACCTCCTTGGGAAAGACTTGGCAGGGTCAGTATAATCATAATCATGTATATAGCACGCGCGCCAAATCAGATTGACCCCACGACAATGCTTTTCTACACTTTTTCTTTCATTGTTGAGTCAATCTCCATTTGGCGCGCGTGCTATATACATGATTATGATTATACTGACCCTGCCAAGTCTTTCTTAAAGAGATCCCTCAGAATCTTCTAGAAGCTTGTGCGACTTAGGATAGTCAGTTGTGTTCTTTTTCAACAGTGTTACTCTATCCTTACGGAAGCTTAGATACAGCACTGTTAATTAATGAATCGACAGTAAATGCTGTCCACTATACTTTGGGTAGATCTCCGGCTCGCTCAATTCACTGAGCTTGAAGTACTCATCACTCAATTCAAATTAGCCACCGTGAACACGCGCGCCAAAGAGTGCTGACTTCACGTCAGTGCTTTTTTTTTCAAGTTCCTTTAACATATATGGCTATCAATACAGTTTGGCTGTTAGCTTTACCGTAGATCGAAAAAAAATGCGGTTATGGGACCTCCTTTAGAAACGCAATTGCCTCTTCTCCAAATCCGAACGTAATTTAATATAGATCTACCGAACATAGTTATTTATAAATTCGCCCCAGGGTCACGATACATACATTTCAACTCGGAAACAATGCTATTTCCCAGAAACTGACTTGTCCGTGCACATAATTGCCATGAAATTTCTCTTAAAACCTTGAAATGACGGCTCAGCACCAAATGGATCACCGCTAGACGCAAACCACTCCCAACATGAGCCATAAAATCCAAACGTCTCCTCTGCGCATACACAATCTACTCGTGGCTGAAAGTCCCCTGAAAGTAACACTTCACACAAAATTCTGATTCTTCAACACCATAGGTTTAGGGGATATCACTGCTCCAATCCACGCATGCGCAGAGACTTCCAAGGAGATTCTATGGAGGAATAGCATTCTGCACCTCAAATCCCAAATCCTCTCAGACGAAAACTGCAGCAGGTAACTCACTTATGCTCATGCGCATAACGAAAAATGCCCGTAAGGGGTATCATCAATTTTAAAAATTAGCCCCAGGGCCACGGTATGCACACTTCAACTCGGAAACAACGCTATTTCCCCCAACCTGAATTGTGTCCGTGCAATGAATTGACATGAATATTCTTTTTAAACCTCACAATATCGGCTCATTACTCCCAACATAACCCATACAACCCAAAAACAGTAACTTCCATTCTGCGCATGCGCAATCTACTCGTGGTCAATAGACATAAACAATAACATTCCCTCCAGTGATGACAGTACTAAGCTGTGATACATAAGAGTTCACACATGACGTGTAAGTGATTAGCTGATTACTGATGATACAATACCTATTGTTAGTGATCTATACAAATCTATACGAATAAACTTGCCTGACCATTTTCGACCCAATGGACGAAAAGACAACAAAATATGTCCTTGTTGTGGAATTCAAAATGAACTAAAGGCTAGTTTATGCTGGCTGGTAACTTTAACTTAATCATATATAAATAATATATATAGACATTTATTTTTAGTGTTATGCTTTATAATCAGACTAAATAATCCGTTAACTTATTAATTAGTATTATTAATAATAAGTAAACGGATTATTCAGTCTCAGTATCAACCATAGCGTTAGAAATCTATGTTTCAATTTTTAAGTTAGGGAATAAGTTAAAGTTACCAGCCAGCATAAACCAGCCTTAACTGTAATGAATGCCAAAATTACACTTCATATATAGGAAACCTATGAACAGTAGGACAATCCCGATTTCAACAATGATCTGTTCCTGTGTAGTGTTTATTAAATTAAAAAGTATTAAATTTGTAATATCATTTAATTTCAACGCGACAACGCGTTGTATGTGTTTGGCATGTGAGATTTACATGTCATTATTGAAAGGAAAGCAGAGAAAACAGTAGAGTAGAAGCAGAGTATATATCTGGTAGAAGTATATTATATTTCTCGGAAAACTGTATGTATTGTATATCGATTCATCGTGAATTTTCGATAAAGAATTTAATCACGGAATGGTATAGAACCTACAAAGTTTTTTGATATAGGAATACCTCCGAATATCGTTATATATTCTTTACAGAGGGATTAAAGATAACCGTTAGCGATTTTATTACTGAATGCGTAGCGGATAGATATCGATTATCGATACAGATTTTGTTTGTGAGATCTTTACCTAGTCTTTGTCGAATTTATATATTAGGGATCGCTATAATGTATACAGATTATCTTTGAAGTTTGGATATAGTTTTGCTTTAATATAAGAAAGTTATTCAGTCGTTACGATCGGATAACGAAATATTCGGACGATAACGAATTGTTATACGGGATGCGCAGAACCTCACCAGGGGATTCTATGGAGGAATAGCATCCACCACCCCAAAATCCCAATCCTCTCTGGCGAAAACACCAGCAGTTAAATCACTGATGGTCTGCTCATGCGCATAACGAAAAATGCCCGTAAGGGGTAACATCGATTTCAAAATTATCCCCAGGGCCACGGTATGCACACTTCAATTCGGAAACAACGCTACATCCCCCAAACTGACTTGTCCGTGCACTGAATTGCAATGAATATTCTTTTAAAACCTCACAGTATTGGCTCAGCACTCCCGACATAACCCGTACAACCCAAAAACAGTCACTTATCTTCTGCACATGCGCAATCTACTTGCGGCTAAAAGTCCTCCCCAGATCACACAACTTACAAAAAACTCCGATTCTCCAACACTAGTGGTTCAGGAGATATCGCATCTTTAATCCACGCATGCACAGACACTTACCAGGGGATTTTATAGAGGAATAGCATACGCCACCCCAAACCCTCACCAGGGGATTCTATGGAGGAATAGCATCCGCCACCCCAAAATCCCAATCCTCTCTGACGAAAACACCAGCAGTGAAATCACTGATAGTCTGCTCATGCGCATAACGAAAAATACCCGTAAGGGGTAATATCAATTTCAAAATTAGTCCCAGGGCCACGGTACGGACACTTCAACTCGGAAACAACGCTACATCCCCCAAACTGACTTGTCCTTGCACTGAATTGCCATGGATATTCTTTCAAAACACTCACAATATCGGCTCAGCACTCCCAACATAACCCCTACAACCCAAAACAGTCACTTCTCTTCTGCGCATGCGCAATCTACTTGCAGCTAAAAGTCCTCTCAAAATTGAGTAGGGCTCAATCTAACAGAGCAAGTTCGATATCTGGGTGTGATACTGGACCACAAACTACTGTGGAACAATCACATTGAGAAACAAACAAAAAAGGCCGAGATGATCTTTTGGTCTACTCGGAGAGTAGTGGGAAATGGATGGGGCTTTAAACCACACATTATTCACTGGTTGTATACTGTGGTGGTGAGGCCTATCCTAACCTACGCATCATTGGTGTGGTGGACTTCTTTGAAGAAGTCATATATCCGCAACAAATTGACAAGAACTCAGAGAAAAGCTTGTTTAAGCATCACAGGTGCTCTGAGATCTACTCCAACAACAGCTATGGAGTGCCTGCTGGGGCTACCTCCCCTGCATCTTGTAGTTGAGGAGGGGGCTATGAAGACAGCTTTAAGAATCTGGGAACAGGGACAGTGGCGTGACAGCGGAATGTTCAGGGGACACGCGTGGGCACTCAAGAAGGTGGAGGATGATGATGCATCTCTCCTCCGGAGGAGTGACCGTGCGGGCTCCTTATTCTGCTTTAACGAACCCTATAGGGTGATTGTTCCTGATAGAGACCAATGGGATACAAGGAGTGATCTCCTTAAACCAGAGGGGCCCACATGGTTCACAGATGGCTCTGTAACGACTACAGGGACATGTGCAGGCATTGTGGGACCTCGAGTGAGCATGTCCATCCCTCTCGGGAAGAACTGCTCGATAATACAGGCAGAACTATACGCTGTTCTTGTCTGCGCGCTGGAAAACATCCGACTAGGATACTCTGGCAAGTACATATATATATTTTGTGACAGTCAAGGAACGTTAAAATCCCTATCTGATGTGAAGATAAACTCCTACTTAGTAGGCGAATGCAGGAAGGCTCTGCGAAGGCTGGGCGCTGGTAACGTTGTAAAACTCATCTGGTGTCCAGCTCACTCGGAGATTTCAGGTAATGTTAAGGCAGATAAGCTGGCGAAGCAGGGGGCTCGGATACCATATATAGGTCCTGAGCCTTCACTTCCAGTATGTCGTACCTATGTTAAAACATTCTTCAAGAATCGTTTGGACAAGAATTTCTCCAGTCTATGGAACATGGGAGTAGGACTCAGGCAGTCAAGGCTTCTCATTAAGAAACCATCGTCAAAGTCTGAAGTAAAGAAACTTCTTTCACTCGAAAGAAGAGAACTGAGCCTGGTGACTGGATTACTAACTGGTCACCAGTTCAACAAACATCTGAATAGGATGGGATTGGCCGATAGCGCTCTGTGTCGCTGGTGCAAGAGCATGGAAGAAACAGCTGAACATATTCTGTTCGACTGTAACAACCTTAAAGAATTGAGGGTCATACACCTAGGCAACCCAACACCTACGATTCCTATGGTGAGAGGGACTTCTCCTTTTAAGCTCGCGGCATTCCTGTCAGCGTGTTTTTTGGAATGAGTCTCACGAGTCTGTCAAGCGGAAGAACAATGGGCCAGAAGGCCTCAGTTCAGCCTGAGACGGCACCGCGGAAGAAGAAGAAGAGAAGAAGATCTGCCACCCCAAAACCCCAATCCTCTCTGACGAAAACTACAGCAGTTAAATGATTTCTCATCTGTGCATGCGCATAACGAAAAATGCCCGAAAAGGGCAGCATGAACATCAAAAAAATAGGTTTCGGCATTTCAAGCAAAGTATTCCCCAAAAGTAGTAATTTTTTGATTTTTTCATGTCACGTGATCTCCACGAAATTTTGCAAAAGTGTTTGCTTTGATCTTATGCAACTAACTACCGAGTTTCAATTTAATAAGATCAATATTTTTCGAGTTATCGTGAAAACAAAATTTTAAAATTATTGAATTTTTTTTTCGCCACTTTAGGGCCGTCCGGTCAAAACAAAACTTGCTCGCAGGCATATAAAGGTCATGATTCTACAATTTGGTGCCAAATTTCAGAAAGATCGAATGATCAGTTCCGGAAATATTCATAAAAAACATTTTGACTAAAAACAGCCTTAACTCCGGAACCACTTGGTGGATTTTGCCCTTTAAGGAACTTTTTCGAGATATTCACGCTACAAAACTACTCTGCAAATTTCAACGCCAGCCGGCCGGACCAGCCGGCTGGCCGGACCGCACGGACAGAATTGAATTATACCTCGAATTCTTCATCAGTGAGTCGAACCCAATCGTTTGAGACCATTTCCGAAAAAAAATTTAAAAAATACAGACATTGTGACGAAATGATAGCACGCTGTTCCTCGCGGAACACGCGCGCAAAAATGGAATACTCTATTCAAATTAATCACAAAGGTTTCAGATCCCTTTTGATTGCAATCAGGTATAAACATGTCCATGAATTGCCAAAAAGTAATACAGAAAAAAAATCCAACATCATTTCGAGGCTTAACAATATTGCTTTTAGTAGCAGAAGTTAAAACAACCCTATCTATCCTGCCTAGCTATTATTTACTCGTGACGTCTTTCAAGAGAGCTTTCCCGATATTTCATGCAAGCATTTCAAAAGTATCTTAAAAATAATGATGAACGTACAATTCAAATCGAAATTTTCACGATGTTCCACGAAAAGTCAAATTGCGCTATAGGAATATTCAACGATACAGATGAAACGAAGCAGGAAATGTTTTCGCCTTATTTAAAACTTCCCCTCACAAATACGGATATTATTACTCTATTCTACTAACGCCAAGATCTCGGGATCACAGAGAGAAGTCAAAAAAGATTTTTTCCTCGAGGAGGTCGATATTTTCGATTTTTCCGTCGGTTATTCGAGGGGCGAGGGGGGATTCGAGGTGTAAACGGGAACGAGAAAAGACGAAATTTTCTCCGGGTATCCGTCTTTGACGAGAGAAAACGTGGGGAGTATTTTTAAATAAATCGTAAATTCGCGCGAAAACAGCTCAACCGATTTCAATGAATTTTTGTGTCTGTGTAGGTCTCAGGTCCACAATATACGGTCAACAGAAACTGAGAAATGGCTGAACCGATTTTGATGAAACTTTGTGTTTTTGATTCGACGCGTCTCTGATTCACAATAGCATACTGTAGGGAGCACCCCGATCGATATGGTTACTCAAAAACGGCTCGACCAATTTCGATGAAACTTTGTGTTGTGTAGTGTATATCGTTGAAAATAAACCATTACTATACGGGGTGTTCTTTTTTCACGGCACAATTTTACACGATTGAATTAATTCGTGCCACAAACAAACCGTTATCTAAATAGGAATCTTGGATGGATTCTTATAATGTATTTTTGAGAAATCTGTATACAGGGTGTTTTTCTTTTAACGTGAATCGCAACTTGCTGCTTTTCACGACAAATCGTACTATTGTATTCAATTATGATAAAAGATAAACTTTCGGGACCTACATCGTTGAAAATAAACCGTTACTATACAGGGTGTTCTTTTTCAATCGGTACAATATTACGCGATTGATTTGATTTATGCCACAAACAAAGCGTTATTCAAATAGGAACCTTGGATGGATTCTTATAATATATTTTTCAGAAATCTCTATACAGGGTGTTTTTCTTTTAATCAATCAATCACAACATGCTGCTTTTCACAAATAATCGTACTATTGTATTCAATTGTGATAAAAGAAATGCTTTCGGGACCTACATCGTTGAAAATAAACCATTACTATATAGGGTGTTCTTTTTCTATCGGCACAATAATACGCGATTGATTTGATTTTTGCCACACTCAAAGCGTTATTCAAATAGGAACCTTGGATGGATTCTTATAATATATTTTTCAGAAAACTCCATACAGGGTGACATTCTTTTAACGTCAATCGCAACTTGCTGCTTTTGTATTCAATTGTGATAAATGATATACTTTCGGGACCTACATCGTTGAAAATAAACCTTTACTATACAGGGTGTTCTTTTTCTATCGGCACAATATTACGCGATTGATTTGATTTTTGCCACAAACAAAGCGTTATCTGAATAGGAACCTTGGATGGATTCTCATAATATATTTTGCAGAAATGTGTATACAGGGTGTTTCTCTTTTTTATAATTCCATTTTATTTATAATTTAAATTTTTTATATAGTTAAAATTTTTTTAATAATTTTTTTTTCTTCAATTTTAAAATTTTCAAAAATTTTTTTTTTTTAATTTTTTCACCTTTTTTTTTTTTATTTTTCTCAATTTTTTTTTATTTTTTAAAACAAAATTTTTTTTCATCAAATTTTACCTATGAATAAAAACTACTGACTTATCGAAGCCTCCAACAATAGACTGCGGGCCACTAGTTTTCTTTACTAACGCCAAGATCTCGGGTTCACAGAGAGATGTCAAAAAAGATTTTTTCGTCGAGGAGGTCGATATTTTCGATTTTTTCGTCGGTTATTCGAGGGGCGAGGGGGGATTCGAGGTGTAAACGGGAACGAGAAAAGACGAAATTTTCTCCGGGTATCCGTCTTCGACGAGAGAAAACGTGGGGAGTATCTTTGAATAAATCGTAAATTCGGGCGAAAACGCCCTTTTCAGCTAAATATGCGAATCGGTATGGGAGAGATCTGGCGGGGATGCGACGCTCGAAAAGGTATTTCGTCGGGGTCCGAAAGACGAGATTCGTAGGTAGTCCGTAACGGATCTCGATTTTTGATAAAACGTTCTCTTTTTCCGTAAAAAGATCGCAAACTTTGACATATTTTGAAAACCTCGGTGAAATGTGACGTTTAGACCGGTTCGGCTAGCTCGACCGACTTCGGGTCCTGCTACAGAAGATAAAACGTGCATGATTTACTTCGATCACAGATGATAGAAACTTCTGTCATGTTGAATTTATCGACGTTTTCTTTGCGAATGAGTGGCGATAAATGTCAAATAAAATTAGAATTTCGGACGGAATTTGTCGAAAATCTTGAATCGTGAAGATACATTGCTAGAAATAAGAAGAAATATGATAGAGTCGCCGATTTCGAGCGATCGCATTGCAGAATTTTTGATATTTGAGAAATAATGTATTCTATCAAATTCTGAGTTGAAATGACTGGTAGATACCTATCTTCGAGGAAAGATTTTTGATGAAAAGGGCCGGAGGTGGAGAACGTAAAATAAGGTAATTATCGATCTATACTTTCGACGATATTACCGATTTCCACTTGCAGGCATTTATATACGAATTCGAAATCCAATCGAATGTATTTTAAGGAAACATTTTTTAGTTGTTGACAGTTGGTTGTATGAAGTATGATGGGATATCGACTGAATTTAATCTTTCTGTCGAATTTTGGATCGATCTTTTACGAAACGTGAGTATTTTCGAATGTTATCGTTGTAGAAATCGTATCGTATTTCTGTACGAAATCTTTTCACGATTCCTTCAACGTCATGGTTTTCAGTCCGAATGGGGGTCGAATTGTCAAATAGAATTCGAGCTTCCAACGGAATTGGTCAAAAATCCTGGAATCGTGGGGATAGTTCCATAATTCTCTGATAGGCAAATTGGCTCAATTGCGACCTCAAGATAACAATTTATCATGAACAGTATTTTCAACATTGTAAAATTGTTGCGAAATGATAACCGCTGTTATACAGGCTGTTTTCCGAAACGGCTTCACAATAGCATCCGGTAGGTGAAATGACCGCTTTTGATGAAAGTTTGTGGGTGTATCTGAGTAGGTGTGTCAGGTCTGCTATATACCCCGGCAGGTGGCGCTGCAATCGGTCTATAGAAACTCAGAAATGGCTTGGCCGATTTTAATGAAACATTTTGTGCGAGTTTGAGTGTGTCTCAGGGTCACAATAGGAGACCGGTAGGTGGCGCTGTATTCGGTTTATAGAAACTCAAGAACGACTGCACGAAGGTATTTGCGGGAACGCGAAGACGAGATTCGAAATTAGTCCGTAACACGGCCCTTTTTTCGATTCTCTCTTTCGTTTTCCCGGAAGAAAGATAGGAAAATGTGACTTTTTCGCGAAAATCGACAAAATTCTGACGTTTCACGTATTTCTGTGGCGAATTTCAACGCGGCTCCTTCAAAGTCGACGTTTTCGGTCCGAACGAGCCACGATAAATGTCAAATCGAATTTGAATTTCGAACGGAATTACTCGAAAATCTTGGAATCGAATAGAAAAACCGTGAGAAATATGAACGAGTAACCGATTTCGATCGATCGATTGACAGGATTGACGATATTCTGAAAATCGAAAGACGGAAATCGTCCCAGTACTATCAAATCTTTATATGCCAGATAATCGGAACCGATTCACGAAGCTGGCATGGCCGAGCGGACTATGGCTTGGATTTAGGCTGGTTTTCCTGTCACGCTGACGGTCGGCGCTGACGGTCAGCGCTGATCGGTCAGCTCGTATCCTTTTAGCATTACGCTGATCACATTGAGAAATAGAAGGATGCTATTGTCTCTGGCTCACTGAATGTGGAGGCTTGTCGGCGCCAGCTAGTCAGCGGCGCCGACGCGCTGGCGCGTACGTGCGCGTATATAGCTCAGCGCTGACGGCCGTCAGCACCGCGTGACTCGAAAACGCTACCTATAGCTACATACATATTGACCCATCAGCGCCGACCGTCAGCGTGACAGGAAAACCAGCCTTATATCTCCCGAGCCTCGCGGAGCGGCGGGATCGAATCTCCGAGCGTCCGAAATAGGTTTTTCTTGGTTTTTTTTTTTTTCATTTTTACCCATTGAAAAACTTAAAGGAGCATACTCCAGTAAACGTATCTTGGGATTTGGATCTTTTCTTTAAGTTACGAAATCTATAATGAATTTCCGTTCGATCGGACGGATTTTTGCATTAAAATTACTCAAAGAATTCAAATATTAAGCAGAAAATTAACTATACAGGGTGTTTCAAGTAAAATGTCATCCCTAGAGATGTATCGTAAAGATAATTCTCAACACTGTAAAACTGCTACGAAAAGATAACCGCTGCTATACGGGGTGTTTAAAAAAAAATGTCAACTCCGAAACGCCTTGACCGATTTTGATGAAACTTTGTGTGTGTGTTTCGGTGTGTCCTTGCTTCACAATAGCATCCGGTAGGTGGCGCTGAAAATGCTCTATAGGAACTCAGAAATGGCTTGACCAATTTTGATAGAACATTGTGTGCGTGTTTGAGTGTGTCTCAGGGTCACAATAGGTAACCGGTAGGTGGCGCTGTATTCGGTTTATAGAAACTCAAGAACGGCTGAACCGATTTCGATGAAACTTTGTGTGGGTATCTGAGTATGTGTCAGGTCCGCAATATACCCCGGTAGGTGGCGCTGCTATCGGTCTGTAGAAACTCAGAAATGCCTCGACCGATTTTGATGAAACATTGTGTACGTGTTTGAGTGGCTCTCAGTGTCACAATAGAAACCCGTTAGGTGGCGCTGCATTCGGTTTATAACAACTCAAGAACGACTGGATCGATTTCGATGAAACTTTGTGTGTGTATCTGACTAAGTTCCAGATCCACAATATTCCTCGGTAGGTGGCACTATAATCGGTTTACAGGAACTCAAAAATGGTTATACCGATTTTGATGAATCTTTGTGATTGTGTTTCGGAAGGCCTTAGATTCACAATACAATTCGGTAGGAAGCGCTATATTCGGTTTTCAGCAACTCAAAAACTCCTGACATATTTCGATGTGTGAATGATTCTCAGAATCACAACAGGACCCGTTAGATTGCATTGAACTACGGGTTCAATTGACCTAACGATTATATTGATCTACCAAAAAAATGTAGATCTACTGGAAAAATGCAGATCTACCGGAAAAATGCAGATCTACCGGAAAAATGTAGATCTACCGGAAAAATGTAGAACTACCGAAAAAAATGTAGATCTACTGGAAAAATGTAGATCAACCGGAAAATGTAGATCTACCGGAAAAATGTAGATCTACCGTAAAAATGTAGATCTGAATCATCTGAATCCCAAAATATGGACTGCTGGCTACTAGTTCTATAGTCTAAGGATAAAATCGCTTTGTTCGCTATGAATACTCCGAGCAAAAAGATCGCTCTCGGATGGATCCGATTTACATTGCCGAACGATGTGTATACTCCATTCTCTTTTATAAAGTCTCCCGGTTGGCCATGATTTAGGTCTATCATGTTTTTGCGCGCGTGTTCCGCAAGGAACAGCGTGCTATCATTTCATCACAATGTCTGTATTTTTCGATTTCTTTTTCGAAAATGGTCTCAAACGATTGGGTTCGACTCCTTGATGAAGAATTCGAGGTCAAATTCAATTCTGTCCGTCCAGTCGGGCCGGCCGGCCGTTAGCACGATAAGTCTTGAACGGAACGACTTAGAGCGTTGAAATTTGCAGGGTAGTTTCGTAGCGAAAATATCTCGGACAAGTTCGTTAACGGGCAAAATCGACCGGGCGGTTTCAAAATTAAGGCCGTTTTTAGTAAAAACGGTTTTATGAATATTTCCGGAACCGATCACTAGATCTTTTTGAAATTTGGCATCAAATTGTGGAATCATGACCTTTATATGCCTGCGAAGTTTTGTGTTGAACGGACGGCCATAAAGTGGCGAGAAAAAATTTAAAAAATTAAAAAATTTTCTTTTCACGATAACTCGAAAAATACTGATCTGATTAAATTGAAACTCAGTAGTTAGATGTAAAAGACCAAAGTAAACACTTTCGCAAAATTTCGTGAAGAACACGTGACATAAAAAAAAATCAAAACATTACTACTATTTTGCGGAATACTTTGTTTTTAATGACGAAACCTATGTTTTTGAGGTTCATGCTGCCCTTTCCGGGAATTTTTCGTATTGCGCATGCGCAGATGAGAAGTCATTTAACTGCTGTAGTTTTCGTCAGAGAGGATTGGGGTTTTGGGGTGGCGGATGCTATTCCTCCATAGAATCCAGATCCTTGATGAGAGTCTGCGCATGCATGGATTAAAGATGCGATATCTCCCGAACCACTAGCGTTGGAGAATCGGAGTTTTTTGTAAGGTGTGTGATTTCGAGAGGACTTTCAGCCGCGAGTAGATTGCGCATGCGCAGAAGAGAAGTAAATGTTTTTGGGTTGGATGGGTTATGTTGGGAATGCTGAGTCGATATTGTGAGGTTTTAAAAGAATATTTATGGCAATTCAGTGCAAGGACAAGTCAGTTTGGCGGAAGCAGCGTTGTTTCCGAGTTGAAGTTTCCGTACCGTGGCCCTGGGGCTAATTTTGAAATTGATGTTACCCCTTACAGGCATTTTTCTTTATGCGCATGAGCAGACCATCAGTGATTTAACTGGTGGTGTTTTCGTCAGAGATGATTGGGGTTTTGGGGTGGCGGATGCTATTCCTCCATAGAATCCCCTGGTGAGGGTCTGTGCATGCGTGGATTAAAGATGCGATATCTCCTGAACCACTAGTGTTTGAGAATCGGAGTTTTTTGTAAGGTGTGTGATTTTGAGAGGACTTCAAGCCTCGAGTAGATTGCACATGCGCAGTGGAGAAGTGACTGTTTTTGGGATGTATGGGTTATGTTGGGAGTGCTGAGCCGATATTGTGAGGTTTTGGAAGATTATTCATGGCAATTCAGTGCAAGGACAAGTCAGTGTGGGTTGAGAGTTGTGGCGGATGTTATTCCTCCATATAATCCCCTGGTGAGGGTCTGCGCAAGCGTGGATTCAAGAAGCGATATCTCCTGAACCACTAGTGTTGGAGAATCGGAGTTTTTTGTGAGGTGTGTAATTTTGGGAAGACTTGCCGCCACGAGTATATTGCGCATGCGCAGACGAGAAGTGACTGTTTTTGGGTTGTATGGGTTATGTTGTGAGTAATGAGCCGATATTGTGAGGTTTTAAGAGAATATTCATGTCAATTGAGTGCACGGACACAAGTCAGTTTGGGGGAAATAGCGTTGTTTCCGAGTTGAAATGTCTGTATGGTGGCCCTCAGGCGAATTTATAATTAACTATATTTGGTAGATCTATATTAAAATACGTTCGGATTTGGAGAAGAGGCAATTGCGTTCCTAACGGAGGTCCCATAACCGCAATTTTTTCCGATCTATGGTAAAGCTAACAGCCAAACTGTATCGATACCTATATTTGTTAAAGGAACTTGAAAAAAAAAAAGCACTGACGTGAAGTCAGTACTCCTTGGTGCGCGTGTTCACGGTGGCTAATTTGAATTGTATGATGAGTACTTCAAGCTCAGTGGATAGAGCGAACCGCAGATTTACCCAAAAGGTAGTACTCATCACTCAATTCAAATAAGCCACCGTGAACACGCGCGCCAAAGAGTACTGACTTCACGTCAGTGCTTTTTTTTTAACTAAGGCAGAGGCTGGTTGGCACTACTGAAATGTCGTTTATGTCAAAACAATTCTTCGAGACGTTGTCAAATTACCTATTTCCTGTATTTCTTTTCTACTCTCAACACCCAACAGTCAACAATCAACAATCCTTTATAAGTATAACTAATCTTTCATCTTAGACAAGATTAAATGCCGAAAGTAGGGTAATTATCTAGAACATTCCATAACTCGAAAGTTGTTGTAAAATATTTACTCACTTACTAATTTTGGGTCGTAGATTGCGAATCTGAAGTCAAAAATAGCCGGTCGCTTCTAGTTTTTTCGAAAAAAATTCCGAAAATGTCGGAGTTAACCTCACTTAATCTCATTAATTACGATGTTTCAAACTATTTTGCTAGTGAATATTCATCATAAATAATATTTTATTGATTCCCAAATCATTTCTAACTAATGATTTTCTCCATAATTTCCTCATTTCAATGGAAACAATTTGTTTATTTATGTAATATAATATGTTTACGTCCATTTAGAATTCTATGACATGACGGCTAGCCAAGTGCTCGCAATCATCGACACTGCCAGATTGTAAACATTTTCAGAAGTACTTCCGATAATATTACAAATAACATTTCCCGCACGTTTGTTCGTCCAGGAACTACTTGCTTGTTATTACATTTTTGTGGATATCGTGAATTATTTAACTTGAACTGATCAAACCTAACATTTTTTTGCGCGTGTTCTAAGGAACACCGTGCTATAATTTTGACCGAATGTAATTTCCGTGCGTTGCCTCGATAACTTTTGAACGAAGAGATAGCGACTTGCAATTTTCAGGGTACGTCCATTTAGAATTCTATGACATGACGGCTAGCCAAGTGCTCGCAATCATCGACACTGCCAGATTGTAAACATTTTCAGAAGTACTTCCGATAATATTACAAATAACATTTCCCGCACGTTTGTTCGTCCAGGAACTACTTGCTTGTTATTACATTTTTGTGGATATCGTGAATTATTTAACTTGAACTGATCAAACCTAACATTTTTTTGCGCGTGTTCTAAGGAACACCGTGCTATAATTTTGACCGAATGTAATTTCCGTGCGTTGCCTCGATAACTTTTGAACGAAGAGATAGCGACTTGCAATTTTCAGGGTAGGTTGCGCGTCCGAATGCGACAGTTAAGTCCACTTAAGGGTTTCGGAATTATAGCCATCTATAGTTTGGTTGTTATCTCCTAAATTACTCAAAAAATGCATATCCGATCAAATTTAAACCTGGTAATTAATTGTAGAATGCTGCCCCGCAAATGTGAGCAAAACTGCGAACCTAAAAAGGTTAGGTTAGTTTAGATTATGTCGGTTTACATTTTCTCAAATTCCAATCTCGCATAACAACGCACCATATCGAATTCTAAAACAGAAAGGAACGAAAGTTTAAGAGCCGACGCAGACGGGTCGACCGGGATATATATGACGCGATCAGAATCGCATCGGCAATTTATCGATCTGTCATTCAGGGCGTTGCTTTATCGTTCAGTCTCATAATCACAGAATAATATTAATTAATGTCAGAAATTCATCGAACCACGTATAGTCCGTTTAAGATATATTGACATCAAGGGTGCCTATGGAAAATCGAAATTCAGTTGGCAACGGCCGGTCTAGTTATATTTCAAGTCACATAATTTAGGTTGTTCGCATTGAAAATAACCATGAGCTGATGAACTGTCATTTATTATTTATTTCTTACAATTTCGATATAACGAAAATCGAACAATTTGGGATAGTTCTCACATGTGTGTTTATAATTAATCGTACCGAGTTTGAGTGTTTCCACATCTTTATGCTATTAAAAATGTCTGGAATTGATTACGATACCTCTCGCCTAACAAAAAGGGAACTCGAAGCAGTATATAGATGTTACTGCGAATTCTTCAGGGACTTCTTCAGATATTACCGCTAGCATTGCTCTAGTGTTTGAGGTAAACTGTTATTCAACCACTAAGAGTGTATTCTGATTATTACATTGGCCATAATATTTCAGACTCCTTCAAGTACTGTGTAATATATGGGAATATATGGAAAAACAGTTCAAGTTGAGAATATGGAAAGAATCGATCGGCAGTAAATTCATACATTGTATCGTATCGCACAATGGTTCATTGAGTGTTTATGGTTTTCGTCTAGACGTGGACTGATAAGGTTATGTACCCCATCCGGCGGCTAACCTTTGTGATAGGTAGACTTTATAGGTTTCAAGACCGATAAGACGCTACTTTGTTGCGTCAGTTGAGGTTGACAAAGAGGCCCTCTTAAACAGCGATATATGGATTGATATTCCTGGTAGTAGATCGTTAAAAACTGCCGAAATTGCAGAGTCGGTGGACCTGGAAAACCCGTGGGGTATTTTCGAGTGGGCGGCATGAGAACAGAAAAATTCCGGCTTGCAAAAACTTAAGAAGAGGGGACAGACCCCCCGTTTGCGGTGGTTTGGAAAAACAAAGTTAGTTACGTTTTAGCCTCCAAGACGGTAGCTCGTGAAGATGAAGAAATATTGAATAAAGGCGACTTAGGCAGTTCGGGCCGGTAATTGTAATGAAGGAGTAAAGTTACGTTTTAGCCTCCGAGACGGTAGCTCGTGAAGATGAAGAAATATTGAGTAAAGGCGACTTAGGCAGTTCGGGCCGGTAATTGGAGTTACGTTTTAGCCTCCGAGACGGTAGCTCGTGGAAATGCAGAAATATTGAGTAAAGGCGACTTAGGCAGTTCGGGCCGGTAATTGGAGTTACGTTTTAGCCTCCGAGACGGTAGCTCGTGGAAATGCAGAAATATTGAGTAAAGGCGACTTAGGCAGTTCGGGCCGGTAATTGTAATGAAGAAGTAAAGTAGAGTAACGGAACGAAGTCGCGGTAAATGTGAGGTGTAAATTGGAAGCAAGTAGTTGTATTTAAGAAAAGGTATAGATTCGGGAAGTGGGTGGATTTTGGTACTGATACACCCTTTTGGATTAATGGTTTTCGAGACAGAAGTAGTAAGTCATAGGTAATGCAAAGTTTATGATTCTCTATGAAAATATTCCCATAATCACTGACAGCTCCCGTAGGTAAATTGACTTGATGTAACATTTGTGATTTGTTGTTATATAATATTGAACCCCTCGTACAAACGAAAGAGGTAACCCCATATTTGTGTTAATATCGATTGAAGCTAGGAATAGTAAAAGATGTTGAAGGATTAATTTTGTTTGTATAGATATTGCTCTGTTGAAACTGAGTATTGGTCCGGTGTCCCAGAGACACGAAATTTTCCATTTGTTTTTCTCTAAGTGTGTAACTGTAATTTTATGACAATATAGTATTTAAGTAAGTTTCGAAATCTAGTATTCTTTCCTAATCATATCCCTCAGAGAAGTATATAACATATAGACTCCTTCTTCGTGCAAGGAGCACGGACCTATAGTCTTTTCCAAAGCCTTGATCGAAGTATGTTCTCAAAATTTTGAGTAAACTTAACCGGTTTGTCTGACGATAAATAAAGTGAACTCTTCTGAGATTTCACTTTATTTTAGGAATAAAAGCCATGCTAAGTTTGCTCTGGTGACAGCGGCCTAACATCTTTATTTTGTAATAAACCTAAGAACATCAAAAAACACCATCGTACGATTACATTTGGTGACAGCGGTGGGATATTGTTAATTTTTCTGAGGTGAATAAACGGGAGAGAGGTAGGAAAAAAAAAAGGAAATTAGTGATTGAAACGATATTTTGAAAAAACAAAGAATAGCAGTGAAACATCCCTTCCAATATTAGTCGAACATCAAGTCAGTTAAAGCACAAGGACTGTCAGCAGAATAAAGTATCAAGTGAAAATTTTAACTGATAATCATCTATGTTTCAGGTAGTTCATCAATTGAAGTCGAATGTGTAATCTGTAACGTTAAATTTTTTGTGTGTTTCAGGGCGGTTCTATTAATTTTATAACGTTGATTTTTTTGTGTGTGTGTTTCAGGGCGGTTTTATCCATTTATAATCTCGATTTTTTGAGTGTTCTAGGGCGTTTTAGTATTTTGTAAAAGAATTTTATTTGACGTTTAACTAATTGTGAAGACTTAATATTATCGACATCTGAGTAAGTTGATATCTTTCCGACGGAATAAAAAATTATATGGTCAGTTGGAAAGTATTTCAAATTTTGTTCGAAAAAAATCACATTCAATTAATTCATTAAATTTTATTTTATTATTCAAAAAATAAATAATGTTGCCTGCCACTCCCTCTGCTAGTAATGCAAATACTTCACCAGAAAGTAAAAGTAGCATGATGATGTATACGCTAGGGATGATAGCCACCACGGTGGACAGCTTCTCGGGAAAAGACGCCGCCAGATATTTTGACAAATTAGAATTACGGGCCAAACTGGATAGTTGGACGCCAGACGAAACGCTAAAATTATTGAAGTACAAATTAAGCGGGTACGCTTACAATTTCTTTAAATCTGATTCCGAATTGGATAAACTTGCTTATCCAGAATTAAAAGGAAAATTATTAAATAAATTCACGCCGATGAGATTACCGGGCGAAAATCATTGGAATCTGAGTAGGTGCTTCCAAGATCAAAAGGAGGACGTATCATCGTTCTGTACCAGGTTGCGAACGATTGGTGCAAATTTACTACTCGAAGACTTAGACGGAGCGAGTCAGGATGAGGAAGCGGGAATTCGAAAGAAAAACAAGGAACTCATTTTGAATCAATTCAAAATGGGATTAAGGAAAGACCTAATGCAAAATACCGGCATTCTTTTATTGAAAGAGGATAAATTAGATTTGGAAAAAGCTGAGGAACTGGTCAAACTACAGGAGACAACGATTATGATGCTACAAGGAAGGATGTCTAACGTGAGGATCTCGTCAATAAATACTGGGGGAGAAAGGTGTGAGTTATGTAGAAAAGAGGGTCATAGGGCAATGGATTGCAGAAGCCGAGGAGATGGACAGAACGATATGAATAGGAATACCGTTAACAAGGGATGTTATAATTGCGGTAAAATAGGACATATTGCTCGAGATTGTCGGGCAGATAGAGGAAGGCGGTTCGTGGATAGAGACACATGTCACTATTGTCACGAAAAAGGACATTGGGCACAGGAGTGTAGACAAAGGATCAGCAGGAGGAATCAACCTCAGAACTTCACACCAAGGTTTGAAGGATCGGAGCGCCCGAGGTACGGAGGAAACGGCCGGTCGACGGGAGCGATTCCAGAACGACCACGGCAAATGCGGCAATCGTTGGGGTTTCAGCGAAATTTAAACAACGGTGGCCAAAGTCCAACCACCAGGGCGGGGGCCAGAGAAATGTAAGGTGGATAAATAAATTGGGGATGTCACGGGGACATAGGTATCGCGGGAAGAGGAATCAACAACAAATTATGGTTATTCCCGAAATAAACTTCAATAACCTTACCGACGCACCGCACATTATTAAATTAAACGTGAATGGAAGATCAAGCTTTTGTTTAGTGGACACAGGGGCAGCCGTGACACTCGTTAGAAAAGGAGCAGTCCCAAATAAGCAAATCAGGAAGGATGGAATAGACAGGTACAGATTGACGAGTGTTACAGGCCACAGTCTTCGGACATGGGGCACCGCAAATGTTTCGATAGGGCCAGAAAGGGATGAATTAAGCACTACGTGGACGGCTGTTGTATGTGAGGACAACACGTTAGGGGATGTACAGATGATTTTAGGAAGGGATTTTCTGTATGCAAATCGAGCAACTATAAATTACAAGGGTACGCCAGCTTTTTCAATGTGGGGAAGAACATTTGACTTTTTATGCAGCGGAAATGTTAAAGGGATTGGGAAAACCGAGCGGAGCACAAAGACAGTGGACGTACAAACGCAAACGGAGAAAAACCAGGAGGAAATCGACGTCCAGAAGGAAGTGAAGGCACGTAGGAACACAGAAGAGCGAGCGAAGCCGGAGAATGGAAAACCGAAGGTGAAAACGTCGGAAAAATCAGCAGGCGAAATCTTACCAGCGCACGACAGGGAGAATATCGACAGCTGTTCGAAGGATCAGGAAAATGACTCAGTATATTCCATGGAGGACGAACTCATTTGGGAAACAGATATTACTCTGGAAGCGGGTGTCACAGTACCTGCGCGATCGGAAGCATTAGTAAGAGGGAAATTGAAGAAAAATGTACAAGGAGATATTATGGTATGCGAACCAGTGGAGTTAGGAAATGGGCATATACACGTCGCAAATTGTTTAACGAAGAATTCTAACAGAGTCTGGATTAGAGTGGTTAACGTTTCAGCCAAGGAGGTCAGATTAGTAAAGCGACAAACTCTCGCTAAAGCAGTTACCTGTGAAATTATGGATGGAAATATGCCGACTAAGAGGATTGGGAAAGTAAATTTTGATAACAAGGAAGGAAATCAAAAGGGATTCGATTTTGAACATTTGGATGGTAACACGCAGAAGAAGCTGAAGTCACTAATACTGGAGTACCAGGATCTTTTTCTGGAGGACGACGATATATTAACTAGCACAACGAAGGTTAAACACGGTATTACCTTGGAACCGGGAACACAACCAGTGTGTAAAGCACCATATAGAATCCCGTATCATCAGAGAGAAATATTGCAGACAGAGACAGATAGATTGTTAGATATGGGGGTTATTCGACCGTCATGTAGCCCGTGGTCAGCTCCGGTCGTTTTAGTTACAAAAAAATCGCCGAATGGGGAAGAAAAGATCAGGATGTGCATTGATTATAGAGGACTGAATAACGTTACAAAGACGGAATATTACCCACTTCCAAATATTTCGGATCTCATTCAAGGATATGGCGCGGGAAGTGAGGCTCTTTTCTCAGTAATCGACGTAGCAGAAGCGTATCACCAGATTGACATGGAGGAGAAGGACATCCCCTTGACTGGTTTCAGTACCTTTCAGGGACATTATGAATATTTGAAAATGCCGTTTGGATTGAAAAATGCACCATCAACATTTCAACGATTCATGAATATTACGCTGGCTGGCCTTACAGGAGACCTTTGTATGGTTTACTTAGATGACATCATTACCTTTAACTCCGCAGGAATTGATGATCACGTAGAAAAATTGCGGAAAGTTTTCGACAGACTTAGGGACGCCAATATTAAACTCAAACCAACAAAATGTAAATTTTTATTGAAGAAAGTCAAGTATCTAGGACATATGATCACACAAAAAGGAGTGCTCCCAGATCCGGAAAAAATTGAGGCCATACATAACTTTCCCATTCCCAAAAATGAGAAAGGAGTCCGTTCATTTTTAGGGATAGTCAACTGGTATCGGCGGTTCATTCCAAATGCCGCAGAATTATCATTACCATTGACAAATTTAACGAAAAAGGAGGTAAAGTTCGAAATTACATCGGAAGTGCTAGAGTCAATATCGAAATTGAAGAAAGTCCTGACCTCAGACAGTGTTCTAATCTTTCCCGACTTCAACCAGCCCTTTATAGTGGCGACGGACGCCTCTGGCCTAGGTATTGGAGCGGTACTCAGCCAAATTCGAGACGGACACGAGCGACCTATAGCTTACGCTAGGCGAAATTTCAAGAAAGCCGAATTAAATTATTCTACAACGGAAAAGGAACTTTTGGGGGTTATATTCGGCATTCAAACGTTTAGGTGCTATCTGTATGGGAGAAAATTCACGGTCATTACCGACCATCGTCCACTTAAATGGCTGTTAACGCTCAAGGACCCAGGATCTCGACTTGCTAGATGGGCTATGACCTTGGCCGATTACGATTTCGAGGTAATACATCGAAAAGGGCGTCTGCATGGAAACGCGGATGCATTAAGCCGTATGTTCAGTAAAGAGGAACAGTTTATTGACATGGAATATGAGGAGTTCGAGGATTACCGGAAAACCCATCAGATTCCGGAAATGGAGAAATTAAGTCGAAAGCAAGGAAACCTTTTTTCGGCCCCAGAACACTGGGCTTTGGCTCATTGTGTCTCACAGGACCTTGCTATGGGTGCAGGGATAGCACTTCAGTTCAAACAAATTTTTGGCTCTGTCGATAAACTGCGTCAACAGAATAAGCAAGTTGGGGAAACAGCGGAATTGCTCCTACCGGAAAGAAATATATATTATTTGGTAACAAAGTTCAACTATTATGAAAAACCATCCTATAGAGGTATGTGGAACGCTGTACGAAGTCTAAGGGCGTGTTGCGAGAAAAATGGGGATAGATTTTTGGCTATTCCAGAAATAGGATGTGGTTTGGATAAACTCGTTTGGGAGAGGATTTTGGAAATTATTAAATTCGTATTTCATAATTCAAATATAGAAATACGTATATATTCTGGTAGCGAGGTGATCGCAAAGGTTACATTTCAGGAGATGGAAAGTATAGAGCCCGAGTGGGATCGGGAAACGCTAAAAACCGCGCAAGATAAGGACCTGTACTGTCAGGAAATAAAAAGAAGTATCGAAGCTGGTGAGCAACAGGACACTTACTCTTTTTCTAAGGATGGAATACTGTATCGATTGGAACAAGATGGGGACAAGTTGATTGTCCCTAAATCCTACGTATTGAAAGTAATGGGGGATTTTCACGATTCGCCCATGGCAGGACACCCAGGTCAGCAAAAGACGCTGAGCAGTCTGAAAAGGAGATTCTTTTGGCCAAACATGCGCACTGATGTCATCGAATATTGCGCCAGTTGTGATGCTTGTAATAGGAGGAAAACATCCCCTCATCAGAAAAAAGCCCCTTTGCAGCGATTCACCGCCACCACGGAACCTTGGGAACTGACCTCAATGGATATAGTTGGACCTTTAGTAACATCCCTGAGTGGGAACCGATACTTACTTACGTTCCAAGATTCCTTCACAAAATATGTTGAAGCAATACCCCTCCCTGACCAGAAAGCCGACACTATCGCTCGAGCTTTCGTGGAAAATATAGTCACTAGACATGGCACTCCTAGGAAACTGCTAACTGATCGAGGAGCAAACTTCACGTCAGCGTTGTTCAAGGAAGTTTGTAAGATGCTAAGAATAGAAAAAATACAGACTTCCAGTTACGCACCCACGTCAAACGGACAAATTGAGAGGATGCACAGGGTGTTGAAGGACATGTTAGCGCAGTATATTAGCAATAACCAGCGAGATTGGGATGATTGGATACCTTTTGTACTAATGGCTTATAGAGGAAGTATACATAACACCACAGGATATAGTCCATACTTTCTTCTTCACGGAAGGGACCAAGTACTCCCTATAGACAGCTTTATACAATCAGGGCGAGCTCGATATGACTACGATCAAAATTATGCATCGGAGCTACTAGAACGGCTACGTATCATCTATAAGGATGTATATCGGAACACAGAGGAAGTAAAATCGGCCAGAGTGAAAAGGTATAATTTAAAAACCGCAGATCATCAGTTCACTCTAGGAGACCAAGTCTATCTGAAAATAATGCACACGAAGCGTGGGGTGTCTAAAAAGCTAGTGAAGAGTTGGGATGGTCCATATAGGATCATTGAAATAATAGGACCGGTGACCTGTAAAATAAGAAGGTGTGGAGGAAGAGAAGAGCAAACGGTCCATGTAAACAGACTGAAATATTTTGTCGAAAGGAGAATGAGCAGGTGCTCTCCATCAAGAAAAGTCGAGGAAATGGGGCGACAGTCCGAATCAGAAAGCGAAATGGAATCCGAGGAGGAACAGAAAGGCATGGGTAGATTGCACCCGATACTGATGCCGCAGTGGAACAGGGTTGTGGAACGAGATTCGAGTGAGGAATCTCTGAGTGACGAAACTGAGGAAGAATTTGTCAGTCCCGTGGTACCCTTGAGGAGATCGATGCGGACAAGGAATCCCCCCGATCGGTTAGGTAGATGGGACTATTACTAAATATGAAAGGGGTAACCAGGGGCGGGTCTTAATGACACTCCCTCAGGAGAAGTGAATCTCCTCCTGCCCCATGAATGGTAGATTCCAGGTGCTCACTGTCCCGGAGAGCCACCACCTGAAGAGGGACCCTGTCCTGGGAAACGGACACCTTAATAACCTTAATAACCTTAATAACCTTAATAACCTTAATAACCTTAATAATCCTCATAATTCTCATAAATATTAATAATAATTAATTAATAATTTATGATGCAAATCTTCCACTCTGGGCAAGATGATAAACTGAGATTTCTCTGTGATTTTCATTGACTTGACAGCCTCGTCTAAGCCATAATATCTCCCTGCGTACTAAATAAACTGGAACTCTTCCGCTTGTGTACTCGCATCTTTTCTAGGTTTTCCTGAATTTGATGGTGCCTGTTCCTTTTCCCCTATTTTGTTAATTGGTCCCATAATTTTTCTACCGTTATCCGTCTGATCATTGATTGCTTCGCTACGTTACGTTACGGAACTCTTCCGTTATGTTCATGGGTTTTACTGCCTCTCCATCTCGCTTAGTAGTTAGGTTCTGTTTCATATTCAACATATGCGTTATAATCAACCTCGACCAGGCTAATTCTTCCTCGTCGCTTTCATCTCCTCCAATGGGTTCTTCCCATATGGAATAATAATAATAACACTTGATATGGGGCCAAACCATCAGCGGTTCCGCTCCAGATCTTCGTAGTGTATGGTCTAGGCCAAATTTACAATTTTCCCCTCCGCTTTGAGAGTCTATTCTCTTCGCTTAATTTTCTGTACTTAAGTAGGTTTCCCCAGATAACGCATGAATAAAGGATTTTTTTTGTTGAACTAAACTAAACTAAAGTTGTTTTAAATACTCATTGGAATTCAGATAGAAGAAAGTTTTGAAAGTTGTCTAAAGAGAAGCGTTATGATCGCTGAGATAGTGCATAGGTGAGCATAACGCTAGTATAGGATTGTGTGAGGTTTATTCCCTTAGGTTCTGTGAGCCTGATTTAATTTTAGGAAAATTGATCGATTTTATTGTATGTAAATTGTATAATAATTTTTGAACGACAATCAGTGTATTTTTGATCTATGATGATGTGGTCCGAGTAGTATTGTATCTATCCATGTTAAAGTGACAATTTTATTTTATTTTCATAGAAATATGGAAAATCCTGAGATAATAACTGTGTGGGGAATAACCTTCATCATCGTTATTTCCGTTATCGGTACCCAGGCCTTAATCGCCTATGACTGTAAGGACAAAAGTGCGGAAATCACAGCTGTATCGATTCGAGACGTCGCGGAGTGTCCGGAACTAGAAACGTCGTATAAAAGTGAATCGGTAAAAGTGAAAGTAGTACAGAGGGACGAAATTAAACTTGAACATATATGGACTTGCTACAATGAACTACCTATATTAATAGATAACCAAACCAAATTTATGGCACCGGTCACTAGGGTCATCCAGACCCATGCAGAAGAAGTAGATTGTAACGGATTAATGCCCCCATTATATAAGATCGATGATCAATGGATGGGCCTGAGCCCTTACCCCACAATGAAAAAGACACCCGAAGAATTATCACCAGAAACAAGCAAAGAGTTGAAGTTTTCGCCAATACAGCCTGTAGGAGCATTAGGAATATACACACAGGAAGAAATCAGTAAGGCCCAGAGAATTCTCAGTTTTGGCACGGAACGAAAAGCCGTAGAAAATATAATCGCTAGAAAAGTAGCCGGATTGGACACGACCGGACAAGGGTTCTCCACAGTAAATTTATTTAACCCAGATGAAATGAAAGAATTAGCCCACCATACAATGCAACAAGTATGGGGATGGTTCACCGATATAGGATTATTCATGAGTGGTCTAATGGGATTTTATGCTATTTTCCGGATGGTAAAATATGCCTTGGGAGTGGTATTGAATGGAATACACTTATACCAGACGTTAGGATGTGGATTTATGATCATAGCCAGTCTATGGAACACACTTACTATGTGGGTAATGCATAAACATAGAACAAAGCAAGACAGGCTGAAGACTGATTCAGACGACCAGAATTCAGAACCGCTTGAAGAAGTGACCACGTCTAGAATATACCCCCCTCTAACCTCCAGTGCACCCCACTGGACGGAAGAAGCAAAGTGAAAAGTGACGCGAAAGACAAGTTATTCGGCAGAAGACGTGTGACGACAAAACTATAAGGAAAATCCTCGAACGGCGTCGTGCGCGGTTCCTGTCAAACGAAAACGATCAAACGAATGAATAAACGTGAGTGCGAATCCCGAATGATCGAGCGCGTCAGGGACTCCCCCAGAAGGTTATTCCCTCTTCTAATAAATTTTCCCACCATAAAAGGCTACCTCGTTCCCTGCGAGAGGTCGCAGCCCCCCCCAATAGCATAAGACTTGCCCGCTACAAGAGAGAAAAATCCCAAGGACACTGGTCGTCCTGGTCGAAAGGTTTCGAGATGCAACGCCATCATCCAGAGAAGGTCACTGGAAAGGTAACGTGTGTAGGAGTGAAGCGCGAGTGACGACAAGACTCGCGAAAGTGGAAAAAGAATCAAACGTAAAGTGATCGGAAAAGCTATATGCGAGAAGTGATAGTGAACCTATAGCGGAAGGTACTTTGAAATGATTGAACGTTTCCGATGTTTAGTAATAAGATATTGATGACACCCATGAAAAAGGTTTTGTTTGTTATTGTTAGGAAGGTCGTCGCGATAACTCGGAAGTACGTGAACGATATGTTTACGTGTTGTCTTATCGAAATGTTTAGGTTAAGTTACATTACAGGTTGTCCCGATAACGAATGTAGTCATGTATAACATGTTTATGGTTTTCTTATCATTGTATTTTAGATTTAGTTTCATATGCACTCAGTAGATAGTATCTGTTATAGGACTGAAATTCGTACATATAAAGGTACAAGGGGTTACCAGTAAGTTGAAAGGTTACCAGTAAAAGGAAAGGTTACCAGTAGGTTGTGAGTTTGTTATTACGGTGGATATGTATAAATGTACGAGGGTTACCAGTGAATAAGACGTTCAGGTCACTAGTAGGTAGATGATGTATTGATTATATGAAGACAAGGTTAGAAAGAAATGTTTTGTAATGCATGGAGTAGCTTGATTTTCTGTTGTTGTTTGAAAAGTATTGGCCTTGTGGTGCCAAGACTTTTTCGTTGGGGAGAGTGATGTAATATATGGGAATATATGGAAAAACAGTTCAAGTTGAGAATATGGAAAGAATCGATCGGCAGTAAATTCATACATTGTATCGTATCGCACAATGGTTCATTGAGTGTTTATGGTTTTCGTCTAGACGTGGACTGATAAGGTTATGTACCCCATCCGGCGGCTAACCTTTGTGATAGGTAGACTTTATAGGTTTCAAGACCGATAAGACGCTACTTTGTTGCGTCAGTTGAGGTTGACAAAGAGGCCCTCTTAAACAGCGATATATGGATTGATATTCCTGGTAGTAGATCGTTAAAAACTGCCGAAATTGCAGAGTCGGTGGACCTGGAAAACCCGTGGGGTATTTTCGAGTGGGCGGCATGAGAACAGAAAAATTCCGGCTTGCAAAAACTTAAGAAGAGGGGACAGACCCCCCGTTTGCGGTGGTTTGGAAAAACAAAGTTAGTTACGTTTTAGCCTCCAAGACGGTAGCTCGTGAAGATGAAGAAATATTGAATAAAGGCGACTTAGGCAGTTCGGGCCGGTAATTGTAATGAAGGAGTAAAGTTACGTTTTAGCCTCCGAGACGGTAGCTCGTGAAGATGAAGAAATATTGAGTAAAGGCGACTTAGGCAGTTCGGGCCGGTAATTGGAGTTACGTTTTAGCCTCCGAGACGGTAGCTCGTGGAAATGCAGAAATATTGAGTAAAGGCGACTTAGGCAGTTCGGGCCGGTAATTGGAGTTACGTTTTAGCCTCCGAGACGGTAGCTCGTGGAAATGCAGAAATATTGAGTAAAGGCGACTTAGGCAGTTCGGGCCGGTAATTGTAATGAAGAAGTAAAGTAGAGTAACGGAACGAAGTCGCGGTAAATGTGAGGTGTAAATTGGAAGCAAGTAGTTGTATTTAAGAAAAGGTATAGATTCGTGAAGTGGGTGGATTTTGGTACTGATACACCCTTTTGGATTAATGGTTTTCGAGACAGAAGTAGTAAGTCATAGGTAATGCAAAGTTTATGATTCTCTATGAAAATATTCCCATAATCACTGACAGCTCCCGTAGGTAAATTGACTTGATGTAACATTTGTGATTTGTTGTTATATAATATTGAACCCCTCGTACAAACGAAAGAGGTAACCCCATATTTGTGTTAATATCGATTGAAGCTAGGAATAGTAAAAGATGTTGAAGGATTAATTTTGTTTGTATAGATATTGCTCTGTTGAAACTGAGTATTGGTCCGGTGTCCCAGAGACACGAAATTTTCCATTTGTTTTTCTCTAAGTGTGTAACTGTAATTTTATGACAATATAGTATTTAAGTAAGTTTCGAAATCTAGTATTCTTTCCTAATCATATCCCTCAGAGAAGTATATAACATATAGACTCCTTCTTCGTGCAAGGAGCACGGACCTATAGTCTTTTCCAAAGCCTTGATCGAAGTATGTTCTCAAAATTTTGAGTAAACTTAACCGGTTTGTCTGACGATAAATAAAGTGAACTCTTCTGAGATTTCACTTTATTTTAGGAATAAAAGCCATGCTAAGTTTGCTCTGGTGACAGCGGCCTAACATCTTTATTTTGTAATAAACCTAAGAACATCAAAAAACACCATCGTACTATTACAACTGCTCAAAGAATTCTTAGGAAAAAAGAGTAGGGCACATCATTGAAACCTGGCAGCAGTTGTGGAAGAACTCCTGTGATATACGAATATAGATTTAAAGAGACCTTAAATTAAATTAAAGTATTTGTAAATTTGAGAGAGCACTTCACTAAAGCTTTTCTTAGTTCTTTCCTTCATGAGCTTTACGAACTTAGCAAATCAAAGTTTGAAATAGAATTTCAAATCATTAAGTTTTTCAATATAAATTATAATACTAATACGACAATTCATAGGAAAATGGCAAATAATCTTTTCTGTTCCTAGTTGCAATTGAAATCCATAAAACTCACAGCTTAACTAAACAAAATTTATGTAGTAATATTTTGGTTCCGATTTTTTTTGTAGAAAAATAAACACTTGAACTATTATCATTGCATAAAGATTATAATATTTTTCAAGCTATTACTTTCCAAGTTAAATTAAGACAGAAATAATAAGTCTGCTGATAAATTAACTCTTCTTCAGAAATAATGCTCCATTATTCAACCCACCTCTCAATAATTTATACTGACGAAGCAATAATAATAACATTATATTAATGAAATAATTCAATAACCAATATGGATTCAATAAATGAAAAGTGAGTTTCTTATGCGCTTTTACACCTTGATTGATTCTCCAATGGCTTTGGATAAGGAACCTAAGTTCTAAGATATATTGAGATGCACATGATTATTATGTCAAAAGGTTCTTCATCCTGCATTGACAAAACTATCCAATTTTTATTCTTCTCTATTATAAATAATGATTTTTCCAATTCCTTGGAATGGTTCCTGGGTATCAACCTCATATTTATGTTTGTTTCATCAGTCTACTGCAGTTGAACTTGGAAAATTATCCTTCCAAAATCTCAGGATAAAATTCAGGATTGGAATTTCCAAAGTACATCAAGAATGTATTTATAAGTTCTTCAATTAATTACAAACAGGAGACAGCATTGAAAATATTCAAGGTTATGTTAATATTTCTTTTCTCTGGTTACAGAACAGTAACTTTTTGTAACTAGAAATAAGGCACCCACTAGACGTTCAAGGTCTACTTCGATGTCAATATATCTTAAACGGACTATAATATTGACATTCCATATAACATTACTCCCTTACTTGGTAGGTTACGGCCACAGAATATAACATAAGGAGTGCTCATATACCTAATAGACATATACTGCGTACGTCAGAACATTCCGTCCTTAAAATTGAAGCTCGAGCAATTCAAGGTCATGTCCCTACAACGCTACTGCGCATGCGCACAGTATGTCAAAATGATTTGAAAACATAACCAACAAATCTTATTCGAATATTTGAAAACGTCATGTGTTTTCCGAAATGTGAGAAATCTGGTTCCAAAATTGTGTTCTCTCGCTAATTTCACAAAATAGTGACCTAGATCGAATAAAAATCTTCCTGACAGTCAATTTGGAAGTGCAAACCTGTTTATCGGTAGTAGTCCGAATGGATTCTACATTACCTTGACTTTGGCTCTCTGAAACTCGAGAAGGAATTTTCACATAAGGCTTATATATAAATGAGTTTTTTATCTAACTATGCATCAAACAATTGGATAGAAATTCAAAATATCCTAGAAGTCTGGAAAATTTTATGTAAACATACTTTCTTGCTATTGAACATATAAAACTTTTGGTACGTATTGTGAACACTTTCGTGTGGCAGTAAATCATTCATTATTCCTTTTTGCCAATACATTATGATTTGCATTCATTTTGAACTACTTGTTTTGGATATAATTAGCATGTTTCAAGCAACATGAATGTTTTACTGAATACTCAAACTTTTTTTACTTGTAGATTAAAAACTATAAGCCTGGATAATTACTCTCCTATGCCACTTGGGAAAATTCTAATGAAGATTCTACATCAAAACGTTAACATATATAAGGGCTGGTCAGTACCTTAATCTAGCAAATGGAAATACTTAATATTATTTTTATGAGTTTATTCTTATTGTTCGAAGCAGACGAAGAAAGATTTTGGAAAATAGAATATTAAAAACTATATAAAAGACCGGTGTCCTTAAAAGCACTGACGTGAAGTCTTTTTGCTTTGGAAAGCTTGTTCATGTTGAATGTAGACCGATACAACTACGTAATAAACCATTCTGAATAAAATGACATGGACTTGAAGTTAGTTTATTTATTTTTTCAGATACATACAGCATAATAATAATAATAATAATAATTGTATTTATTTCCATAATCAAACCATACATTGAAAAGAAAATACGTCAATTTAACCAAAAAACCTAGACACGAAAAAAACGCTCAGATTTGAAAATTGGAACCAAAGTACTCACTAATACTGTATGGCTCCAGGTCTATCAACAATTTTTTCACAAGTGTTTTGAACTTGTTAGAATTCTTGAGAATTTGATAATCCTTCGGAAGCTTATCGAACAGTTTCATGCACATATATTCCACACTCTTCTGTGTCAGTGTGAGTGAAACCTTGGGAAAGTGAAACGGGTGGATGCGCCTTGTTCTATTGGAATTCTCATAGACCCGGAACAGATCATAGTTATTCCTTAAGAAAAGCAAGCATCTGTAGATATAAGTGCCGGTAGTGGTGAGAATACCGAGATTCCTAAAGTGTCCGCGACAAGATGTTTTTGCAGTCAATCGGAGCATAGTTCTAAGTGCTCTTTTCTGGACCTTAAAAATCTTCCAAACGTCAGAGCCGTTACCCCATGCTATGATTCCGTAGGACATAACCGACTGGAAATTAGAGAAGTACACTGTCCTCAGCAAATCAGAGTCTGATTGCAGCGCCAAAACACGGAGTGTGTAGAGAACAGAGTTTAATTTACTCTGCAATGCAGTTATATGTCCAGACCAATTCAGCTGATGATCGATAATCACACCAAGGAAATTGGTACTGTTGGTAATTTTCACAGTTTGTCCAGAGAGAATAATATTCTCGGGTTTGTTAACTCTTGAATGAGAAGTGCAGAAAATCACACATTCTGTTTTATTAGAGTTGATGGTTATTTCATTCGATACGCACCAATTTGAAATATCAGAAAAACCCTTTTTAGCAACCTCAATTACCTCAGAGACACAAGATGCCGCCACTAGTAGATTAGTATCATCCACAAACATGACAACCCCGCTATCTGATCCCACATCACAGTTTGCCAAAAGATTTTCATGCAAACTCAATACTTCATTTGTATGTATGCTCTCAGTAAATAGCATACCCTCATCAGACCGAAGTTGCTCACCTAACATAATGTTTTCTGGTAGGTCATTAATATAAAGCAAAAATAAGAGGGGACCAAAGATGCCTCCCTGAGGCACACCCACATCAACACTTGCATCCAACGATACATACTCAACACCTTGAATTTCTAGAGAAACCCTCTGTCGACGATCGCTCAAATAGCTCCGCATAAAATTCAATTGTTTATCTCTTATACCATAGAAATTCAGTTTTCTGACCAGACCATCATGAATTACGCAATCGAAAGCTTTGGAGAAGTCTATGAAAAGACCGGTTGGAACTTCTCCTTCCTCCAAAGCACGGAGAATAGAGCGAATCAGCTGACAGACAGCAGTCTCTGTACTCTTAGATTTCAAATATCCGTGCTGGCACTTCGAGAATATATGATGTTTATGAAAAAAACTTAGTAGCCTATTAACAATTATTTTCTCAAATACCTTCGCGAAAGATGTCAACAGACTTATAGGTCGATAATTACCAAGATCTTCGTAACTTCCTTTCTTGAAAAGAGGTTTAACCACGGCAATTTTCAAGGACTTGGGAAAAATGCCTTCTTTAAAGGACATATAAATAATATAGGCCAAGGGTTCAGCAATGATCTCTACAGACCTCTTTATAACCGACATTGGTATACCATCGTACCCAAAACAATTTTTATTTTTCATTTTATTTACGGTCTTGATAACTTCATCTGGTGTAATTTCGAAAAGGAAAAACGTCTTCGGATTTCGATAGATAGGACGAACATTTGGAGTAGATGTGAATTTTGTACGTGGATTCTGTATTGTAGTCGATACAGAAACATCAATAAAATGTTTATTAAATGCATTTGATAATTCATGTGGGTTATCAGTTTTGATCAAATTGCCCACATTTTTACTTTTCCGACCAGTTATCTCGTTTATTATCTGCCAAACAGTTTTACTTTTGTTACTAGAATTATTTATGCGATTTTTGATATGTTCTTTTTTATTATTAACGAGAATGCTGTCATATAGCTTTTTAGTTTGTTTGTAGAGATGAGCCAATTCGGGACGAAAAAGGGACACCGTGTAAAGGTAATCCAATCGTTTTCTAATTTCAGTAACTTCAGTAGATCTATCAAAGTATCCTCTCCGAGAATCAACTAGCTTAACCTTTATTAGAGGAAAAGCCAAATTGAAAATGGACTGGAATCTGCCGAAAAAATTATCCCAGAGACAATCTATATCGCACTGATTTTCCTCAAAAGAGAGACCACTCCATTCCTCGACAGACAACATTTCTAGGAATCTTCCCATTGTTGTCTCATTTATCAGCCGGATTTGCTTCTTCCCCGACTTCTGAACGGATGGGGAGCTAAAAAATGAAAGCTTTTGAGAAGTGTGGTCAGCAAGATGCGCTGGAATCACCTCTGCCTCGTAATTTCTTAAATTAGTAATTATGTTGTCTATGCACGTAGAAGAAGTGGAAGTGATTCGTGTGGGTTCTTGCACCGTTATATGGGCATCATATCCCTCAAAAAGCGAAATGAAAGCTTGTGCCTCAGAACTGTTAGAGAGCAAATTGATGTTAAAATCACCAGTAATTATGTAGTGACTGTTTTCAAATGTAAGCTTCCGAAGGATAAAATTCATTCTCTCGAAGAACAAACCAATGTCACCCCTTAGAGGAGAATTCGGATGGTATATTGAAATGATCGCGTATTTCTTTGAACCAATATAAGCCTCAACTGCAGAACACTCAAAAACATATGGAACACTGAGTTTTACCAAATCTGAACGTTCCTTACAAGATATTTCATTTTTAACATAAATAGCGCATCCACCATGACGGCCAGATGACCTACAGTACTTGGAAACTAATTTAAAACCGCACATGTGAAGTGCATCGAGTTCAGAATCACTCTGCCAATGTTCTGTGATAGTTACAAAGTATGCATTATGTTTATATACAAACTGTTCTAACCTTAATATGCAATTTCTTAACGATTGAACGTTTTGATGCAGAATTATATATTTTTCTTTCTCGGTTTTATCGACTTGCCTTTGTTTAGGTGGAATAAAAAATGATTTATTCTACTACCTTCCGGCCATAGATCTGGATTCTTTATGGTTTCAAATTCCTGTGCAGGTACGGTCAGCTTAAAGGAAGAGTATTCTTTGGGTCTATTCGACTGCAGTTTCTCACATATAATCCCTGGGAAACCATTGTTGTTGAGATATCTAGCTAGCACTTCGGGTTTTAGGGTTGGGTCCAGTTTACACACATGTAAGTAACCATATTTTGGTACTCCTTTGATCGACATCTCATCAGCCTTTCCACTACCGACAATGCTTCTATCCATACGCTTGGATTTCTTATGTTTTACCACAGTAAAACCGCCCTCTGCCGTGTCGTGTGAACTATTCCTAACCGATATGTTGTTTGAATTCGTTTTTCCCTTGAGTGAATTGTTTTTAGGAGAAGTACGAATTTTAGTAGTATCTAGAGAATTGTTTCTATCCGATATCGTGTTTGAATCCATATTTGTTTGGATCGAGCTGATGTTAGATTCAGTGGAAGTTTGACGCTGTGGTTTCTGGAATGGATTGACAGTAGAAGTAGACTCTGAAGAAGTCTCACTAGGCTTTTCATTGAGACTTGCTTTGAGTGCTCTTGAATAATTTTTAGGAACAGATGTTAATTCAAATTCCCCACTTTCAAAGTGTTTCAGAATTTTAGTATTCTCAGTCCTCAAATTAGTAACCTCTTCACGGAGACTGAGGATTTCAAGTTTCAAGTTCTCGATCATGGGAACAAATAAATCATTGAACGATTTGACAAAGATATCCTCAATTCCAACAATCATTCCAACAGTAGCCTTCTTGTTATTTTCCGATGAATTCTCCTTCGGGGTTTCCTTTTTCGAGGTTATGTCCAATGATAAACATTCGAAACATAGCCAATTCTTGATTGAGCCGGATTTTCTCATTGACTCAAGTTTTTCAACAGTTATATTAACACACTGTGTATGAAATAAATGTGAACTGTTGTTAGAACAAGGAATCGAGTCGTCATAACGACTAACAGTTTTTAAACACTTGTTGCACGTAACGGCCATCTTATATATTACTATATATATATATATGCTACATGGGAAACCCTCTTTAAACTTATAACTAAGCAAAAGAAAGTTATGACAGTTAAATTTCCAGAGATACAAGAGAACATGGCTTTTCTTTGTGATAAGATATCCATAGAACGATTTACGATTGTTGGTCATAGTAAGGGAACGTGTAGAATAAAATTAGAGCCATAGTTACTTCTATGTAACTATGTACGAAAAGTGGTTAAGTGTCTGGTGAATCGACTTGGTACGTTAAAGAAAATAATGCTCAACAAATTCCCACAATGCAAGTGACCATTCAGCAGTTTGCGCAAAAAACAGGTCAGCATTGAAGAAAGTTCTCCATTTTTTTTCTTGCTCAGCAATGTTTTGTAGAAAATAATGGGAGAATGATGTAGAATTTATACTCGAACTAATCTTCCAATCCGTTGTGCCAACAGGCGGATAGAATTTTTTGCATGAGGAAGATATATGTACTTATATGTGGTTAGTAATTAAAAACATTCTGAATTTTGATGCACTAGTTATGGCTTTGGATATATGAATATTTTCGTCTGACATTTGGTGTCTAGTCAGTGAAACGCACTATATACATGCGGTACTCTAGTAATAGAAATACCAATGAGAATAAACAAGATAGCATTATCACATGTTGAATCAACATAACAACAACGGGTAAATAAAATTCCATTTCACTACATTCTTAGCAGAATGAGTAGAAATATGGTCTGTCCGTGGCCATTTACAGTTCCAAGTTCAGTAAGAGTTATATTATTCATAGTACCAGTATCAATTATTGATTGATCAATCTTTTGGGAGGTTTATTCATTCCCCAAAGACAGCTTTTTCATGGGTTTTCTCAAGACTTGTTTATCCAAATTCATTCTATGGATTTCAAAAATATCTTGATTAGTTATATGGTTGAATTGAAAAGAACCGTTAAGTTAACAGCTCTGAAAACAGGATTAATTGAAGAATTGACTATATTTGATTTGGTTAATTAGATTCCTTTATTTGTTCGAATAACTCTCTGTTATTTGGCATATATGTATCCCGTCTGAAGGTGGAAACAAATATGGCCCTCTATTTTTCAATACAGATGATTTTGTATGGTTTGCAATATTTATTGATATTAAATTAACAATGCAAGTCTGACATGTAACATGCCTTAATTAAATTTGCCACGAGGAAGCCTACGATATTATGCACAATATTTTCAACTCTGCCTAGGTTAGGAGCTGGTGGATCGAGTAGCTCAGTGACTTCATAGCCGGTCCCAAGCCTTGATAAAAGAGAAAGGTTCCAAGTGAGGCCAGCGACCTGCTTGGGTAAAAAACAAAGTGCTCCTAGAACCAATGATACAGCCTTGGATTTGGCAGGATTAAGAGATGACCAAACACACCTCGACCACCTGGACAACCTTCCATCAGATGGTATGAAAGCAGTTCTTTTTGATGATTTTCAACAAAAGCTGCTAATGACCACATTGTCCTCAAATAATAAGGCTGAAATTCACTAACAAGTATATCTTCCTCAATAGATTCGTGACTTTTCATCCATCGTAAAGAAGCTTGCAAAATTTCAAGGAATCTTGAGATCTCCCTTTCTATGGAATCTTGAGCTAGTTTGAATGTCAGTAGATTATCAACTTTTTTTGTTGTAAAATTTCAAATAATATCATATTTTGCAGATCTATAATTATACCCAATAGGCCAGTTTTCCATATAGACTTCATGTATCCCTGACTTCATTCTACATTGTAGGGGCAGACGATACTGGTTTCTTGTAAATTTATTTTTTACATACAAAATATCGAATGCATCATGCAAAATTCTATAGCTGCCTCACTTCCTTCATACTTTTGCAAACAAAATTAGAATGCATTTGCAACGCTGTTGCTCAATATCTGAGCTGCTAATTCCACTGACATCTTATTCTGAGTGAAATTGATATTCTTCATCCCAATTTTATTTGCAACATGCAAACCTTCCCTCTTCTGGATGCTTACCAAGCGACCAAAATAAGCCCAATTGATGATTCTATTATTTTGGGACAGAATTTTACAGGCCCCTAGAATATTCCTTATCAATTCGACCATGTGGCAAGCATATAAAAATATAGAATTTTTTCTTTGGAAAATGGGCTGATTATATGTGGTTTAAAATTGTATGAAAATGAATCTAAATTGCCAACAGGGCATGAACACATTGCCAAATTCGATTCAGCTGCTTCAAATGTGACGAAGTTGATGTGAGCTTTCGTTTCATAAAGTAGTTGAAACATTTCAACAACAACTTTGCCCATTGATTAGCACCAAGACTTTTTATTAGAAAATAACTCAAGGGAAGTTTCCAACTGCAATTAAAACCTAGCTCTCCAGAGACTACATTATACCATGAGCGTAACGTCAATGGATGAGACCATTTTTCCATGTTCTTCGTAGATAGTTGTATGGTTTAGACTTTAGAGGAATAAAATTGGAGGGTCAACGGGAATTTTACCATTTCTTCTGAAAATTGCTTCTCCTTCTTTGAAGATTTGTTCTTTATTTTTTTATAAGCTCTTGGATAGGGACACAATCCCGAAGAAATAAAAAATATAGTTATTCATATAAATTTATACTTCCAGTGATCTGCCAGTAGAAGATTATCTAGGCTTTAATAATATGAAATGTAAAACTCCATTTTTTAGAATACCATTTATTGATTTCAATTTGTATATAATTATGTATTATGTTAATAATCATACATTAATATACATTGAAATATATTATTTTTGTTTCTTTATTTACTCCAGTATAATATTCTTTTGATTGAGAGCTTTATAAGTGTGTGCAGAGGTTCGTGTAAAGGGAAACCATACAAATCGACGCATGATACAAGAGCTTAGGGAAAAACCTCAGCTAAAAAACCCTGTCACCCCACGAGTGTTGTGATTTATAAATATTGAATTTGTTTACAAAATTAGCCGAAATTTAAAATATTGATGGGCATTTCTTGCTTCAATATGGATTCCTTTGACAAAAAACGAAGTGGTTACTTAAATGATTATTCATGTAGTTAATTGCTGACAAAACAATATCAGTTACAAAAGATATAACTGATACTACTTTGTCAGAAGCCCATAATTATTATTATGATTATTATACTGATCCTCCTAGGTCTTTCCCAAGGAGACCCCTCATAAGCTCTCGGAGAGCATGTGCAAGTTAATTATCTACTTATAAATATATATAATATTTGGTTTCTTTGGATTGAGGTTCGTTTTTGAATAAAAGAAGAAGAAGGAAGTCGCTTCAATACGAATACCTATAATACCAATTGTGTGAATTGCTTCTGCATAAGAAACACAAGATAATTTTCAGAAGCAATCTGAATCTATCGAACAATGTTGCCTAACAAACAATAACGAAATGACATTAAAGATGAAACAACTATTTTGTAACGTTTCAGAGTTTATATCAGACACTTAACAAAAATCTTCAGAATTATTTTTTGTTGATAGCTATTCTGAAATTCGAGAATTGTCTGACGAAGGAGTCTGATATAGACTCTGATACGTTATGAAATAGTTGATTCATCATTGGAGCAATTCACAAAATCATAATTTTTTTATTTTATAGATATTTTTCAGAGTTCGGGAGAGAAAACCCAGAAAGAAACCATTTAATAGATTAATTTCACTTTTAATGAACAACAAGATACTAACACACAAAAAATTAATTTCAATTTCATAATACCTTTATAGTCTAAAAATAAAATAGAAATGAAAGATAGAACATCTATCAGTCAATAAAATTTAAATATATATTTTTTTCAAAACAAATTTGTCTACAATAGAGCTAATTGATTTAATTACTACCTTTGTATCTTCTCCATAATGTAACTTTTTTAACTTACTAAAATTAGAGAATGAAGTTGCTTCTTCCACAAGTTAATTGAAAAAACTATCAATAAATAAGTGAATCGCAAAGCTTCTAATAATGATAATTGGCTTGAAACAAATTTGTCTTCACTAAAGCTAAAAAGCATTTGATTTAGCTTCACAACTATTTCAACTCAACCAAATTAGAATATGAAGTTGATGCTTCAACAGTAAAATTGCAAGTAGCTATTGTGGTTTAATTTTTTAGGGAATTGGTACAAAAACAAAATATTGTTTCAATATTAAAATAGTATTTAAAATATATTGAAATGAACTTTACCATTCTATTGTGCCTTTTCTACACTGTCATCTTCATCAATTCAGGAGAATATACTTATCTTCTCTTAAATGCCATTTTCATATATAATATTATTATAATTTCACAAATAAACAAATATGAATTGTATAATTCATGTTAAAAAAACTATTATTCGGAAATCACTGGAATAGTATTCTGTTTCAAGCGATTAGGAGACTAAACAATTATTTCCGTAGTTCAAAGTGAAATTGTACGTGAATTATAAAGATTATGTGAATAGCCAAGTGCTAAATAAGCCTATATTATTATAGTCCTCCTCAACAAATAACAACTCCTACAATTGTCCTCTCCAAATATGTAAATTCAAAACACAACCCGAGACTATTTCGTTCCTAAAATTGCTCAACAATCGATCGATGTCGCTTCGTAAATTTAATGAAGATCTAAATTGAAAAACTTTTCATATTAAAAACATCCATGTTCATATCAAACTGCTCTTGCTGTACTGCAAATTCATCATAAAGGCTGTTACAATATGTTTCTTCACGAAATATTTATTCGCTTCTGTAACAATACATCCTTTGAGCCCTTTCCAGAAGCGAAACATCTTCTTTCTCTCATTACATGGTCCAAACTACCAGTAAAACTTCACAAACCACATTAAAAATTCACAAAAACTAAACAAAACAGGAAGACATCAATGAATCAATCAAATAATGGGATTCAAATATGACAACAATTAACGTTAACCTATAAATTTCGGCCAACGACTTTCGCGCATGCGCAGAAGTAGTTTAGGGACATGATTTCGGAATTTCATGGCTATCTGAGGAAGCCTCAACTTTTATTCGACATACGCGGTATATATCTAATACGTATATGGGAGTGCTACCTGTCTTGTAAACTGTGCACAACAGTAGTGACAGTGCATTCCATTATGGTTCTAAGGGGTGTCCGCTTGTTGAAGTATATGTCATTTTAGGATATAATTACAATGATGCTATATGATTCCGTCAATTTTGAATTCTCGGAATGTTTATTAGGTACTCTGTTTTCGAAAGGAAATATACTTCAAAATAAAACAAAGCTTTATAAACAATAGTTTCTTTATTAATATTATTTCAACAATTGCATATCTATTAAATATCCCATTGTAGAATAAATCAAGTAAATGATATTGATCTCATACCTTTTCGAATGTGAATATACTATAGGTAGCACTTAACAAATACGTACAATTATATATAATCCAATGGAACATACAAAATTTTTGACCAACTACAGGTCTTAGATTTTTGGAATTTGGTTTGAGTTATTATTTCAAGTTCTCGGGGGAATAACTACCAAACTCCCGAACAATTATCCACATTGTTCCACGCCTTTCATTAGCATCCCTCTTCGAATATCCCAGGTGCCACCGGGATGCTTTTCTACTTCCCCAACGAATATTAAATTGAAGAGGCCTAGAAATTGAAATTCATTAAAATTGTGGAAGAGTTTATGGGTATTTTACAGATTATTTATCAGTACCTAACAAATTATAAAGTACTCGTATGTATCTGGAAGGTAGAAGGAAAAAGGTAGTTGAGGTTGATGTAAGCGAGAATCTTCATTAAATTCCTTTTTTTCGATAATTTGTATAACTGAGCCAATTTTCTTCCCTAGACTCTTCAGGTATCTACTTATAATTCAATATAGAAGGAATGGGCCATTTATAAAAAAAATTTGGTCCAAATCGATATAAATATAAATTAGAACTACACAAACTTACCTCCATGACGTCAGCGACGCGCGATACGTCGGTATATCGGGTGTCCCAAGGTGAGTGGCCTATTAGATTATTATGGAAACTATTTATGGTAAAGATTTTAAATTTTGTGAATCGATATTTGGCTATGTAAGGTACATTTTTAGAATAATTTCACAATTCCAGTGTTGCCGGATGTACGACAATTTGGCAACAACTTTGTTATTTTAAATGGGACATCCGGTATTTCTATTTTTTTTATGATACTGCATAAAATACTGAATCTATTCATTCTATTTTTTCATACCCATCTTTAACGGTTTCTGAGTTATTAATTATTTTTCGAAGTTTTAGATCAAATAGGCGTGTTACGAAAATGACTCTAGTTCGCTCAATATTTGAGATTTGAATCAGAAAATTTAGCAAATCATTAGATTTTGATCTGGTATATGTCACTGCTTTTGAATCATAATTGTCAGTTATACAGGATGGACAAAAAAAAAACATCATTTGCTAAGTTACAAAATCGTAAAAAAGTCGGTTTTTTCAAATTAGACACCTAGTATATTATTCAATTTTTGGAATTAGTACAACACTCTCTACAATTTTTCTATTCATGTCCCTATACCTATCTCAACTGGATTCCGAGTTATATGCGTTTATTAGATTTCAGATTGATTCAAAAGCGTTAATTTCTTTTGTATTGTTATTTTCTCTATGTCGTTCATTGATCGATATATCAATGAATAACTTCAATCCATAAATGTTAAAATAAACAATTATTGCCTAACAGGTGTTTTGTTTCGAGGTTTTTCTATAAATAATGGCTCAAGAAAGATATAATACCATTGAAGTTTTAATGAATTTATTTGAAATTTTTGGCGAATGAAACAAGTTGTCGAGCTAAATAAATAAAACGATTATTGCAACTGCCGACCATTGGCTTCCAAGCATCTCAGGATTCGGTTCCGCACCCCCCTCGTCGTAGCCTTTCGGATTTCATCTCGATCTAGTGTACGAAATGCATGAATCACCCGATGCTGTAGCTCCTCTTTGGTGTTGACTGGAGTTGCATATACGATATCTTTGATCCTAGGCCAAAGATAAAAATCGAGGGGGGTGAGATCTGGTGATCTTGCTGGCCAATCCCAGTGGCCCATACGTCCAAACCATCGATCATCAAAAATTCTCCTCAATTCTGCGGAAACCCTGGCAGTTGAATGGGCACCTGCCCCATCTTGCTGATACCAGATTTGGTTGTAATTTTGGAGAGGCAAATGATCAACAAACTCTTCTACAACATCTTATTATACGGATATATCTCTCAGAATTTAGATTTTCATCGTAAATGAAATATTCTACTTTATTTTCCATCAATAAAGCAAAAACGTTAAACCCAAAATTAACTTGGTGCCCAGATTCTTGTTTAACATGTGGATTTTCTGGCGCCCAAAAATGACGATTTCTCGTATTAAACATTCCCCCCCTAGTAAATTTTGACTAGTCACTCCAGATGATTTTAGATAAAAAAATTGGATCTTCCAGGATGTGGGTAGTAATTCTTTCGCAAAATACCATTCTCCTCTGAAAATCTTCTGGCCTTAATTCCTGAACCCTCACATATTTGAAGTCATGCATTCGATGTTCTGATAATATCCTTTGCACTGAAGATTTACTTATTCCTAATTCCCATGAGGCGTATCTTATAGATGCTTCAGGATAAACTTCGAAAAATGTTAAAACATTTATTTGGTTATCTTCAGTGTTAACTTTTCTGGGTAAAACTACTTTATTTTGTTCTCGTAATTTTGATCCAAATTGTAAGAAATTTCTTCTCAATCTTGAAAACTTTTTTCGATTCATTCGAGGTAATTGTGGATACATTTCATTGAATTTTCGACATGTTCTCTCGACAACTTTGTCACATTCGCCAAAAATTTCAAATAAATTCATTAAAACTGCATGTGTATTATATCTTTCTTGAGCCATTATTTATAGAAAAACCTCGATACAAAACACCTGTTAGGCAATAATTGTATATTTTGACATTTATGGATTGAACTGATTCATAGATATATCGATCTATGAACGACATAGAGAAAATAACAATACAAAAGAAATTAACGCTTATTGAATCCATCTGAAATCTAATGAACGCATATAACTCGGAATCCAGTTGAGATAGGTATAGGAACGTGAATATAAAAATTGTAGAGAATGTTGTACTGATTCCAAAAATTGAATAATATACTAGGTGTCTAATTTGAAAAAACCGACTTTTTTACGATTTTGTAACTTAGCAAATGATGTTTTTTTTGGTCCTTCCTGTATAACTGACAACTATAATTCAAAAGCAGTGACATAAACCAGATCAATATCTAATGATTTGCTACATTTTCTGACTCAAATCTCAAATATTGAGCGAACTAGAGTCATTTTCGTAACACGCCAATTTGATCTAAAACTTCGAAAAATAATTAATAACTAAGAAACCGTTAAAGATAGGTATGAAAAAGTCAGAATGAATAGATTCAGTATTTTATGGAGTATCATAAAAAAAATAGAAATACCGGATGTCCCATTTAAAATAACAAAGTTGTTGCCAAATTGTCGTACATCCGGCAACACTGGAATTGTGAAATTATTTTAAAAATGTACCATACATGACCAAATATCGATCCACAAAATTTAAAATCTTTACCATTAATAGTTTCCATAATAATCTAATAGGCCACTCACCTTGGGACACCCGATATACGTCCTGCACTCCGATCGCGTGAATCGTTCTTTTCAAATCGTACGCTCCAAATCGCAACGAGTATGACGTCTAGTTTTAAAATATGAATTCATTTGTTATATGCAAGATGCATAGAATGTTATTATAAGCATCTATGATATATGCATAGACATGATATACTATACTGGTTATAAATGCAAAAATTCGAGCGGAGATACCGCCCTTGATCATTCTTTTCTAACCAGGAAGATCATAGAATAGAGTAGTGGATATGGTAGATAGAAGATAACATAACTGAATTCAATTTTAGCATCGCAAATTGGTGGTGAGTGATAGAGCTTTCCTATTCCTCATTTTGCATTGATTTCGTTATTGTATTCAATATTATTGTATGTTGGAAGTAAGGTTATGTGGAATGTAAATATTATGCGCTGCGATGAATTTCTGGCCTGAATGAATTTTATTCTGTGATCATAAGACTGAGAGATAAAGCAAAGCCCTGAATGACAGGTTGCTGAAATTGCCGATGCGATTCTGATCGAGTCAAATATATGCCGGTCGACCCGTGTGCGTCGGCTCTAAGAAGTAGGAAGTAGAGTTGATATATTGCACAAAAAATATATCTCCATGGTTTGTAGTCAATTATAGTTTGAGAAGAAAGAACTCGACATAATCAAAACCATAATGGGTTGAGTTGTGACACCGCGAACGAAGTCACACCGGCAACATTGCAAAACCTGTTCGAAGTTATATGTCAAATCGTAAAATGACAAAAATTAGTACACTATGGGAAATGTTAATTTTGATCAATATTCAGCTATTATTTTGCCAAGAAATTATTGAGGAATCAAAAAAATATCATTAATGAGGAATCAAAAAAATATCATTAATGAGGAATATTCACCAGTAAAACAGTTTAAAACATCGTAATTAATGAGATTAAGTGAGGTTACTTCTGACACTTTCGGAATTTTTTTCGGAAAAACTAGGAGCGACCGGTCTTTTTTGACTTCAGGTTCGCAATCTACGACCCAAAATTAGTAGGTGAGTGATTTTTTAACAACAATTTTCGAGTTATGGAATGTTGTAGATAATTACCGAAAGTAGTTTTAAAGAAGCAGAGAGACAGCATCCGAAAATGCTATACAGAACTGAAATCCGCTTATTCTGATCGTAAACCTGATGTTTTGGAATGTATAATTTATGAGAAGTTATCTAACATTTTCGACGTAGTGAGTGAAAACCAAGTTATTATATTTTATATGAATAGATATTTGGTTTCTAGATACACGTCACCACAGTCAAGAAAATTTTAAGTGAAAGAGATGACAAAGAAGTTCCTTCTATTGGTGCTCCCAAAAAGACACTGACTGAAGACTTTATGTTGAAGGAATATCTGCAACGACAAATTTGGAATTTTAATTTGAAAAATGAATACTTTTCGATTGACACACTACTCACTTTTGCAAAAGAACATTTGGAATATAACGGAGGACGTACATCACTTTTTAAAATTATAAAATCAATGGGTTACAAATACAAAAGGGTAAATGAACGCAAAATTGTATGTGAACAAAAACATGTTGTTGCAGCCAAAATTACTTTCCTGCGAAAATTTCTACAGTATAAATCGTTGGATGAAAATATCAGGTTTGTGTTTCTAGATGAAACTTGGATTTACCAAAACGGTTCTTCAGTTCGTCAAAATTTTTATTTACATTGTGAAAGACTCATCACAGACGACTGGACGAAACACATGGGCAATCTTCCAATAGCAGATATTCCTCCATTCATTATTTCATTGGATGAATCTGACTCAGATTTAGAATTTTCTGAGGATGACTCTGATTCAAACGATGATCTCATGGATGTGGAATAATATGTAGTGAAAATTCTGAGAGCTTGTCTCTTCAACTTAAAATGCATGGTGGTCCAAAAATTCCAATAGGAACATCACTATTGTTGGGCACCTGAACTACTTAGCGATAGAGCTGCCTCTTTCAACAAGACAATCTATCCGGCAGTGTGAAAGACCCAACCGTTAGATTTTCTAGTGTGCATAAATGTCCAATGCCCTCCTTCTTCAATTAGTACTGTATAAAAGATTTTCTACGATCAAGGAGGTTCAACTGAATCAAACAAAATGACTCAAAGCCTATACTATACTATGACAGTAGAAGCTGCTGCAAGCCACCTAGGTGGAAAAATAACCAATTAGAAATCTTTGGGAGATGAGTCTCCAATATAAGGGACACGTAGCGTTCTTCATACACCTGTCAGGGACCAAATGTAGGTAATATTGTTTGAAATGTAACCATTTCGCCAATAACTTCATTTTTTTTATTTTTTGAATTATAACGAGAATAATTGTTTTATTTTGCAAACGCGTTCGATCCCTTTTCCATTTCCATTAACAAAAAGTTGTCCTTGTCATGTGACCGCAAATCCAAATATGTGGCCATGCGCGAGGAAGGAGAGAGTCAACGACGAAACGACGAAACGACGCTGTGTAAGGACCGTAAGACTGAATTACCTTCCTTTTTTGGATATTTTAGAAGCAGTGAAAAGGTGATTTTCACGGATATTTTGTGTATTAAACGGGAATTGAGATCATCGAGAGCTCTCGTTGCGGTATAATTTGTGCCTTCAACGAATATTGGACGTTCGACTCAACGGTGGACAACGGAGGACATTTTTCAGCATCGAAGAAACAGCAGGTGAATGAAAAGGGTCAGTACAGGTTTCCTATATATTGATGCCCATTCCTTATTCCTTGTCTGTGCCTATTCTTCTTAATAACGCATTTGCAACATTTCAAAATAACGACAAGTAGATAGGTAACTTCAAAAAACTTAACGTGGGACGACCGTTTTTTGCGCTGTTCTGGGGAACATCGCGTTATAGTTTTGCCCAAATGTCTGTAACTTTCGAATTTTTGACGAAAATGGTCTCAAACGATAAAGTTCGACTCCCCAATGAAGAATTCGAGGTCAAATTTGATTCTGTCCGGCCGGCCGTTGCCACGATAACTTGAGAACGAAAAGAGCTAGCGACTTGAAATTTTCAGGGTAGGTGGCGCATCCCAATACGACGGACAAGTTCGTTAATGGGAATAATCGGCCCAGTGGTTTCCGAGTAATAATTTTGTTTTCAACCAATATAAATCCGATTAAATTGAAACTTGGTGGGTAGTTGTAGAATATGAACCTTAGCACGTTTGTGAAATTTTGTGCGAATCGTATGGCTAGAAAATTTTAAAAAAATTATTAAAAAATATTTTTGTTGTCACGATAACTTGAGAACGGAATGAGATAGCGGCTTGAAATTTTCAGGTTAGGATGTGCACAAGAACGCGACATTTTAGTTTGTTTATGAGCATAATCGGCCAAACGGTTTTAGAGTTATAGCCATCTGAAATTTTCTGAAATTTGGTGGTTTATTGTTCCTCATTAACTCGAAAAATACTGACCGATGGAATTCAAACATGTTTATTAGTTGTAGAATGCCAACGCGAAAATGTTTGCAAAATTTGGTCAGGATAGCATTTGTAGAAAATTTTTAATAAATCATTAAAAATAAAAAAAAAATTCTATATATCAGTGACTATTCGTTTGAAATTGATGAAATTTTGCAAGAGCCTTCATAACCTAACTCTACTGCCAAGTTTCAAGTTTTAATACGATCGGTTAAATATTGTTGGAGATTCGAGCATTCTTGTGCGAGTTCAGTAGATGGGTGACCGTTACCTCGATAACTTTCGAACGAAAGGAGATAGGGACTTGCAATTTTCAGGGTAGGTTGCGTATCCAAAAGGGAGAATTGATTTCGTTTTTGGGCATAATCGGTCTAACGGTTTCCGAGTTATACCCACCTGGAATATTATTTCCTCGATAACTTGAAAAATATAGACTCGATCGAATTGAAGCTTGCCAATTAGTTGTAGAATATCGACTTGAAGACGTGTGTAGAATTTCAAGTCGTTATCTCTTTCCTTTGTTAAGTTATCGTGGCAACGGCGAAAAGCACTGACGTGAAGTCAGGAGCTTTTGCGCGTTCTTTGTCTATTGACGCCTCATACGAAGTCAATCAAGCTGAAATTCGGTACTCGATTATAAAATGGTGACTGGAAGGTATGAGTGGAATTTTAGCGCATACTGACGAATAGTTTCAGAAATATAAGTTTGTTTTTGCGCGTATGTTCTGGGGAACATCGCGTTATAGTTTTGCCCAAATGTCTGTAACTTTCAAATTTTTTGACGAAATTGGTCTCAAACGATTCAGTTCGACTCCCCAATGAAGAATTCGAGGTCAAATTTGATTCTGTCCGGCCGGCCGTCCGTTGCCACGATAATTTGAGAACGAAAAGAGCTAGCTACTTGAAATTTTCAGGGTGGATGGCGCATCGCAATACGACGGACAAGTTCGTTAATGGGCATAATCGACCCAGTGGTTTCCGAGTAATAATTTTGTTTTCAACCAATATAAATCCGATCGAATTGAAACTTGGTGAGTAGTTGTAGAATATGAACCTAAGCACGTTTGTGAAATTTTGGGCGAATCGTGAGGCTAGAAAATTTTAAAAAAATTATTAAAAAATATTTTTGTTGTCACGATAACCTGAGAACGGAAAGAGATAGCGGCTTGAAAATTTCAGGTTAGGTTGTGCATCTGAATGCAACATTTGAGTTTGTTTATGAGCATAATCGGCCAAACGGTTTTAGAGTTATAGCCATCTGAAATTTTCTGAAATTTGGTGGTTTTTTTTTCCTCATTAACTCGAAATATACTAAACCGATTGAATTCAAACTTGGTTATTAGTTGTAGAATGCCAACGCGAAAATGTTTGCAAAATTTGGTGAGGATAGCATTTGTAGAAAATTTTTAATAAATCATTGAAAATAAAAAAAAAATTCTATATATCAGTAACTATCCGTTCGAAATTGCTGAAATTTTGCAAGAGCGTTCATAACCTAACTCTACTGCCAAGTTTCAAGTTTTAACACAATCGGTTGAATATTGTTGGAGATTCGAGCATTCTTGTGTGAGTTCAGTAAATGGGTGACCGTTGCCTCGATAACTTTCGAACGAAAGAAGATAGGGACATGTAATTTTCAGGGTAGGTTGCGTATCCGAAAAGGAGAGTTGAGTTTGTTTTTGGGCATAATCGGTTTAACGGTTTCCGAGTTATATCCACCTGGAATATTATTTCCTTGATAACTAAAAAAATAAAGATTCGATTGAATTGAAGCTTGGTAACTAGTAGTAGAAAATCAGCATAAAGACGTGTTCAAAATTTTGTAAGAACCGTACCCCAGGAAAATTTGAAAAAAATGACGAAAAAAAAAATTTAAGAACCGCACCCCTAGAAAATTAAAAAAAAATCACGAAAAAAAAATTGGTTCAAGCACTGACGTGAAGTCATTTCTAGTAATACGATATTCACGAAATATCTCGAAAATTAATACGTCGGCATTCTCCAAGTAATTATCAAGTTTTATTTGGATAGGATGTGAATATTTTGAATTATCGAGGAAATAACAACAAAATTTAAGATGGGTATAGCTCCGAAACCGTTTGGCCGATTACGCCCAACAACGAACTCATCTGTCCCATTTGGATGCTCAGCCTACCCTAAAAATTGCAAGTCGCTATCTCTTTCCGATCGAAAGTTATCATGGCAACGGTCACCCATTCAGCTACTGAACTCACCCAAGGCTGCTCGTATCCTCAGCAATATAGCTCTGACCAAATTTGGAACTTGGCTGTTTTGAAAGGATTTCGCAAATTTTCAGTCATCGGACGGATAATTTCTGAGATACAGATTTTTGCGCGTATGTTCTGGGGAACATCGCGTTATAGTTTTGCCCAAATGTCTGTAACTTTCGAATTTTTTTAAAAAAATGGTCTCAAACGATTAAGTTCGACTCCCCAATGAAGAATTCGAGGTCAAATTTGATTCTGTCCGGCCGGCCGTCCGGCCGGCCGTTGCCACGATAACTTGAGAACGAAAAGAGCTAGCGACTTGAAATTTTCAGGGTAGGTGGCGCATCCCAATACGACGGACAAGTTCGTTAATGGGAATAATCGGCCCAGTGGTTTCCGAGTAATAATTTTGTTTTCAACCAATATGAATCCGATCAAATTGAGACTTGGTGGGTAGTTGTAGAATACGACCCTAAGCACCTTGCGAACGGAATGAGATAGCGGCTTGAAATTTTCAAGTTAGGATGTGCACCAGAACGCGACATTCCAGTTTGTTTATGAGCATAATCGACCAAACGGTTATAGAGTTATAGCAATCTGAAATTTTCTGAAATTTGGTGGTTTTTTGTTCCTCATTAACTCGAAAAATACTGAACCGATGGAATTCAAACATTGTTATTAGTTGTAGAATGGCAACGCGAAAATGTTTGCAAAATTTGGTGAGGATAGCATTTGTAGAAAATTTTTAATAAATCATTAAAAATAAAAAAAAAAAATTCTATATATCAGTAACTATTCGTTTGAAATTCATGAAATTTTGCAAGAGCCTTCATAACCTAACTCTACTAATTCTCTTGTCCATTCTGGACAATAGAATTCATCATGGCAAATTCGATTAAGAAGAGTCTCCAATACAGGAGAATCGACAATAGAATTCATCATGGTGAATTCGATTGAGAAGAGTGTCCAATACAGGAGAATAGACAATAGAATTCATCATGGTAAATTCGATTAAGAATAGTGTTCATTACAGGAGTATGGACAATAGAACATACGCGCAAAAGCTCCTGACTTCACGTCAGTGCTTGAACCAATTTTTTTAAATGATTTTTTGAAAATTTTCTAGTGACATTATCCTCACGAAATTTCGCGAAACTTTGCGCGTTGGCATTCTACAACTAATTACCATGTTTGAATTTGATCGGATTCGTATATTTTGAGTTATTGAGGAAATAACAACAAAATTTCAGATGGGTATAACTTCAAAACCGTTAGGCCGTTTTAACGAACTTAAATCTAGAATTCGGATGCGCAACCAACCTTGAAAATTGCTTGAAAGTCGCTATCGCTATAGGTTTGTTATAGTTCAGGTGGATATTGACGGAAATTCCAGATGTCGCCAGCTGAAATGTTTATACGTTAATTTATATAACTTCAACCCAAATATAAGATAATTTTGATAGGTAAAACTCTTAATTCGACTTCAAAAGATCCAGAAATGATTTGTAAACAATTGTTGAATGATTGCTCTGATTATGAAAAAAGTATCTTGAAGAAGAAACACTTTTCGATTTTCAGGGAACTCAAACCACGAAGTTTTTATGTCAGATTTATATTCAGAAGTACCAATTGAGTAAATATACATAGTCAATAAGATTCGCCGTCCCCTCTGAAGAAACATTATTATTAAATATAAATATTTTCGAAAATTCTTATCGAACAGGCGAATGACTCGAAACTGAAACTGATCCTAGGAATAAATACCTATCAGGAACTTGACCGTTAGAACTGATCTTGAAAAAATTAGGAATCATCCGTCCCCAGTATGGTCACAACAACATCAACAACTAGCCATTGCGTATTTATGTGTCATAAAACAGCAGCAGCTGCAAACGTGTTGAAAAGAACAACCATTCTTCAAAATCAAATTGAATCATTACTCCGTAGGACGCAAACAGAACGCCCCTCTGTTTGCGTCCCCCATTGTCGACTTACACCGCAAAGGCTCCGAGGAACATACTTCCAGCCCTGCAATCAAATTCGGACACTTTTCTGGCGAGATTACATTACTACCCAGATCCAGAGCAAATTGGGGGCAGTGCGTAATATTTGCTATGGATATTATCTGGGGGTACAAACTAGTTATGAATTTAATAGTGATTAATGATCTGAAATTATTAATTCATCATTCACAATCAACCAAAAATACACTTTCATTCAGCCAACGTATGAAATTTATGTTTGCTTTATCGCTTTTGCGTGCTTGTTCCGCAAGGAACATCGTGCCGTAATTTTACCCGTATGTCTTTATTTTTGGAACTGTTTGCCGAAAATGGTCTCGAACGACTCACTGATGAATCCGGGGTCAAATTCAATTTTTTCCGTCTGGCCAGCCTAAAGCACGATACCTCTCGAACACTGAAAACAGACTACTAGGAGCTTGAAAAAAAATGTAATAATTTATAACTGGGCAAATTGTTTCAGTTGTTTTCCTACGTGGAAAATCACATCTGCTATACAATATTCGACTTGGGTTCTTACACGTGTTCTATCTTAGTGTGTTTCATGCAGCATCAAATAACAATTATGAATTACCGAGTACAAAAATGTAGCATTCATGCGCTCAAATTAACAATTATGAAATAACAAGAGCGCCAAAAACGCACAAGTCAAAAATCCGAGGTATTAATTTTTCATAATGTTTAAAACTCAATTTTCCAATGTGATAACACGGAACCCGCATAAATACACACCAAATAAATCAAATATTTTACAAAGTGAGGTTATATTTACATCATCGGACTGTCTAATCTGCGTTCAGCTGCGCACGAGTTGCGTACAAGTACAAAATCTCGTTCAATTAAAGTAGAAAGTTAAAAGTTGGTGAACTCCTACTTGTTATTTGTTAATTGATAATTGTTACTTGGCTGCATGAACACTCTCATTGAGATATATGAAGTTCAACTTTTACTAACTATTTTTAATTCTTAATTGTTACTCGATACTTGTTAATTTAGGCTGCATGAATCCACACTTATTGCGACCGCTTGCATATGTACAAGGGCAACTAATTTAAATATGGTGACAATTGAATAAATGGGGGAACGATGTGTAGAATTTTGAATTTTTTTTCAAAATTTGTCTGTAAGTTGAGAGACTTACTGGAAACTGGAGGGCCATATTAGCACTTCATGTTAATTGTGTGAGTGTGCAAGTCAGTTTCGAGGAAATAACGTAGTGTCCGAGGGTGGAGTGTTTTTAACGTGGTCCAATTCTGAAAATCATGTTATCCCTTTCGGTCATTTTTCGTCCTGCACATGAGCAGACGAGAAGTGATTTAACTGCTGGAGTTTTCGTCCGAGAGGATTGGGGTTTTGATGTGCAGGATGCTATTCCTGCATAGAATCACCTTGGGGGGCCGCGCGTGCGTGGGTTGCGATATCTCTGAACCGCTGGCGGTCATGGATTTGGCTGAGCCGATATTGTGAGATTTTAAAAGAAAATTCATGGCAATTTTGTGTACGGACAAGTCAGTTTTGAGGAAATAGCGTTGTTTCCGTGTTGAAATTGCTGTACCTAAGTTGGCGTAAGGATACAGTAACAAAGTCGACAAAGAACACAACTGACTCTTGTTAATCGCACAAGCTCCTAAGAGCTTCTGAGGGATCTCGTTGGGGAAGACCTTGGAGGGTTAGAATAATCATAATCATGTATATAGCAAGCGCGCCAATACAGAATGACTTCACTATGAAAGAAGTAAAAACGCTAAAAAAGCATTGACGTGAGGTCAATCTGCTTTGGCGTGATTACTATAGACTATAGACATTATTATGATTATACTCACACTCCCAGGTCTTTCCCAATGAGATCCCTCGGACGGTCTTAGGAGCTTTAGCGACTAAGAAGAGTCAGTTGTGTTCTTTGTCGACTTTGCTACTGAATCAATATTCAAATTTTATAAATTATAAAAGTGTATGAGGGCATACATGTTGATCTGGTATTGAAGTAGATTCAGAAAAACATAAACATATGGTATTTCGTGTTACATGCAAGAGACCTATTGATATAATATGATTTTCAGAGTGGATTTGAGGAATGAATATCTCGGATAAGTTCGTGGTTTCGGATTCATAACTTTTGGCACTCTTGTTTTTGCGCGTATGTTCTGGGGAACATCGCGTTATAGTTTTGCCCAAATGTCTGTAACTTTCGAATTTTTTGACGAAAATGGTCTCAAACGATTAAGTTCGACTCCCCAATGAAGAATTCGATGTCAAATTTGATTCTGTCCGTCCGGCCGTCCGGCCGTCCGGCCGTTGCCACGATAACTTGAGAACAAAAAGAGCTAGCGACTTGAAATTTTCAGGGTGGGTGGCGCATCCCAATACGACGGACAAGTTCGTTAATGGGCATAATCGGCCCAGTGGTTTCCGAGTAATAATTTTGTTTTCAACCAATATGAATCCGATCGAATTGAAACTTGGTGAGTAGTTGTAGAATATCAACCTAAGCACGTTTGTGAAATTTTGTGCGAATCGTATGGCTACAAAATTATTAAAAAATTATTAAAAAATATTTTTGTTGTCACGATAACTTGAGAACTGAGAGAGATAGCGGCCTCAAGTTTTCAGGTTAGGATGTACACCACAACGCGACATTTCAGTTTGATTATGAGCCTAATCGGCCAAACGGTTTTAGAGTTATAGCCATCTGAAATTTTATGAAATTTTGTGGTTTTTGTTCCTCATTAACTCGAAAAATACTGAACCGATTGAATTCAAACATGGTTATTAGTTGTAGAATGCCAATGCGGAAACGTTTGCAAAATTTGGTGAGGATAGCATTTGTATAAAATTTTAAATAAATCTTTGAAAATAAAAAAAAAAAGTTCTATATATTATTATGCAATATGTATCTTGGCATTCCTCAATATAGGAGTAAATGCCCTTAGTCTTAATTCAAGGCCTTCCTAGAAGCGCCGCTCGACTCTGAGTACTTTTGTGCAGTCAGCATTTTCATTCCAGTTTCCCGGCTTTCTGATTTAATAGAATATAATTCCAATTCATTATTGTATTAACCAGCTCAGAATAAACTTGCTTCTGAATAAATATTTGTTTTTTTAAAAAAGTGATTCAAAAGAGTAAATTTATAAATGGCGACGAGGATGGGATTGTTGCTAGTATAACGAAAAAAAAAATAAGTATACGTGAATTTCAATTCTTCGAGCAACATTCCAAAAACCCGAGTTTCGAAAAGTGCGACGATAAGTTCGAAGTAAAGTTCCGACCACGAGAAGCTCAAACGACTGCAGTAGAGATAAGCCACGAAGGTGTGTTGAATCCCCGAAAACAGAGTAAGGAGAACCATTCCCGACTTGATCTCAACTGCAACCCTTGAGAATCACCCTGAGGAGGTTTGGAGGTAGCAGCCCGGACACCAGGTTTAAAACGAGAAGTAAGTTGAGGCTATCCCTTACAATAATCCCAGTTTTTCCTATCCCTGGCCCAAAGGATATTTTCAATTTAATTTGCAACTCATTTTTTCATATCACCGATAGTGTAAACAAGCACATCGAAATCTTTCAAAATAGAGTCCTTATTGGAAAAATTCAATTCATTGAATATCAACGTAAATAATAAAAACTTCAATATGACTTCTAATGGAGAACATTCCAATCGCATGGTAATAGATTTAAGCACAGTTAAATATTTCGGTGAGTTATTACCAAGATTTAATGGTAACTCACAAGAACTACAAACCTTTTTAATGGAAACTGAAAATTTCATAGATCGATTTGGCACAACTGATAATGATTTAATAAATCAATATTGCTTTGCAACAGTAAAATCGAAATTAATTGATCAAGCGAGAACTATCGTGTATTCTGGACCATGTTGCAATTCATGGCCTGAATTAAAAAGATTATTGAACAGTAAATTCGGTTTTAAAATTAACTTTGACGTTCTACAAAGTGAATATCAATATATGAGGAGAAAAACGAAGGAATCACTTTCTGAATTTATTGAAAGAATCAAAGAAACTAAATTACAATATGATTACCAAATACAATTATTAGGATTATCGCCCCCAGAACTGAATGTTTATCGAAACCTTTCAGAGAAAATTGGCATAACCGTCTTATATAATAATGTTGACGAAAATTCTAGGAATTTACTTGATCTCCAACCAAAATCTTTCGATGACACTTGTAAAATGCTAGAAAACCGAGAAATAAAGAGACAACAGCTTTATTTACAACCACCAACAATACCGACACCTAGGACAACGTACTCCCAAAATTTAAATTCCCAACCTACTGTTAGAAGAATTTATACAGACCCACAATTTCCATCAACTAGTAGACAATTTCCTGCAAACAGACAATTCAATTCGAATAGTGGAGAATTTCCTTCACAACCGGTACATTTGAAATTTAATAATAAAATACCAGAAACTAAATTTGCGACAAGCAGTCAAGTATTCGGAAAACCGCAAGACGTATTTAAGCCCAATCCAAATCATCGTTGGGTTCAACCCAAACCTGAACCTATGTCGGTCCGAACAAGAATACACCCTGTAAAAAGACCAGCTAGCAGTCAAATCCGACAAGAACCACCCAATATTAGACAAAATTACAGAAGAAACGGACCTAATGACTTTATATTTGAAGAACTCACTAATACAGAACAAATTGAACAAGAATTAGGAGAGGAAGAAGAATTTTATTATGAATCCGAAAATATAGATGACTCTAAATTAATTGAGGAATTTGATGAAAATTTTCAGAGAATCTCCGAAGACAAAGACATGACCTAAACTTTACACAGGAACATCTAGCATCATTACCATATATAGTATTAGATTATCCACCCTGCAAATTATTGATAGACAGCGGAAGTTCCATGAGCATTATTGATCCATCTGTAGCATATAATTTACTATCAGAAAACATTTACGAAGAAAACACCTATTTTAAAACTGCACTAGGTAAAGATTTCAGCACGAATAAAGTTTCATTTCCTTTAAATTCTTTTGGCTATAATACAACATACCCCTTTGTGATCTATAAATTTCATACACAATATGATGGTGTAATAGGATCCAACCTTTTAAGATATTTAAAATTAAATTTCAATTGGGAAAGTCATGAATTAGGAAATACCATCAGAACACATAAATTCTTTTTACAAGAAACCAGTCCTAATGAACCCCTACCCATTAAATTAGACCATTTGGACAAAAATTTTCGAAACCAACTTACAAAAATTATTCAAAGTCACAAACAAGCCTTTCATCTATCAAATCAACCTTTGAATGCCTCAAACAGAGTTAAACATAATATTAGGACCATAGATGAAAATCCCGTGTATATTAGACGATACAGATATCCTGAGGTACACAAACAAGAGGTAAAGAATCAAGTACAAGATTTATTAAGTAAAAACATTATAAGACCAAGTATTTCTCCCTGGTCATTCCCTATAGTAATCGTTCCCAAAAAAACGGACCAATCAGGTAACAAAAAATGGAGAATAGCTATTGACTATAGAAAACTGAACGACAAAACAATTGATGACAAATTTCCGATCCCCAATATTGACGAACTTTTGGATCAACTGAAAAAAGCGAAATATTTTAGCGCCCTTGATTTAGCAAGTGGTTTCCATCAAATAGAACTAGACGAGCAATCAATAGAAAAAACTGCTTTCGCAACCGACGAAGGACATTTCGAATTTTTAAGAATGCCCTTTGGATTAAAAAATGCCCCTTCAACATTCCAACGTTTCATGAATAGAGTCTTAAAACCGATCATTAATAAAATATGCATAGTATACATGGATGATATTCTCATTTTTTCAGAAACACCCGAAAAACATTTGGCAGACATTCAGACAGTTCTTCAACTCTTAGAAAAAGAAAATCTCAAAATTCAACTAGACAAGTCATACTTCTTTCAGACCGAAATTGTATTTTTAGGCTACAAAATATCTGAAAAAGGTATAGAACCGAATCCTGAAAAAATTGAAGTCGTAAAAAACTTCCCCATTCCTAAAACTATTAAAGAAATTAAATCTTATCTCGGAATGATAGGCTACTATAGAAAATTTATTCCTAATTTTTCAAAATTAACGAAACCCATGACTAAATACCTGAAAAAAGATGTTAAATTGAATATTAATGACAAAGAATATGTAGATGCATTTCATGCCAGCAGAAACATACTCATTAATTATCCGATTCTCCAACATCCGGACTTTAACAGACCATTCGTACTTACAACCGACGCATCACAATATGCTATAGGCGCAATTTTATCGCAAGGGACACCCCCAAACGATCTACCTATCGCTTATGCGAGCCGAACATTGAACGAAGCTGAAATAAAATATTCAACTATCGAAAAAGAACTTCTAGCCGTTGTATGGGCTACAAAATATTTTAGACCTTACTTATTTGGTCAGAAATTTACGATCTACACGGATCATAGACCCTTGACGTGGTTATTTTCTTTGAAAGATGCATCATCTCGACTAATGAGATGGCGAATCAAATTAGAAGAGTTTAATTTCGAAATAAAATACAGGAAAGGAGCGTACAATAACGCAGATGCAGTATCCCGCATAAAATTTGACGAATTAAATTTAAATGAAAATTCAGATGACGATCTAGACTCAATAATTCCCCAAATTACTCATGAAGATCTGGAAATATCTCAAAAGGAACTAGAAGATATTACGAAATCGTGTACGGGAGAACAAGCAAATCCATCTTCTTCCCAAACTATTCATAGTAATGTCGAAAACCCTATATTAGAGATACCATATTCAGAACGCTCTCTGAACACATCAATCCATCAAATAATTTTCCAAAAAGCTAATGTGTTTAAAGTAGAAAAATTAAAACTACATAAGAACAGTCGATTTAGACTCATAGTTTCTATAAAAGAACCAGACGACTTCACAAAATTTTTAAAGGAATACGTCAAACCAAATAATCATTACGGCATATATTTCAAAAATAAAGATTTGGAAATACCATTTTTGAATCTATCACAGAATCTCTTCAAAGCTAACGCTTTTTCATTCAAAATTTCAAATACATTTTTAGAAGATATCGAAACGGAAGACGACCAACAACAGAAAATTAAATTATTTCACGAGACCAAGACCAGACACCGAGGTTTCCAGGAAAACTTAGAAAGTATTAAAAGACGTTTTTATTGGCCGAACATGAATAAACATATTCAGTCCTATATTAACTCCTGCGAAATTTGCCAGAGTCAAAAATATGAACGACAACCTACTAAATTAATATTTAAACCGAATCCAACAGGTGACAAACCATTTTCCCACTTGTATATAGATACAATAGTCATGAATAGAACACCCTGTTTGACTATAATTGACTCCTTCTCAAGACATGGACAATGTTACATTCTAAATAGTAAAACTTCAACAGAAATTGCAAATCAATTAACTCAATATTTTTCAAACCACGGTATACCACAAAAGATAACCTTCGATAATGGAACAGAGTTCAAAAATCAAATTATTCAAGATTTAGGCGATACCCATAAAATTTCCCTTCATTATATCACAAATTACAACCCTACCTCCAATGCACTAGTGGAGAGATTCCACTCTACCCTTATTGAGCAAATTAGAGTAATTGATGACAAGAATATATCTTTGTCAGAAAAGATGAATAGAGCGCTTTTGAGTTATAATAACTCAATTCACTCGTCAACTTCCTACACACCCTTACAAGTTATAAAATCGGATCTAAATTACAATACGCCAGTCGAACAGTCTACTCATGAAAAAATTTCGCAATATATTAAAGAATATCGCGAAAACATGAAGGAAATCTCAGACCATCTAAATTCACAGAAGGAAAGACAAAAAGAGAAACTAGATAAACTCAATCAGACACGACAAGAAGACAAAAAACTCGACGAATCTAAACCATCTTATATTGCCATACCAAAAAAGGCAAAACTTGACCCAAAATTTAAGAAAACCAATATCAAAATTATAGATAATATATTGATAAGGAACCCTGACTCCCAAAAAGTATATCATAAAAATAAAATTAAACAGAGAAAGTAATAATCTTTAATTTTCTCTTTTCAGAACACAAAAAAAAATGACGAGAATCCTATTGCTATTTCTCAATCTAATTTTCGTCCCAGCTTTGCATTCATTAAAATTTAAGGAGATCAAACACAATATTCTCCCCTTTTTCGTAGAGAAAACATAAATCAGTATATCAAAGCATGTATTGATGTACCACTATAATTTAACCGATATCGATAAAATTTTACATGATCATTTTGTTTTAGTTGATCAATTAAATTCGGTCAGTTCCAACGTTATGGTTTCAAACTATGTTGGATCGATCAAAATCCAATTGAGACAAAATGAAATGCTTCTCAATAACTTATACACTACCCGACAAAAACGAGGTTTATTAAATATAGGCGGACATATAGCAAAAACACTATTCGGAACTCTTGATAGTGAGGATGAAACACTTTACTTGAAATATTTTGAATCTTTTAAGAATGAAATGCAATCGGTAAAAACCGAACAAAATCAAATGATCAGTATCCTGAGATCTATGACATCAAAGTATTCCAATGTCACTAGTCACATTATACAAAATTATAATAAGTATCGATTGACACAAAATGATATTAATCGACTTATTCTTATAGAATTTGAACAGTTAACAATAAATAGAATTCTAAATGAAGTCAATACAGCCATCAGCTTTGCAAGGCTTCATCTTTTGCATGAAAGTATTTTACCCTTAAATATATTCCATGATTTTGTTAATAACACCGATTTCATGAAACACCTCTATCATTTAAAAGACTTTCATTCCATTTGCTACACTTCTGTAAAGTCCAGAAATAATGAGGTGATCTTTATCATTGAAGTACCCTTAACATCCCCAAATTCCCTAGACACATATTATGTCCACTATATCCCGTACCAAAACGTTACCCTCACCCAACAGCCCAAATACTTATTGGCTAAAGAAGAACAAATCTTGTGGTCCATTGATCAAGAATGCCCAAAGGTAGAAGATTGGTGGATCTGCCCACAGAATTTGCTACGACCAGCACCCAGCTGCATGAAGGACTTAATTTCCCACAAGAAAGAAAATTGTGAAAGACAAAGTGCACAGTGTAGTGACGATCTACTGAAACTATCATCGAGAAAATTTTTATCAATCGGTAGTGTACAAATTGGGGAACTATGTAATGACCATACAGAGTATTACAAACTCAATGGAATTTTCCTGATTGAAACCTTTTGTAACATTACCAATAGCTTTAAGTATTTTTATAAGGAAGAAATATCCACAATTTTTCATAATGTTCCTCTCCCGAATATGAAACCTGAAATAATTGAAAACTTAACCATTTCCAATTTTTTACTTGATAATTTTACTGTTCAAGAAACAATCTTTAATTGGAAAATCCACCCTAACCATGTATCATCAATCTATTTTATACTAAGTCTCACCATTATAACCATATTTGCCTGTTTGTTGTATAAAATATTCATTTTAAAATTCACAAATATCGTGAAGAGTTATAAAAATAATTCAGCCTCTTCAGCCGAAGTTATTTCTTAAAAAATGGGGAGGTATTATGCAATATGTATCTTGGCATTCCTCAATATAGGAGTAAATGCCCTTAGTCTTAATTCAAGGCCTTCCTAGAAGCGCCGCTCGACTCTGAGTACTTTTGTGCAGTCAGCATTTTCATTCCAGTTTCCCGGCTTTCTGATTTAATAGAATATAATTCCAATTCATTATTGTATTAACCAGCTCAGAATAAACTTGCTTCTGAATAAATATTTGTTTTTTTAAAAAAGTGATTCAAAAGAGTAAATTTATAAATATATCAGTAACTAATCGTTCGAAATTGCTGAAATTTTGCAAGAACCTTCATAACCTAACTATACTTACAATTTTCAAGTTTTAATACGATCGGTTAAATATTGTTGGAGATTCGAGCAGTCTTGTGTGAGTTCAGTAGATGGGTGACCGTTGCCTCGATAACTTTCGAACGAAAGGAGATAGGGACTTGCAATTTTCAGGGAAGGTTGCGTATCCGAAAGGGAGAGTTCAGTTCAATTTTGGGCATAATCGGTCTAACGGTTTCCGAGTTATACCCATCTGGAATATTGTTTCCTTGATAACTCAAAAAATTAAAATTCGATCGAATTGAAGTTTGGTAACTAGTAGTAGAAAATCAACATAAAGACGTGTTTAAAATTTTGTGAGAACCGTACCCCTAGAAAATTTGAAAAAAACGACGAGAAAAAAAATTTTAAGAACCGTACCCCTTGAAAATTTCTAAAAAATCACGAAAAAAAAAATTGGTTCAAGCACTGACGTGAAGTCAGAAGCTTTTGCGCGTATGTTCTATTGTCCATTCTTCTGTATTGGACACCCTTAATCGAATTTACCATGGTAAATTCGATTAAGGGTGTCCAATACAGAAGAATGGACAATAGAACGCGTATGTTCTATTGTCCATTCTTCTGTATTGGACACCCTTAATCGAATTTACCATGGTAAATTCGATTAAGGGTGTCCAATACAGAAGAATGGACAATAGAACATACGCGCAAAAGCTTCTGACTTCACGTCAGTGCTTGAACCAATTTTTTTTTTTTTAATTCAATTTCTTTTGTCAAAGATTGAACAAGAGCACCAAAGTTCCTGCCACAGGGCTTTCCCACTTTCTATATCCCAAAACCACCGCATATTTTCTTACTATAACGCAGCCAAAATTTCGAGTTCTGAACTCAAGAAATATAGTATTAATTATTTTCGAAGATGTATACAAAACATAAACATATAACCCGGAGCCAACTAAATAAGGTAAGGTTAGTTCAAGATGCATAGAATAACAAGGTGTCGACTTGCAGATTCTGACAAGCTAGTAAATGACAAACTGACAAGCGAAAAAGTACAAAATCATCATAAAGACGTGTTTAAAATTTTGTAAGAACCGTACCCCTAGAAAATTTGAAAAAAATGACGAAAAAAAAATCTTGAGAACCGCACCCCTAGAAAATTACAAAAAAATCACGAAAAAAAAATTGGTTCAAGCACTGACGTGAAGTCAGAAGCTTTTGCGCGTATGTTCTATTGTCCATTCTTCTGTATTGGACACCCTTAATCGAATTTACCATGGTAAATTATGTTGTCCATTCTCCTGTATTGGACACTTAATTCGAATTCACCATGGTAAATTCGAATTAAGTATCCAATACAGGAGAACGGACAACATAATTTACCATGGTTAATTCGATTAAGGGTGTCCAATACAGAAGAATGGACAATAGAACATACGCGCAAGAGCTTCTGACTTCACGTCAGTGCTTGAACCAATTTTTTATTATTATATTCAAGATTAAATTGGTCCCAAACATTTGGTAGCAGAGCGTGGTTACTTATATCTACTTTCTTCAAGTTTTATAATCAATTATTCATAATTTTCAACGAAAAAACGAATCTTTGAGGTAAAATTCCATGTTATATTTACAAAATTAAACGATTCATTAAATTGGCATTCACACATTGATTTTTATCTCTCCGCCTTTCTTATCGGCGCAACATATTGAATTTATTTTGCGTCAGGATTAATTCGCTTTATGTGTTTGGAAGTTATTGTTATCTCTTTCCGAACGTATATCATTCTTGGTTTCTCTGTCCATTCATTGAAATCGACATTTTATGAATTCAGGTGCATTAGGCGAATCCTTTGTTATTATTCTTTAACTTGTTCCTTTCCGCAATATTGTAGAATTATGATGGCTACTCCAGCTGAACAAGATAAGGCTTCATTTGTCCGTCTAACAGGTTCTAAGGAAAGACTGTGGCGCAAGTTGCAGGACTGTTATGATCTTACAAGAAAACTTCCCGATAAATTAATACAATTTAAAGCTAGAGTTGGTCAAATTCATGAAGTGAGACAGTCTTTCGGAGATGTTCTTGATAATTCGTGTTATCGGAAAAACACGATGACTTTCAGACAGATGTTGTGAAGTTAGAATCGGCTTTTGATGCCATGTATTTTGATATTTTGGCGTCTGCGAGTGAATATGCATCACCACCGGTCAGCGAACCTATATCAGCTGTTTCTGGAAGCCCGTCGAACGTTAAAAAGGAATTAAGTTTGCGTGATATACATTTGCCAAAATTTGATGGCCGTCCTGAAAATTTTCCGGCGTTTCGAGCGATGTTTGACGCTATGGTACACGTTACCACTTACTCAGATATCGAGAAGTTCACAATTCTAATGAATAGTTTGGAAAACTCCGCATCATCGCTCAAACGGTGCGATTTTCACCGGAAAATTATTTGGTAGTGTACAACCAACTCATAAATCGTTATACTAATAAACGGGTCATAGTAAACCATTATTTACGCACAATATTTAGTTTGAACGCCTTGAAAACCGATAATTATAGTGCAATGAGTGAACTCTGCGAAACCTTGCAAACTAACGTTTCTGCACTAAAAGATATGAAACTTCCTGATCTAAGCGATTACATTTTTGTTCAATTCGCCCTACGGTTGGTAGACTTAAAAACGAAGGAAGAATTTGAGAATAAATATTTGAGTACCGAATTTCCAAGCTTTTCTAATTTTATCGATTTCTTGCGTGATAAATGTTCCGTTGCACAACTAGTTGGTGCTAGCTTGGATATTAAAAGTATAAATCGTGTCACAATTGGCAATTCCAATATTGTTCCTACCATAAGGGATCCAAATCGACTAATTTTTTCAATAAACGTATTTCTATGAACGCCCAAGATGTAACTTCTACAAATATAACGGCTGCTAGATGTCCATTTTGTTCACAAGGTGATCATTTTAGATTAACAAAATGTTCTAAATTCAGAGAGTTATCGCCGAAACAAAGACATAATTTTGTTAAAGTTCAAAACTTTTGTTATGCTTGTTTATACCCTCACCCTATATCTAAATGTAGAGTGAAAATTCGCTGTGAATACTGTTCAAGCTCGCGGCATAACACACTCTTACATGAGCGAGAATATAATTTTTCCAAAGGTGATTCGGGGGAGGGCAATAAAGTGAACGATCGGGAACAGGTTAATTCATCGGTAGCTCTGGTCCATTCTTGTGCTATGGAAAATACTTCTGCGGCCTTATTAGCGACTGCAAGAGTTCTTATTAAAAGTTTTACCGGGGAATGGTTTCCATGTCGACTGGTATTAGATGGGGGTAGCCAAATAAATTTTCTAACTGCCTCTATGGCAAGTAGGTTAGGTTTAACCCGTCAACGCTGTTTATATGAAATTAAGGGAGTGGGACAATCCACACCGAGTAAAATGCAGGGAAAAGTGGAATGTATAATCTCATCCATGTGTAATAGGAATTTTGCATTGGCACTCGAGGCTGTCGTGATGTCACATATAACAACTAACTTGCCTTCAGTAACCCTATCTGATCAAGTAAAAACACGTTTCGATACACTCGAATTAGCTGATCCTGATTTTAATATATCTTCACCGGTTGATATGTTGTTAGGTGTACAGGCTGTTTTGGATGTGACGCCAAATGAACCTTCGATTCTCAAAGCCCAGCCTGCCGCATATTTAACGTCATTTGGATGGGTGGTTCTAGGCAACGTTCCAAAGCAAATTGCATTAATTCCTGATATGGTTTCAAATATTTGCACTCAACTTGAACCATCTCTGAATGAAACGCTTCGTGCATTTTGGGAAGTCGAAGAAATATCTTTACCTACACCAACTTCACCTGAAGATAATTTTTGTGAGCAATATTATTCCGAAACTATACAACGAAACGAAAATGGCCAATATATTGTAAGATTGCCTTTAAAAAATAAAGAGCCGATATTAGATAATACCCGAGAACTTGCACGGAATAGATTTCTAAAACTGGAAAAACGTTTCAAACGGGATGAAATTTTTTATAAACTTTATGCCGACAATATGCGCGATTATATTAATCAGGGTCACTTAATACCAACGACATCCACAACATCGTATATGATGACACATCATGGTGTGACAAAACAACGATTAGATGGGCCAAGTATAAGAGTGGTTTTCAATCCAGCCGAAAAAGGTGCTGAAGGAAAATCGCTCAATGATATGTTATATTGTGGGCCGAAATTACACCAGGATATAGCGGATATTATAACTAGATTCAGATTAAAACCTATAGCGTTTGATATATGTCAAATGTTCAGGAGTATCTTACTACATCCTGGAGATCGCCAATATTTTCATGTCTTTTGGCGTTTTCACCCTGATGAACCTCTTATTGAGTGGGAACATACCAGGGTTGTTTTCGGAGCAACTTGTTCTCCTTATCTCGCTATTCGGACCCTGAAACAACTTGTGGAAGATGAAGGCCCTCATTTCCCGTTGGCATCCAAAGCTTTAAACTGTCAGACTTTCGTTGACGATATACTTACGGGGGCAGCTAATAAACAAGAAGCTCTTCAATTAAAAAACGAATTAAATAATTTACTGAAGCGAGGAGGGTTTCAATTGGCAAAATGGGCATGTTCTCACCCTGAGATTATCGATTCTTCGGGCGAAATGCTAGAATTGCCCCTGGGGGATATTCCGTCTTCTATAAAGGTATTGGGAATTTTTTGGGATACTCGAACCGATCATTTTCAATATAAAGTACAAAATATGAACGAACCGCCAACCAAACGTGGTATATTATCTCGAGTTGCTCGTACCTATGATATAAATGGCTATCTGGCTCCGTTTATTATTCTTAATTGAAAATATCAAAATTCCGAGATGCATTTGGAAACCGGGTCCTTTTGGTGGGAAGTTGATTGGATTTTCAGATGCTAGCGTACTAGGGATGGCAGCCGTAATTTATTTGCGATTGAATATTGGGCATCAATATTTTATTTATTTGGTGGCTTCAAAAACTCGAGTTGCCCCTATTAAAACCTGGACAGTTCCGAGACTTGAACTTGGAGCAGCTTGTCTTCTTGCTAAATTAATGCGAGCAACCTTGCAGTCTTTCCATTCTTTCGTAGAGTTATCGGAACCGATATGTTTTGTTGATTCAACTACAGTTCTGGGTTGGATAAAAACGCCCCCTCATAGTCTGAAAACTTTTGTTGCTAATAGGGTAATTCAGATTCATGAAAATCTAAGTTCGGTACGTTGGCGTTATATGTCCGGAAAAAATAATCCTGCAGATCCTGCTAGCCGCGGTCTTACACCGAAACATTTGTTAGAATGTAGTCTTTGGTGGGAGGGGCCAACATTTTTGTTGGAAAACGATTTCGAATTGGGAGTTGAAATGAAAATTCCTACGGATTTACCCGAAGTAAAGGAAATAAGTGAAATAAATTCTCTATTAACGCTTCGCTTTGAACATAATTTGTTTGTCGAAGTTTTCAATCGCGTTTCAACTCTTCCCAAACTTCAGAGAGTTTTGGCCTATATCATCCGATTTTGCTACAATTGGAGAAAAAATAAATGTAAAGAACCAAAAAATAACTGGTTAACTGGACCTTTAACGGTTAAAGAGTACGATAACGCTCTTCTCTTCGCTATACGGATCACTCAATCACAGTTTTGCACCAACGAAATTAACTTAATAGAAAAAGGGCTACCGTGCTCGAAAAAACTTCGAGAATTATCCCCTTTTATTTCTCCAACGGGTTATCTAATGGTGGGAGGTCGCTTGCGACACTGTAGACTTTCCTATAGTGTGAAACATCCCTTTTATATACCAAACGGAAGTCGGTTAGCTACATTACTCTGTGACTATTATCATATTTATACATGTCATGGTGGTCCGAGACTAGTCCAGTCGTTGCTTAATCGCAAGTTTTGGATTCCTAGTTCACGTCGTCTAATTCGGTCTAGAATTTTTTGTTGCCTGCCATGCTATCGATTCAAAGCTGAACCTGTTCAGCCACCTATGGGGGATTTACCAGCCTATCGACTTCAACCAACTAGATGCTTCACTCACACGGGATTAGATTTCTCAGGCCCTTTCGAGGTTAAAATTTCGAAATTGAAAAACGCAAGGTATCAAAAGTGTTATGTGTGCTTATTTGTATGCATGGTTTCTAGGAGCGTACATCTAGAATTTGTTTTATCACTTACTACTGAAGCCTGCCTGGCGGCCCTTGATAGATTTATTGGACGACGAGGTTTGCCTTCAGATTTATATTCAGATCAAGGTTCCAATTTCAGAGGTGCTGCCAGGGAGATTTCGGAATTGTCGAAATTTTTTGAAGATGCTGATCCTGCTATATCGCATTATTTGGCCACTCATGGTATTTCCTGGCATCATAATCCTCCGTACGCCCCCTCGATGGGAGGCTTATGGGAGGCAGGGGTGAAATCCTTCAAACATCACCTTAAACGCGTAATGGGAGGTGCAAGGATGCACATAGAACAATTTATGACCATCACAACCCGTATAGAAGCCATCCTGAATTCTAGACCGTTTTGTAATCAAAGTTCATCACCTGATGATGATTTAGACCCCCTGACACCAGGGCATTTTTTAATTGGTGGTGCTTTATTGTAACGTCATGAAGTTAATCTAACAAAGATTCCAACAAATCGATTGACTCAATGGCAGTTATCACAAATTGTGCAGTCATTTTGGAAACGGTGGTCGAATGATTATATACAGTCCTTGCAAAAACGGCCTAAATGGACAAATCCCCCAAAAGTGATAAAGGAGGGTGATTTAGTGTTGTGGTATTCGCCTAATGCACCTCCAACTCACTGGCCGGTGGGCCGTGTTCTTAATTATTAGTGGCGCTGATGGTATTGCGTGGGTGGTGCGTCTTAAAACTACTAAGGGGAAATGATACGTCCCTTGAATAAGGTAGCTATTTTACCACCCCCATAAGATCGTTTAATTAATTGTTAATAATTTTTTTTTCGTTATTTGCCATTTTAGTGAAAGTTTAATTTATTCAAGGATTGGTATTATTTACCTAATTTACTTTATTTGACGAAATTTATTTTGCTCATGGATGGGTCTACCTGATTATAAAAACAAATATATAATTTCTTCTTAATTTTTCATTATTTTCATCTTCTTCAAATGTCCCATTTGGCGGGGGATATGTTTGAAATGTAACCATTTCGCCAATAACTTAATTTTTTTTATTTTTTGAATTATAACGAGAATAATTGTTTTATTTTGCAAACGCGTTCGATCCCTTTTCCATTTCCATTAACAAAAAGTTGTCATTGTCATGTGACCGCAAATCCAAATATGTGGCCATGCGCGAGGAAGGAGAAAGTCAACGACGAAACGACGCTGTGTAAGGACCGTAAGACTGAATTATCTTCCTTTTTTAGATATTTTAGAAGCAGTGAAAAGGTGATTTTCACGGATATTTTGTATATTAAACATGAATTGAGATCATCGAGTGCTCTCGTTGCGGTATAATTTGTGCCTTCAACGAATATTGGACGTTTGACTCAACGGTGGACAACGGAGGACATTTTTCAGCATCGAAGAAACAGCAGTTGAATGAAAAGGGTCAGTACAGGTTTCCTATATATTGATGCCCATTCCTTATTCCTTGTCTGTGCCTATTCTTCTTAATAACGCATTTGCAACATTTCAAAATAACGACAAGTAGATAGGTAACTTCAAAAAACTTAACGTGGGACGACCGTTTTTTTATTATTATATTCAAGATTAAATTGGTCCCAAAAAAATATTATTTACTACTTCCTGCTGATTTTCTATCTTTTTTTTGTTTTAGATATGATTTTAAGATAGTTTGTCAGCAAAATGTGCTCAACTGATGCAGTTAAGTTGTAAACAAATAAGACTTTAATCAGCCACCGACTCCGGGTATAAAAACCAGGATTGATCGAGCTTGTTCGCTAAAATTTGCAGTTTGCACAAATACGAGCGAAATTGGTTAATCAATTATTGTGCCAATATAAATATATTGGATTTGCATTCATTCTGAAGAATTGATAATGAACACAAACGTGATAAATTTGACCATATGTTCCAAGAAACAGATAACTGTTGACAGCGAGGAACTAAACATGAGTTCCACACCTGGGGATCTGATAAACTCAAACCAGAATTATATACAGGAGGTCCAGATGACAGGCACTAATCAAAATAATCACTTCCCCTGGGAAACTTTATTGGATTTGATCAATATGGTCATGCAATTTAACAAGTTCCAAAAACTCACACATGGCAAACAGTCATCAACAACAAGAATTCAACGGCAATCTTCACAAGAAAGTGCGGAGCAAATAGAACAAACAACAGATTTCAACAACTTTAAAACGATGATGGCGGAAATACTTTATCTGATGAGAAGAGAAAAGGCAGAAAAAACAACGAAACAGAAATAATCCACAAACCACCACCTATAAATTCTTATGGTGTGTCTAACTATTATGATAGCAAGCTCAACAGCAGCGACCCATCCTGAATCATATGTCGTTAAAACTATGGTAAACAATATAATGAAAGTCAACCCAGTCAATTCGGAAACGTATCAAAAATTAAAACATCACCTAAGATCAGAAAAAAATTATACCTCAAATGTACTGGCTATTGAACAAAAGATCGAAGCTATCCCTCGAAAATAAAGTGTCAATCTATAAATGTATCCTAAAACCACTACGGAAATACGGAATAGAACTATGGGGATGTTTTAAGCCGTTAAGAATATTCGAGTCAATCCAATCAAAAACGCTCCCTATGATAGCAAGAGCACCTTGTTATGCCTACAAAATGATCTGCGAATAAAATATACAAAAGATACAATGAAGCCAAGAATCAACAAATACAGGGACCGAACCACAAATCATGACAATATAATGATAAGCAATCTCTTCACCCAACCCCTCTAGGAGAAGGGATTGAAATACTGAAAATAACCTGGCCCGAAGACAACCTGGAGGAATAATTGTACGGAGAACCATTGATGGATGGTACCTGACTCAAGCCAAGAATCAATATTACAGCACATTTACTGATCACTGTGTGAAGTAGATTGTAAATATGTCGGCCTATTAATTCCAATTACTCTATACTTATTCAGTAGAGATATAGGTTTTTATATTTGTCCTCTATCTATATCATAGGTAGAAATGTATGATGTCTTGTTCAAATGTCTTTTGCTAATACTGTGATTTCCTTAAACATGCTATATTGTTTCATATATCAAAGAACCTAATGCTCTTTCTAAAAAAAAAAATATGTGTATATGTAATGATGTTAGAAAGGTTGTCTCGTTCTGGCAAATTATTGAAATTTTATGTACTGAAAAACAGTTTCTTTATTGTGTTAAAGTTTTGTCATGTTTTTGTCTTCAATCATTATTTGCCAGCTGGTAAAACATTGAACTTATGTATGGAAATGACATTATGAATTATTCTTAATATACCTATCTTATTTCATTATTCAACGGTTTTTTTCTGGGTTTTCTCTCCCAAACTCTGAAAAATATCTATAAAATAAAAATTAAGCATTTTGTGATTTGCTTCTGCGTAAGAAACACAGGATATTTGTCAGAAGCAATCAATTGAACAATGTCACCTAACAAACAACAACGAAACAACATCAACGAAGAAACAACTATATCGTAACGTTTTTGAGCGTCTGAAGAAGGAGTCTGATATAGACTCCGAAACGTTACGATATAGTTGTTTCTTCGTTGATGTTGTTTCGTTGTTGTTTGTTAGGCAACATTGTTCAATTGATTGCTTCTGACAAATATCCTGTGTTTCTTACGCAGAAGCAAATCACAAAATAATTAATTTTTATTTTATAGATATTTTTCAGAGTTTGGGAGAGAAAACCCAGAAAAAAACCGTTGAATAATGAGTATACCTCCCACAGTATCCTTTAATGATATCTTATTTCATCCTATATTATTTCTAATGTTTTAGGTGATTGATTTTATGCTTTCTTTGTATGATTATAACTTAGGTGTGATATTGCCTGACATGAATAAATATTATTCAAAATTTTTAGTCAGCGTTTTGGGTCATGTTAGATACAAGTTCACTTATTCCCTAAAGAACTCTTTCACTTTGGTATCAAAATTGCGAGACATAACAGTTCCTGATGATTATGTGTTAATTAGCTTTGATGTGGTTTCATTATTTACAAACATTCCCCAAGGTTTGATTCTTGACCTCATTGATGAACACTGGGATGATTTGAAAACTTATACACAGATTCCGCTGACGACAGTTAAGAATATTATTAAATTCATTTTTGAAAACAGCTATTGTACATATGATGGTGAATTTTACTCCCAGATCAGAGGTTCAGCTATGGGAAACCCAGCCTCCCCAATTTTGGCTGAGATGGTCATGAATAGAGTAATTTCGTATGTTCTATCTAAGGTTGACTTCCTGATCCCATTTGTGTATTTCTATGTAGATGACATTATTATATCGGTTCCAAAAGATGAGGTTCAACAAGTACTTCAATTTTTTTTAATAGTTTTAATAGGGAACTCCAATTCACATATGAGTTGGAGATTAATAACCGAATTCCATTCTTGGATATTCTCCTAATTAGAGAGGGAAATAAGATCATCACTGATATTTATCAAAAACCGATATCATCGGGTAGAGTGTTACATTATGAGTCTGCTCACTGTCGTATTCAAAAGGTCATGATAGTGAAATCTATAAAACATAAGATCCTTAATTTATCGCACGAGTCATTTCATAAGAAAAATTTTGCGGAGCAGACTTCTTTTTTGCTCAGGAATGGTTATCCAAAATATTTGATAAATAAAATTTTTTATTCTTCCTATGAACCCTCGCCTCATACACTCAATCAAGGTGATGAGACGGAGAATAATGGTGTTAGCTTTTGTAAATTGATTTATGTACCGTGGTTGTCTGAACAACTGAAGCGATTGATTAGAGATAGTACAAATCGGGTTGTTTTTTACTATAAAAAAACTGTTCGGTCTGTTTTTTCAAGGATTAAGGATAGGGATCCGAAAGAAAGATGTTCTGGGTTGGTTTATAAGATTAATTGTAGTGATTGTAGCGGTTGTTATGTCGGACAAACAGGCCAATATTTGTCTAGCAGGTCGGCACAACATAGGAGGGATTGTGAGAATAAAATTGGTTCAAGCACTGATGTGAAGTCAGAAGCTTTTGCGCGTATGTTCTATTGTCCATTCTTCTGTATTGTATAGAACATTGTATAGAACATACGCGTTCTATTGTCCATTCTTCTGTATTGGACACCCTTAATCGAATTTACCATGGTAAATTCGATTAAGGGTGTCCAATACAGAAGAATGGACAATAGAACATACGCGCAAAAGCTTCTGACTTCACGTCAGTGCTTGAACCAATTTTTTTTTTCGTGATTTTTTAGAAATTTTCTAGGGGTACGGTTCTTAAAATTTTTTTTCTCGTCGTTTTTTTCAAATTTTCTAGGGGTACGGTTCTCACAAAATTTTAAACACGTCTTTATGTTGATTTTCTACTACTAGTTACCAAACTTCAATTCGATCGAATTTTAATTTTTTGAGTTATCAAGGAAACAATATTCCAGATGGGTATAACTCGGAAACCGTTAGACCGATTATGCCCAAAATTGAACTGAACTCTCCCTTTCGGATACGCAACCTTCCCTGAAAATTGCAAGTCCCTATCTCCTTTCGTTCGAAAGTTATCGAGGCAACGGTCACCCATCTACTGAACTCACACAAGAATGCTCGAATCTCCAACAATATTTAACCGATCGTATTAAAACTTGAAAATTGTAAGTATAGTTAGGTTATGAAGGTTCTTGCAAAATTTCAGCAATTTCGAACGATTAGTTACTGATATATTTATAAATTTACTCTTTTGAATCACTTTTTTAAAAAAACAAATATTTATTCAGAAGCAAGTTTATTCTGAGCTGGTTAATACAATAATGAATTGGAATTATATTCTATTAAATCAGAAAGCCGGGAAACTGGAATGAAAATGCTGACTGCACAAAAGTACTCAGAGTCGAGCGGCGCTTCTAGGAAGGCCTTGAATTAAGACTAAGGGCATTTACTCCTATATTGAGGAATGCCAAGATACATATTGCATAATACCTCCCCATTTTTTAAGAAATAACTTCGGCTGAAGAGGCTGAATTATTTTTATAACTCTTCACGATATTTGTGAATTTTAAAATGAATATTTTATACAACAAACAGGCAAATATGGTTATAATGGTGAGACTTAGTATAAAATAGATTGATGATACATGGTTAGGGTGGATTTTCCAATTAAAGATTGTTTCTTGAACAGTAAAATTATCAAGTAAAAAATTGGAAATGGTTAAGTTTTCAATTATTTCAGGTTTCATATTCGGGAGAGGAACATTATGAAAAATTGTGGATATTTCTTCCTTATAAAAATACTTAAAGCTATTGGTAATGTTACAAAAGGTTTCAATCAGGAAAATTCCATTGAGTTTGTAATACTCTGTATGGTCATTACATAGTTCCCCAATTTGTACACTACCGATTGATAAAAATTTTCTCGATGATAGTTTCAGTAGATCGTCACTACACTGTGCACTTTGTCTTTCACAATTTTCTTTCTTGTGGGAAATTAAGTCCTTCATGCAGCTGGGTGCTGGTCGTAGCAAATTCTGTGGGCAGATCCACCAATCTTCTACCTTTGGGCATTCTTGATCAATGGACCACAAGATTTGTTCTTCTTTAGCCAATAAGTATTTGGGCTGTTGGGTGAGGGTAACGTTTTGGTACGGGATATAGTGGACATAATATGTGTCTAGGGAATTTGGGGATGTTAAGGGTACTTCAATGATAAAGATCACCTCATTATTTCTGGACTTTACAGAAGTGTAGCAAATGGAATGAAAGTCTTTTAAATGATAGAGGTGTTTCATGAAATCGGTGTTATTAACAAAATCATGGAATATATTTAAGGGTAAAATACTTTCATGCAAAAGATGAAGCCTTGCAAAGCTGATGGCTGTATTGACTTCATTTAGAATTCTATTTATTGTTAACTGTTCAAATTCTATAAGAATAAGTCGATTAATATCATTTTGTGTCAATCGATACTTATTATAATTTTGTATAATGTGACTAGTGACATTGGAATACTTTGATGTCATAGATCTCAGGATACTGATCATTTGATTTTGTTCGGTTTTTACCGATTGCATTTCATTCTTAAAAGATTCAAAATATTTCAAGTAAAGTGTTTCATCCTCACTATCAAGAGTTCCGAATAGTGTTTTTGCTATATGTCCGCCTATATTTAATAAACCTCGTTTTTGTCGGGTAGTGTATAAGTTATTGAGAAGCATTTCATTTTGTCTCAATTGGATTTTGATCGATCCAACATAGTTTGAAACCATAACGTTGGAACTGACCGAATTTAATTGATCAACTAAAACAAAATGATCATGTAAAATTTTATCGATATCGGTTAAATTATAGTGGTACATCAATACATGCTTTGATATACTGATTTATGTTTTCTCTACGAAAAAGGGGAGAATATTGTGTTTGATCTCCTTAAATTTTAATGAATGCAAAGCTGGGACGAAAATTAGATTGAGAAATAGCAATAGGATTCTCGTCATTTTTTTTTGTGTTCTGAAAAGAGAAAATTAAAGATTATTACTTTCTCTGTTTAATTTTATTTTTATGATATACTTTTTGGGAGTCAGGGTTCCTTATCAATATATTATCTATAATTTTGATATTGGTTTTCTTAAATTTTGGGTCAAGTTTTGCCTTTTTTGGTATGGCAATATAAGATGGTTTAGATTCGTCGAGTTTTTTGTCTTCTTGTCGTGTCTGATTGAGTTTATCTAGTTTCTCTTTTTGTCTTTCCTTCTGTGAATTTAGATGGTCTGAGATTTCCTTCATGTTTTCGCGATATTCTTTAATATATTGCGAAATTTTTTCATGAGTAGACTGTTCGACTGGCGTATTGTAATTTAGATCCGATTTTATAACTTGTAAGGGTGTGTAGGAAGTTGACGAGTGAATTGAGTTATTATAACTCAAAAGCGCTCTATTCATCTTTTCTGACAAAGATATATTCTTGTCATCAATTACTCTAATTTGCTCAATAAGGGTAGAGTGGAATCTCTCCACTAGTGCATTGGAGGTAGGGTTGTAATTTGTGATATAATGAAGGGAAATTTTATGGGTATCGCCTAAATCTTGAATAATTTGATTTTTGAACTCTGTTCCATTATCGAAGGTTATCTTTTGTGGTATACCGTGGTTTGAAAAATATTGAGTTAATTGATTTGCAATTTCTGTTGAAGTTTTACTATTTAGAATGTAACATTGTCCATGTCTTGAGAAGGAGTCAATTATAGTCAAACAGGGTGTTCTATTCATGACTATTGTATCGATATACAAGTGGGAAAATGGTTTGTCACCTGTTGGATTCGGTTTAAATATTAATTTAGTAGGTTGTCGTTCATATTTTTGACTCTGGCAAATTTCGCAGGAGTTAATATAGGACTGAATATGTTTATTCATGTTCGGCCAATAAAAACGTCTTTTAATACTTTCTAAGTTTTCCTGGAAACCTCGGTGTCTGGTCTTGGTCTCGTGAAATAATTTAATTTTCTGTTGTTGGTCGTCTTCCGTTTCGATATCTTCTAAAAATGTATTTGAAATTTTGAATGAAAAAGCGTTAGCTTTGAAGAGATTCTGTGATAGATTCAAAAATGGTATTTCCAAATCTTTATTTTTGAAATATATGCCGTAATGATTATTTGGTTTGACGTATTCCTTTAAAAATTTTGTGAAGTCGTCTGGTTCTTTTATAGAAACTATGAGTCTAAATCGACTGTTCTTATGTAGTTTTAATTTTTCTACTTTAAACACATTAGCTTTTTGGAAAATTATTTGATGGATTGATGTGTTCAGAGAGCGTTCTGAATATGGTATCTCTAATATAGGGTTTTCGACATTACTATGAATAGTTTGGGAAGAAGATGGATTTGCTTGTTCTCCCGTACACGATTTCGTAATATCTTCTAGTTCCTTTTGAGATATTTCCAGATCTTCATGAGTAATTTGGGGAATTATTGAGTCTAGATCGTCATCTGAATTTTCATTTAAATTTAATTCGTCAAATTTTATGCGGGATACTGCATCTGCGTTATTGTACGCTCCTTTCCTGTATTTTATTTCGAAATTAAACTCTTCTAATTTGATTCGCCATCTCATTAGTCGAGATGATGCATCTTTCAAAGAAAATAACCACGTCAAGGGTCTATGATCCGTGTAGATCGTAAATTTCTGACCAAATAAGTAAGGTCTAAAATATTTTGTAGCCCATACAACGGCTAGAAGTTCTTTTTCGATAGTTGAATATTTTATTTCAGCTTCGTTCAATGTTCGGCTCGCATAAGCGATAGGTAGATCGTTTGGGGGTGTCCCTTGCGATAAAATTGCGCCTATAGCATATTGTGATGCGTCGGTTGTAAGTACGAATGGTCTGTTAAAGTCCGGATGTTGGAGAATCGGATAATTAATGAGTATGTTTCTGCTGGCATGAAATGCATCTACATATTCTTTGTCATTAATATTCAATTTAACATCTTTTTTCAGGTATTTAGTCATGGGTTTCGTTAATTTTGAAAAATTAGGAATAAATTTTCTATAGTAGCCTATCATTCCGAGATAAGATTTAATTTCTTTAATAGTTTTAGGAATGGGGAAGTTTTTTACGACTTCAATTTTTTCAGGATTCGGTTCTATACCTTTTTCAGATATTTTGTAGCCTAAAAATACAATTTCGGTCTGAAAGAAGTATGACTTGTCTAGTTGAATTTTGAGATTTTCTTTTTCTAAGAGTTGAAGAACTGTCTGAATGTCTGCCAAATGTTTTTCGGGTGTTTCTGAAAAAATGAGAATATCATCCATGTATACTATGCATATTTTATTAATGATCGGTTTTAAGACTCTATTCATGAAACGTTGGAATGTTGAAGGAGCATTTTTTAATCCAAAGGGCATTCTTAAAAATTCGAAATGTCCTTCGTCGGTTGCGAAAGCAGTTTTTTCTATTGATTGCTCGTCTAGTTCTATTTGATGGAAACCACTTGCTAAATCAAGGGCGCTAAAATATTTCGCTTTTTTCAGTTGATCCAAAAGTTCGTCAATATTGGGGATCGGAAATTTGTCATCAATTGTTTTGTCGTTCAGTTTTCTATAGTCAATAGCTATTCTCCATTTTTTGTTACCTGATTGGTCCGTTTTTTTGGGAACGATTACTATAGGGAATGACCAGGGAGAAATACTTGGTCTTATAATGTTTTTACTTAATAAATCTTGTACTTGATTCTTTACCTCTTGTTTGTGTACCTCAGGATATCTGTATCGTCTAATATACACGGGATTTTCATCTATGGTCCTAATATTATGTTTAACTCTGTTTGAGGCATTCAAAGGTTGATTTGATAGATGAAAGGCTTGTTTGTGACTTTGAATAATTTTTGTAAGTTGGTTTCGAAAATTTTTGTCCAAATGGTCTAATTTAATGGGTAGGGGTTCATTAGGACTGGTTTCTTGTAAAAAGAATTTATGTGTTCTGATGGTATTTCCTAATTCATGACTTTCCCAATTGAAATTTAATTTTAAATATCTTAAAAGGTTGGATCCTATTACACCATCATATTGTGTATGAAATTTATAGATCACAAAGGGGTATGTTGTATTATAGCCAAAAGAATTTAAAGGAAATGAAACTTTATTCGTGCTGAAATCTTTACCTAGTGCAGTTTTAAAATAGGTTTTTTCTTCGTAAATGTTTTCTGATAGTAAATTATATGCTACAGATGGATCAATAATGCTCATGGAACTTCCGCTGTCTATCAATAATTTGCAGGGTGGATAATCTAATACTATATATGGTAATGATGCTAGATGTTCCTGTGTAAAGTTTAGGTCATGTCTTTGTCTTCGGAGATTCTCTGAAAATTTTCATCAAATTCCTCAATTAATTTAGAGTCATCTATATTTTCGGATTCATAATAAAATTCTTCTTCCTCTCCTAATTCTTGTTCAATTTGTTCTGTATTAGTGAGTTCTTCAAATATAAAGTCATTAGGTCCGTTTCTTCTGTAATTTTGTCTAATATTGGGTGGTTCTTGTCGGATTTGACTGCTAGCTGGTCTTTTTACAGGGTGTATTCTTGTTCGGACCGACATAGGTTCAGGTTTGGGTTGAACCCAACGATGATTTGGATTGGGCTTAAATACGTCTTGCGGTTTTCCGAATACTTGACTGCTTGTCGCAAATTTAGTTTCTGGTATTTTATTATTAAATTTCAAATGTACCGGTTGTGAAGGAAATTCTCCACTATTCGAATTGAATTGTCTGTTTGCAGGAAATTGTCTACTAGTTGATGGAAATTGTGGGTCTGTATAAATTCTTCTAACAGTAGGTTGGGAATTTAAATTTTGGGAGTACGTTGTCCTAGGTGTCGGTATTGTTGGTGGTTGTAAATAAAGCTGTTGTCTCTTTATTTCTCGGTTTTCTAGCATTTTACAAGTGTCATCGAAAGATTTTGGTTGGAGATCAAGTAAATTCCTAGAATTTTCGTCAACATTATTATATAAGACGGTTATGCCAATTTTCTCTGAAAGGTTTCGATAAACATTCAGTTCTGGGGGCGATAATCCTAATAATTGTATTTGGTAATCATATTGTAATTTAGTTTCTTTGATTCTTTCAATAAATTCAGAAAGTGATTCCTTCGTTTTTCTCCTCATATATTGATATTCACTTTGTAGAACGTCAAAGTTAATTTTAAAACCGAATTTACTGTTCAATAATCTTTTTAATTCAGGCCATGAATTGCAACATGGTCCAGAATACACGATAGTTCTCGCTTGATCAATTAATTTCGATTTTACTGTTGCAAAGCAATATTGATTTATTAAATCATTATCAGTTGTGCCAAATCGATCTATGAAATTTTCAGTTTCCATTAAAAAGGTTTGTAGTTCTTGTGAGTTACCATTAAATCTTGGTAATAACTCACCGAAATATTTAACTGTGCTTAAATCTATTACCATGCGATTGGAATGTTCTCCATTAGAAGTCATATTGAAGTTTTTATTATTTACGTTGATATTCAATGAATTGAATTTTTCCAATAAGGACTCTATTTTGAAAGATTTCGATGTGCTTGTTTACACTATCGGTGATATGAAAAAATGAGTTGCAAATTAAATTGAAAATATCCTTTGGGCCAGGGATAGGAAAAACTGGGATTATTGTAAGGGATAGCCTCAACTTACTTCTCGTTTTAAACCTGGTGTCCGGGCTGCTACCTCCAAACCTCCTCAGGGTGATTCTCAAGGGTTGCAGTTGAGATCAAGTCGGGAATGGTTCTCCTTACTCTGTTTTCGGGGATTCAACACACCTTCGTGGCTTATCTCTACTGCAGTCGTTTGAGCTTCTCGTGGTCGGAACTTTACTTCGAACTTATCGTCGCACTTTTCGAAACTCGGGTTTTTGGAATGTTGCTCGAAGAATTGAAATTCACGTATACTTATTTTTTTTTTCGTTATACTAGCAACAATCCCATCCTCGTCGCCATTTATAAATTTACTCTTTTGAATCACTTTTTTAAAAAAACAAATATTTATTCAGAAGCAAGTTTATTCTGAGCTGGTTAATACAATAATGAATTGGAATTATATTCTATTAAATCAGAAAGCCGGGAAACTGGAATGAAAATGCTGACTGCACAAAAGTACTCAGAGTCGAGCGGCGCTTCTAGGAAGGCCTTGAATTAAGACTAAGGGCATTTACTCCTATATTGAGGAATGCCAAGATACATATTGCATAATAATATATAGAACTTTTTTTTTTTATTTTCAAAGATTTATTTAAAATTTTATACAAATGCTATCCTCACCAAATTTTGCAAACGTTTCCGCATTGGCATTCTACAACTAATAACCATGTTTGAATTCAATCGGTTCAGTATTTTTCGAGTTAATGAGGAACAAAAACCACAAAATTTCATAAAATTTCAGATGGCTATAACTCTAAAACCGTTTGGCCGATTAGGCTCCTAATCAAACTGAAATGTCGCGTTGTGGTGTACATCCTAACCTGAAAACTTGAGGCCGCTATCTCTCTCAGTTCTCAAGTTATCGTGACAACAAAAATATTTTTTAATAATTTTGTAGCCATACGATTCGCACAAAATTTCACAAACGTGCTTAGGTTGATATTCTACAACTACTCACCAAGTTTCAATTCGATCGGATTCATATTGGTTGAAAACAAAATTATTACTCGGAAACCACTGGGCCGATTATGCCCATTAACGAACTTGTCCGTCGTATTGGGATGCGCCACCCACCCTGAAAATTTCAAGTCGCTAGCTCTTTTTGTTCTCAAGTTATCGTGGCAACGGCCGGACGGCCGGACGGCCGGACGGCCGGACGGACAGAATCAAATTTGACATCGAATTCTTCATTGGGGAGTCGAACTTAATCGTTTGAGACCATTTTCGTCAAAAAATTCGAAAGTTACAGACATTTGGGCAAAACTATAACGCGATGTTCCCCAGAACATACGCGCAAAAAAGAGTCGACAGCCTTGTCCGCTCACGCATTATCCTACAACCACAAATTTGATTTCCAGAATGTTGAAATTTTATGTCGCGAGAATAATTGGTTTAAACGTGGTTTTAAGGAGATGATTTACATTAAAAAGTTTCCAAACACAGTTAATGCCCGCACTGACGTGAGCACATTGAGTTTGGCATATTCCAACTTAATTCAAAAATGTAAATAAAATAACCACAGTTCAGAATGCGGATGTGTCCTCCCGGTTACGCCGCTGTTCGTATGTTTTTTGTGCTGTCTTCTTGTTCCGGGTGTTGGCGATTGTTTTTGCTTGTATTCATTCTGTTACTGCAGTGGATGTGTCATGATCGCTGAAACAAACACAAATCGATGCTTAGATCTCGTAGAACTCGTCTTTGATGTATTTTTATTTTTCCATTGACGATTTTCTTTATGTATATGAAGATATTTAATAACTTTTTATTATTCTGACAGTGAGTATTTTCGTGTTCTTTTTGCTTTGTTCTATCTGACTTGTCTTGCCTTGTCCGCTTTGTTTTTTCGGTGTTCGTGATGTAGTATATTTGGTATTTGCTTAGAAATATTTTATGTAATACGTGAGATGATATTTTCTTTGTTTTATATGAACGTTGTACTACATTTTATCTTATGTATGTCATGTATTGTAAACATTTTTGATTTTGTTTTGTTTTTAGCCTGAAGAAGGCACAATAAAGTGCCGAAACGTTGTGAAAGAGTAATTTTGCTATAGTGTTCCTTGGACCGATATTTCCTAACTATTGTTAATAAATATTATTGTCCTTATTAAAATTGATATTACTTTTATAGCTGTTTTCATGAACGAACATGCAGGATTTATACAAAAATATTATAAATGTATGTATAAAGATTTTCATAATAACATTTTACTCTAAAACCATATCTTCGCTTAAAGCATATATGGTTGACGATTGTTGCAATAGAAAAACTTCATTCTGTCTTGGGGCATGTTGAATTTATTTCGTTTTCTATCACTATATTTCATTAAGTTTTAACAGTAACTCGGGTTTCTTAGTACTACTATACATTTTGAAACTGGTGTATTTCAACTTGTGCAGCAAGGTATTTAAATGTCTTCTTGAGAAAAGAGGGAAATTCCATAGGTACGTCCGTTCGTTTAGAAGTTTTCCTGCCGGGTTATTCAGGTACTTTTATTCTTTTTTCAGATGAACTATCACAAAGAAACTACTCTATCCATTATTTTTCATTAAAATTTTAACACTTGATTCTTGATTTCCGTACAAGAAGATAGCATAACTATAACTGAATCTTCCAACCAGTTTATATAAATGAAATATTTCCAGTTACAACAGAGGAAACATTTTCTTCTACAGTCGTCAGGTCTTTGGAATTGTTGAATTCACATAATATCTTCTCAAATTCATTATTATTCCCAAAAAAATTCACATTGTGGAAAATACGTAATTACTACGACTTCTGTGTAGAGAGGACAACGTTGCGTAGTTAACTGACAGGAAAATGAGCATAACCTAACATTTTCAGAATATACACGGTGAAATGTGTCAAAATTTAATAGCTAACAGGGAGACTTTATAAAAGTGAATGGAGTATACTCCCCTACATCTGGATGTCTTCAACGAACGATTCAGAGCAATCTGATCGGTCCGAGCTAATAAACGAACCCGCCTAAGGACGTTGAACAAAATACTCAAAATACTAAATTTCAGCAAACGGTACGACCAAGATGCATAGAATAATACATAGTATTATATGCATCTAGGGTACGACTTACCACAAGAAACCGCCTTGGATGAAATGTGAGGCAAAACGATTCAATAGGCAACCCGCATTGCTTACGGATATCTATCTATTTCTATCTCATTTCAGTTAATGGGGCGATTTTCATTGATTATTATAAATTTTGTATGCTTATTTAGAAGTAAACGTGATTTTTTGGTGCTCTTGTTCCTCGGAACAGAGCACTTATCAATTTGCCCAAGTGTCTGTAATTTTCGAATTTTTGGCTGAAAATGGTATCAAACGATTTGGTTCGACTCACTGATCAAGAATCCGTGGTCGGAATCGATTCTGTCCGGCCGTGCGTTAACACGATATCTCTCGAACGAAAGGAGTTAGAGGATTGATATTTGCATGGTAGGTTTGGACTGTAGATATCTCGGATGAGTTCCTTCTTCTTCTTCTTCATCTTATGTTAAGCCTGAGGCTTGTGAATTCCACTCTAATCCTCTATGGATGTAGACACCCAGGAGTCTTTCCAGCGTTTGGGAGGTCTGCCGATGGGTCTTCTGGTATTTGGGATTCCGTCTCGGGCGATCTTAGCTATTCTTCCCGTGTTCATTCTGCTGACGTGGTTGTTCCAGTATCGTCGTCGTGCTCTTCCCCATTTGACAATGTCCTGGATTTGGCACTCTTCTAAGATGGCTGTGTTCCTCTTCCTGTCCCTCAGCGTATATCCAGATATGGTTCTTAGTATCTTCATTTCAGTTTTTCTGAGGATGGACTTGGTTCTTTTGTTGTCCGCTCTGGTTTCTATGGCGTATGTCATGATAGGCCGGACACAAGTTTTGTAGATCCTGGTCTTTGAATGTTTACTCATATATTTGTTGTTGAATATGACGTCGCGAAGTGCACCTGCCACTCTACATGTTTTATTTGCCTGCTCACGAACTTCGTATGTTCTATCTTGGTTCGAAGATATCTGTACGCCGAGATAGGTGAATGTCATCACCTGTTCTATTGGTTGGTCTGCGACGACAAGTTTGCATCTTTTGGGTTTTTTGCTTATGACTAATGACTTTGTTTTTGTTGTTGATATTTGCATGTTGTATTTGCATGCTTCTAAAAAGAATGAATATAGCAGTCTCTGCAGGTCATCTTCGTCTTCAGCCACAATCACTGCGTCATCGGCGTAGCAGATAATTTTTATAGCTCCTGTACTAAGTCTATATCCCATTCCAGAATTCTTGACGTGGTGTATTATTTGGTCCATTATTATGTTGAAGAGTAGGGGACTTAATGAATCTCCTTGTCGTATACCCGTTGGAGTTGGAATTTCTTCGGTGAGCTGTTGGTTTACAGATATATGTGTAGAGGTGTCGGTATTCAGTTGTCTCACAATTTCTTTTAGAGGCGTTGGTAGATCTTTATCTTTAAGTACTTTGATGACATCTTTGAGTCTCACTTTATCGAATGCCTTGGTGAGATCTATGAAGTAGAGGAAGGCTGGTTTTCCGTATTGTATTGATTTTTCGGTGATCTGCCTCAGTATGAAAATGGGATCTAATGTTGATCTGTTCCTCCTGAAACCCTGCTGCTCCTCTGAGATATTTATATATTTGTAGATTATGGATTCCAAAATTTTTGTGAAGAGTTTCATGACCGAACTGAGCAATTTTATTCCTCTATAATTTTCTGGAGCTCTTTTGTCACCCTTTTTGAAAACAGGAATGGTAATACTTTTCTTCCAGCACCTTGGTATCTTTCCAGTTGTTAGGATTTTATCATACAGTTTCGTGAGTTCTTCCATCAGGCAGGGTCCGCCATATTTTATGAGTTCATTCGGAATACCATCGAATCCAGGAGCTTTCCTGTTTTTTAGTTTCTTCGCTGTTTCGGCAGTCATTTCAGTAGTTATTTCCACTCTCTCATGGTTTCCTTCGTCGTCCGTGGGGGGGATGTCTTCATCAAAGCTGAACAAATTTTTGAAGTAGCCCTTCCAGGTATCTTCATCGATTTTTAGTATTTGCGAATATTCATTCACATCCAACTTTCTCCTTCTTAGCATTCCCCAAATTTTCTTCTGCGCCCCGTATAGGTCGTGTTCCATTTCCGCAGAAAATCTCTTCCAGTTTTCTCGTTTGATGTTTCGAATTTCCAGGTTCACTCTTTTTCTTAGTTGCGTATACTGTAGTCGTTCTTCCGGTGTTTTGTTACATCTGTATCGTAGATATGCATTCCGTTTCAGCTTTGCCAGTTCCTTGATTTCGGGTGTATACCATTGTTTGGTTTGAATGTAGTTGTTTGCACTGACCTTTCCTTTCCCGATGGCTTCTTTGGCTGCAGCTAGGACGTCGACTGTATTTTCTCCCACGAGTTTTCAACATCATCCTCGTCTAGTATGGAGTTGTTTTGGATTTTTTGATGTAATTTTTGATTTTATGTTGTGACTTATGCCTGAATAATGTATTGTTTATTCTGATGTTATGGCAAGCGCAAAGGTCTACCAGAGCTCCTCCATTCTCATTGAGATGTTCCTCGTTAAAGTGATGATGACTCCCTGTATAATATTGTTTCCAATTCTAGCGTTCCCCATCATCAACATACGCTCATTTTGTGGTATCTTGGATATTTCTTCTTCTAGGGTTTCATAGAATTGGGCTGTTTCTTCTCTGGGCTTACTAATATCCGGTGCGTACATGCTGAAGAGGTGCAGTTTACCAGTTTCGGTATTCAGAGTTACTTTAAGGAATCTTTCGCTGATGTAGTGTATATCTTCTATAGACTGCTCGAGTTTTTCAGATATCAATATTCCCACTCCAGCAGTTGCTCGTGATCTTTGTGAGACGCCGCTGTACACGAAGATGTATCCAGGAACTTTGATGCTGCCTTTACCTTTGCGTTTGGTCTCAGACAAAGCACAAATGTCAATTTTATGCTGTTCCATCTCAAGTAGAATTTCGGCGTTTTTTGTGTTCCAGGAAATTATATTCCAAGTGGCTGCTCTTATTCATTTTTTCTCCTTCGATGTTTTCTTCGTGATGTTTCCGCATCCGTTCGAACTGTCCTGTTTCTCGCTTTGGTTGTTATCATGTTATCCGTCCGGTTCCGAGGCTTATAGTTGGAGCTTTGAGCTATGGATGCTTTTTACGTCGGGTAGGCAGCTAACCTTGCCTAACAACCTTCCTCCTTTCTCATCCTGGACTTAGGACCAGGCAATGGCGGAGTTCGTTAACGGGCGAAATCCATCAAGCGGTTTCGGAGTTAAGGCCGTTTTTAGTAAAAATATTTTTTATGAAAATTTCCGAAACCGATCACTCGATCTATCTGAAATTTAGCATCAAATTGTAGAATCATGACCTTTAGACGCGTGTGAAGTTTTGTATTGATCGGGTTACCGGAAAATTAAAAAAAAATTCTTAAAAGTTTTTAATCTTGTTTCTACAATAACTCTCGAACGGAATGAGCTAGGCAGTTGAAATTTTCAGAGTAGGTTAGGGAGATGAATATCTCGGTTAAGTTTGCTATTGGGCAAAATAGGCCAGATGGTTTTGGAGTAACGAAAAACAAAATTTTTTAACCTACAAATTTCAAAATAAATTCCAAATATTTTATTTTCTCATTTACATCATAAGATACCTATCTACCACTTTTCTTATTTTCCGTCAAGGTTCAACAATTTGCGGTCTCAAATGCTTGGGATATGAAAATACACTAGAAATAGCATCTGGTTTTAATAATTTAGAAGTACATCCAGGTCTCGCACTATGTAATCAGTTGGAAGAAAATCGTCCCCACAAAGTTTGCTGGTTTCGTTCAATTCTCCCTGTGAACTGCCTTAATCCATAACTTCAGTATATCAGGTCGTTTGGATGGAAAACTATAACGAATAAATCCACTTTGAATCTATCAATGTTCTTGCTATTCATATTTTTTATTTTATATTCAAATCTAAGTATTATCAAACCGATGATCTTGCTCGTTCTTGCGTTCTTGCATCCAAACGATACACAATATATAACCATTTTTATTCATTGTTAATAAAAACTTTTGATTTATTTATATTGAAAGTTTGAAACTATCGCCAATCACAACTCGCACCAACAAAGTTCTGTACTTTTTGAACTTCACACGATGAAGACAGCTGAACTAATGGCATATCAAAACGAAATAAATGTTCGTCATCAATAATATTGCACTTTACGAATGAAGGCAATCCCCAATTTACCTGAATTTCAAAGTAAAAGACAATTAATGTAGGTAAACATAACTCGCTTTTATGAGTGCAACAAAGACAGGTTACCGTAAATAGTGCTATCTTTGTCTTCGTTGCCCCTGCCTCACTTTTCAAACGTATTTTGTATGGACGGATCCCTTCCAGTTATGGCGATTTCCATTGACACGCTCGGATCACTCGGAGCTGTCACACTGACATATTTGACAGATCTTTTCGGTTCAATTGGACAGATGCATGACAGATGAGATCGATTTCGAGTGCTCCGAGCGTGTCAATGGAAATCGCCATTAGTATATAGTTCAATGCTGTATATAGTGCTATCTTTGTCTTCGTTGCCCCTGCCTCACTTTTCAAACGTATTTTGTGGTATTTTGTATGGACGGATCCCTTCCAGTTAAAGCCGCTTTACACTATACAATATTGGTGCAATGCAAGAGCAATGCAATGTGAAATGACCCAACGGCGCATGCGTGACGGCAATTTTCTGATCAGCTGATGCAACTTTTAGAATTAGAGCTGGGGCTATTTTTCATGCAATTATTTGGCAATGCTGGTTTGTTTTTTAGTGACTTTAATGGAAGCCAACATGAATATGATATGATAAAATTAACTAGGTGTTTGACTTAACCTATCATTCGACACTTTTTTTCAGCTCTATCTATTTTCATCAATTTTATATGGTTGGAATTTCTTTTTATCACTCGATGAATTAAGCATGAAGGTATGGGTTCTCAAGTATGTTTAGTCTACAGAAACTGAACAAGTTTAATACTATTGTATGAAAAGCATGCTCGCTTATATTCCATCAAGTCTAATGATTATCATAATAAAATGGCACGTTCGAGAGCACTGACTGATATTGCCCAAAACTTAAATAACTTTTTAGATAATCCTATTCAATAAAACCTCGCGGAATGCCCAATTATCCATAACTTCTATTAATCGAATGACCCACCTCAGCCTACCTTTTATTTGTTTTCATATTTTCTTCTTACATAAAACACCGTTATAATAATTGAAATTTCCTCTGATCTCATAATGCAAGTTAATGTTGCCGCAATATAAAAGCTGTGATAAAAGTATAAATGCAAAAGTGCCCTTAGTTTTCTTTAAGTTGGTCATACAAGTCCTTGAAAATAGTATTGCACTTAAATTGCAGTATGGAATAATCATATTCATGCAATGCAATGCGTTGCATTGCTATTGCGTTGCATCAATATTGTCTAGTGTAAAGCGGCTTTTAGTATATAGTTCAATGCACAGAAGATTAATATATAATTTCAATGGTAAAAACTAGAATAAACAAAGATTCAAATTTAATTTGACATGTCCATAATTCTGTCCATAAAATTTCTACTGCCGTCATCTATCGAAACTTGAAGTATACAAAAATGCTTGTACATAACTACATAGTCTCCTATTGCCGTGTTCCGATATTCCTGAACAGTACTGAGCAGTAGATTGAAATGGCAGATATTACTGAAATTCACTGGCGATGCTTACCGTTACTTAAGAGCGTTCCGAAATTACTTACTGCGGCCAGTAATGCCAGCAATTTCGGAACGCAAGGATATGGCTTGTATTTTGACAGTATTTGGACCGCAATTCGGCCGAAAATATGTCAAAGAGTGTCTAGGGTCGTGACACTCTCTTTTCCCCACCCCAAACCCTATTTTTACTTCATTGGCATTCGCGAGATGTCTCTGCCTGCGCAAATTTCATGGGATGAGATGAGATCCGATAGATGACTCTGTAGCGCGTTCAGAATGTGATAGATTTGTCAATCTGATTGAAGTGTTTTTTGTTTTTCTCAAAGTGTCAACGAACGTAGTTTACAAGTTTTACAACTATCACAAGTACCTATACAAATAAATATATTATTAGTGATTATTAGCATTATTATAAAGTGAAGAGCACGTGTTTGGGAATGTATTATAAAAATGGGAAAATTGGACAAATGTTGTATGGTTGTGAGGATGATGTTAACAAGAGATCTTGGTTTGCCTAAGAAAAATCCAAGACTTTTCAAAACGTGGATCGGTATTATCAACCCAAGAAATTGGAAATTATTATCTGTTGAGCAGATTGATAACAGGCACTATGTAGACCATGCTCATTTTGAAGACTATTAACAAGTTAGGAGGAAGAATAGGGCCAGGAATTGATGCAGTTGCTACACTTGGTGTTTCAGGTAAGCTTTACATTGACAATAATAATTTGAATTTGTATTATTATATTTTTTAGTGCCGATGGTACCCCATGGCTATCTACAAACAACTCAAGAATATGCAGTAATCATTTCATTGGCGGAAACGCCTGTTCATCCACCAAAACATACGACAATTTTTCAAACTATGTAATTATAGATTTGAAGAGTGTTAAACATCCAATGTAGATCGTTGGAAAAAAAGAAAATGAGTATCTGAAGTCTCAAATCAAATCAAATTTATTCAGCAAATTGTTACAAACAAATGGTAGCAATTATAGTCACACAAAAAAAAAAACACTCAAAGGATACAACAAGAATCAACTGATTTTTTTTCCACTACTCGAACTCATCTGCAAGGAATTCTTCAACTGAGTAGTAACACTTAGTTGTTAGAAGAAGCCTTAGGTGTTTTTTGAAACCGCTCGATCGTTTCATTTCCTCTGGAAGGTGATTATATAATTTAATTACTAAGTAATTCGAAACTTTTTTTCAGCTCTATCTATTTTCATCAATTTTATATGGTTGGAATTTCTTTTTATCACTCGATGAATTAAGCATGAACGTATGGGTTCTCAAGTATGTTTAGTCTACAGAAACTGAACAAGTTTAATACTATTGTATGAAAAGCATGCTCGCTTATATTCCATCAAGTCTAATGATTATCATAATAAAATGGCACGTTCGAGAGCACTGACTGATATTGCCCAAAACTTGAATAACTTTTTAGATAATCCTATTCAATAAAACCTCGCGGAATGCCCAATTATCCATAACTTCTATTAATCGAATGACCCACCTCAGCCTACCTTTTATTTGTTTTCATATTTTCTTCTTACATAAAACACCGTTATAATAATTGAAATTTCCTCTGATCTCATAATGCAAGTTAATGTTGCCGCAATATAAAAGCTGTGATAAAAGTATAAATGCAAAAGTGCCCTTAGTTTTCTTTAAGTTGGTCATACAAGTCCTTGAAAATAGTATTGCACTTAAATTGCAGTATGGAATAATAAGTTATAATATCACAAGAGCATAGACAATATTCGATTATTTACCGATTCACGTGACGTTTTCGCGAAACATCACGAGAGCGTAGCTCGAGTGATGTTTCGCGAAATACGTCTAGTGAAGAGGTGAATAATCGAAACATATTGTCTTTGCTCGAGTTGGTATTCGTTACGATTATATAAAGAGTAATATTTTAATTCCTTTATTGATTAATATTAATATTGAAAGTACAATTATTATAATACATATTTGATGTATTGTTATTTTCGGAATTTGTAGTGTTGGTACTATTGCTGACACTGGATGTGGAAGGATTAGGTATGTTTCTCATTTTCTCAATTATTTGTCTATGGTGTTCTGCAGTGAGTTTCAAATACGGTTTCAAAGATTCCGATGACGAGTGGTCTGTTATTTTGGTAATTTCTTGCAAGTTTGCCCCTGAGTGTGACAAGATACTCACAGCAGAGGAGCGATTCGAATGATTCGTAATTTTCCTTTTTTTCGTATCTAGTCCGATACTTTCAGCTGCTGTACGTGTCCATTTACTCAACTGATTTAAACCTACAGGGCAATTTTTATACCATTTTCCTGTTTTCTGCCAATCAATATTAGGTGTTAAAAAAAGACGATTGGTTGTGATATTTGGAGGGTAATTTTGCAGTTTACCGCCCCCTCGTAAATTTCGACTTTTTCGAGTTTTTCGAAGAAAATATGCATTGTACAGTGATTTTTGATCATTTTCAATAGTGGCAAATCAGTTATTTTGAAGCAATCTAACGGTATGTGGAGTGAATTGGGGTACTGGGTGGGGTAATAAATTCAATAGGATAGCTTAGAATTTTCAAATTTTTGGCTAATAAAATGAGAAAAATGGTAAAATTTATGACGAAAATTGAAATTTGGAGTAAATTTTTGAAATAAAAAATTCATCGTATTGAATATATTACCCCTCCCAGCACTCTCGTTCACTTCCCCTCCCGTTTAGATTCCAGCAAATGGACTATTTTGCCACTATTTAAAAGCATCAAAATTCACTTCACGATACAATTTTTTTTCGAAATAATGAAAAGCGAAATGCGTCTCTAAAGCCGGGCCTGGAAACAGTTAAAACTGCCAGTTTGGGCTTACGTGCCTGAGTGTCTATCATAATACAGATGAATGGACAAAACCGGTTGCTACAAAAACACATTTGGATAGATTTTGCATGCATATATATATATATATATATATTGAACCTGATATGATTCTAGTATCTTTAACTAACCTAATATTTTCCTTGAATCCACCTTCAATTTCTTTCTTGCGTTTTCTCTCTTATTATCTCCCTTTAATCTAATGAAATCCTTGTATCCTCCTTCGATTTCTGTCTTAAAATCTTCTCCCTTTCAAAAAACTGAGATATCTCTATACAACTTGTTTCTTCTTGTATTGTTTTGTCTGGAATAATATCCTCATTAACTTGATACCAATTTCAACTCTATATTTCTTTAGGAACCTTCAATATCCCAGGTAACACAGACCTCGCATAGAGGTCTCTGAGAGGTTACAATGTGGATGAAATGCGAGCTCCCAATGTGAGATCCTCAAGATATCACACAGATAACCAGACTAAGATATTCCTATTGCGAGCACCTAAAGATATCCCACAGATAACCAGACTAAGACATCCTGTTGCGAGATCCTCAAGATATCACATATGTAACCAGAATAAGACATTCCCATTGCGAGCTCCTAAAGATTTCACACAGATAATCAGAATAAGATATTCCTATTGCGAGCTCCTAAAGATATCACACAGATAACAAGAATAAGATATTCTTATTGTGAGCTCCTAAAGATATCCCACAGGTAACCAGAATATGACATTCCTGTTGCGAGATCCTCAAGATATCACATATGTAACCAGAATAAGATAATCCTATTGCGAGCTCCTGAAGATATCCCAAAGATAACCAGGATAAGACATTCCCATTGCGAGCTCCTAAAGATATCACGCAGATAACTAGAAAAAGACATTCCTATTGCGAGCTCCTCAAGATATCACAAGTGTAACGAGAATAACACATTCCATTGCGAGGTCCTGAAAACCTCGCAAATTCAACAAGAATAGGAAATCAGGTGGCGTGTTGTAGGGATCTACTCCATCCCTACTCTGCACTTTTCGTTTCCACCGGTAGATGGCGCAGTCGTCTACTCTGTACCCGGAAGAACAACCCCATCGCTTATAACCCGAGTGGAATATCGATCTACGCATCGAAGTGATGTATTCGGCGCCAGACATGTACTGCACATTTGGAGGATATATAGATTATAGATCCATATCGCAGCCATCTTCTCTCAGTACTGCCCCGGTTGAGCAGCCTGAGAACTTCCCCATGTGATATATCTGAGATGTTACTGGGATCATCCCCTGTGGAGGACATTTGGAGGTGATAGAGAGGTCTGGGCGACCTCCCTGCGATATCGCAGTACACATCTCAAAATATTCCCCAGGGTGAGCAGTTTGAGAACTTCCCCATGCGATATCTCCGAGATGTTACTGGGCTCATCCCCTGTGGCGGGCATTTGGAGATGATAGGGAGGTCTGGGCGACCTCCCTGCGATATCGCAATAAACCTCTCGAAATATTCCCCAGGGTGAGCAGTTTGAAAACTTCCCCATGTGATATCTCTGAGACGTTACTGGGCTCATCCCCTGTGGCGGACATTTGGAGGTGATAAGGAGGTCTGGGCGATCTCCCTGCGATATCGCAGTAAAACTCTCAAGATATTCCCCAGGGGGAGCAGTTTTGAACTTCCCCATGCGATATCTCTGAGATGTTACTGGGCTCATCCCCTGTGGCGGACATTTGGAGGTGATAGGGAGGTCTGGGCGACCTCCCTGCAATATCGCAATAAACCTCCCAAAATATTCCCCAGGGTGAGCAGTTTGAGAATTTCCCCATGCGATATCTCAGAGATGTTACTGGGCTCATCCCCTGTGGCGGACATTTGGAGGTGATAGGGAGCTCTTGGCGACCTCCAAGCGATATCGCAATAGGCGTCACAATATCCCGGCAGGAGCTCGCCGAGACATCTCTGGGAGGTCCCTGTGTTACCTGGGATTCTTCTCTTGGGCACTTTGACTTCTTTCAAACTAGATAATTTCATTTATTTTTCCGTTACCTCGGTTTCTCTCCCATAAACTACTTCATAATTTTATATTTTCAATAAATCTATCAACATGACAATTATAATTTTGATATTTCTAAGCTGTTCCTAGATATTTTACAATTCTATTTATCAATTTTCATTTAGAATTTTCTCAAAAAATACTCATTTGCCAGTGCTAAAATTGAAACTGTGGTATATCAACATCATGCAGATACTATATACAGAATATTTTGAAAATCGGTGAGGGGGCGTCAAACTGCTGTTTTTGAAAATACTGGATTGTATTCGATTCGTCCCGTATTTTGACCGTAATTGTCGAACTCCTTTTTGAAATAGTCAGTTAAGCAAAAGGCTGCTTCATTACCACGCCATGCCAATTCCACAGCACAAATTTGATAAAAATTTTTTTGCAAACCATCTGGTGTATTTTCATCGAAACTTGAAATAATTTTGAGAATTTCATTCTTATTAAGAGCGGCTGAGCTCTCTTTTTTCCTGTCGGGGATTGCTTGTAATTTTTTCCTCTTGGCTGTACGGGCCTTTCTCGCATTTTCAAAAATTGTATCTTTAAATGGAGAGAGGTGTGAGACAGGGAGACACCATCTCACCTAAACTGTTTACGCTAGCTCTAGAGGAAGTGTTTAAAAACTTGGAATGGGACAAAAAGGGGATTAACATAGATGACATCAGACTGAACCACCTCAGATTCGCAGATGACATAGTCCTAATAGGTAACAACGTCAAAGAAGTAAATGAAATGTTAAATGAATTAAATCTAGCATCTGTAAAGATAGGACTGCAAATTAACAACAACAAAACAAAAATACTTAGTTCTGAAGATGCCAACATATATATACAGAATGACAGGATCGAATGTGTACCCGAATATGTATACTTAGGCCACAATATTAAACTGGGAAAAGAGAATCAACATACAGAAATTACTAGACGTATACGACTAGCATGGATGTCTTTCGGTAGACTGGGACACATCTTGAAAAACAATACGATCCCTATCAATCTGAAGCGAAAGGTATACAACACCTGTATATTGCCTGTACAAACATACGGACTAGAAACAACTAGCCTAACAAGAGCATTCGCAAATAAACTCTTAACAACTCAAAGAGCTATGGAAAGATGCATGCTAGGAGTCTCACTGCGCGATAAAGTAAGAAATGAAGAAATCAGGAGACAAACCCAGGTTGCTGATATAATTCAAGAAGTGGCTAAGATGAAATGGCAATGGGCTGGACACGTGGCTAGGCTTGATAAGGACAGGTGGGCACATAGAATAACAGCGTGGAGGCCTAGACAAACAAAAAGAAGTGTAGGACGTCCTCAAAAACGTTGGGTGGACGACATTAGGAAAGTGGCAGGTAAACGGTGGTTAAGTGTAGCACAGAATAGGGAGACATGGAAGAGGATGGGAGAGACCTATGTCCAGGAGTGGATGAATGCAGGTTGAAAAGAGAGAGAAGAGAGAATGGATTTATTTCTCTGTTGAAGTCTTCATGAAACTTTTTCTGTAAGAGTTTAGCAGAAATATTCCAAATGGTTTTAACTGTACTTTCTTTATATTCTTTTCCATCTGCACGTTTCATATTGAATGCCCAATCTTTCAAAATATTCGCTACTTCATCATTTGAAATATCAGCACGAAGTTTGTAATTTCGATGTTCACAAAACACCGTGAACTGTTTCCAAACATGTGTCTTCGTGGTATTTTCTGGTGTTAAATTAACAATTTCTTGGTCAATTTCACCACTTGAACTCAAACCAAAACGATGCATCTTCAAAAATGCACTGACATTTCATTGACATTTATCGTCACTATGGAAATTATTCCAATATGGCTGGAGGCGAATCACCAAAACGATTATATACCGTCGTCAAGCGGTATATTCAGTTATCTATACGACGTTACTAAGGGAAATTCAGGAATTCTATTGGTTCATTATAATATGAGTTATATAATCATATTCATGCAATGCAATGCGTTGCATTGCTATTGCGTTGCATCAATATTGCCTAGTGTAAAGCGGCTTTTAGTATATAGTTCAATGCACAGAAGATTAATATATAATTTCAATGGTAGAAACTAGAATAAACAAAGATTCAAATTTAATTTGACATGTCCATAATTCTGTCCATAAAATTTCTACTGCCGTCATCTATCGAAACTTGAAGTATACAAAAATGCTTGTACATAACTACATAGTCTCCTATTGCCGTGTTCCGATATTCCTGAACAGTACTGAGCAGTAGATTGAAATGTCAGATATTACTGAAATTCACTGGCGATGCTTACCGTTACTTAAGAGCGTTCCGAAATTACTTACTGCGGCCAGTAATGCCAGCAATTTCGGAACGCAAGGATATGGCTTGTATTTTGACAGTATTTGGACCGCAATTCGGTCGAAAATATGTCAAAGAGTGTCTAGGGTCGTGACACTCTCTTTTCCCCACCCCAAACCCTATTTTTACTTCATTGGCATTCGCGAGATGTCTCTGCCTGCGCAAATTTCATGGGATGAGATGAGATCCGATAGATGACTCTGTAGCGCGTTCAGAATGTGATAGATTTGTCAATCTGTTTGAAGTGTTTTTTGATTTTCTCAAAGTGTCAACGAACGTAGTTTACAAGTTTTACAACTATCACAAGTATACAAATAAATATATTATTAGTGATTATTAGCATTATTATAAAGTGAAGAGTACGTGTTTGGAAATGTATTGTAAAAATGGGAAAATTGGACAAATGTTGTATGGTTGTGAGGATGATGTTAACAAGAGATCTTGGTTTGCCTAAGAAAAATCCAAGACTTTTCAAAACGTGGATCGGTATTATCAACCCAAGAAATTGGGAATTATTATCTGTTGAGCAGATTGATAACAGGCACTATGTAGACCATGCTCATTTTGAAGACTATTAACAAGTTAGGAGGAAGAATAGGGCCAGGAATTGATGCAGTTGCTACACTTGGTGTTTCAGGTAAGCTTTACATTGACAATAATAATTTGAATTTGTATTATTATATTTTTTAGTGCCGATGGTACCCCATGGCTATCTACAAACAACTCAAGAATATGCAGTAATCATTTCATTGGCGGAAACGCCTGTTCATCCACCAAAACATACGACAATTTTTCAAACTATGTAATTATAGATTTAAAGAGCGTTAAACATCCAATGTAGATCGTTGGAAAAAAAGAAAATGAGTATCTGAAGTCTCAAATCAAATCAAATTTATTCAGCAAATTGTTACAAACAAATGGTAGCAATTATAGTCACACACAAAAAAAAACACTTAAAAGATACAACAAGAATCAACTGATTTTTTTTCCACTACTCGAACTCATCTGCAAGGAATTCTTCAACCGAGTAGTAACACTTAGTTGTTAGAAGAAGCCTGAGATGTTTTTTGAAACCGCTCGATCGTTTCATTTCCTCTGGAAGGTGATTATATAATTTAATTACTAAGTAATTAGTAGCTTTTTGAGTTCTTCTTATCCTGTGGTACGGCATACACAGATCTTGTCTATGGCGTGTGGCATACTGATGGAATTCACCACGATATATTTATGCTTATTCTCATGAGCATGAAGCAGACAAGCATAAATGAACTGGCAGTGTAAAGTCAGAATGTTGAACTTTCTGAAGTAGTCTCTGCAGGAGACGGTGCTGTTTATTCCTGAAAGAGTTCTTATTGCTCTCTTCTGTTTCAAGAAAACAGATTTGGATTCAGGCGTATCTCCCCAAATAAGAATGCCATATGTAGTGTTGTGAGTGTGGAAAATGTCTTAAATACTGAAAAATGTCCGAAAATTATCATTACTTCTAGAAACAGTCAACATTTAGAGTTTTTAGTATTTATGGAAATTATCGAAAATGTCTGGATAAATATCATAAATTTCTTTTCTACTTAAACATTTTTTGAAAATTTTCATTTTGTCGGATATTTATTCTTCTTTTCACCTTGGATCGAAGATGCTCAACGAACTGAGATGCCAATTTTACAAAAATTTTTAAAGAAGTTTATTTTTTTCTACTTGGATCGACGATGCTTAACGATTTGTGTTGCCATTATACAGAGTTTTTTCTTGTGCAGTTTATTCTTTTCTACTTGGATCGAAGGTTCTTAACGATCTGTGAACCAATTGGAAAATTATACAAAGTTTTTTTTAAACAAGTTTATTTTTATTATTTAACAGTCTAATTAAATCGATTTTTCTAATACTAATTCTTAATTCAGAACCTGGCTCCGGTCTTTTATCACTGATACTCAATAAAATAACACGATAATAACTTATTCAATGATAAGTTATTTGTTATTTCCAATTGACCATGAAAAATTTCTTAAAATGCCTCAAATTGTCCTGATATTTTAACTTAACATGTGACAATTGTCATATTTTTCCCGATTTTTCCACAATGTCCGTGAATACTTAAATACTCAAAATGCTCGACCTTGGGGGAAAGTTTCGGACATTTTTCCAGGATATTTGTCCTTAACTTAAAAACTCGAGTATTTCACATCACTAGCCATATGACATGGCGTTGTGGAAAAGAGCATAATAATAGGTGTCCAAGAGTACATGTTCTGATGTTAATTTTTTTAATCTATTCAGGAGGAATATTACTGACGACAACTTTTTAGTGAGATTCTCTATGTGAATATCAAATTTGAAATTCTCCTGAATCTGCACGCCAAGAAACTTCGCACTTTTGATGTCAGTTGGTGCAGCCGTTGTCGTAATTCTCAGAATTTTTGTTTTTTCAACGTTTAAGCGTAAACCGTTTGAGTCAAACCATGCTTCAGCTTCCTTGAGGGACCTCTCCGTGTTTGTTCTTACTGAGATTTTTGAAACATTCAGGAAGGATGTGTCGTATGCATAGTTGTAAACACACTCACACGATATGTTGTTTGGAAGGTTATTACTATACACAATGAAAAGTAATGGTCCCAATACGGACCCCTGAGGCACTCCCTTACGTATTTGCATCCAGGAAGTTATTTTTCCTTTATCTGCACCTGTTGCTGTCTACCCTCCAAAAAAGAAGCAAGTAATTTAAGGGGCAGACCCCGTACACGTGTCATGTGATGATAGTGAAGAAATTAATAAATGATTTATCTGAAGGTGTTCAGTTAGCTACAAGGATCAATGCAACAGTCGATAGATCGATTCCAGTGGTCTCATTTGAGCACATAAGTGATGACTTTGTTTTTTCATGTGACTTTGATCGTGAGTCAAACAGTGTTTTGTGGACCAATTTCATTATCTAGATTTCGGGGATGTACTTCTATAAAAAATGGGAAACAACTTTTGGCTATAACCGCTGTAAGGGGAACAGTTTTTAAATTATTATTAGATCTGTAACCACTGATCAAAATCCAACAAAATATCTCTGGAAACAGACTATTAATTTTTATACAGACTACTATATAATTTTATACAGACAGGTCTATTTTTTTATGGTATTTAATTTTTGTGATGTATATCCAACATGTAGATCTAGATTCACTAGCGCAGAAAACAAAAAAATATATTTTCTGGCCTAGTAAAAGAGAATATGTAACAAACTATGCCACTACCATTTACAGTATATTACATTGATCTTGTGCCGTACTTTGGCGTTATAATTATTCATTTATGCTGTGTACTAGTAAAGTTACAAAACCCTATTTTTAAAGTAGTAAAATAGAATTAAATGTATTTTGACAAGTTCATATCTTTATTTGATATTTCAAATGATATTAATAAATAACAATAACCAAATGTTGTTTAATATTATGTAGTTTGTCTTCCACTCTTCTACATTTTCCACATGGTTACTTCTGTACTTCTGAATACATTTTCACCTTTTTTGTTTGAGAACCTCTTTTAATAAATAAAACGTTTGAAATTTTCCAAAACTTATAATTACCATAGACAAGATATAATTCTTATAAATAATAATTATTAATTACTTTGTATGGCGATCAGTACAAAATTTTATTTCTCTCACAATATAAATGCTAAAATTCGCCACCATGAGCGCTAGTGTCGAATCTCAAGGTCACGCATGTTCTCTATAAGAAGCATCTTATGGCATATTCCATTGGCAGCACCAGTGGTGCACTGGTGCTGCACTGAGTGCAAAAAATGTTGCACTGGACGTCAAAATGTGTCAAAATGCTCGATGAAATTCTCCAATGGAATACGATTCATGCCCTCAGTGCGCACGAATTCTACCAATGGAATTCGCTATTAGACTATTCATCACACAGAATATACCACAGAATATACCTTAGAAGAAGTGCAAGCTCCAAACAAATTGTATGGCAACAAAAAATAGCGCACCCTGGTGTCCGGGTGCTGTATTATTTGTTTGGCGCGAAATTTGAACACTAAAATAGGCGGGAAATTTGAACCACTCTTCCATGTTTCTAGATTATTCTTTATGAATTTGTATAATTCGTATCAATTTAAATTTTACCATTCAAAGCTCATTATTTTGAATGGTAAAATTCAATTGATAACTTTCATTAAGACCATTGATTGAAAAAAATGAATACAAACACAAATTCTAATTATGCTTTATTGCAAAATTGAACATAAATAAACAAAATAATTTACATATTCTTTTACAAATTAATAGTGTGTTACTTAAAAATTTAAATAACAATGCTCTAACAAAGTATAAATTTAAATAGATTTTCCCTAATGTATAATAGGTACTTTATAAACGAAAACCAGATATCAAGAAATACACAAATTATAAATGTTCATCGCTATCAAGTTTCGAAATGAATAATAGGTACATATGACCAATTCAAAAATGATTACAGACAGAAACTGTATGTTTAATTATGAAATAAAAGATAAATAAGCAACCAAGAATTCACTGGTTATTGAATAATGTGGTAAGAAATAATTGTATTCTTTAATAATTGAATTTGAATGTGAATTGATTGAGAGTTCTTCAGAAAGTTTTTGAACATTCAAGGAGCTACATCGTGGTTCCGAGAATGATTTATTGCAAACTGAAGTAAAAAATTTATGAGGTGATGCATGCTTAACGAGTTTACTTGTTCTGCTATTAACAAAATCAGTATCATTGAAATGATCCTCACATAAATAATGAAATTTGAGCAAATAATGGAATCTTTAATCTAACAAATGTTCCTCCTTTTAGAAAGCTAAATTTCTTCCTGCAGCAATTTGAAAAACTGTTTTCCTCATCCTACAAAATATCCATTCTAGCAATCTGGATACTTACAAGAATAAACCTGTCTCGGAGTCGACATATTAATTTCAATAATTAAAGATGATTATGAAAAAATGGGTTCAAGCCCTGTGGACAGGAGCTTTCTGGCGCTCTAGTTCAAACAGACAAATTATATCTCCGAAAGTATTGGTTTCTAAGAGTTGGGAATTATATCAATGTATTCATATAATAGAACTGCATCCTAAAGGAAATTCAATTCAAATAATAGTTTATTTATCAAGATTAAATGAGCAATCATGAGAATGAGAAAAGCACCATGGAAGAAATCAAATTAAATCTGGCCAATTTTGCCCAATAACGAACTTAACCGAGATATTCATCTCCCTAAACTACTCTGAAAATTTCAACTACCTACCTCATTCCGTTCGAGAGTTATATCTATGTCTATGGATGAAAAGCAGTCTCACTACTCTCAGATCTCTTACTTCATGTTCAGTTCCGAAATGTAAGAATTTTCTGAGAAAAACTAATTTCGGAGCAAACAACTGAGATTTTTCTCACTTCGCTCACAATTCTTCGATTGATTGTCTCAGGAACATCATTTGACATTATGACAATTCATATTCATACATAGAATAATATCATTCTGTGACAACGTTGAAATACGACTTATTATTGAAATTTTGAAAAATCATATCTCCGAAAGAATTAGCTTGTTAGAGTTAAAAATGATATGAGTGGATTCTTATGATAAAACTTTTTATTAAAAAAAATTTAATTTGGAATTTGTTTCGTAAAAAAAAAATTTTTTTTTTGTTTCTCCGAAACCATCTGTCCGATTTTGCCCAATAACGAACTTAGCCGAGATATTTATCCCTCGAACCTACTCTGAAAATTTCAACTCTCGAGCTCATTCCGTTCGAGAGTTATCGTGCCTACGGCCGGCCGGACCGGCCGGACAGAATGAATTTCGACCACGGATTCTTGATCAGTGAGTCGAACCAAATCGTTTAAGACCATTTTCATCGAAATATTCGAAAATTACAGACATTTGGGCAAATTGATAAGCACTCAGTTCCGAGGAACTAGAGCGCCAAAAAGCTTAGCTGTTCAACTAGAATGCTGCTACCCCAACGTCTATGTTATTTGTTGCTTCGATTCCTCTCTTCCCTAGCAACAATTTCTGTAAAGATGTATGATGTTTAAAATGAATGTGCGGACAAATTCAGTGCAAATTTATACTTACATGAATACTTTTCTTCAAAAATCAGTAAATGCACCGAGCACTTGAAGTGTCGCCTCCATTTCTCGGCTTCCCTGGCCTGGACACGATTTCTAAACAGCTGTGAAGATGTATGATGGTTTGTAGCTTATAATGAATGTATGAATCGGCATTTTTAGTGCAAATTTATACTTACATCAATAAATAATTCGGAAATCGATAAATATAGCTGGCGGTCGAATTGACAAATGAAAATTGTCAATTATCCAGTATCCTGTCAAACGAAACCACAAGAGCAAATATTTCACACTATTTATCACCTTATTGTGCCTCTAATAAGGATTATATTTGCATCTACTTGCTGTCACAGTCGCGCCTCTGGTGTTCGGGTGCAGAACTACTAGATTGCTTCCAGATTTTGGTCATAGTTATCACTTCTTCTAGGGTATATTCTGTGGAATATACCCTAGAAGAAGTGATAACTATGACCAAGATCTGGAAGCAAATGTCAAATAATCTAGTAGTGCTGCACCCGAACACCAGAGGCGCGACTGTGACAGCAAGTAGATGCAAATATAATCCTTATTAAAGGGACAATAAGGTGATAAATAGTGTGAAAGATTTGCTCTTGTGGTTTCGTTTGACAGGATAATTGACAATTTTCATTTGTCAATTCGACCGCCAGCTATATTTGTCGAGTTCTGAATTATTTATTCATGTAAGTATAAATTTGCACTAAAAATGTCGATTCATACATTCATTAAAAGCTACAAACCATCATACATCTTCACAGTTGTTTAGAAATCGTGGCCAGGCCAGGGAAGCCGAGAAATCGAGGCGACAATTCAAGTGCTCGGTGCATTTACTGATTTTTGAAGAAAAGTATTCATGTAAGTATAAATTTGCACTGAAATGGTCCGCACATTCATTTTAAACATCATACATCTTTACAGAAATTGTTGCCAGGGAAGAGAGGAATCGAAGCAAGATATAACATAGACGTTGGGGTAACAGCATTCTAGTTGAACAGCTAAGCTTTTTTCATTATCATCTTTAATTATTGAAATTAATATGTCGACTCCGAGACAGGTTTATTCTTGTAAGTATCCAGATTGCTAGAATGAATATGTTGTAGGATGTGGAATACAGTTTTTCAAATTGCTACAGGAAGAAATTTAGCTTTCTAAAAGGAGGAAAATTTGTTAGATTAAAGATTCCATGATTTGCTCAAATTTCAGTATTTATGTGAGGATCATTTCAATGATACTGATTTTGTTAATAGCAGTACAAGAAAACTCGTTTAGTATGCATCACCTCATACATTTTTGACTTCAGTTTGCAATAAATCATTCTCGGAACCACGATGTAGCTCCTTGAATGTTCAAAAACTTTCTGAAGAACTCTCAATCAATTCACATTCAAATCCAATTTTTAAAGAACACAATTATTTCTTACCACATTATTCAATATCCAATTAATTCTTGGTTGTTTATTTATCTTTTATTTCATAATAAAACATACAGTTTGTATTCATTTTTGAATTGCTTATATATGTATTATTCATTTCGAAACTTGATAGCGATGAACATTTATAGTTTGTGTAGTTCTTGATATCTGGTTTACATTTATAAAGTATTCTACATTAGGGAAAATTTATTTAAATTTATAATTTGTTGGAGCATTGTTATTTAAATTTTTAAATAATACACTACTAGTTTATAAAAGAATATGTAAATTATTTTGTTTATTTATGTTCAATTCTGCAATAAAGCATAATTAGAATTTGTGTTTGTATTCATTTTTTTTTAATCAATGGTCTTAATGAAAGTTATCAATTGAATTTTACCATCCAAAATAATGAGCTTTGAATGGTAAAATTTAAATTGATACGTATTATTCAAATTCATAAGGAATAATCTAGAAACATGGAAGAGTGGTTCAAATTTACCGCCTATTTTAGTGTTCAAATTTCGCGCCAAACAAATAATACAGCACCCGGACACCAGGGTGCGCTATTTTTAGTTGCCATACAATTTGTTTGGAGCTTGCACTTCTTCTAAGGTATATTCTGTGATTCATCAGTTGTTTGGTCACCTTACTATGAAGTTCATAAGACTAACATCGAAAAGATACAGCGAAAGTTCAAAAATGGGTTGCTTTCAAGATGGGATCCAAAGGGATTAAATGGAATCAATAAATTATAGTTTTCTTTATAATTCCCTATCTTTGAAAACATTGTCTGTGAGGAGGAAAAATTATAACATTATGTTTATATTTAAGTTGCTTAATGATTTTTTTGATTGTGAATACCTACTATCTAAAATAAGACTTAATACAAATAGTGTAGTTCTTAGGCATAGGGAATTGTTTAGTTTGAATTTCAACCCTAACAACGAATATAGCTCTCCCATTGGGATGTAAAACATACCTCTATCTTCTTTCGTTCGAAAGTAATCGAGGCAACGATCACCCATCCAACTACTGAATTCACACAACGCTGCTCGTATCTCCAACAATATAAATCCAATTGTGTTAAAACTTGAAATTTGACAATAAAGTTAGATTCTGAAGGCTCTCGCAGAATTTCAGCGATGTCGGACCAATAGTTTCTGATATATAGAATTTTTTTCAATGATTTTTCAAAAATTTTCCAGTGATACGATCCTCGAGAATTTTCGCAAGAACTTTCGCGTTGGCATGCTAGAACTGATAAGCAAGTTTAAAATGGATCTGTTTTATATTTTTCGAGTTATTGAGGAAATAACAAATTTCAAATGGGTATAACTCCAAAACCGTTCGGCCGGTTATGCCTATAAACAAACTTAAATGTCGTATTCAGATGCACCACCTTACCCGAAAATTTCAAGTTGCTATCTCTTTCCGTTCTCAGGTTATCGTGTCATAAATACTAAGGTTTGATATTTTTTTTTTAATTTTCTAGTCACAAGTATACAAATAAATATATTATTAGTGATTATTAGCATTATTATAAAGTGAAGAGCACGTGTTTGGAAATGTATTGTAAAAATGGGAAAATTGGACAAATGTTGTATGGTTGTGAGGATGATGTTAACAAGAGATCTTGGTTTGCCTAAGAAAAATCCAAGACTTTTCAAAACGTGGATCGGTATTATCAACCCAAGAAATTGGAAATTATTATCTGTTGAGCAGATTGATAACAGGCACTATGTAGACCATGCTCATTTTGAAGACTATTAACAAGTTAGGAGGAAGAATAGGGCCAGGAATTGATGCAGTTGCTACACTTGGTGTTTCAGGTAAGCTTTACATTGACAATAATAATTTGAATTTGTATTATTATATTTTTTAGTGCCGATGGTACCCCATGGCTATCTACAAACAACTCAAGAATATGCAGTAATCATTTCATTGGCGGAAACGCCTGTTCATCCACCAAAACATACGACAATTTTTCAAACTATGTAATTATAGATTTAAAGAGCGTTAAACATCCAATGGAAAAAAAGAAAATGAGTATCTGAAGTCTCAAATCAAATCAAATTTATTCAGCAAATTGTTACAAACAAATGGTAGCAATTATAGTCACACACAAAAAAAAACACTTAAAGGATACAACAAGAATCAACTGATTTTTTTTCCACTACTCGAACTCATCTGCAAGGAATTCTTCAACCGAGTAGTAACACTTAGTTGTTAGAAGAAGCTTGTGATTCATCAGTTGTTTGGTCACCTTACTACGAAGTTCATAAGACTAACATCGAAAAGATACAGCGAAAGTTCAAAAATGGGTTGCTTTCAAGATGGGATCCAAAGGGATTAAATGGATTCAATAAATTATAGTTTTCTTTATAATTCCCTATCTTTGAAAACATTGTCTGTGAGGAGGAGAAATTATAACATCATGTTTATATTTAAGTTGCTTAATGATTTTTTTGACTGTGAATACCTACTATCTAAAATAAGACTTAATACAAATAATGTAGTTCTTAGGCATAGGGAATTGTTAAGTTTAAATTTCAACCCTAACAACGAATATAGCTCTCCCATTGGGATGTAAAACATACCTCTATCTCCTTTCGTTCGAAAGTAATCGAGGCAACGATCACCCATCCAACTACTGAATTCACACAACGCTGCTCGTATCTCCAACAATATAAATCCAATTGTGTTAAAACTTGAAATTTGACAATAAAGTTAGATCCTGAAGGCTCTCGCAGAATTTCAGCGATGTCGGACCAATAGTTTCTGATATATAGAATTTTTTTCAATGATTTTTCAAAAATTTTCTAGTGATACGATCCTCGAGAATTTTCGCAAGAACTTCCGCGAAATTTCAGCACATCAAAAGGTATTTCATAGAGAAGTGGGGAAGGAACTAGGACGGTATGGGCCTTATTGTCCGTTATTTCGTAGAATTTTCTGAGAAAATTTACCATGGTAATGGATATTTTTTTTAGTCCATCAGAAAGTAGAGACTTCAACCTACAAAAATCCCACCTACTTTTTCAAAAAAGCAGATATTTTGACGTGAGAATTCTTGATTGAATAATATACTGCTTCTTCGCTATTAAGTCAAATTAAGGTGAAAAAAAATACATATTTTTAATCCAAAAAATTACAGTGTAATTAGGACATAAAAAGGTAAGTTTTCACGAAATTTGGTAAAAAAAAATGTTGTAGAAGATAAAAAAAAGGTTATGTGAAAAAAGTGTAAATGCATAAGTTGAAGATCTTTTTATTATCTACAACTTTGCCATTTTACTTTTTTCCATAGGACTTGTAGCTTTGCCGGACATCGAGATAAACCGTTTTTTACCCTTATAAACTCACCCCCCTTCCCCTTCCCGACCTCAGATCGCCAGTAAATTATGTTCCCTATCATTCTTGTTATATTCTCTTCCTTTTAAAACGGGTTTCATTCTACTATATTTTTTTCGGTTTCAAAAATTATTGACTTTGGTCTATATAAAGAATTTCTATACTGTGGTTATGACCACACTATAGAAATTAAGGTAGAATATAACTATATTAAGAGTTAATTTAGATCTGTTTACTTTATTTATGATTACTATCAATGGCGGAAAGTTGCGTAGCTGATAACTCATTGGCTACTTTTCTGTTCGTAACTATTGGTGCTATTCTGCTTTTTATCTGTAAGCTATGAATCTGTAGGTAACGATTGCTCCGTAAGAGGCCGCCTTATGAAATCGTAAATAATGCAATTCTGGAATTGTTCCTGTAATTAATTTTAAGGTGCTACATTTGAACTACTTTGATAAATTTATTGGAAAACATAACCTAAAACCGTAGGGATATTTTGAATTTGAAGGTATTTGCGTAGAGTATCACTTATCATCCCAATATATTTTATTAGGGTTTTGTTTGATTGCAGCTTTACTATTGTTAAGAGATGAAGGAAGGAAATGAAATATGCAATATGAAATGAGATATATTGATTTATAACATGTTTTTACGAATAAATAGTCCGTATTACTTGAAAGAAATGCCCATTTGAAAAACCAATTTTCATTTTCCAAAAATACCACCCACCATACATATATTATAGAAAGAGGGATAATACCTTTCCCGCTACTGCAATATGGCATTAGCATTTCTTGTTTGTAGGACTGGTTCTAAAGCATTCACTAAAACCAAATTGCAATGTTTTTTTATTCAATCTGAAGATGCTGATAAATTGTCCATTTGATCACTTAACCGTTTTCTCTCAATTCTCACCAAGTTCCTATTATAATAAAAATGAATTTCAAGTCATGTGGAATTATATACAGTTAGTTGGATACGAGTTTTCATCATGCTCTAAGAATAAGCCAATAATCCAAGCAATCTGAATATTATTCACATATCCATTTTCATATTCGGGAAAAAATTATCACGCCGCAAAATCATACAATAATTCTTTAAAATAACATCACATTACATCTTCCGATATGCTTCCGATCGCCACTCGAGTACTCGTAAGGATTTAAGAATATCTGTAAGTTACAGATCGTTAAAAACAGTCCAGAATAGCAATGTTCCTGTAAGGTTATGAAAAGTTACAGATTGGCTTATAGATGAAAGCAGAATAGCACCATTAAAGTGTTCACTTGAAAAGTCTAATATATCAAAACAAAATTTTCAGTACTGTACTGATCCCACCCAAAAATGCTACGTTAACCGTGACTCAAGTGAAGCTATTCTGTTATTGAACTCTATGCCGTGATTCTTACCCTTGGCTGTGTGATTTTGATCGTCTAGTGAACAAAGGACTCTACGTTGTGTATGCAACCTGTTATTTTATAGTTTCTTATTAAATTAAACAGACTTCAGTAACGAGCTCTTTATTAGTCTATCGCTCTACATCCCCCTTTTCATAATAACTAATTTGTTTTCTTAAATCTAAAGGTAAGTAAAAAACTAAATTAAAATTTCCTTTATGCGTTGAAGAACCAACATAAGACGGTTATTATGTTCTTCTTCGTTCTTACCATAAATTAAAATATCGTCGATGAAAATTAGTACACCTGGCATATCGCCAAAAATATCCATCATCACCTTGAAAAATATTTCCGATGCAGAATTTATCCCATAAGGAAGACGCAAAAAACAAGTCTGGAAACATGTTAGATCTGAGCTTTTATCATCCAATCTTAACATCCAAAATCCTGAATATGCATCAAGATGCGAAAAAATAGTTGCATCCTTCAACTAAAGGAAAGGAAAGGTAAGGGAAAGGTAAAGGAAAGGAAAGGTAAAGGAAAGTGAGATCTTAAAATAGCGGAATTCAGATTTCTTGGATCCAAGCAAAATCTTAAAGTATTATCAGGTTTTTTGACTAATACATTGGAATTTACCCATTCAGTAGGTTTCGTAACCTTTTCTATCACTCCCTGAGCCTCCATCCTTTCCAATTCCTTTTTCAATGGATCACGTAGTTGAAACGGTATCTTACGAGGGGCATCAACTTTCGGTTGAACCTCTGGTCTTGTTAAAATCGTACAAATTTGTGGCAAGCAACCTAAACCATGAAATAGGTCATTAAATGATTGTAATAAATTCATATTCGAAGTAGATTGACTGTACAAAATCCTTTGTACTAAATTTAAATTTTGACAAGTAGGTAGTCCAATAATAGTTTTACAATCAATATCAACTAAGACGAAAGATAAATTAACTCTCGAATTCTTGTATTCACAAATAGCATCAAATCTACCCAAGACAGGAATTTTATTACCTCCTAGTCCATTAACCCTGAAGTCAACTTTATTAATTTCGATATCTTTCAAATTAATATTCTCGAAAGTATTCTTAGATATTACATTACCATTAGCTCCTGTATCTATCACACAATTAACTATTTTCCCATATATTTTTAAATCTATACACCAACTTTCATCTGAGTCAAATTTTTGATTATTTTGACAAGATAGAGTTCCTATGAAGTAATCATTTTTTGAATTTTCAAGACTCTCAGTTCTATTGATTACTGTGTTTAATTTATTCAGTTCGTATGATCTGTTCTTAGAATTATTAGAATTTTTGAAATAACAGAATTGTTCAAAATGATTGTATAAATTACATGACCTGCATCTGCTTCCTTTAGCTGGGCATTGTTGTCCATGGAATTGCGAGGGGCTCGGGGATATGTATCTTCTTCCGTTTGTCGGGAAGTACTGGCGATTCCTCTGATGTGTGGACACCTTTAAAATATTCGAAGCAAGTTTTTCTTCTTATTGAGTTGTTTTCTTGGGATGCAATAATCGATCTTGCAATTGAAACGGATTTATCCAATTTAACATCTTTTTGTAGTAAACGTTCCCTTATCTTCGAGTATCTGTTGTGTTGTCCATATTCGAGATGAAAATAACCTTGATAAGAGATTCACGTAGAATTCCAAATTCACATTCGTTTGACAAATTCGTTAGACTCGTAAGAAACATATCGATATTTTCAAATGCTGATTGTTTCCTGGAGAAAAATTATGTCTATTCACGGTTAAATTTTTCTTAGGTACGAAATAATTTGTCAATAATTTTATAACTTCATCATGCTTGACTGTTTTCATATCCAAGTTGAAGGAATTGAATATTTCTAGACCATCAGGTCAAGATTATGCAGCAGAATTGCGACCCTTCTGGTTTCAGGTTCTGATTCTAAATTGGTGGCCAGAATATAAATTTCATATCTTTGTAGGCATATTTCCCAGGCTTTCTTCATGTTCCTGTCCGTCTCTATCTGTAGGAAAGGAATTATCGAAGACATTACTTTTCTTGATTCGCTGAACCTCGACATTATCGGCACGTTCTTATCTTCATCATCACTCATCTTGGTGGATTATATTGTTTTTTCCTTGATTTTCGTGTTATCTTCACTGATATTTGATAATTTAAATTTAATCGTTGATATTTTTCGGTTTTACACCTGACACCATGTTATTTTATAGTTTCTTATTAAATTAAACAGACTTCAGTAACGAGCTCTTTATTAGTCTCTCGCTCTACATCGACTGCCGATAGACCTTCTTCGCATATGCTACGCAGAGCATGCGTACATAATTGATTAACAAGAATTAAGTGTTGCCAACTTAATAATTAACGTAACACAACCCAAAATACTTTTAGATACCCAGAGTAAGAGAGATTGTTGGGAAGATTAGGAGGGAATGAAATAAAATATCATAATATATAAACTTGAAGAGTTTAATGTAGGTACGTTCGGCGCAAATTACCTGAGAGAGGGGAAAAGAACGTAATAGAAAAACCCTTCTCTTACACGCTTTAGATCATCTCAAATATATATATTCACTGGTACATGTAAAATGGTGAAATCAACAGTATATAGATGTATGCTGGATAAAAATAGGTAATAATGCATAGCCACAGGTACATGGTCAATTGCAATAAATACATAGTAAACAATTATAGGTACATGGTCACTATCCATAGATATATCGTGTATCATGTAAAATGGTTAATTCAACAGTGTATAGATGTATGCTGGATCCAATTAAGTCATAATGCATAGACACAGTGTCACGTAATTTTCACAAGGTGACAATTATGCGAACGGCAGCTGTTCGCCAGAGAGCATGTAGGTCGTGGGTTTATAATTTCTGAGACACTACAATATTTTAACTATGAAAAATGGGCGCCACTTGATTTAGCTCAAATTAACTAAAATTATTAAACTGTTTGAAAATCAAGAAACAAGCAGTTATGTGTGGTTCATTATTTAGGTGACAATGAATTAATGAGACGTTGATATTCTGGCAAAAAAATAGTATAATGTTCATATAGGGTTAGTAATTTCCACTGGAAGGCAAGTAGGTAAATCCCACACGCAGTTTTGAAATAAGTACACCAAAGTTTTCCTTGATGTTCAGGAATTCGCAGTTAAAAGTTAACACAGTTTTGTTTAATACTGGCCTTGGTGTTAGAAGAACGAACGAAACAAAATGGCGGTAGCTGCAGTTCCAGGAATTCTACAGGTACATATGATGATTGATGCAATCAGGTAAGTAAAATCAACAGTCCTGACCCAGATTTCGTAATCGAAACATTACTGTTGTAGATCGATTATTACCCCTCCGGTAGGAACCCTAAAAATTACAATTCTCACATGTAACAAAAAATATAATAGTCTCACGAGTCTTACCTTTTAATATAAAAAATGGGTCAAGCCCTGTGGACAGGAGCTTTCTGGCGCTCTAGTTCAAACAGACAAATTATATCTCCAAAAGTATTGGTTTCTCAGAGTTGAGAATTATATCAATGTATTCTTATGATAGAACTGCATCATAAAGGAAATTCAATTCAAATAATAGTTTATTTATGAAGATTAAATGAGCAATCTGAGAATGAGAACTGCACCATGGAAGAAACCAAATTAAAATAGCTGAAATGAATTTGACTCTCTCTTATAGAACAGGATGAAATGTACGAGTATGAACACAGATTATATAATAAAGTTTAGATAGAATATTTATAGCATTCTGTGAAAATATAGAAGTACCATTCATTATTGAAATTTAGAACTTCAGCTTAGCAGAAATTGTATTCAAACATCATAGAAGAATTTAAATTCAACAAGAGTGCCAAAAATTATCAATCCAAAACCAATAGACGAATTCTACCCAACAACGAACTCATCCGAGATATTCATTCCTCAATTCTATGATGAACGATAATATATATATTTCCTCAAATCTACTCCAATTCCAATACACCAATATTCCAGTTTTGTTTTTGGTGCTCTAGTTCCTCGGAACTGAGTGCTTATCAATTTGCTCAAATGTCTGTAATTTTCGAATATTTCGATGAAAATGGTCTTAAACGATTTGGTTCGACTCACTGATCAAGAATCCGTGGTCGAAATTCATCCTGTCCGGCCTGTCCGGCCGGCCGTAGGCACGATAACTCTCGAACGGAATGAGCTAGAGAGTTGAAATTTTCAGAGTAGGTTTGGGGGATAAATATCTCGGCTAAGTTCATTATTGGGCGAAATCGGACAGATGGTTTCGGAGTAACAAAAAAAAAATTTTTTTTTTACAACACAAATTCCAAATTAATTTTTTTTAATAAGAAGTTTTATCATAAGAATCCATTCATATCATTTTTAACACTAACAAGCTAATACTTTCGGAGATATGATTTTTCAAAATTTCAATTATAAATCGTATTTCAACGTTGTCACAGAATTATATTATTCTATGAATTGTCATAATGTCAAATGATGTTCCTGAGACATTATCTAATCAATCGAAGAATTGTGAGCGAAGTGAGAAAAATCTCAGTTGTTTGCTCCGAAATTAGTTTTTCTCAGAAAATTCTTACATTTCGGAACTGAACATGAAGTAAGAGATCTAAGAGTAGTGAGACTGCTTTTCATCCATAGACATAGATATAACTCTCGAACAGAATGAGGTAGGTAGTTGAAATTTTCAGAGTAGTTTAGGGAGATGAATATCTCGGTTAAGTTCGTTATTGGGCAAAATTGGCCATATTTAATTTGATTTCTTCCATGGTGCAGTTCTCATTCTCATGATTGCTCATTTAATCTTGATAAATAAACTATTATTTGAATTGAATTTCCTTTAGGATGCAGTTCTATCATATGAATACATTAATATAATTCCCAACTCTGAGAAACCAATACTTTCGGAGATATAATTTGTCTGTTTGAACTAGAGCACCAGAAAGCTCCTGTCCACAGGGCTTGAACCCATTTTAGTGGAGATATTCTGAACTCAATATTATTAACTTACCATTACCATTCGCATCATCATATAAATATAATAAATAAATAAATAAATATGGATTGACCATCGGCATAAAATATCAACCAACAAAAAGTATAATATTATATTAGAATTCTCATATTTATAGGATTGCTGGAATGAATGACAATGAGACAACGTCATGTCTCACGAAAATAGTCTGACATTATAACAATTCATAGAATACCCACAGAATAATTCTATCATTGTGTGAAAACGTAGAAATACGATTTACATTGAAATTTTGAAAAATCATATCTCCGAAAGTATTAGCTTGTTAGAGTTAAAAATAATATGAGTGGATTCTTATGGTAAAACTGCTTATTGAAAAAAATTTAATTTGGAATTTGTTTTGTAAAAAAAAAATGTTTTTTTTGTTACTCCGAAACCATCTATCCGATTTTGCCCAATAACGAACTTAGCCGAGATATTTATCCCCCAAACCTACTCTGAAAACTTCAACTGTCTAGCTCATTCCGTTCGAGAGTTATCGTGCCTACGGCCGGCCGGACCGGCCGGACAGAATTAATTTCGACCACGGATTCTTGATCAGTGAGTCGAACCAAATCGTCTAAGACCATTTTCATCGAAAAATTCGAAAATTACAGACATTTGGGCAAATTGATAAGCACTCAGTTCCGAGGAACTAGAGCGCCAAAAAGGGTTGTTATGAATTTGGACAATTTGGACAGAATCTGAATGTTACTGAACGAAACGACAATAATTTCTATTTTAAAACGTAATTTTAAATTTCTAAGCGACAAATCCCGTTCTGGTCAACAACGAAATACCAAAATGAAAAATCTGGAATGTCTCTTATCAACTACCGATCAGATAAGAATTAAGAAAGCCATGGACACCGATCGCCACCTGTCTTTTATTCGTATTGTTATTCATATTAATGAAATATATTTCTGCATATTTATTAAATGATTTCAATTATTCCCGCAAGATGGATTGAGGAAGAGAAGAGGAAAATCTTTTTTGCTTCAAAATGAACCAATTTTATATGTTCAACAAGAAAATAATTTTGAACCGTTACAATACCCCTCTCCTTAAAAAAATTATAAAAGTTATAATTTTTAATGAATACCTACGCGTTTAGTTATATTTTAATTTATAATGCCGTTTACAAACCCTACATATTCATCCATACTTATACAACTAATTACTACTAACTATTAATAATATTTGCCGCGGCCACGGCGTTTTCCTAATAATAAACTTTTACCTCTATTTCAACTATTCCTAACTTAGCCTACTTTCTAATCAAATTCTTCAGTAACCTATTTATCTAAACCTATCAATTATAGCATATCATTCTATAATTGCGCCTACTACTAACTGTACGAGCTTATATACAACATTTGGATAAATCTTGTGTAGGTCCAGAAACGAACATGCCCAAAGTATTAACGACTTGAACACAATAGAAAATTTTACGAAACGGAAATATCGGAGTTTGAACCGAAATATGGCTTCAAATCTTTTATGTGCCATATTCCATCTTCCGACCCATCTAAGTTTTCTAAGAGATAACATAGTCCTGAAATTCTGCACCGAACTCTACGCAAAACGTATTTTGGGACCAATTTAGATGAAAAATTTTTCGTCGCATCCCAGAGAACCTTGTTCCGACGCCAAATTTTTTCTCCGACTTGGAAATGGTGATTTCTTCTACGTAAGTTGAACGTTCGAGCATTCTTACAATATGCATTAAGAAACTTTTTCTTGATATCCGCAAATATGCTCGATAATGGTCCGGTATTACTCGCACACGCATCCCTGTCACCAGGAAGCAACTTTATACCCTCAGTAGAATCTACCTGACCATAATATTTCCCACTAGCAGGGACATATCTACCGGGTGAATAACCAGTCACCTCATGTTTAGCGGTATTTAATGCGAAGGCGATTTTCTGAAGTTCCCTATCCCATTCTTTATGATTATGTTCTTTAATATAACATCGGATGGTAGTTGTTAAAAATTAAATGAGTTTTTAACCCTGTGATGCAGTCTACTCTACGCTCCTGGTTGCCCTCTTCGCCCAACGCTATTGGTCACAGAGTATTGTGATTTCTGACATACTCGAGATCTGACATGCGCGTTCATCTGTGATCTCTAATATAAAACACCGGCAAGAACTCTCCTAACCTCTTCTTTTACCACTTTTCTTGTCACTTCGCTTTTCCGCTCGTGTTACAAATTTTCTACGCTCTTGTGCCTTTTTTGCTTCTCCTACGCCATTTTCTCGCTAGTCGATTAATTTGTGCTCTACGAATTGTGAACTTGGTGCTTACCAAGCAAACCTTAAAAGACAATTATATTGCTTTAAGTGATTATTTAGATCTCCTCAAATACAGGTACAGTACATTTTTCTTAACTATATGAATTGTTCCTAACATGCTTCCTATAAAATATCATGCACTCTCACGTTTCCACGAAATATCTCATGCATCTTGAGTATATATCGTTGAAGTGTATTTTATATAGCCTCCTCGTCACCTGTACCTCCCTCATTAAGGTATATTTTTGGTATTTTCATATTTATTTCTCGAACCACGTGTGTACTGTACCTAACTCTTTGTACGAACTCTCCAATTTTATAATCTCCAAACGACCCCCCCTCGTAAACTCTTCGTACCTAGTTACTCCTCGTATTCTCTCGAGCACCAGGTTCACATTTCACCTACATCTCAGGCACTTACTTCTCATTATTTTCACTCATAGTATTTCACAATCTCTCATACTCAAAAACACCTCTACGATTAGACTTCTCAGGCTTTTGTAAGTTTCAGGTACCTCTCCGTTCCAGCTGGAGTCATCACATGGATCGTACAACCAGGCCTGGTCTCAACTGATAAGTATTCAGAATTGTTCTACTCATGCAAATGCTCTCAAAACTCTAAAGGACCTGGTTGGATGTATCGCTTGATGGTTCCAGACCCATGTCACCTCACATAAGTATAATTTGTATTTGTATTTTCTTTTACTTTATCATAACTTGCAACTTACATTGCCTGCACTCTATACTCTCCTCAACCTATGACCAACTATCCTCTCAAGTAAATGTGTTGTCAATTGATTCATTTCGCTAACTAAAATTTAACTGCTCTGCCTTTATATACACCTCATATGACTCTCAATTATCACCTCCATTACCATAGTTTTGTTGTATTACTTCTGTTTTTCTGATAAGGACAGGCTTATCACTGTAAACGTCGTTAACCATAATTATTGATTATACATTTCTCTCATCTCCTGTCAATTACACTTACCCTCAACCATCTCTGTTTGTCAATGAACCTTCTGTTTTTCTAATAGGGGACATTTTAATACATGCCAGCTCTATTCCTGTAAACGTTGCGTTTCTATTGACAAATAATGCTTCTCAGATCAACGTTTGTGATTTAGAATTGTTACAGGCAACACATAATACTCAATACATCTCAATTATCGATCTCAAAGCATTCTCTCAATTCAAGCACAACGTTCAGACTTTCTCTATTGTGAAATATTACACTCAATTGTCTCTCAATAAATGTAAATAGGTCAACTCTGTTTAGATGTTGTTAAATTTTGTATATAATTTTAACTCCATGCGAGTACCTGTTTATAATGTGAATGTGAACTAATACAATAAACATTTTATTTAACATCTTCAACTCAATCATTTGGTAACAGTCCACTAAAAAGTAATTGCCAATTATCTCACCACCTAGATTTTTGAACATTTGGTCCTTCGGGCCGGATGATTGAGTTGTTATATTAATCGTTCACATCACATTCTCTCAAATACAGCTCCTCTACTTCTCATCAGTCACCTGAAAAGGAGGTGAGTCCTAGCACCTCAACGAAGAGGCGTTAACAGTCAGCTCAACAGGAACCTCCAAGTCGTCTCAATGTTCTGCTCACCACCGCCACTGCCAACCTCGTAACCTCAGCAGCCTCACACAAGGTTCGACTTCTCATCGACTCAGGATCTGAGTTGAGCTTCATCTCTCCACCTCTGGCCAACAAGCTGAGTTTTCCTCGAAGGAAGTCACACGTTGTAATTGTCGGCATCCATGGTACCACCTCGAAGGCAAAGGGATGCCTTTCTATCACGCTCACGTCGCTATATGACCATCAATCCATACATGTTGATGCTCATGTTCTCTCATTATCCTTCTCTAACCTGCCTTCTTTTCATACCTGCTTCCAGCCATCTCCACACCTCCAGAATCTCAAGCTGGCTGATCCAGACTACCACATCTCACGACCAATCGACATCATTTTGGGCGCTGATGTCTACGGCTCAATCATTCTCCCTCAAATGAAAAGAGGTCCTCCATCATCTCCAACAGCACAGCTCTCTATCTTCGGATGGCTCATCCTTGGTCCTGTGTGTCAACAACCAGAAGACATTCCACATCACTCTCCGATGTTTCATACTACTCAAGATGATCTCCATCAACTCCTCACCAAGTTTTGGGAACAGGAAGATATCCAATCAACTTCTCAGTCACACCTCACCCCTGATGAGCAAGAATGCGAAAACCACTTCGTCTCTACTCACCGAAGACTAGATTCAGGCAAATACATGGTAAGACTACCGCTGAAATCGTCTGTCGACGTCTTGGGTTCCTCAAGACAACGTGCTTTTCGATGTCTCCAAGGCCTGCTCCGTAAATTCGAAAAGGACCCAGAGTACTCCGACCTCTATCATCAATTCATCGATGAATATGAACTTCTCCATCACATGCAACCTGTTTCATCAGAGACAGCCATCTCGAGATACTTCCTGCCTCATCATGGGGTTCTCAAAACAGACAACACCTCAAAGAAACTACGAGTGGTCTTCAACGGCTCCAGCCCCACCTCAACTGGTATTTCACTCAACGATATCATGCACACAGGAGCCAAACTACAACTCGACGTGATAGATGTCCTTATGTGGGTGCGTAAGTACAAATTTGTCTTCTCCACAGACATCACAAAGATGTACAGACAGATCCTGGTCCATCCTGACGATTGGGATCTTCAATGTATCCTATGGCTCGACTCCAACAACAAAGTCCAAACGTACCACCTCACCACAGTCACATATGGAACCAGGTCCGCTCCATTCTTGGCAATTAGAATTCTTCTCCAGCTCATCAACGATGAAGGTCACAAGTTTCCGTTAGCCATTCCCCCATTGACGAAAGGTCGTTATGTCGATGACATCTGTGGCGGATCAGATACTGAAGACCAACTCCTCGAAATTGCCAAACAACTCCAGCACCTCTGCATGGCGGCCGGCCTTCCCCTCGCAAAGTGGCAGTCAAATGTACCACAACTACTCCAGTATGTACAAGAGGTCGAACATACTTCATGTCCACTCTCCTTCGATGAAAATCCCACCTCAACCAAAGTATTAGGACTCCTGTGGTACCCTCAAGAAGATTACTTCACATTTAAAGTCAGCTCCATCCTATCTGGGTCTATACTAACAAAACGCTCAGTTCTTTCTCATATCGCTCAAATATTTGATCCATTAGGTTTAGTCTCCCCTGTTACGATTAGGGCCAAGATGTTGTTGCAAGAATTATGGCTCCAAAAGTTATCATGGGACGAACCTCTACCTCAACTACTCCAACAGAAATGGCATGACATCAGCGACGACCTCTACAAGCTGGACAGCATAAAAATTCCTCGATGGATCAACTACCAAGGTGGTTGTTCCGTACAACTCCATGGCTTCTCCGATGCATCTCAATTTGCCATTTCTGCAGTCCTCTACCTCCTCGTTCAAACTCCGTCCAAGGAACGCAAAGTTTCAATGCTCTGCTCCAAAACAAAAGTAACGCCTTTGAAGCCTCTCACAATCCCGCGCCTCGAATTGTCAGCTGCACTTCTCCTCTCTCGTCTCGTAAATTATGCGCATAATATTTTACAGCTCAACAGCCTCTCCACAACTCTATGGACGGACTCCTCAGTCACTCTATCCTGGATCACAACTCATCCCTCACGTTGGAAGGACTTTGTTCGGAACCGCGTGGCAACAATCCAAGAACTAACTCCTAGGGCCCAATGGAGATATATTTCCGGCAAAGACAATCCTGCTGACTGTGCATCTCGAGGCTTAACTTCCGCTCAACTTCGCAACCACTCGCTATGGTGGACGGGACCACCATGGCATTCCAAGTCAGAAGACTCATGGCCCAGTCGTCAGCCGGCATCGACAACTGAACATGAATCCGAAGCAAAACCTGTCACCTCCATTCTCACTTCCACCTCGAAGGACTACGAGTGGGACCGTATCTACAGGTATTCTTCTATGAAGTAATTGTTGAGAATCACCTCTCTTTGTTCAAAGCTTCTCGCACGACTCCAACGCAAGCTGAATCCAGCACCTCTCACAAGCCTCACCTCGTCTGACTTGGAAAAATCCAGAATTTTCTGGATAAAAGCAACTCAAGAAGTCTACTTCTCACTCGAACTCAAGGCTCTTCGCACTCGGACTCCAATCTACTCCTCAGATGCATTCAGTAGACTCACAGCCTTCCTCGACCACGATGGTGTAATTCGTGTAGGCGGACGAATCACCCAGTCAAATCTAGACCCAGATAGCAAACATCCTATAATTCTTCCTCGATTCTCTCAATTCACTTCTCTAGCTATCGATGAAGCTCATCGATCAACTCTCCATGGAGGCACTCAACTCACTCTAGCCCGCATACGTCAAAGGTATTGGATTCTTGGAGGAAGAGCCCCAGTCAAATCCCATATCCTTCGATGTGTAACCTGTGCCAGGCACCGTGGCATTCGGGCACAACAGCTCATGGGACAACTACCAGCACCTCGAGTACAGCCATCTCGTCCATTCCTCCACACCTGTGTCGATTACGCCGGACCACTCACTCTCAAGACATGGAAGGGAAGAGGTTCCAGAACACACAAAGGCTGGGTTTGTGTGTTTGTCTGCTTTGCCTCCTCAGCTGTTCACCTCGAAGTCGTAAGTGACTACTCCTCTGACTCCTTCATTGCTGCTTTTCGCAGGTTCACAGCCAGACGAGGAATCTGTCATACCTTGTATTCAGACTGTGGCACCACATTCATTGGCGCTGACACCGCTCTCAAGGAACTCTTCACGAAAGCTTCCAGTCAACACCAAAACCTCTCCAAGCTTCTTCTCAATGACGGCACTACATGGTGTTTCAACCCCCCAGCAGCTCCTCATATGGGTGAAAAATGGGAATCAGTCGTCAAATCGTTCAAGCATCACTTCATTCGAATCGTCAAGGATCAATCCTTCACCTTGGAAGAAATCATGACGCTGTCCTCTCAAATCGAAGCCATTTTGAACTCAAGACCACTCGAACCTCTCAGTGACGACCCCGACGACTGCGAAGCCCTCACACCTGGACATCTCCTCATCGGCACACCATTAAATGCTCTGCCATAACCATCTCTCGAACATCTCTCCACGTCTCGACTCTCCAGATGGCAGTTGGTCCAACAACGAACTCAACAGTTTTGGAACCAATGGTCATCACAATACCTGCAACGTCAGCTCTCCATCTCAAAATGGCACCACCCACGTCACGACCTCAAGATTGGTTCTTTGGTGCTGATCACTGATGAACGTACACCTCCATGCAAGTGGCCTCTAGCCAGAGTCACACATCTCCATCCCGGACGAGACGGACTCACAAGAGTGGTCACCTTAAAAACCTCCACTACAACTCTCACGAGGCCAATTGCAAAGTTATGCATTTTGCCAATCCTGGTGGACTCTGAGGACAACGAGGGGCCTGTTTCCTCCAGTTGATGGGTGGATTGAGTAGCTCAGACACTGGAGAGCAGGTTTCTCTCACCCTCCTCACCAGGGAAGTTCCACGAAGCTCTTCTCATCTATAATCAACTCCGTTAATTATGGCGGCCGGAATGTTAAAAATTAAATGAGTTTTTAACCCTGTGATGCAGTCTACTCTACGCTCCTGGTTGCCCTCTTCGCCCAACGCTATTTGGTCACAGAGTATTGTGATTTCTGACATACTCGAGATCTGACATGCGCGTTCATCTGTGATCTCTAATATAAAACACCGGCAAGAACTCTCCTAACCTCTTCTTTTACCACTTTTCTTGTCACTTCGCTTTTCCGCTCGTGTTACAAATTTTCTACGCTCTTGTGCCTTTTTTGCTTCTCCTACGCCATTTTCTCGCTAGTCGATTAATTTGTGCTCTACGAATTGTGAACTTGGTGCTTACCAAGCAAACCTTAAAAGACAATTATATTGCTTTAAGTGATTATTTAGATCTCCTCAAATACAGGTACAGTACATTTTTCTTAACTATATGAATTGTTCCTAACATGCTTCCTATAAAATATCATGCACTCTCACGTTTCCACGAAATATCTCATGCATCTTGAGTATATATCGTTGAAGTGTATTTTATATAGCCTCCTCGTCACCTGTACCTCCCTCATTAAGGTATATTTTTGGTATTTTCATATTTATTTCTCGAACCACGTGTGTACTGTACCTAACCCTTTGTACGAACTCTCCAATTTTATAATCTCCAAACGACCCCCCCTCGTAAACTCTTCGTACCTAGTTACTCCTCGTATTCTCTCGAGCACCAGGTTCACATTTCACCTACATCTCAGGCACTTACTTCTCATTATTTTCACTCATAGTATTTCACAATCTCTCATACTCAAAAACACCTCTACGATTAGACTTCTCAGGCTTTTGTAAGTTTCAGGTACCTCTCCGTTCCAGCTGGAGTCATCACATGGATCGTACAACCACGCCTGGTCTCAACTGATAAGTATTCAGAATTGTTCTACTCATGCAAATGCTCTCAAAACTCTAAAGGACCTGGTTGGATGTATCGCTTGATGGTTCCAGACCCATGTCACCTCACATAAGTATAATTTGTATTTGTATTTTCTTTTACATTATCATAACTTGCAACTTACATTGCCTGCACTCTATACTCTCCTCAACCTATGACCAACTATCCTCTCAAGTAAATGTGTTGTCAATTGATTCATTTCGCTAACTAAAATTTAACTGCTCTGCCTTTATATACACCTCATATGACTCTCAATTATCACCTCCATTACCATAGTTTTGTTGTATTACTTCTGTTTTTCTGATAAGGACAGGCTTATCACTGTAAACGTCGTTAACCATAATTATTGATTATACATTTCTCTCATCTCCTGTCAATTACACTTACCCTCAACCATCTCTGTTTGTCAATGAACCTTCTGTTTTTCTAATAGGGGACATTTTAATACATGCCAGCTCTATTCCTGTAAACGTTGCGTTTCTATTGACAAATAATGCTTCTCAGATCAACGTTAGTGATTTAGAATTGTTACAGGCAACACATAATACTCAATACATCTCAATTATCGATCTCAAAGCATTCTCTCAATTCAAGCACAACGTTCAGACTTTCTCTATTGTGAAATATTACACTCAATTGTCTCTCAATAAATGTAAATAGGTCAACTCTGTTTAGATGTTGTTAAATTTTGTATATAATTTTAACTCCATGCGAGTACCTGTTTATAATGTGAATGTGAACTAATACAATAAACATTTTATTAAACATCTTCAACTCAATCATTTGGTAACAGTCCACTAAAAAGTAATTGCCAATTATCTCACCACCTAGATTTTTGAACAGTAGTACCTATTGTTTGATTCGACCTCTCTACAAAATTACATTGGGACGAATAAACCGGAGTGAACCAAATTTTTTGAACACAGTAAGACTTAGCTAAATTTTTCATTATGCGGCCTGCGAACTGCGTGCCGTTATCACTGATTATAAATTGAGGAACACCGAACTTTAAGAAAACATCCGACTCTAGAAACTTCGAAATATTCTCTGCAGTAGCTTTGCGTAAAGGATGTAAAATTACATATTTTGTGAACCAGTCCGATATTACCAATAGAAATGTATTACCGCTTTTCGATCTGGGAAAAGGACCCATCAAATCTACCGCGATAACCAGGGAAAATTAACGTTTTTCTCTTTACCCATCAAGCCTAAGCCTGGTTGGTTATAAATTTTATTGGCACCTCATATCTTACATTGTTGATGAATTTGTTAATATCTGCTCGCATTTTAGGCCAATAGTAAAGTTCTTTTACTCGATAGAAAGTTTTAAATGAGCCAAGATGACCACAAGTAGAAGGTTCATGGCATAACTTCATTATTTTTTGACGTTGATGTTTAGGGACTACTATTTTCCATTCGGGAATATTCGATTCAACAGGTATGTTTGAAGGAACTAACTTATCTTGCAATTTCCATTGAGGGTAGTTATTTTCGTCAATTTTAATTTTATTACACATTTTAGTATACCATTTGTCCGAATCGTCTACTTCAATTGATATCGTGTTAACCTCTTCAGATTCACGAATACGCGACAAAAAGTCAGGAACGACATTATTTTCACCTTTTCGGTGAATCAACTCAAAATCATATTGTCTCAATCGAACGGCCCATCTCGAGAGCCTACCAGACGGGTTGGATAGTTTTCTGAGCCATAAGAGGGAATAGTGATCAGTTATGACCGTAAATTTGACACCTTCAACATATGGTCTGAATTTTTCCAAACAAAAGATTAACGCAAAAAATTCTCGTTCTGTTACAGTGTAATTTCGTTCTGCTCGTGAAAGAGAACGACTAGCGTATGCTATCACTTTTTCTTTGACGTCGTGAATCTGTGTAACTACACCACCTACTCCGGTAGCAGATGCATCGCTCTGTATTGTGAAGGGCAGATCAAAATTCGGAGACGTTAGAATAGGCGAAGCCACTTGTGATGTACACCGCTAGGGTAGGTTCGCTCAATCGTTATACAGTAGAGGGATGGCGAATAATACACAGCAGACTCATCGAAGGGTGTTTATTTCTTAAGCCATACTGAACGAATCACAAAAGACTCGACTACTATGATGTAAGTTTAATAATGAATGAAGTATCAATCAATACTGAATTCATCTTCTCGCCTCTTTGATTTTAAAAAATGCTTCCTCAGCTTGAGGAGTCCACGAAATACTCTGACGTTTTTTCTTACCTTTCAATAAGTCATTTATGGGTGAGAATAATGTGGAAAAATCTTTAATAAAGGATCTATACCACGAACACATCCCAACGAATCGCTTAATTGCCGTGCTAGTATTAGGACGGGGAAAATTAACCATACAAGAAACCTTATCTGGATCGGTTCTTTAACCGTTCCCATCAACTACATATCCCAAATATTTCAGGGAGCGTCTGAAAAATTGACATTTTTCTAAGTTTATAGTTAAATTAGCTTCCTTGAGACGATTGAGAACTTCTTTAAGAAGAGAGACGTGTTCCTCAAAATTATCTGAAATAATGACTATGTCATCAAGGTATACAAAAATCTTGCCCTCAAACTTGGGACCAAAGAGTTTATCTACCAAACGTTGTTGTGTTTGTGCGCTATTTCTCAGGCCAAAAGGAGTGACAGTAAATTGAAACAAACCTCTACCAGGTACGTTGAATGCAGTTTTTTCTTTAGAACTTATTTCTAACGGAATCTGCCAAAATGATTTTCTCAGATCGATGCTACTTATGAATTTAGCTCCTGAAAGACTACTCGATATGCTCTCTATCCTGGGAAGCGGATAGGAATCATGTTTAGTTAACTCGTTAAGTTTGCGCCCATCGAAAAAAAATCTATATTCTCCACCTTTTTTCCTTACCAGAATAGCTGGGCTGCACCAGGGAGAGTTTGAAGGTTCTACTACGCCTAAACGCAACATCTCATCCAATTCGTCATTTAACTTTCTCAACATATATGGCGACATCGGATATTGTCTGAGTCGAAATGGTTGAGCATTGCCTGTATCTATTGTGAGAGAAATTTTATCGGTACGTCCCATTCTATCTTTGCTACTACTAAGTTCATCAAAAGATTGCAATAAATCGTCTACCACACGCTGTTTATCCACAGATAAATTCTCTAAGCTATTTACTTCTTTCATAAGTCCAGCATAAGAATTTGAAGTGAGTAAAGAAAAATTTTTCTTCTGAACGTTCCAAGAACCCTGAAGATAATCTATCCTTACGCAGAACCTCTGACAGAAGTCGCTTCCGAAAATAAAATCATGTTTGAGACTAGGTACAGTTAGTGCCTCAATTATATGACACTCATTATCAATGACAATAGGCAGATGTACGAGACCAGTTATTCGTTGCTCTGTATTATCTGCTGTAAAGACAAATTTTGTTTTGGATGTGAACATTTTTAAATTAAAAAATTTTATTAATTCAATTCCCTTTTTACCTAGAATTGTTACATTAGAAACGGAATCCAACAAACCTATTACAGGATGATCTAATATTTTAACTTCTATGAACGGTCTGTTGTCGAAAGTATTATTATGTGGGAATTTCTTGGATTCTTCACCTTTTTTGAAACACGGTAGCTTAGAACTGGTGGCCTTAGGAAAGAATAATGGGGACGATTCTTGGCCTTCGAAATGCGCCCCAACAATTAGTTTTTTGAACATCGCGAGCAAGTGTTGACGGTAACGTTAGATAAACCGCAGCGATAACAGAATTTAGACTTCTTAGATTTACACTCGTTATAAAAATGTCCTTTCTTACGACAATTCCAGCACTCGAGATTATTCCTGTAGCCGTAATTATTATTATTTTGATCATCTACCACGGACAATCTAGGTAAACTGGAATAATTGTTAGAATTACCCTTATCGAACGGATTTTTATTCAACTGGAACTGGATTTTTTTGGATAGATCCTCTTATGAGCACTACAAGAAGTAGGTTGCTCCCGCGATTCGTCAATTTCTAAATTTTCATCTTCCAAGCGTTTTACGATTTTCAAAAGTTCTGAAACAGATGAAAATTCTACAGTTGCTACGGCTTTTCTATATTCTGGTATGAGGCCATCACGAATATACTTCAATTTAGTTATTTCGACGGGAGTCCTAGATAATTGATTGAATAATTCATTCATTTTGGCGAAATAAATAACCACTGATTCATTTCTCAATTGAACTCTACTTTTAATATTATCCCAAAGTTCATCATCAAAACAGGGTGATCTGAAATCTCGTTTAAGTGCTTCTACTAAAGCATCCCAATCTTTAACATCTCCAACTATTTGTCGAAACCAACATCTCGCATCGCCAGTGAACAAATCCCTAGCGGAATCAAATAATTCTACCTTGCTTACATGTCTAGCTTTTTTCAATTCTTCGACATTGTCTAAAAATGACGATAAGGTACTTTTATCACCAGAAAATGTTTCGCCCCATTTATAAACTGGAATAGACTTAAACTGTGATGGACTAGATGAGGGTTGAACATTAGATACACCGTGTATACAAGAATTTGACGCGCTAGCACTGTTATTGATATCAGGTGATTCATCAGATATTTTATCGTATAGATCAGCTTCTAGACTAATGCATGCTGCGAATGTTTCATTTTTGAAAGACAAACGTTCTTGTTCATCCTCTGCACCCTTAATAATTGGTAAACGAGAAATTCTTCCCAACACATGAACTAGACGTGATTTTGCTCTTTTGAAAACTGAATCTTCTTTATTACCCTCAAATTCAATTACAAGTTGTGTTATTGATTCTGATGTTGAATTGATTTCGCTTTGTTCACTGTCAAACGAAAAGTTTGGATCGACTAACTGCAATTTTTCTACGGATTTTTGACGCTCAAATAATCTACGTAAAATCTTCCTCTTCTCATCCTGTCCTCTATTTGATACAACTCCTCTAATACTAAGTTCGTAATTAAGTTCATTTATCGATAAATGAATAGGCTTAATTTCACTGTTCATTTTTGGAAATAAGAATTTAAATCAGGAAACTGATAACACAATCAACAGTTGGCATAAAAAATTGGCAATATTGAACTAATCAATCATCACATGCAAAAAAAATTATCGAAAAGTTTGGTGCATTACAACTATCAACAATGAAAAATAAATGGGTGTAATTACAATATAAAATAATATTCGAAAATTTCAAATGATTATTTAAGATAACAATGCGAAACACAAAAATTCAAATATCAGCCCCACACGTTGGGCGCCAGATTTATGTCACGTAATTTTCACAAGGTGACAATTATACGAACGGCAGCTGTTCGCCAGAGAGCATTTAGGTCGTGGGTTTATAATTTCTGAGACATTACAATATTTTAACTATGAAAAATGGGCGCCACTTGATTTAGCTCAAATTAACTGAAATTATTAAACTGTTTGAAAATCAAGAAACAAGCAGTTATGTGTGGTTCATTATTTAGGTGACAATGATTTAATGTGACGTTGATATTCTGGCAAAAAATAGTATAATGTTCATATAGGGTTAGTAATTTCCACTGGAAGGCACGTAGGTAAATCACACACACAGTTTTGAAATAAGTACACCAAACTTTTCCTTGATGTTCAGGAATTCGCAGTTAAAAGTTAACACAGTTTTGTTTAATACTGGCCTTGGTGTTAGAAGAACGAACGAAACAAAATGGCGGTAGCTGCAGTTCCAGGAATTCTACAGGTACATATTTGATGATTGATGCAATCAGGTAAGTAAAATCAACAGTCCTGACCCAGATTTCGTAATCGAAACTTTACTGTTGTAGATCGATAATTAAACCTCCGGTAGGAACCCTAAAAATTACAATTCTCACATGTAACAAAAAATATAATAGTCTCAAGAGACTTACCTTTTAATATAAAAAAGGTTCTTATGAATTTGGACAATTTGGACAGAATCTGAATGTTACTGAACGAAACGACAATAATTTCAATTTTAAAACGTAATTTAAAATTTCTAAGTGACAAATCCCTTTCAGGTCAACAACGAAATACCAAAATGAAAAATCTGGAATGACTCTTATCAACTACCGATCACATAAGAATTAAGAAAGCCATGGACACCGATCGCCACCTGACTTTTATTCGTATTGTTAATCATATTAATGAAATATATTTCTGCATATTTATTAATTGATTTCAATTATTCCCGCAAGATGGATTGAGGAAGAGAAGAGGAAAATCCTTTTTGCTTTCAAAATGAACCAATTTTATATGTTCAACAAAAAAATAATTTTGAACCGTTACAACAGGTACAGGGTCAATTGCAATAGGTACATGGTAAATGGCTATAGGTACTTGGTGAGTAGCCATAGGTATATCGCGAAGATTAATATGTGTATGGTTAATAGCAATAGGTACATAGTAGGATGAAATAATGATATGGTACATGGAAACAGGTACATAGTGGAAGTAATAACATTCTGGTGTATGGATATCATCCAATTTACACATACAAGTAGCTTGCAAAGGTGTTCATAGGATTCCGGTAGCTTAGGTGTAACGTCCCACATCTCCTTTTTATTTCGACACTCATTCTCAGGTAGCTAAGAGTGTGGATACGAGGGCCGAATTATACAACTCCAGATATCCAAGGTCGTGTTTCAGACAATGTTCTTCGGTGTACATCAAAGGCCATGCTAATATCAAGTGTGTGGTGGTATTCAATAATAATTATAATAGAAACATGCAACTCATAACGGAACGCCCGAATAGCAATACGACAATGCCCGATCCCGGACATTCGACTTCCACCGGGGAAATTGTTGCCCTAAGACTCATATACTGACATTCATACATACTAGATGTAGACTGAATCATTTAAGCCACATAAAGAACCCAATGAACAAGCTTAGCATTCAATATTTATAGCAAACACCGGAATTGCATTGGTCCCACTAGGTAAATGCATAATGTATATCAGTGATATCAAGCAAATAGGATAATTATTCAGTTCTTGTAATACGTAAACTCTGATTTACGAACAAGATTGTACACTGAAAGAAAAATAATATAAGCTCCATGAAATTGTTAAGGAGTACCATATTTTAGTCAAGGCAGTATGAAGATCTGGTAAACAAACCTAAAAGGAGTGTTAATAATCATTATCAATGCAGAAAACTTACTTGTGGATTGTTCGAATTACAATAATACCACTACCGTTCAAAGAATCAAAGAAATTACAGAGACTGGAAATTATTCAATCTGTGGAATGATCTTGTTGTTGCAGCACACACAAAAGATCAGAGAGCCTCGATAATCCATCGTCATCCTTAAATAAGTTCTAATAAGACGCCAAGCATACCACTTGAGATATATTCAAAGCCCATTTGTCCTGTTAGCAACCACCACGTCATGTTTGTTTACATCCGGACCATCGAAATTCATACAAGCATAGAACCTATGAACAGAGCGTTTTATTGCGAGCATAAGAATCACAGTACTTTAATTATGGTTATTTTTATGAAAATTGAAATTATTGCTATTTATTTAAATCACGGGATATTACAGTCGCCCCTTTGAAACTTCAGAGCATGACAAAGGAACTGATAGAAATTTTCAAGATCTCCTAATGTAGGGTCGGCATCTAGATTCAATGGCTTGGCTAATCGTAGAGTTTCTTAAATGGCAATGGATTGCTAACCAAGGGGCTACAAGTTTGTAAACATACAGGTGGGGTTTGTCATCTAGCAAGTGGGTCCCTGTAATAATGGATCCGGTTTCAAGACAGTTCGGCCTGGCCCCAGGACCGAAACCAGGCGCAGGGCTACTCCTTGAAATGGGACAGAATAGCGGTCCACCAGAAAGACGTATTGACAGGCTATGTTTCTCAAAGTTAAGGCTTCTTTGAATTGTGGTTAACCAATCATTTCCCAGTAAGACAGGTCTACTTAGTTTGGGAACCAAGAAAACAGATACTGATGGATGGTCAGGGCCAGACAATCTGAAATGTAAACCACCCCTGATATTTTAATCGGTAACTACAACTACACAGGAACCAGTAAGATAACAGTTGGGCACCATATAACACATGACACTGGATCCACCATTGAAAAGCATCACATCAGCATTAATGCAGGATATCTCACTACCCAAATCAAAGCTACCGCTGCAGACTATCAAATACTTAGGATTCCCCACAGAAACCTAGCTGAACTTCAACCAACATAGATAGGTAAATGGACATTTATTGTTAACATTGCACATGGTGCTTTTACAAGTCACATAATGCATAAAATGATAAATCTAAAGAGGAAATTCAAATAGACTGAAAAACCAGATTTCTATCACAATGCACACTACTAAACAGATAAAGAAACTCAAAAAATATCGAACAATTACCCAATATGGCGAAGCTTCACATATTCTGAGATGAAACGATAGAACACATTCTCAGGATGTAGATTTTGAAATATCACAGTTGTCATTGTACATCCTAAATCATCAAAATTACTCGGGGTATTCCTCCAGGGGGTACAACGACTTCCATATCAACTATTACCTCGTTTTACCTAAGATTTTACCAAGACAATGTAACAAAATCACAACAATATCTTGAGCACGACATTGCTCTAAGCCAATCATTCTGAATCAAAATTTATTAATGTGGCTAAAATAAGTAAGATGATATGAAGACCCACCGTGGAGTATGCTCATCCGAGCCTTTTTGTTTTTCAGACAATTATGACAATGTGAATTTACACAAGTCACAGGACCAAAGGTGGATGATTTATAGTCGCGGCAATAAAGAAATTTCTCTCGCTCACACAACCAGAATCTAGCATGGATTCGCCAAACATCACTTGTGTAATCGCTTTCTGGGACCGATCGACAGCAACAAGGTACCGAGATGAAGGCCCCCTCAAGGTCAATGCAAAAGACACATCCTCACTAGATCGTGGATCTACAAGTGGTGGGCTGAACTAACGAAGGCAGAAACTACAAAGTTTCCATGCGCCCCTAATTTCCGAGCTCCTTTCACGAACAAGTAGCATACTACAGGGGGTGATCCTTTCAAGTAAAAGTGACATAATACAGAGAATGACAAAAATGAACCTGGCCCAACCACGGGATGGTGGATACGCACCTGAGCCAGACAGTCACCTACTGAAGGAAGTTTCTCAAAACAGATTAGATTGTGCGAGGCATATCGGGAAATGCAGTGGATATCATGCAAGGGTAGTTCTCGTGGACACTTCGAGGAGGGCCGACGCCCCTAGAGTCTGTAGGGTTTTTGGACTTGACCATGGCTTTAGAAGAATGTGGTGTAGTCAGCAATTGTTGCGGTGCCCCAGACGGTTCACCACGAATTGCTGTAAGTGGGGTATTGATGTAGTCTCAAAAGCTGGATGGCTCTTTCGTCGTAGGAGATCTCCATGTGGTGTAGTCGTAGTGACATTTCCTTCCGTATGATTTTTGATTCACATGTTTGGGAATGTTCCTCAGAAAATCTTTGTATCGGTAGCATCCATCTTCTGAAATACATATGCGGGCAGATTAATTGTGCATTACATTAATAACAAACAAACAAGATCAACAACTCCTGAACTTCCACCTCTCTCTTACATTTGGGTATCCTGGTCACCTGGCAACACTGTACTGATCCCATCCAAAAATGCTACGTTAACCATGACTCAAGTGAAGCTATTCTGTTATTGAACTCTATGGCGTGATTCTTACCCTTGGCTGTGTGATTTTGATCGTCAAGTGAACAAAGAAGGACTTTACGTTGTGTATGCAACCCAAAATACTTTTAGATGCCCAGAGTAAGAGAGATTGTTGGGAAGATCAGAAGGGAATGAAATAAAATATCATAATATAAACTTGAACAGTTTAATGTACGTTCGGCGCAAATTACCTGAGAGAGGGGAAAAGAACGTAATATAAAAACCCCTCTCTTCTTAGATCATCTCAAATATATATATTCACTGGTACATGTAAAATGGTGAAATCAATAGTATATAGATGTATGCTGGATCAAAATAGGTAATAATGCATAGCCACAGGTACATGGTCAATTGCAATAAATACATAGTAAACAATTATAGGTACATGGTCACTATCCATAGATATATCGTGTATCATGTAAAATGGTTAGTTCAACAGTGTATAGATGTATGCTGGATCCAATTAAGTCATAATGCATAGACACAGGTACAGGGTCAATTGCAATAGGTACATAGTAAATGGCTATAGGTACTTGGTGAGTAGCCATAGGTATATCGTGAAGATCAATATGTGTTTGGTCAATAGCAATAGGTACATAGTAGGATGAAATAATGATATGGTACATGAAAACAGGTACCTAGTGGAAGCAATAACATTCTGGTTTATGGATATCATCCAAATTACACATACAAGTAGCTTGCAAAGGTGTTCATAGGATTCCGGTAGCTTAGGTGTAACGTCCCACATCTCCCTTTTATTTCGACACTCATTCTCAGGTAGCTAACAGTGTGGATACGAGGGCCGAATTATACAACTCCAGATACCCAAGGTCGTGTTTCAGACAATGTTCTTCGGTGTACATCAAAGGCCATGCTAATATCAAGTGTGTGGTGGTATTCAATAATAATTATAATAGAAACATGTAACTCATAACGGAACGCCCGAATAGCAATACGACAATGCCCGATCCCGGACATTCGACTTCCACCGGGGATAATGTTGCCCTAGGACTCATATACTGACATTCATACATACTAGATGTGGACTGAATCCTTTAAGCCACATAAAGAATCCAATGAACAAGCTTAGCATTCAATATTTATAGCAAACACCGGAATTGCATTGGTCCCACTAGGTAAATGCATAATGTATATCAGTGATATCAAGCAAATAGGATAATTATTCAGTTCTTGTAATACGTAAACTCTGATTTACGAACAAGATTGCATACTGAAAGAAAAGTAATATAAGCTCCATGAAACTGTTAGGGAGTGCCACATTTTAGTCAAGGCAGTATAAAGATCTGGTAAACAAACCTAAAAGGAGTGTTAATAATCATTATAAATGCAGAAAACTTACTTGTGGATTGTTCGACTTACAATAATACCACTACCGTTCAAAGAATCAAAGAAATTACAGAGACTGGAAATTATTCAAACTGTGGAACGATCTTGTTGTTGCAGCACACACAAAAGATCAGAGAGACTCGATAATCCATCGTCTTCCTTTTATAAGTTCTAATAAGACGCCAAGCGTACCACTTGAGATATATTCAAAGCCCATTTGTCCTGTTAGCAACCACCCATAGACCTAATACAAAGATAATAGAATAGAGAGACCGCCAGATAGCCCGCATTCCAGGCGGTAAGTTCGTGGAATGCGAAGAATCCAGCTGGTTTCCAACAGAGAGGAGAATATCTCCTCTCTTTCTCCGTTAATCAATAGAACGGGAAATTTCTTGAAATGTATTATTTAAAATGGCGTTTGTGTTTGGTTTTTGTTATGCTTTCGAACAGAAGATATCTCTGAGACTCTGGGTAAGTTTGTTCAAAAACGTTCAGGTTTTTTTTTATATTATACATTGGATATGGATAAAGACCCCTCTCTAAATTTTATACTGACATATAGTATACTATAACTTCACTGTAAAAGGAAGATCCATTTTGTATTGTTGTTGATTAAATCTTTTTTTTCAGATATATAATATGCTAAAACTAGTGAAGATTGATATAATGATATAGAACTGAATTCACCGTTTTTACATTTTGGAGTGGTAAGTAATTTCACGTATTCCTGTGAAGTTTTCAATGATGAAAATATATTTCGAAAATTACGCTACAAATTTAATAATTGAATACAAAATATGAGATCAAGCATAGTTATACATAGTTATATGCAGAAAAATTTAACACCTTATGTGATATTATAATTGTTTTTAGACCCTCTAGTGTATGTTTAATACTGTTATTAGTATAACTTCACTGAAGAACAATTTTATATGCTTGTTGATTGAATGTTTCCTTCAGATCAATGCCAAAAAGTAGTAATACTACAGGGATTCTGGACCAAACAATAGAAATCATGACGTCACATTTTGGGTGACCGCTTTGTAGGAATTAATGAAAAAATTCTCGGCGATGTAGAGATTCGAACCGGCACCCTTCAGATTATGAGTCCGACGTGTTACCCGACCCGGCCACTGAGGCTCGACGTTATGGAACCGTCTTTGAAACTACATATAGAGATCGAGCAGGTAGCACCTTTTCAGAGGAACATTCTAGAACTAATTAACATGTTTGAATAGACATTGTGGGTGGGGTCGAGTATTTTCATTGTGAAATGCCTGTTATCGGAATCATTCAATAACATATTCCTATATACTAGTTAGGATTGAATGCAAAATGACCAATGAAATAACGTAATCAGCTATGATTATATAATTTTCAGAGTATATTTGAGAAATTAATATCGTGAATAAGTTCGACATTATTGGGTAAAATCAAAAACAATTTTAAAGGCATTAAGTATTTTTATTGACATAACGTGAAATGTATATTATCCACATCATTCAATACCTTATTCTTATAGTAGTACATACATTCTAAGATTACATAACTTTCAACAGATGGATTAATTCTACAAAAGGAATTTATTAAATCTTCAATCGAATTTTGATTATTCTTCTGAGATAGATCTTTCATGATATCTAGGAACTTGTAATAGTAAAACGATATTTTTAAATTTTTCAACATCTCTAGGCGATGGGAAATTATAGCAGTATTTAATTGGATCAATTTATTCAAGTCGGCATCGCTGAAATACATGCAGTTTTCCCATTTGGCAACGAGGGTCATCACACCTTTGGATTTTTCAACTTCAACGCCACAATCTCTTTGATCAGCATCATTTTCAATTAATGCAATAAACGATCCCCATTGCCAGTCGTCAAAAGATATTATACATTCATTAGATATGAGCATGACTGCAGGTTCAAAATTTCTTGCGGGACTTATACGACAATCAATAGAAGCAGACCCACATTCCATTTCCAGATGATTTTTATGTGTAAATTCCTATGAGGATTTCTAAGCTCGATTTTAGCAAAAATGGTTCTTTTCACATGAATATATGTAGATTTCTCAGCATCTCGAGATGATTGGAAAAATTATTACTGCTCTCCACGCAATACTTTTTCAACCAAATAAACATCATGCTGCCGTGTTTTTTGCAATTCTTCTTGATAGAAAGCACCACTTATTGGTCTACCGGTAAAGTAGGTAACTCACTGGGTAGGTAAGTTGGACTTTTGTGATTTTAAATAGTTAAGTAGTCCATCGATACCCTTTTGTGAAAACGTGTCTAAATTTACGTACAATTCTTCTGAAATTTATGAGGTCATGCTATTTTTATGTGACTGAAGGCTAATTTATCTATGTCGTTCTTTGTATTAACGTCACGGGGTTTCATGCCAATAGTTCATTGTTTCTTATTACTATACTAATTTAACGACATCTTGAAGGATCAATCGATATGTTCCACTGAATTTTTTGTAAAGCACCTCTTTCAACGTTTTTATGACCCCACTCCACTATTGCAGCTATCATATCACGATATATTTTATAATTATGCTTTTTTAATGACTTGTTCATGAAATTATCGGTTGAAAAATTCAATTCATTGATCAGATTGCAAGTTGCTAGGTGCCATGCTTGAGGATATCGAGAAAAGCCAACCAGTTTTCCTTTTCAGTGCTTGAGCACATATGAATTTGCAATCAATTACAACGAGAACTACTTGTGACAAGCTTATCAAGCTATCCTAAATGCATAGGAGGTTGTATACTTTTGATTTGGCAGCGAGCTAACATAACAAAAAATGTATTGGGTGGTTGTATGAATAAATACCATTTTCGATGTATTATGGATACTTTAACAGAGCATATGAGACATATTTTCTGCCATTTCAACGTAAGCACAATTGTTTTAGAAAAAAACTTTGGGTACTAGACATTTTGAACATAGATTTGAAGTCAAAAATATTGAATATTTGCTTGGCACTGAGACAAAATATGCTAAATGTGAAATTTTGTATTCTTACTATCTGGAAAGATTACATGAAAGATTGTACATTTGTACTGATTGTATTGTCATCAATAGTCACAATATTTGGATGAAAATGAATCATATTTACGCAAAAAATTACAAACGTATTAGAGACTCGCTATGATAAAATAAAAATCTCCTATTCAGAAGGACTATAATTTTGGATTTTGTTTACATTGAGACGGATTGTTTTATTGTATTTTCCAAAAATAAATCTTATTTCTTCAGATACTGTATTGTAGCCAATTATTTTGTCATATTTATTCGGCAATAACCAGAAGAAAGGGTCATTATGAGAAATGAGTTCGACCCCCCAAAGAGAATTACATGAAAGACAGGTATCTTCTTCGAATTTAACGATTCGGTAGTCCGACATGGGTACAAAGGCATATTTATTTGACCTAGTGAATGATGGGGTGCTAACTTGACCGCATTCCGATAAGAGGCCGGGTTTTTTTCTAACCATTGGTGGGATCTATTGTATTCGATATTAGGTGGAAACAATTTTGTATTTATTGCATGTTGAGTGGTCATATATCTCTTTCAATATTCAGGAATCGTGTAAAAAAAAGTGGGCTCGTAGTGTGTACATTTTTGATAGTAATACGAAATGTAACTCTACTTTATTTTTTCATTGCAAAATTGCTTAACAAATATATCATGAATATGTAAGTCATCAAGAGCCTGGCGTCATTTTAAACATTTGATTCCCATGGTGTGATAGATGCTCAATTGTTACTTCAAACGATAAAGAGAAGGAACTTCAATCGAGCCCTTTTTCAGGTATCTTTTGCTTACGATGAATACATTCATGAATCTCAGAACGCACTCCATATCAGCTTTACAAAAATGTTCAGCATGGAGGATTAAGCTATAAAGACGCTCACAATTTTCGAGATATTAAGAAAAAATCTTATTGTGATGAGGAACTTGTTGAGATTTAAATATATGAAAAACAGGCCTGGTCAGTGGATATCAAATGAGAAGGTGTGATTTTGAAACTTTATCATCTGGCTGATGCTTGAGATGCTGTATTGAGAACGATCATCAGCATGTTTGATATATGGGGCATGACTTGGTTATGAAGGGAGGGACGACGATGAATTGGCAATATACACAGGATTGCAATAGATATGTGGAGGAAGATACGACGTATGATATTGAAGATGCAGAAAAAGAGACTGCGATGGATACTGAATTTATTAACAAATCAGCTTTTCACAATTATTTAGCGCGTCTTCTTGACATAATGGATAGTGTTGATCATTATTCATTTCATTTAATTTCGAGTTATTCTGATGAACGATGCTTAAATAATTTGAGATAATTTGTAGTGGAAAATTAGAGTTTAATTGCCATTTTGTATTTTAAAAAAGCAGTTTTTTAGATATGATCATAATACTTTTCCTAATAAATAACTTCAGCTATTCGAAGTTGCCAAATATTGTTATAACGACATGCGACTGTTCCCAAGTCGCAGTGGTTAAGATCGGAGCTACTAGAACTCAGGGATCCGCGGTCTAGCTCCAGTGGAGATGGGAGTGGATTCCTAAAAAGGGAACCTAGAAAATGGGCGCCAGGTAAATTTAAGTCTCCCAGATACCCCTGCGTAATGTACTAATTCCTAAATTCACCAAAAGAATATTCACGCTAATAACAAACAGTTTATTCTAATAGCATACAACCCAGGTCTTTAGATCCAGCAAAATTTAACTATTATGAAACCCTGAATAAGGGTGGCGGAAATTGTACGTAGATATTATTCTTGGATTCAAATACGCGTCGCTTGAGCTCAGGCGCATTCACGTTTCTCCTCTATGCTCATATATGATTACTACAAATCTTGCCCCAATTTCCGCTTTCCAATAACAATAACCTAGATAATTGATAACAATATATGTTCAAGTTATATATATAGTAGGTATAAGATGATTCGGGATATGTTTTCTATAACTTGCGTGCTATTCCTTGTGCCTGAACGTATTATTGCCTCGATGGTCTCGCAATACCGTTCTCCTTCCCTTTGTACTCGCCGTCTGCGACTTTCCCCAGCGCTCCTTCCTGACCACCTTGTATATACTCGGGATCGGTAACACTGCGTTGGCTGTCTCACAGCGCTACTTATGGACCACCTTGTATATATTCGAATGTCACAGTTACACTCTTCCTGATATAAAAAATCGTGCTGGCCTCAAAAACTCCTGCTCCTTAAACTTCGGACTGCCACAAAAACTTCGGACTGCCACAAAAACTTCTATTCCTCTTGATATAAAAATCGTGCTGGCACACAAAAACTCCTGATGTTACAAAAAACCCTGATGACAGAAAAGAAATCATCAGTGACTTCTCTCGGATAAGAAACAAATGAATTTTCGCAATACATAATAATTTCGGTTATCATAATATTAATCAGACCAATTATTCGTTGTTATGCAACAGTTATAGAATTCGTACATACCCTGATGTTCGGGGTTGTCCTGCACACGTTTGCTTCGAAACCAAATCTTGTCGTGCCTCCACCAAATAATTCTTCAAGCACACAGCGATGTTCTGGATATAGAAATATAATTACGACCTGAATTGATTCCACTATAAATGACGAGAATAGAACATCTAACACATACCTGTCAAAGTCGCCAAGATCTTTCACGTGTTCAACTCTTAGATTTGCAGAAAGGTCGTTAGATCCTCTTTCGAGACGAGTGCAAGGTACCTGTTATCTTCCCAAATCAAACCAATGTAACCCTCACTCCTAATTCGATTTTCGAAACTATATCCAACTAAGAAGAAATCACCAATTCTTATTAAGTTCCGAAAATACGCCTAACCTACTGCTCCTCCTTCGAGTGTTCACAAAATGGACGACCTCATGTCCCTGACTGGCGCAGACCCTCACAAATTTCAGACTGTCACAATTCAACACTATTGCCAACTTATTCGGTTCTTCGAATAAAACAATTATTATTTAGCGTCGATTGGCACCACTGAGATCCAACCTCAAATTCGACGTCAACACAAACGACATAAACGACACTCGCCAACCAAACGTAAACAAACCCCTGCCCGGGCTAAAAAGAAACGTTACAAAATCCCCCCTCACTTGAAGAAATTTACCTAGTAAATTTCACTTAGGTATTAAAATACATATGATCAAAAAAAATTATATAAATTTACTAGATAACTCATACATGTAGGCAGATAGATACCGAAATGTTTCCATCAATCGGAGCCCACAAAAATTCAGTATTCCTGAAGGAAGAAGCAACCCACTCATACCCAATCATTCCTACGTCCTCAATCACAACAAGCATACCCTTCTCATCCAATCATTACCCAGAATCATACATCATCCAATGCCCTATCATACATTACAGTCGTCCCGGAAATCCTCTTCTACTCTCATTACTCCATCCATCCAGCAATTACCCTCAATCTTCATGTATTCTCCGACCATGTACTCCATATGTCCGCGGCGAAATTCTATCGTCAACTCTAAATGGTCCCATATAAACAGGGGTAAGTTCTCCAACAATGAACATAATTCAACACAATTCATATAATAATAAAATCTTTGAGCACAAGACAACTACTACAATTCAAACTTCTGCTCAAAATAACTTTCCAAACTCGACTCTGACCGACAATCGCTAGAGATAAAAAAAATTGTATAAAAATAATTTTCAATAAATTAGGACGAGACAAGACAGATACAGGCAAAGAAGCAAAATGACTAGAAATTATTAAGCACGATAAAGCAAGTCCCCTAAAAAAAATTGGGTCAAATATAAAGAACAATACTATATATACACCCGAATCAGACCTACGTTACATCGGGTCGGGCCCCACATTGGATCGAGAGATACGCCCCACGTTATTCGGGAGATAAGCCCCACGTTGGGTTCACGCTAATAACAAACAGTTTATTCTAATAGCATACAACCCAGGTCTTTAGATCCAGCAAAATTTAACTATTATGAAACCCTGAATAAGGGTGGCGGAAATTGTACGTAGATATTATTCTTGGATTCAAATACGCGTCGCTTGAGCTCAGGCGCATTCACGTTTCTCCTCTATGCTCATATATGATTACTACAAATCTTGCCCCAATTTCCGCTTTCCAATAACAATAACCTAGATAATTGATAACAATATATGTTCAAGTTATATATATAGTAGGTATAAGATGATTCGGGATATGTTTTCTATAACTTGCGTGCTATTCCTTGTGCCTGAACGTATTATTGCCTCGATGGTCTCGCAATACCGTTCTCCTTCCCTTTGTACTCGCCGTCTGCGACTTTTGACTGAATGTCCCCCAGCGCTGCTTCCTGACCACCTTGTATATACTCGGGATCGGTAACACTGCGTTGGCTGTCTCACAGCGCTACTTATGGACCACCTTGTATATATTCGAATGTCACAGTTACACTCTTCCTGATATAAAAAATCGTGCTGGCCTCAAAACTCCTGCTCCATAAACTTCGGACTGCCACAAAAACTTCGGACTGCCACAAAAACTTCTATTCCTCTTGATATAAAAATCGTGCTGGCACACAAAAACTCCTGATGTTACAAAAAACCCTGATGACAGAAAAGAAATCATCAGTGACTTCTCTCGGATAAGAAACAAATGAATTTTCGCAATACATAATAATATCGGTTATCATAATATTAATCAGACCAATTATTCGTTGTTATGCAACAGTTATAGAATTCGTACATACCCTGATGTTCGGGGTTGTCCTGCACACGTTTGCTTCGAAACCTAATCTTGTCGTGCCTCCACCAAATAATTCTTCAAGCACACAGCGATGTTCTGGATATAGAAATATAATTACGACCTGAATTGATTCCACTATAAATGACGAGAATAGAACATCTAACACATACCTGTCAAAGTCGCCAAGATCGTTCACGTGTTCAACTCTTAGATTTGCAGAAAGGTCGTTAGATCCTCTTTCGAGACGAGTGCAAGGTACCTGTTATCTTCCCAAATCAAACCAATGTAACCCTCACTCCTAATTCGATTTTCGAAACTATATCCAACTAAGAAGAAATCACCAATTATTATTAAGTTCCGAAAATACGCCTAACCTACTGCTCCTCCTTCGAGTGTTCACAAAATGGACGACCTCATGTCCCTGACTGGCGCAGACCCTCACAAATTTCAGACTGTCACAATTCAACACTATTGCCAACTTATTCGGTTCTTCGAATAAAACAATTATTATTTAGCGTCGATTGGCACCACTGAGATCCAACCTCAAATTCGACGTCAACACAAACGACATAAACGACACTCGCCAACCAAACGTAAACAAACCCCTGCCCGGGCTAAAAAGAAACGTTACATTGTATTCTTTCAAAAGTATCTACAGTGCATTTTTTTGGCATGCAGCAAGCATAGCTCGTCAACTATATTACTGTTATCAAACCATTAACTTTATGAAGACTTTGTGTTGGATACCTTTCGTGTGTGCCCAGGGACCCCTTATATATGTTGGTGTGCAAACTCTTTGAATAGTTTTCACTAATGTGATCAATACTCATATAGTCATGGAATTTATCATGTTTCATGATTGTGTGTTTCCTTAAAGCATCGTTTCATGTGAATTTCTTTCCACATACGAAACAAGCAAAGCCAATTTGCTTATGTATATTCATGTGTCTGCTCAAATTATTGGGTTGGGTGTATTGTTTTTCACAAATGCTGTAGGTATGAATTCTGTTGATATATAAAAATGAGACAGATAAGTATACGCGTTAAATACTCTTTATATCCACTATATACATTTTTATAGCTGTTTTATATACGTTTTGCATTCACTTTATAACTGAATATGTATCTATTCATGAAATTCTACGGTCGTAATAGATCAGTCCAAGCACAATCATAACAATCTATACACATTCTTTATAGAAATTCAATAGAACACAGGAACAAAATTTGCCATATTTATTTGTGTATTTTCATAGACATTCTAGTATCTTCGTATAGATTCATACATCTTCGTATACACTCATGAATCAAGCAATTTTGCTTAGGAGTTTCAAGACATGTATTCGTTTTATAGTTTGGATATATGTATACACTCATGCATTTTTTTGTCGTAGTTCATATGAATTCATCATGAAAAAGTTGGAAGAACATGTCAAATTTGATGATGATTTAGGATGAATATACAACCCACATACATACGCAACCAAAGAAAAACATAAAAAAACATGCTATTTTACAGATTATTCAAGGCCAATATACAGATGAAGATACACCAGGTCGATAACATTACAGATGTATCAAGAATTATATCTAGACTACAATTTATTTGAGTAAACACAGGGTACAGAAATGTATTTGTGATAGATGACTCAGGTACTTCCATTCCAAAGAAAATCTTGATATTCACGCGTTAGTTTTTATGAATTGTCCAAAGACCCAATATGGAATATTGAGAAGAGATTGACATAAATACGACAATACTTCCGATTATGCTTGAGGGGATAATCCTTATGAAATTACTAGGTTTAACAAAAAATGGTATTAGGGATGATGAAAGTTGAAAATAATGATATTCTGATTATGCATGGGGTCAGATCGAAACTGTACGCAGTGAAAAACTCAACAACGAATGATGAAATTAATATACAGAAGTGTTTCAACACAAACGCTAGTGGGAGACATTCACTGTCGGGGCAAAAATTAACAGTGCTGTGCCTAAGCTTCCTGCAGGATACAGCAACTATTTTGGCAAAATACAACCTACATACATACGTAACCAAGAAAAAGATGGAAAAACATGCGTCAAGCTATCATCATGCTATCATCAAACTACCATCAAGCTACCATCAAATTAGCATCAAACTATCATAGCAACTACTTCATGTATAGTTTACATCAATTTTGTGTATTTTCATAGAAATTCCAGCATCTTCGTATACATTCGTGCATCTTCGTATACATTCATACATATTCGTATATAGTCATGAATCAATCAATTTTGCTTAGGAGTATCGAGACTTGTTGTTTATATCAATTTTGTGTATTTTTCCTATACATTCGAGCATCTTCGTATACATTCGTGCAGCTTCGTACACATTCACAATCAATTTTGCTTAGGTGTATCAAGACATGTGTTCGTATTATAGTTTGGATATATGTATACAATCACGCATTTTTGTCATACTTCATATGAATTAATCTCGAAAAAGATGTAAGAACATGCGAATTTGATGATGATTTAGGATGAATATACAACCTACATACATACGTAACCAAGATAAAGATGGAAAAACATACATCAAGCGTGTAACCATTTATCATTAACTTTATGAAGGATAGCTTTCTTCATGCAGCACCTCAAGCGTACTTTATATATGATTTGCAACCTCTTTATGTACAGTTTATATCAGTTTTGGGTATTTTCGTAGACATTCGAGCATCTTCGTAGACATTCGAGCATCTTCGTATACATTCATACATATTCGTATACCTATAGTCATGAATCAATCAATTTTGCTTAGGAGTATCGAGACTTGTTGTTTATATCAATTTTGTGTATTTTTCCTATACATTCGAGCATCTTCGTATACATTCGTGCAGCTTCGTACACATTCACAGTCAATTTTGCTTAGGAGTATCAAGACATGTGTTCGTATTATAGTTTGGATATATGTATACAATCATGCATTTTTGTCATACTTCATATGAATTAATCTCGAAAAAGATGTAAGAACACATGCGAATTTGATGATGATTTAGGATGAATATACAACCTACATACATACGTAACCAAGATAAAGATGGAAAAACATGCATCAAGCGTGTAACCATTTATCATTAACTTTATGAAGGATAGCTTTCATCATACAGCACCTCAATCGTACTTTATATATGATTTGCAACCACTTTATGTACAGTTTATATCAGTTTTGGGTATTTTCGTAGACATTCGAGTATCTTCATACACATTCGTATACATCTTCGTATACATTCAAATCAATCAATTTTTGTATAGGAGTATCAAGGCCTGTTGTTTATATCAATTTTGTGTATTTTTCATAGAAATTCGAGCATCTTCGTATACATTCGTGCATCTTCGTACACATTCACAATCAATTTTGATTATGAGTATCAAGACATGTATTCGTATTATAGTTTGGATATATGTATACAATCATGCATTTTTGTCATACTTCATATGAATTAATCACGAAAAAGATGGAAGAACATGTGAATTTGATGATAATTTGGGGTGAATATACAACCTACATACATACATACGTAACCAAGATAAAGATGGAAAAAACATGCATCGAGCGTGTAACCATTATCATTAACCTTATGAAGGATAGCTTTCTTCATGCAGCATCTCAAGCTTACTTTATATATGTTTTGCAACAACGTTATGTACAGTTTATATCCGTTTTGTGTATTTTCATAGACATTAGAGTATCTCCGTACACCTTCGTACATCTTCGTATACATTAAAATCAATCAATTTTGTATAGGAGTATCAAGGCTTGTTGTTTATATCAATTTTGTGTATTTTTCATGGACATTCGAGCATCTTCGTATACATTCGTGCAGCTTCGTACACATTCACAATCAATTTTGCTTAGGAGTTTCAAGACATGTATTCGTTTTATAGTTTGGATATATGTATACACTCATGCATTTTTTTGTCGTAGTTCATATGAATTCATCATGAAAAAGTTGGAAGAACATGTCAAATTTGATGATGATTTAGGATGAATATAAAACCTACATACATACGCAACCAAAGAATAACATAGAAAAACATGCGATTTTACAGATTATTCAAGGCCAATATACAGAGGAAGATACACCAGGTCGATAACATTACAGATGTATCAAGAATTATATCTAGACTTGTACAATCTATTTGAGTAAACACAGGGTACAGAAATGTATTTGTGATAGATGACTCGGGTACTTCCATTCCAAAGAAAATCTTGATATTCACGCGTTAGTTTTTATGAATTGTCCAAAGACCCAATATGGAATATTGAGAAGAGATTGACATAAATACGACAATACTTCCGATTATGCTTGAGGGGATAATCCTTATGAAATTACTAGGGTTAACAAAAAATGGTATTAGGGATGATGAAAGTTGAAAATAATGATATTCTGATTATGCATGGGGTCAGATCGAAACTGTACGCAGTGAAAAACTCAACAACGAATGATGAAATTAATATACAGAAGTGTTCCAACACAAACGCTAGTGGGAGACATTCACTGTCGGGGCAAAAATTAACAGTGCTGTGCCTAAGCTACCTGAAGGATACAGCAACTGTTTTGGCGCGCCATAATAGTTGCTTTAGGAAGATGCTGGAATTTCTATGAAAATACACAAAATTGATGTAAACTATACATGAAGTAGTTGCTATGATAGTTTGATGCTAATTTGATGGTAGCTTGATGGTAGTTTGATGATAGCATGATGATAGCTTGACGCATGTTTTTCCATCTTTTTCTTGGTTACGTATGTATGTAGGTTGTATTTTGCCAAAGTAGTTGCTGTATCCTGCAGGAAGCTTAGGCACAGCACTGTTAATTTTTGCCCCGACAGTGAATGTCTCCCACTAGCGTTTGTGTTGAAACACTTCTGTATATTAATTTCATCATTCGTTGTTGAGTTTTTCACTGCGTACAGTTTCGATCTGACCCCATGCATAATCAGAATATCATTATTTTCAACTTTCATCATCCCTAATACCATTTTTTGTTAACCCTAGTAATTTCATAAGGATTATCCCCTCAAGCATAATCGGAAGTATTGTCGTATTTATGTCAATCTCTTCTCAATATTCCATATTGGGTCTTTGGACAATTCATAAAAACTAACGCGTGAATATCAAGATTTTCTTTGGAATGGAAGTACCCGAGTCATCTATCACAAATACATTTCTGTACCCTGTGTTTACTCAAATAAATTGTACAAGTCTAGATATAATTCTTGATACATCTGTAATGTTATCGACCTGGTGTATCTTCATCTGTATATTGGCCTCTTGAATAATCTGTAAAATCGCATGTTTTTCTATGTTATTCTTTGGTTGCGTATGTATGTAGGTTGTATATTCATCCTAAATCATCATCAAATTTGACATGTTCTTCCAACTTTTTCATGATGAATTCATATGAACTACGACAAAAAAATGCATGAGTGTATACATATATCCAAACTATAAAACGAATACATGTCTTGAAACTCCTAAGCAAAATTGATTGTGAATGTGTACGAAGCTGCACGAATGTATACGAAGATGCTCGAATGTCTATGAAAAATACACAAAATTGATATAAACAACAAGCCTTGATACTCCTATACAAAATTGATTGATTTTAATGTATACGAAGATGTACGAAGGTGTACGGAGATACTCTAATGTCTATGAAAATACACAAAACGGATATAAACTGTACATAACGTTGTTGCAAAACATATATAAAGTAAGCTTGAGATGCTGCATGAAGAAAGCTATCCTTCATAAGGTTAATGATAATGGTTACACGCTCGATGCATGTTTTTTCCATCTTTATCTTGGTTACGTATGTATGTAGCTTGTATATTCACCCCAAATTATCATCAAATTCACATGTTCTTCCATCTTTTTCGTGATTAATTCATATGAAGTATGACAAAAATGCATGATTGTATACATATATCCAAACTATAATACGAATACATGTCTTGATACTCATAATCAAAATTGATTGTGAATGTGTACGAAGATGCACGAATGTATACGAAGATGCTCGAATTTCTATGAAAAATACACAAAATTGATATAAACAACAGGCCTTGATACTCCTATACAAAAATTGATTGATTTGAATGTATACGAAGATGTATACGAATGTGTATGAAGATACTCGAATGTCTACGAAAATACCCAAAACTGATATAAACTGTACATATAGTGGTTGCAAATCATATATAAAGTACGATTGAGGTGCTGTATGATGAAAGCTATCCTTCATAAAGTTAATGATAAATGGTTACACGCTTGATGCATGTTTTTCCATCTTTATCTTGCTTGCGTATGTATGTAGGTTGTATATTCATCCTAAATCATCATCAAATTCGCATGTTCTTACATCTTTTTCGAGATTAATTCATATGAAGTATGACAAAAATGCATGATTGTATACATATATCCAAACTATAATACGAACACATATCTTGATACTCCTAAGCAAAATTGACTGTGAATGTGTACGAAGCTGCACGAATGTATACGAAGATGCTCGAATGTATAGGAAAAATACACAAAATTGATATAAACAACAAGTCTCGATACTCCTAAGCAAAATTGATTGATTCATGACTATAGGTATACGAATATGTATGAATGTATACGAAGATGCTCGAATGTCTACGAAAATACCCAAAACTGATATAAACTGTACATAAAGTGGTTGCAAATCATATATAAAGTACGCTTGAGGTGCTGCATGAAGAAAGCTATCCTTCATAAAGTTAATGATAAATGGTTACACGCTTGATGTATGTTTTTCCATCTTTATCTTGGTTACGTATGTATGTAGGTTGTATATTCATCCTAAATCATCATCAAATTCGCATGTTCTTACATCTTTTTCGAGATTAATTCATATGAAGTATGACAAAAATGCGTGATTGTATACATATATCCAAACTATAATACGAACACATGTCTTGATACTCCTAAGCAAAATTGATTGTGAATGTGTACGAAGCTGCACGAATGTATACGAAGATGCTCGAATGTATAGGAAAAATACACAAAATTGATATAAACAACAGGTCTCGATACTCCTAAGCAAAATTGATTGATTCATGACTATATACGAATATGTATGAATGTATACGAAGATGCACGAATGTATACGAAGATGCTGGAATTTCTATGAAAATACACAAAATTGATGTAAACTATACATGAAGTAGTTGCTATGATAGTTTGATGCTAATTTGATGGTAGCTTGATGGTAGTTTGATGATAGCATGATGATAGCTTGACGCATGTTTTTCCATCTTTTTCTTGGTTACGTATGTATGTAGGTTGTATTTTGCCAAAATAGTTGCTGTATCCTGCAGGAAGCTTAGGCACAGCACTGTTAATTTTTGCCTCGACAGTGAATGTCTCCCACTAGCGTTTGTGTTGAAACACTTCTGTATATTAATTTCATCATTCGTTGTTGAGTTTTTCACTGCGTACAGTTTCGATCTGACCCCATGCATAATCAGAATATCATTATTTTCAACTTTCATCATCCCTAATACCATTTTTTGTTAACCCTAGTAATTTCATAAGGATTATCCCCTCAAGCATAATCGGAAGTATTGTCGTATTTATGTCAATCTCTTCTCAATATTCCATATTGGGTCTTTGGACAATTCATAAAAACTAACGCGTGAATATCAAGATTTTCTTTGGAATGGAAGTACCCGAGTCATCTATCACAAATACATTTCTGTACCCTGTGTTTACTCAAATAAATTGTAGTCTAGATATAATTCTTGATACATCTGTAATGTTATCGACCTGGTGTATCTTCATCTGTATATTGGCCTTGAATAATCTGTAAAATAGCATGTTTTTCTATGTTTTTCTTTGGTTGCGTATGTATGTGGGTTGTATATTCATCCTAAATCATAATCAAATTTGACATGTTCTTCCAACTTATTCATGATGAATTCATATGAACTACGACAAAAAAATGCATGAGTGTATACATATATCCAAACTATAAAACGAATACATGTCTTGAAACTCCTAAGCAAAATTGCTTGATTCATGAGTGTATACGAAGATGTATGAATCTATACGAAGATACTAGAATGTCTATGAAAATACACAAATAAATATGGCAAATTTTGTTCCTGTGTTCTATTGAATTTCTATAAAGAATGTGTATAGATTGTTATGATTGTGCTTGGACTGATCTATTACGACCGTAGAATTTCATGAATAGATACATATTCAGTTATAAAGTGAATGCAAAACGTATATAAAACAGCTATAAAAATGTATATAGTGGATATAAAGAGTATTTGACGCGTATACTTATCTGTCTCATTTTTATATATCAACAGAATTCATACCTACAGCATTTGTGAAAAACAATACACCCAACCCAATAATTTGAGCAGACACATGAATATACATAAGCAAATTGGCTTTGCTTGTTTCGTATGTGGAAAGAAATTCACATGAAACGATGCTTTAAGGAAACACACAATCATGAAACATGATAAATTCCATGACTATATGAGTATTGATCACATTAGTGAAAACTATTCAAAGAGTTTGCACACCAACATATATAAGGGGTCCCTGGGCACAGACGAAAGGTATCCAACACAAAGTCTTCATAAAGTTAATGGTTTGATATCAGTAATATAGTTGACGAGCTATGCTTGCTGCATGCCAAAAAAATGCACTGTAGATACTTTTGAAAGAATACAATATTTGGCAACTTCGAATAGCTGAAGTTATTTATTAGGAAAAGTATTATGATCATATCTAAAAAACTGCTTTTTTAAAATACAAAATGGCAATTAAACTCTAATTATCCACTACAAATTATCTCAAATTATTTAAGCATCGTTCATCAGAATAACTCGAAATTAAATGAAATGAATAATGATCAACACTATCCATTATGTCAAGAAGACGCGCTAAATAATTGTGAAAAGCTGATTTGTTAATAAATTCAGTATCCATCGCAGTCTCTTTTTCTGCATCTTCAATATCATACGTCGTATCTTCCTCCACATATCTATTGCAATCCTGTGTATATTGCCAATTCATCGTCGTCCCTCCCTTCATAACCAAGTCATGCCCCATATATCAAACATGCTGATGATCGTTCTCAATACAGCATCTCTAGCATCAGCCAGATGATAAAGTTTCAAAATCACACCTTCTCATTTGATATCCACTGACCAGGCCTGTTTTTCATATATTTAAATCTCAACAAGTTCCTCATCACAATAAGATTTTTTCTTAATATCTCGAAAATTGTGAGCGTCTTTATAGCTTAATCCTCCATGCTGAACATTTTTGTAAAGCTGATATGGAGTGCGTTCTGAGATTCATGAATGTATTCATCGTAAGCAAAAGATACCTGAAAAAGGGCTCGATTGAAGTTCCTTCTCTTTATCGTTTGAAGTAACAATTGAGCATCTATCACACCATGGGAATCAAATGTTTAAAATGACGCCAGGCTCTTGATGACTTACATATTCATGATATATTTGTTAAGCAATTTTGCAATGAAAAAATAAAGTAGAGTTACATTTCGTATTATTATCAAAAATGTACACACTACGAGCCCACTTTTTTTTACACGATTCCTGAATATTGAAAGAGATATATGACCACTCAACATGCAATAAATACAAAATTGTTTCCACCTAATATCGAATACAATAGATCCCACCAATGGTTAGAAAAAAACCCGGCCTCTTATCGGAATGCGGTCAAGTTAGCACCCCATCATTCACTAGGTCAAATAAATATGCCTTTGTACCCATGTCGGACTACCGAATCGTTAAATTCGAAGAAGATACCTGTCTTTCATGTAATTCTCTTTGGGGGGTCGAACTCATCTCTCATAATGACCCTTTCTTCTGGTTATTGCCGAATAAATATGACAAAATAATTGGCTACAATACAGTATCTGAAGAAATAAGATTTATTTTTGGAAAATACAATAAAACAATCCGTCTCAATGTAAACAAAATCCAAAATTATAGTCCTTCTGAATAGGAGATTTTTATTTTATCATAGCGAGTCTCTAATACGTTTGTAATTTTTTGCGTAAATATGATTTCGTTTTCATCCAAATATTGTGACTATTGATGACAATACAATCAGTACAAATGAACAATCTTTCATGAAATCTTTCCAGATAGTAAGAATACAAAATTTCACATTTAGCATATTTTGTCTCAGTGCCAAGCAAATATTCAATATTTTTGACTTCAAATCTATGTTCAAAATGTCTAGTACCCAAAGTTTTTTTCTAAAACAATTGTGCTTACGTTGAAATGGCAGAAAATATGTCTCATATGCTCTGTTAAAGTATCCATAATACATCGAAAATGGTATTTATTCATACAACCACCCAATACATTTTTTGTTATGTTAGCTCGCTGCCAAATCAAAAGTATACAACCTCCAATGCATTTAGGATAGCTTGATAAGCTTGTCACAAGTAGTTCTCGTTGTAATTGATTGCAAATTCATATGTGCTCAAGCACTGAAAAGGAAAACTGGTTGGCTTTTCTCGATATCCTCAAGCATGCCACCTAGCAACTTGCAATCTGATCAATGAATTCAATTTTTCAACCGATAATTTCATGAACAAGTCATTAAAAAAGCATAATTATAAAATATATCGTGATATGATAGCTGCAATAGTGGAGTGGGGTCATAAAAACGTTGAAAGAGGTGCTTTACAAAAAATTCAGTGGAACATATCGATTGATCCTTCAAGATGTCGTTAAATTAGTATAGTAATAAGAAACTAGTGGCCAGCAGTCCATATTTTGGGATTCAGATGAGCCAGCAGATCTACCTAGCAATAGATCCACATTTTTCTGGGAGATCTACATTTTTACGGTAGATCTACATTTTTCCGGTAGATCTGCATTTTTCCGTAGATCTACATTTTTTCGGTAGATCTACATTTTTCCAGTAGATCTACATTTTTTCGGTAGATCTACATTTTTCCGGTAGATCTACTTTTTTCCGGTAGATCTGCATTTTTCCATGAGATCTAAATTTTTTCAGTAGATCAATATAATCGGTAGATCAATTGAACCGGTTGTTCAATGACATCTAACAGGTTCTGTTGTGATTCTGAGAATGATTCACACGTTTTTGAGTTACTTAAAACCAAATATAGCGCCACCTACCGAATCGTATTGTAAACCTAAGGCCTTCCGAAACACAATCACAAAGATTCACCAAAATCGGTATAGCCATTTTTGAGTTCGTGTAAACCGATTGTAGTACCACCTACCGGGGAATATTGTGGATCTGAAACCTACTCAGATACATACACAAAGTTTCATCGAAATCGGTCCAGTCATTCTTGAGTCTTCATAAACCGAATGCAGTGCCACCTAACGGGTTTCTATTGTGACCCTTAGAGCCACTCAAACACGCACACAATGTTTCATCAAAATCGGTCGAGGCACTTCTGAGTTCTTACAGACGGATTGCAGCGCCACCTACCGGGGTGTATTGCGGACCTGACACAACCTCAGATACACACACAAAGTTTCATCGAAATCGGTTCAGCCGTTCTTGAGTTTCTATGAAACGAATACAGCGCCATCTAACGGTTACCTATTGTGACCCTGAGACACGCCGAAACACACACACACACAAAGTTTCATCAAAATCGGTCAAGTCGTTTCGGAGTTGAAATGTTTTTAGAAACACCCCGTATAGCAGCGGTTATCTTTTCGTAGCAGTTTTACAGTGTTGAGAATTCTCTTTACGATAGATCTCTTGTGGTGACATTTTACTTGAAACACCCTGTATAGCAGGGGTTTTTCATTTTGACCGTTAATTTTCAGCTCAATATTTGAATATTTTGAGTAATTTTAATGCAAAAATCCGTCCGATCGAACGGATATTCTTTATAGATTTCGTGACTTAACGAAAAGATCCAAATCCCAAAATACGTTCACCGGAGAACGCTCCTCTGAGTTTTCCATTGGGTAAAAATGAAAAAATTAATAAGTTAGCTATTTCGGACGCACCGAGGATTCGAACCCGCCGCCCTGCGAGGCTCTGGACTACGAACCCAACGCCTAGTCCGCTCGGCCACCGACGTCTACGTAAAGCGACCCCGATTATGTACCACATAAAGATTTTAAGTACTCGGATGATTTCCGTCTTTCGATTTTCAGAATATCGTCAATCCTGTCGAGCGATCGATCGAAATCGTTTACTCGTTCATATTTCTCGCGGTTTTTCTAGACTATTCGAAGGTTTTCGACCGATTCGGTTCGAAATTCAAATTCGATTTGACATTTCTAATCGCTCGTTCGGACCGAAAACGTCGACCGTGAAGCAGCCGCGTTAAAATTCGCCACAGAAATACGTGAAACGTCAGAATTTCGTCGATTCTCGCAAAAAGTCACATTTTCCTATCGTTCTTCCGGGAAAACGAAAGAGTGAATCGAAAAAAGGGCTCAGCTACGGACTAATTTCGAATCTCGTCTTCGCGTTCCCGCAAATACCGTCGTTCCGAACGCCACCCGTCCTCCGATCTCCTTTCCTTCATTTCGTACCTTTCGCCAAAATCGGCGTTTTTTCGCCTTTTCGCGATTTTTTTAAAAATACACCCCCTTCTTTTCGCTCCGAAAACGCGAAACCCTACGAAACTTCCGTCTTTTTCCTCGCGAAACCCCTCGGAAATTTCCCCCCTCCCCCCCTCCTAACGTCCGAAAAATCTTCACGTTCGTAGTAACATTTTCAAAAAAGTTTTTTTGTTCCTTTTCTATAGAACCCATCTTCATTTTAGTAATAGTGACTAGTAGCCAGCAGTCCATATTTTGGGATTCAGAAGAGCCAGTAGATCAATATAATTGGCAGATGAATTTAATCGGTAGTTTAGATGAACCGTTAATCGAAAGGAATCAGTATGTCATCATGGTACACGAAATCGAATGTATACATTCAATTTTGGATCGAAAATAATTAACGCTGTGTCTGCGGTTGCGTAAGGTGCCTATTCAAATAGATACATTCACAGTGGGATCGAAAATAGTCAATGATGTATCTGTGTTTGCGTAAAGTTCCTGTTGAAATACATACATTCACAGTAGGATCTAAAATTATTATTGCTGTGAACGCGATCGCGTAAGATCCCAATGGAATACGTACATTTACTATTGAGCCAAACATATTTAGGTAATGCTTTGTTTGGACGCAAATCCCTTCAGTCGTACAATTGTGCCATGAGACAAAGAACATCCTGATAGTTTTCAATAATGCATTCCGAAAGAAATTTCTATAACACAAATCAGTCAACTCGTACGGTTGTGCCTTGGAATACTTTGAGTTGGATTTGACGTTTAAAAAAAAACACCCTGTATGAAGATTTCTGATAAAAACATCGAATAATATGCTCTACAATGAACAGGTTAATCTACATAGGAATTAATTTTTGTAGCCAGCGGATCTACATAATCGGTCAACATAGTCATTAACCAATTTAATCGGTATATGTGTATTTATAGCACACGAATTGAAATAAATACATTCACTGTTGGGATGGAAATTAAACAATTAGTTAGCAGATCCTCGTAGCTAGTAAGTCCATATCACAATAATATATAACCCACCCAGTATCAATGAATGAATAGTTCATATAGGTCAGTAGAATGGTTATATCTACATACCTACATATCTACATACCTAACTCACGAAATCAAATTTATGAGGGGTCCCCTTGGAGAAGACCTAGGAGGATCAGTATAATAATAATATAAAATATACTGTTGGATCGAAATTGAACAGATCTATACCATAGGTGGCATATATCCATCTAACTAACAGTATACAAACAAATTAAAGAAGTGCGTTGATGGTGACCTAGCGCATGAAAAAGGAGAAATATTCTTACCTAATGTAATTAATATTATCAATTCTTATGATGACAAAAATAATGGGATAGATTTTGGATTGTGGGGGATGAGTAGAAAAATTAGGAACCATCCTGTGTATAATATATTGTTTCACTGTCATGATTTTTATACTTTCATCAGGTTCTAGGGATATCATATCAAATAATTTCTCATTTATTCTCCATTCTGGAAATATGTGTTGTTTAATTCCTGCTCTGAAACAATTATAAACTATTAAATTTCTTTAGGTTACATTAATTGTACTATTAATATTAAATTGCCACTAAATTTTTCAAATCGTGATCAGATCCATATTGGCTTCAGCTACATGGCAAGAAATTCAGATATTCTGTTGGATGTAGATATGTAATAAAAATCATGTAATTGATTTAATGGGAAGTGAACACCACTATAATGAAATGAAGAGGTATACGGCAAAAATTTAATCAACAACCATTTTGCCAGGCGTTTTCATTCAAAGAATGAATAGTGTTTGACACAGAAACAATTCACAAAATAATAATGTTTTTATTATATAGATATTTTTCAGAGTTTGGGAGGGGAAAACCCATAAGGGAACCATTTAACACATTGACTGCCAAGCCAGTATTGTGGAAATATTACCAACGGCCAACTATATGTTTTTCTTACTTATGTTTGTTTCTCAAGATATTGTTCTGCTTTTACTTTTTCTTTAGTGTCAGTAATGTCATACATATATGATGCGGCCTCCTAGAGATGATTACTGTAATATTAATCTGTAGGGCCATGTCATTCATTTTGTTACTGCAAAATGCAAAACCAATTGGGTTGTGAAGAAGCCAGGAAGAAAGCTAATATCACGCCCAGAGCAACCACAGATTTGCATGTTATATTTCAATACCAAACATACAGGAATATGAGGTTATTATCTAAGAATAAATGCTTTTGCGTGCTCTATAAAATTATCTCATACCTGCTACCAAAAATTCTGCACTTTTTTTTTCAGGCCAAGTATACCCAAACATTAGTCGGAAGCCAGTGTAGGAATGCCCCATTGAAAAGTCATAGGCTGTCATACATACGTCAGCAAAGCAGCCTGCAGTCATATATCGACCGTCATACATATATGAATGACGTGGCAGTCAATGTGTTAATAATACCTAACCTAAACTCACAGGAACATTATTATTGATTAAATACCCCTCGTTTATGAGATACCCACTGAATATCAACAATAATACACAGTTATGAACTTGTTCGCAACAGAAGATTCTATATTTAAGTGATACTTTCTGAACAGTTGAATTAAAAAAATCTAAAGCACCTGTACTACTTGTAGACAGATTTAACTCCCTTCACAGGTGAAGCAAATGAATAACATCTAATAGATAAGTACTTACAGTGTGAACTCCATTTTTCTCTGTCTGACAGATGAAAAAATATGGTATGTGAGGGCACATACCATTGTATAGTACAAATTTGATGGAACCAACTGTAATTTCCTCGAACCCCATAGTGTGATTATTACAGGAGAAGGGTTGTAGGTCTACTAATCACTATGAAATTGGGACTCAAAAATTTATTTTATAGGTATGTAACATGTTTCGGCACATGCCATCTTCAGACCATAAATAAAATAATGTCCCATGATAAAATATGAGCTTGTATCAACAGATATCGTCGAAGTCCGAACCAAATAGATTATATAAAACACATACTTAACACAAAGGAACGTAAAAGATCTAAAATTAAAGTTCCTGGTCGACCGTTACATGTCTCATGTCCGTACATATCGATTTGACAAATCGATATGTACGGACATGAGACATGTAACGGTCGACCAGGAACTTTAATTTTAGATCTTTTACGTTCCTTTGTGTTAAGTATGTGTTTTATATAATCTATTTGGTTCGGACTTCGACGATATCTGTTGATACAAGCTCATATTTTATCATGGGACATTATTTTATTTATGGTCTGAAGATGGCATGTGCCGAAACATGTTACATACCTATAAAATAAATTTTTGAGTCCCAATTTCATAGTGATTAGTAGACCTACAACCCTTCTCCTGGAACCAACTGTGCATTTATTGTTAATATTTGTTGCAAATTAGATATAATTATGAATGATATGATAAGAGGGCTTTTCGGAAAGTGTGATTGGGTTAACTCAATCAGTCAGTTCACGAATCAGCATGTTCCACTGTAATCGAGTTGACCCGATCACACTTTCCGAAAAGCCCTATTGTGTGCGAACAAAGTTGGTGTAGACTGTAACCATGTAGATGGTATACCCCACAAAAAGAAAGGAATGATTTTGATGAATGAGATAATGCATAAAACCTGTAATCCAATTGGACTCTTTTTCATTCATAACTGTACTCACTTAAGATATATCTACATGTAATTCTAGACCGAATCCCATATTATAGATGCAGACAAAATCTCTTTTCATCTAGAATTCGATCACTAATTCCATGTAAACAATTTTTCACAATATGTAAACTTAGATGGCTCTTCAATCGTCCAAATGAAGAATTTTCCAATAATAATTACATTTTCACCAAAATGGCATACAATTTTTAGACGATTTCTCATAGTCCTTGTGAGAAACTGAAAAAATGTCAGAGATTAGTCAGGTAGGAACCTAGATTCAAGGTTTTTCTTCTTAATTTAAACTAAATACTATTTTAAATGATAATTGTGGCTTTATTCGCCTTTGCAAGGGCAAATTGGAAAAAAATCATTCAAACTAAATAGGGAACTATAACATGTTGAAAAGATGTGCAATACAAAGTTTCCTTTCTCACCTAACTGGTCATAAATGCAGTTTTAATGAAATAAATCTCAAGTCGAGACCACCGGAATTATATTTTCAACAAAATTGTTGAACAATCGTTAAAATTACTCACGTTTACAAATAGATGATGAGAATTATTAAGGAAATTAACAACTTCCTAGTTGTACCTCCACTACAGAGGAAGGTTTTGTAGTAAACATTATCACTTTTTCAGTTCCTCAGACATTGTAAAAATAGGTACATCCTGCAAAAAAAACAACTTGTAATGGATATAAAACCCACATTAATACATATTTCAACAGAAATATCCAGATATGAGCAAGGATACTTACATTCTATCGTTCTTCGTTCATTGTACATATTGTTTATTTACGTTCATTCACCAAGTTTACGTAAATTCCATTTTTAGGTTAGTTATTTCAGTCGGCCTGGAAAATATGAATTTCCGTTGAAATTATCAAATTGAAACCCTTCGATTTCCAGAATATCGTCAATTCTGTCAAGCGATCGCTCGAAATTGGCGACTTGTTCATATTTGTAGCAATTTTTCTTGACGATTTCGAGATTTTCGACTGATTCCGTTCGAAATTCAATTTCGATTTGACATTTCGCGCCGCTCGTTCGGACCGAAAGATTCGACCTTACAGTAGCCGCGCTAAAATTCAGCACAGAAATACGTGAAACGTCAGAATGTTTTCGATTTTCGCAAAAAGTCACATTTTCTTATCGTTCTTACGGGAAAACGAATGAAAAGATCGAAAGCAGATATAGCCTATCCGGTAATTTCGAATCTCTTCTTCGCTTTCCCGCGGACTCGTCGTTTCTAACGTCGCCGTTCGTTCGATCTCGTTTCCTTCATTTTGCACCATTTGTCAAAATTGGCGTTTTTTCGCATTTTCGTGAATTTTTTAAAAATACACCCCCATCCTTTCGCTCCAAAAACGCGAAACTCTACGAAACTTCCGTGTTTTCTCTCGCTAAACCCCCTCAAGATTCCCCTCCAATCCCCCTCCTAACGTCCAAAAAAACACCACGTTTACAACGACCTTCTCAAAAAGTTTCCCTTGATCTACTTCGATGGTCCAAGTCTTCACTTTAGTATATGTATTGACTAGTAGCCAGCAGTCCATATTTTGGGATTCAGATGAGCCAGCAGATCTACCTAGCAATAGATCCACATTTTTCTGGTAGATATACATTTTTCCGGTAGATCTACATTTTTCCGGTAGATCTACATTTTTTCGGTAGATCTACATTTTTCCGGTAGATCTACATTTTTCCGGTAGATCTGCATTTTTCCAGTAGATCTAAATTTTTTGGTAGATCAATATAATCGGCAGATAAATTGAATCGGTAGATCAATTGAACCCGTAGTTCAATGCCATCTAACGGGTCCTGTTGTGATTCTGAGAATCATTCACACACGAAAGTCCCATCGAAATATGTCAGGAGCTTTTGAGTTGCTAAAAACCAAATATAGCGCTTCCTACCGAATCGTATTGTGAACCTAAGGCCTTCCGAAACACAATCACAAAGATTCATCAAAATCGGTATAGCCATTTTTGAGTTCCTGTAAACCGATTATAGTGCCACCTACCGGGGAATATTGTGGATCTGGAACTTTTCAGATACACACACACAAAGTTTCATTGAAATCGGTCCAGTCATTCTTGAGTTGTTATAAACCGAATGCAGCGCCACCTAACGGGTTTCTATTGTGACACTGAGAGCCACTCAAACACGTACACAATGTTTCATCAAAATCGGTCGAGGCATTTCTGAGTTTCTACAGACCGAAAGCAGCGCCACCTACCGGGGTTTATTGCGGACCTGACACATACTCAGATACACATACAAAGTTTCATCGAAATCAGTTCAGCCGTTCTTGAGTTTCTATAAACCGAATACAGCGCCACCTACCGGTTACTTATTGTGACCCTGAGACACACTCAAACACGCACACAATGTTCTTTCAAAATCGGTCGAGCCATTTCTGAGTTCCTATAGAGCATTATCAGCGCCACCTAAAGGACGCTATTGTGAAGCAAGGACACACTGAAACACACAAACAAAGTTTCATCAAAATCGGTCAAGTCGTTTCGGAGTTGACATTTTTTTTGAACACCCCGTATAGCAGCGGTTATCTTTTCGTAGTGGTTTTACAGTGTTGAGTATTCTCTTTACGATACATCTCTAGGGGTGACATTTTACTTGAAACACCCTGTATAGTTAATTTTCTGCTTAATATTTGAATATTTTGAGTAATTTTAGTGCAAAAATCCGTCCGATCAAACGGATATTCATTATATATTTCGTAACTAACGATAAGATCCAAATCCCAAGATACGTTTACTGGAGTATGCTCCTTTATAGTGCCACCTACCGGGGAATATTGTGGATTGAAACCTACTCTCAGATACACACACAAAGTTTCATCGAAATCGTTCCAGTCGTTTTTGAGTTGTTATAAACCGAATTCAGCGCCACCTAACGGGTGCACACCAAGTTTCATTAAAATGGGTAAAGCCGTTTCGGAGTTGACATTTATTTAAAAACATCCTGTATAGCAGCGGTTATCGTTTCGCAACGGTTTTACAATGATGAGAATTCTCTTCACGATAAATCTCTTGCGGTGACATTTCACTTAAGACCCTGTGTAGCAATGGTTTTTCATTTTCGACCGTTAATTTTCTACTTAAATGGTTGAATATTTTGTGTAATTTCAATGCAAAACATTCAAAATTATACGTTCATTTTTGGATCAAAAATAATCACTCCTGTGTCTGTGTTTGCGTAATATACATACATTCACGGTTGGATAAAAAATAAACAATGCATTGAACGCGGTGGCGTAGGTTCATATTCAAATACATACATTCACAATTGGATCAAAAATATTCAATGCTGTGTCTTTGGTTAAGTAAGGTCCTTGTTCAAATACATACACTCACAGTTGGATCAAAAATAAACAATGCAATGAACGCGGTGGTGTAGGTTCCTATTCAAATACATACAAAAATCCGTGTGATGGAACCATTGATTATTATAGATGTCGTTACTTGACGAAAAGATCCAAATCCCATTTTCGACAGTTAATTATCTGCTTAAAGTTTGAATATTTCGATTAAATTAAAAGAAGAATTTATAAACAAACGGAAATTCAATATAGATTTCGTAATTTGACGAAAAGATCGATAGCCCATGATGAGTTTACACGGGAATAACACACTCTGAAGGTTTCATTCCATAAAAATGAAAAAAATTATAACGTCAACGATTGCCGGCCTCTCCGAGATTCGAACCGGCTGCCCCGCGATGTAGACCGTTTAACCTAGGACGCGTCCCTCCCGGCCACTTTCGCTATAGATAAGAGTAGGAATTATGCTCTACTTAAAGGTCTTATAGCACTGGGATGATTTCCGTCCTTCGATTTCCAGAATATCGTCAATTCTGTCAAGCGATCGCTCGAAATTGGCGACTTGTTCATATTTCTCGCAATTTTTCTTGACGATTTCGAGATTTTCGACTAATTCCGTTCGAAATTCAAATTCGATTTGACATTTCGCGCCGCTCGTTCGGACCGAAAGAGTCGACCTTGCAGGAGCCGCGCTAAAATTCAGCACAGAAATACGTGAAACGTCAGAATGTTTTCGATTTTCGCAAAAAGTCACATTTTCTTATCGTTCTTCCGGGAAAACGAAAGAAAAGATCGAAAGCAGATATAGCCTATCCGGTAATTTCGAATCTCTTCTTCGCCTTCCCGCGGACTCGTCGTTTCTAACGTCGCCGTTCGTTCGATCTCGTTTCCTTCATTTTGCACCTTTTGCCGAAATCGGCGTTTTTTCGCATTTTCGTGAATTTTTTTAAAATACACCCCCACCTTTTCGATCCAAAAACGCGAAACTCTACGAAACTTCCGTGTTTTCTCTCGCTAAACCCCTCCAAGATTCCCCCACAATCCCCCTCCTAACCACCAAAAAAACACCACGTTTACAACGACCTTCTCGAAAAGTTTCCCTTGATCTACTTCGATGGTCCAAGTCTTCACTTTAGTATATGTATTGACCAAGTTTCATCGAAATCGGTGCAGCCGTTCTCGAGTTTCTATAAACCGAATACAGCGCCACCTACCGGTCACCTATTGTGACCCTGAGACACACTCAAACACGCACTAAATGTTTCATTAAAATCGGCCAAGCCATTTCTGAGTTTCTATAAACCGATTGCAGCGCCACCTGCCGGGGTATATAGCAGACCTGACACACCTACTCAGATACACCCACAAACTTTCATGAAAATCGGTCGAGCTTTTTCACCTACCGGATGCTATTGTGAAGCCGTTTCGGAAAACAGCCTGTATAACAGCGGTTATCCTTTCGCAACAATTACAATGTTGAAAATACTGTTCATGTTAAATTGTTATATTGAGGTGGCAACTGGGCCAATTTGCCTATCAGAGAATTATGGAACTCACCCCACGCTTCCGTTGGAAGCTCGAATTCTATTTGACAATTCGACCCTCATTCGGACTGAAAACCATGACGTTGAAGGAATCGCGAAAAGATTTCGTACAGAAATACGTTACGATTTCTACAACGATAACATTCGAAAATACTTACGTTTCGTAAAAGATTCCAAAATTCGACAGAAAGATTAAATTCAGTCGATATCCCATCATACTTCATACAACCAACTGTCAACAACTAAAAAATGTTTCCTTAGAATACATTCGATAGGATTTCGAATTCGTATATAAATGCCTGCAAGTGAAAATCGGTAATATCGTCGATAGTATAGATCGATAATTACCTTATTTTATTTTTCCACCTCCGGCCCGTTTCATCAAAATTCTTTCCTCGAAGATAGGTATCTTACAGTCATTTCAACTTAGAATTTGATAGAACACATTATTTCTCAAATATCAAAAATTCTGCCATGCGATCGGTCGAAATCGGAGACTCTATCATATTTCTTCTTATTTCTAGCAATGTATCTTCACGATTCAAGATTTTCGACAAATTCCAGCCGAAATTCTAATTTTATTTGACATTTATCGCCACTCATTCGCAAAGAAAACGTCGATAAATTCAAACTGACAGAAGTTTCTATCATCTGTGATCGAAGTAAATCATCCACGTATTATCTTCTATAGCAGGACCCGAAGTCGGTCGAGCGAAGCCGAACCGGTCTAAACGTCACATTTCACCGAGGTTTTCAAAATATGTCAAAGTTTGCGATCTTTTTCCGGAAAAAGAGTAGGTTTTATCGAAAATCGGGCTGCGTTACAAACTACCTACGAATCTCGTCTTCCGGCCCCCGACGAAATAAATTTCCTAGCGTCGCCTCCTCGCGAGATTTCTATCGCCTCCGATTTGCGCCTTTAGCGAAAAACGGAGTTTTCAACCGATTTCACGATTTTTTTTTAAATACTCCCCACGTTTTTTCTCGTCAAAGACGGATACCTGGAGAAAATTTCGTCTTTTCTCTTTCCCGTTTACACCTCGAATCCCCCCTCGCCCCTCGAATAACCGACGAAAAAATCGAAAATATCGACCTCCTAGAGGAAAAAACTTTTTTGACCTCTCTCTGTGATCCCGAGATCTTTACATTAGTAGAATAAACTAGTAGCCAGCAGTCCATATTTTGGGATTCAGATGAGCCAGTAGATCAATATAATTGGCAGATGAATTTAATCGGTAGTTTAGATGAACCGTTAATCGAAAGGAATCAGTATGTCATCATGGTACACGAAATCGAATGTATACATTCAATTTTGGATCGAAAATAATTAACGCTGTGTCTGCGGTTGCGTAAGGTGCCTATTCAAATAGATACATTCACAGTGGGATCGAAAATAGTCAATGATGTATCTGTGTTTGCGTAAAGTTCCTGTTGAAATACATACATTCACAGTAGGATCTAAAATTATTATTGCTGTGAACGCGATCGCGTAAGATCCCAATGGAATACGTACATTTACTATTGAGCCAAACATATTTAGGTAATGCTTTGTTTGGACGCAAATCCCTTCAGTCGTACAATTGTGCCATGAGACAAAGAACATCCTGATAGTTTTCAATAATGCATTCCGAAAGAAATTTCTATAACACAAATCAGTCAACTCGTACGGTTGTGCCTTGGAAAACTTTGAGTTGGATTTGACGTTTAAAAAAAAACACCCTGTATGAAGATTTCTGATAAAAACATCGAATAATATGCTCTACAATGAACAGGTTAATCTACATAGGAATTAATTTTTGTAGCCAGCGGATCTACATAATCGGTCAACATAGTCATTAACCAATTTAATCGGTATATGTGTATTTATAGCACACGAATTGAAATAAATAAATTCACTGTTGGGATGGAAATTGAACAATTAGTTAGCAGATCCTCGTAGCTAGTAAGTCCATATCACAATAATATATAACCCACCCAGTATCAATGAATGAATAGTTCATATAGGTCAGTAGAATGGTTATATCTACATACCTACATATCTACATACCTAACTCACGAAATCAAATTTATGAGGGGTCCCCTTGGAGAAGACCTAGGAGGATCAGTATAATAATAATATAAAATATACTGTTGGATCGAAATTGAACAGATCTATACCATAGGTGGCATATATCCATCTAACTAACAGTATACAAACAAATTAAAGAAGTGCGTTGATGGTGACCTAGCGCATGAAAAAGGAGAAATATTCTTACCTAATGTAATTAATATTATCAATTCTTATGATGACAAAAATAATGGGATAGATTTTGGATTGTGGGGGATGAGTAGTAAAATAAGGAACCATCCTGTATATAATATATTGTTTCACTGTCATGATTTTTATACTTTCATCAGGTTCTAGGGATATCATATCAAATAATTTCTCATTTATTCTCCATTCTGGAAATATGTGTTGTTTAATTCCTGCTCTGAAACAATTATAAACTATTAAATTTCTTTAGGTTACATTAATTGTACTATTAATATTAAATTGCCACTAAATTTTCCAAATCGTGATCAGATCCATATTGGCTTCAGCTACATGGCAAGAAATTCAGATATTCTGTTGGATGTAGATATGTAATAAAAATCATGTAATTGATTTAATGGGAAGTGAACACCACTATAATGAAATGAAGAGGTATACGGCAAAAATTTAATCAACAACCATTCTGCCAGGCGTTTTCATTCAAAGAATCAATAGTGTTTGACACAGAAACAATTCACAAAATAATAATGTTTTTATTATATAGATATTTTTCAGAGTTTGGGAGGGGAAAACCCATAAAGGAACCATTTAACACATTGACTGCCAAGCCAGTATTGTGGAAATATTACCAACGGCCAACTATATGTTTTTCTTACTTATGTTTGTTTCTCAAGATATTGTTCTGCTTTTACTTTTTCTTTAGTATGTCAGTAATGTCATACATATATGATGCGGCCTCCTAGAGATGATTACTGTAATATTAATCTGTAGGGCCATGTCATTCATTTTGTTACTGCAAAATGCAAAACCAATTGGGTTGTGAAGAAGCCAGGAAGAAAGCTAATATCACGCCCAGAGCAACCACAGATTTGCATGTTATATTTCAATACCAAACATACAGGAATATGAGGTTATTATCTAAGAATAAATGCTTTTGCGTGCTCTATAAAATTATCTCATACCTGCCACCAAAAATTCTGCACTTTTTTTTTCAGGCCAAGTATACCCAAACATTAGTCGGAAGCCAGTGTACGAATGCCCCATTGAAAAGTCATAGGCTGTCATACATACGTCAGCAAAGCAGCCTGCAGTCATATATCGACCGTCATACATATATGAATGACGTGGCAGTCAATGTGTTAATAATACCTAACCTAAACTCACAGGAACATTATTATTGATTAAATACCCCTCGTTTATGAGATACCCACTGAATATCAACAATAATACACAGTTATGAACTTGTTCGCAACAGAAGATTCTATATTTAAGTGATACTTTCTGAACAGTTGAATTAAAAAAATCTAAAGCACCTGTACTACTTGTAGACAGATTTAACTCCCTTCACAGGTGAAGCAAATGAATAACATCTAATAGATAAGTACTTACAGTGTGAACTCCATTTTTCTCTGTCTGACAGATGAAAAAATATGGTATGTGAGGGCACATACCATTGTATAGTACAAATTTGATGGAACCAACTGTGCATTTATTGTTAATATTTGTTGCAAATTAGATATAATTATGAATGATATGATAAGAGGGCTTTTCGGAAAGTGTGATTGGGTTAACTCAATCAGTCAGTTCACCAATCAGCATGTTCCACTGTAATCGAGTTAACCCGATCACACTTTCCGAAAAGCCCTATTGTGTGCGAACAAAGTTGGTGTAGACTGTAACCATGTAGATGGTATACCCCACAAAAAGAAAGGAATGATTTTGATGAATGAGATAATGCATAGAACCTGTAATCCAATTGGACTCTTTTTCATTCATAACTGTACTCACTTAAGATATATCTACATGTAATTCTAGACCGAATCCCATATTATAGATGCAGACAAAATCTCTTTTCATCTAGAATTCGATCACTACTTCCATGTAAACAATTTTTCACAATATGTAAACTTAGATGGCTCTTCAATCGTCCAAATGAAGAATTTTCCAATAATAATTACATTTTCACCAAAATGGCATACAATTTTTAGACGATTTCTCATAGTCCTTGTGAGAAACTGAAAAAATGTCAGAGATTAGTCAGGTAGGAACCTAGATTCAAGGTTTTTCTTCTTAATTTAAACTAAATACTATTTTAAATGATAATTGTGGCTTCATTCGCCTTTGCAAGGGCAAATTGGAAAAAAATCATTCAAACTAAATAGGGAACTATAACATGTTGAAAAGATGTGCAATACAAAGTATCCCTTCTCACCTAACTGGTCATAAATGCATTTTTAATGAAATAAATCTCAAGTCGAGACCACCGGAAGGATTATATTTTCAACAACATTGTTGAACAATCGTTAAAATTACTCACGTTTACAAATAGATGATGAGAATTATTAAGGAAATTAACAACTTCCTAGTTGTACCTCCACTACAGAGGAAGGTTTTGTAGTAAACATTATCACTTTTTCAGTTCCTCAGACATTGTAAAAATAGGTACATCCTGCAAAAAAAACAACTTGTAATGGATATAAAACCCACATTAATACATATTTCAACAGAAATATCCAGATATGAGCAAGGATACTTACATTCTATCGTTCTTCGTTCATTGTACATATTGTTTATTTACGTTCATTCACCAAGTTTACGTAAATTCCATTTTTAGGTTAGTTATTTCAGTCGGCGTGGAAAATATGAATTTCCGTTGAAATTATCAAATTGAAACCCTTCGATTTCCAGAATATCGTCAATTCTGTCAAGCGATCGCTCGAAATTGGCGACTTGTTCATATTTGTCGCAATTTTTCTTGACGATTTCAAGATTTTCGACTGATTCCGTTCGAAATTCAATTTCGATTTGACATTTCGCGCCGCTCGTTCGGACCGAAAGATTCGACCTTGCAGTAGCCGCGCTAAAATGCAGCACAGAAATACGTGAAACGTCAGAATGTTTTCGATTTTCAAAAAGTCACATTTTCTTATCGTTCTTACGGGAAAACGAATGAAAAGATCGAAAGCAGATATAGCCAATTCGGTAATTTCGAATCTCTTCTTCGCTTTCCCGCGGACTCGTCGTTTCTAACGTCGCCGTTCGTTCGATCTCGTTTCCTTCATTTTGCGCCATTTGTCAAAATCGGCGTTTTTTCGCATTTTCGTGATTTTTTTTAAAATACACCCCCACCTTTTCGATCCAAAAACGCGAAACTCTACGAAACTTCCGTGTTTTCTCTCGCTAAACCCCCTCAAGATTCCCCCCAATTCCCCTCCTAACCACCAAAAAAACACCACGTTTACAACGACCTTCTCGAAAAGTTTCCCTTGATCTACTTCGATGGTTCAAGTCTTCACTTTAGTATATGTATTGACTAGTTGGCCCGCAGATCTACCTAGCCAGTAGATCTACATTTTTCCAGTAGATCAATATTTTTCCGGTAGATCTACATTTTTCCGGTAGATCTACATTTTTTGAACTTGAAAGTTCGAAATCGTTCGAGCCATATCTGAATTTCTATAGACCTACTGCAACCTGACACATACTCACATATACACACCAAGTTTCATCGAAATCGGTGCAGCCGTTCTTGAGTTTCTATAAACCGAATACAGCGCCACCTACCGGTCACCTATTGTGACCCTGAGACACACTCAAACACGCACACAATGTTTCATTAAAATCGGCCAAGCCATTTCTGAGTTTCTATAGACCGATTGCAGCGCCACCTGCCGGGGTATATAGCAGACCTGACACACCTACTCAGATACACACACAAACTTTCATCAAAATCGGTCGAGCCATTTCACCTACCGGATGCTATTGTGAAGCTCTTTCGGAAAACAGCCTGTATAACAGCGGTTATCCTTTCGCAACAATTTTACAATGTTGAAAATACTGTTCATGTTAAATTGTTATCTTGAGGTGGCAACTGGGTCAATTTGCCTATCAGAGAATTATGGAACTCTCCCCACGATTGCAGGATTCCTTTGGAAGCTCGAACTCTATTTGACAATTTGACCCTCATTCGGACTGAAAACCATGACGTTGAAGGAATCGCGAAAATATTTCGTACAGAAATACGATACGATTTCTACAACGATAACATTCGAAAATACTCACGTTTCGTAAAAGATTCCAAAATTCGACAGAAAGATTAAATTCAGTCGATATCCCATCATACTTCATACAACCAACTGTCAACAACTAAAAAATGTTTCCTTAGAATACATTCGATAGGATTTCGAATTCGTATATAAATGCCTGCAAGTGAAAATCGGTAATATCGTCGAAAGTATAGATCGATAATTACCTTATTTTACGTTCTCCAACTCCGGCCCGTTTCATCAAAAATCTTTCCTCGAAGATAGGTATCTACCAGTCATTTCAACTTAGAATTTGATAGAATACATTATTTCTCAAATATCAAAAATTCTGCCATGCGATCGCTCGAAATCGGCGACTCTATCATATTTCTTCTTATTTCTAGCAATGTATCTTCACGATTCATGATTTTCGACAAATTCCGTTCGATATTCTAATTCTATTTGACATTTATCCCAACTCATTCGCAAAGAAAACGTCGATAAATTCAAACTGACAGTTTCTTTCATCTGTGATCGAAGTAAAACATCCACGTTTTATCTTCTATAGCAGGACCCGAAGTCGGTCGAGCGAAGCCGAACCGGTCTAAACGTCACATTTCACCGAGGTTTTCAAAATATGTCAAAGTTTGCGATCTTTTTACGGAAAAAGAGTAGGTTTTATCGAAAATCGGGCTGCGTTACAAACTACCTACGAATCTCGTCTTCCGGCCCCCGACGAAATAACTTTCCGAGCGTCGCCTCCTCGCGAGATTTCTATCGTTACCGATTTGGACGTTTAGCGGAAAACGGAGATTTCACCCGATTTCACGATTTTTTTTTAAATACTCACCACGTTTTCTCTCGTCAAAGACGGATACCCGGAGAAAATTTCGTCTTTTCTCTTTCCCGTTTACACCTCGAATCCCCCCTCGCCCCTCGAATAACCGACGAAAAAATCGAAAATATCGACCTCCTAGAGGAAAAAACTTTTTTGACATCTCTCTGTGATCCCGAGATCTTTACATTAGTAGAATAAACAATGAACTATTGGCATGAAACCCCGTGACGTTAATACAAAGAACGACATAGATAAATTAGCCTTCAGTCACATAAAAATAGCATGACCTCATAAATTTCAGAAGAATTGTACGTAAATTTAGACACGTTTTCACAAAAGGGTATCGATGGACTCAAGATGCATAGAATAACAAGGTGTGGACACTCCCTACTAATTCCTGCTAAAATTTTCGGCCGAAAAACGGTCCAAGAACTGTCAAATCCCGTACTTTATGTACTACTTCACTTTATTAACGATGGTGCCGCTAGGGTCGATTTCGAAGATTCTGACAAGCGAATAAATGAAAACTGACAAGCGACGAAGTTCACTTTTCTTTTCACCGTTGTGACCGTTGCTAGTTCGTAAATCCAAATTAAAAGAATATAATGAAGCAGTTTATTGAAAAATCAATCCATTTTTTGATTAATCAGATATCTGTTCGGACATTATATGTAAACCCCATTGGTTTGGAACAGAAATTTCATCTTGCCAAGACATAATGAGTTCAAATAAGGGATTTATCAGTATAAAGGAGTTTCTTTGGAACATTTTGAATGAAACTGTAAATGAAGAAATCTGTGAAATCATTATTTTTCCATTACGAAAGATCACATCCAACGTCATCAGAGTACAAGCATTTAATTTATGTATTTTGAAATACATTGAATAATACTGAATTTTCTGTAATACCTCTACATACAATATCTTTCGATATCATATTATTATTCAAATGTATTAATTACCTTTATCATGTAAGGCTCTTTCAAATTGAGCATTTTACTTATTATATTAGATGTATAATTTGAAACTTCATCAATACATTCTCATGTATACAGCATTTTTTCAGTCACCCAATACCCCTTGAAAACTTTTCATGTTCTCAGCAATTAGATTGCTGAATATAGGTATTATTTGATTCGATAGCTATTACTCAGAACTAAGTATACTGATGAAATATCGAAAAATGATTCATTAAATTGATAAACTAACCAAATAGAGGGTAGTGTACTACGTTTCAATCTCTTATTCAATATATATTCGCTAGAAAATTATTTTGAACAAACAAATGTTCTAATTTTCAATACCCTACCTCTAGCACAAGCCAGTTGCCATTCTTGTCGTGTAACAATATCCTTGAAACAAATAATATTATATTATAAGAGCGCCAAAAAGAATGACGCCTTAGGAAAGCTACTCAACTCTGATGAAATCACACTGTGTGGTTGCTCTGAACTTTGTTCTCTGCTAGTCCTTTCATCGTTCACAAATAATATTGTTAGTTTTCATAACATGGCATTTCATTCCTTCTCAATATATAACTGAATTGTATAATGAATATAATTATTAATCAATAGAGTTATATCTTAATTTCAACTGTTAAAACAGTTTATGTTCATCAACCGGCAAGATTATAGTAAATCAACAAGTCTTAGCGTTCTCCTATGTTGATTTACTAACAATTAACGGTATCAGCGATCTTTCAATATTATTAATATTATAATTAATCTTGATACTAGAAATCTGCCCCTGATCCGGTAAGAATAAACAATTGTTAAAAAACTATATTCGCATAAAAACGAAGTATTTTCGAAATGAAAATATTATTTGATTAAAATGGTTCTGGATACTCGTTCAGAGTTCACACAGCAAACATTTGGCTTACTTTCGGCGCGGAAAACAAGGACGTTGAACAAAATACTAAATTTCATCAAACGGTATACGACATTCCACAAGAAACTAGAATAAGCAAAGATTCAAATTTAATTTGACATGTCGGTAATTTTGTCCATGAAATTTCTACTGCCGGCATCTATCGGCGAAAATTGAAGTAAAACAAAATCCTTGTATTTTGACAGTATTTGGACCGCAAATCGGCCGAAAATATGTCAAAGAGTGTCTTCACCATGTATTCTATGCATCTATGATGGACTACTAAACTATTTAAAATCACAAAAGTCCAACTTACCTACCCAGTGAGTTACCTACTTTACCGGTAGACCAATAAGTGGTGCTTTCTATCAAGAAGAATTGCAAAAAACACGGCAGCATGATGTTTATTTGGTTGAAAAAGTATTGCGTGGAGAGCAGTAATAATTTTTCCAATCATCTCGAGATGCTGAGAAATCTACATATATTCATGTGAAAAGAACCATTTTTGCTAAAATCGAGCTTAGAAATCCTCATAGGAATTTACACATAAAAATCATCTGGAAATGGAATGTGGGTCTGCTTCTATTGATTGTCGTATAAGTCCCGCAAGAAATTTTGAACCTGCAGTCATGCTCATATCTAATGAATGTATAATATCTTTTGACGACTGGCAATGGGGATCGTTTATTGCATTAATTGAAAATGATGCTGATCAAAGAGATTGTGGCGTTGAAGTTGAAAAATCCAAAGGTGTGATGACCCTCGTTGCCAAATGGGAAAACTGCATGTATTTCAGCGATGCCGACTTGAATAAATTGATCCAATTAAATACTGCTATAATTTCCCATCGCCTAGAGATGTTGAAAAATTTAAAAATATCGTTTTACTATTACAAGTTCCTAGATATCATGAAAGATCTATCTCAGAAGAATAATCAAAATTCGATTGAAGATTTAATAAATTCCTTTTGTAGAATTAAACCATCTTTGAAAGTTATGTAATCTTAGAATGTATGTACTACTATAAGAATAAGGTATTGAATGATGTGGATAATATACATTTCACGTTATGTCAATAAAAATACTTAATGCCTTTAAAATTGTTTTTGATTTTACCCAATAATGTCGAACTTATTCACGATATTAATTTCTCAAATATACTCTGAAAATTATATAATCATAGCTGATTACGTTATTTCATTGGTCATTTTGCATTCAATCCTAACTAGTATATAGGAATATGTTATTGAATGATTCCGATAACAGGCATTCCACAATGAAAATACTCGACCCCACCCACAATGTCTATTCAAACATGTTAATTAGTTCTAGAATGTTCCTCTGAAAAGGTGCTACCTGCTCGATCTCTATATGTAGTTCCAAAGACGGTTCCATAACGTCGAGCCTCAGTGGCCGGGTCGGGTAACACGTCGGACTCATAATCTGAAGGGTGCCGGTTCGAATCTCTACATCGCCGAGAATTTTTTCATTAATTCCTACAAAGCGGTCACCCAAAATGTGACGTCATGATTTCTATTGTTTGGTCCAGAATCCCTGTAGTATTACTACTCCAAAACTAGTGAAGATTGATATTATAATAATAATAATAGGAAATATCAAACTAAATTTCCTGAGAAATGCCCACCAAGATGACAGCAGTTGTTTGCCATAATGAATTTATCAGAAACGAACGCGAGGCAATACTTATGTGAAGATCACTTCGAGGAATCTGCTTTCACTTCTACAACAAGAGGTAGGCTGACAAAATTTGCTCTGCCAGTAAACGTAAAAGATGAATCTGAAACTGGAATGTTCTGCTACTTCTGAAACCGCAAGCGTAGGAGAAAGTCTTGCTGGTCCTTTATACGAGGTAATTTCAGGCAAGGGCGTAGCCAGGGGGGGGGGGGTTTTTGGGGGTTCAAACCCCCCCCCGAAATGTTATTTTTTCTCTTAAAAAAAAATTGTTGCTGCAGAAAGTGACCCTTACACCCCCAAAACCCCCCCCGAAATTAATTCCTATTTCAAAACCCCCCCGAAACTAGTTCCTGGCTACGCCCTTGATTTCAGGTCAGAGGAAGGACTAGCATTCTAGGGCATATAGGTGAAAGTAGGATGAAGAATCTTACACCTAGGAAAAGTAAGTTGTATAATGTGAGTAGATCCCAACAGAAAATTAGAGGTTAACTTAGAAAATCATTGTTTCTGTCAAAATCTAACTATATAACAATCTAACACTATACAAAAAGTTTTGCAAGGCAGTCCTATTGATGTGGGTTTGAATAATAGTAATAATAATAATAATCTTTATTCTGAATCATGTACAGCAAAATCCATTACAACCATGGAGGTAGAAGGAAGTGGGGGGGGGGGGCATAAAGATTGAAACTTGTCACATACTCCGCCATATTGGTGTGCCCCAATTTTCTATAGGAATCCGGAATTCCAACCATAGAAAACTCACAATTTCATGTTTATAACAAAGGATTTGCCCATACCAATATGGCCGATTTTATGTGACACTTTCGTTACAAGGGAAATATAGCACATGCTCCCTCCACTTCCTCCTACCTCCATGATTACAACTATGCCAGATATAAAACACAATAGTGTCAAAAAAATGGGTTCAAGCCCTGTGGACAGGAGCTATCGGGCGCATGTTCATTCTGGAACACAAATTTTCCATTACAATAATCTTCATCTAGCTTCTATTTAGTATCAATTCCTGTAGAATGTGATCATAATAATTGTTTTTCATTTAATATTATGTGTTTGATCTTTGTATGTAGGAAATCTGACATCAATTATTGGAATTATTGTGACGATTTTCTGTGACCATAGAACGTCAAAACACGCTGGAATGTGAATTTTAAGCAATATCTTCTGGAATTGAGATCGTATCGAACTGAAATTTTGCACACTCGTGTAGAATGCTTGATTTAACGTCGGTACAAATTTTTTTATTAAAAAATGTTCCAACTGCCCGATCCCAACAATACTTAGATAATATTATATCCATAAATTAAGCATTTCATTATTGCATTTCTTGAAATAGGTACCTTTTCAAGTCGATCAACATCGTCCTTCTTTCGACGTCTAAACTATGACTTGATTCTTTATGTTTATGTCTTTGAATTTGTTTTCGGTGGAATTCAAAGAGTTCATAGAATAATCGATGAAAATACTGAGAGAGACACAGGAAATTTGACACATTTTGTCTTATATCTCCAGAAATTGAAATCGTATAGAGCCAAAATTTCGCACAATGTTGCAAAATACTACAATTGACGTTAGTACAAGTTTTTGTTGCAATCTGATGAATAGTTCACGAAAAAAAAATTTTTTTTTCGAAAAAATTAAAAGAAATATTTTTTTAAAAATTACCAACATTTCGATCATAACAGAATTTTGCCAAAAGTTGCGCGTTTATATCCTCGAACTGACTACCAAGTTTCGATTCAACATCTTCTTTAGTTCCTGAAATATCAGGGAAATAACCTCAAAATTTGAAATGTCTATAACTTCTAAACCGTCCGGCCGATTTTGCCCGTTAACGAACTTAACCGTCGCATTTTGATCAGAAACCTACCCTGAAAGTTTGAAGTCGATAGGACCTTCGGTGCTCCTGTTATCGTGCCTACGGCCGGCCGGCCGGCCGGCCGGACGGCACCCTAAAATCTGACACCGGATTCGTGATCAGGGAGTCCGAATTAGTCTATTAGCCAATTTTCAGCTCGAAATTCGAAAATTACAGACATTTGGACGAAATGATAGAACGATGTTCCCCTAGAACATGCGCCCAAAAAGAAGAACAAAATAGTAACTAAAAATATCTCCCACTCCAATCAAGTATAGAAAACCATCAGTTCAAATACTCTAGCAGAGAGTAGGGTTCTAAATTAATAAGAAGATTTTTTTATTCTCTTTTTGAATAACTTAAAATTGTTAATTCTCTTGATTTCATCAGGCAATCTATTATACACTTTCAAGCACATATAGGAAGGATGTTTTTCCGTTAAAGTTAGTCTATGATTAGGGTAATTGAAATTTAAAGTTCTCGTCTCATCTATGATCTACCAAATGTATTGCAAAACTATCCCTCTTTTTAAATAAAAATATTAAACATTCATACAAATAAACGCCATAAACTGTTAAAACACCATTCCTTTTAAATACACCTCTGCACGAATCTCTGACCCTTAATTCACATATTATCCTCAACACTCTCTTTTATATAACAAACACTTTCTGAACCTCTGCACTGGAACCCCAACATATTATCCCATATCTTAAAACTGATTCAAAGTTACCATAATAAACTATCTTCAGACATTTATCCTCCAAATAATTGGACAACAAACGAATACCATACCCTATTTGACAAAGTTTTCCCGATAAATACTCAATATGAGTAGACCACTTCAAGTATTAATCTATGTGAACACCTAAAAATTTTGTTGACTCTTCAAGTTTAATACTTGATCCATCAATAACAACATTGTTCTTTTTACTTTTAATTGATCTCTGATACTTGGAGGTAATGGGGACTGTTTACGATCAGGGGACACCTAATCGAGCAGCAATTAGACAACTTTGTAATACTCAAACAGCTAGAACTGATTATTACTTTAGGCTAAATGATAATTTTTTCGCTTATTCGATCCCCCTCATCTGCTAAAATCAACAAGAAATACTTTCCTCAAATATAATATTCAGTTTGATAACCATGAAATTGCAAAATCATGTTACGTTGAACAATATTTAGATTTAGATTATACAAGATAATTATATTTGGCACCCAACATACGTAAAGAATATATCAATTTGAAACAATATCCTGGATATGAAATGAAAGTATCTATTGCTGCCAAAACTTTAAGTCAAACTGTTGCAGATATGATGGAAACATCCCTCTCCTTCGGAGCATTGCCAAGTGAATTTATTTACACAATATATTTTATCGAATTGATTGTTTAATTCTAATACTGTTGTTATGTATCAAAATTATTTCAGTCATTGACTATTTTATACCTCAATGAAAAATTATATAAGATTTATATTTTATGTATTATGTTATCGAACAATTGTTCAAATATAAACAAATTGATCAAAGTACTTTTTTTTTCCTCTTCTCCTCCCTTTTTTTTAGTGGCTCAATATCAATATTCTTTCGTACTGATTCAACTGATTTTATTTACATAAATCATTTGATTTATGTAACTAAAATCAGTAATTTGTATTTGTACTGAACGAAGTGATTTATGTAAATGCAATCAGTTGAATCAGTACGAAATCACACTACTAATAAATTTAAAGAGCGCGGGTAAATGCCCGCATGCGCCCTTCGCAACACTAACACGGTATACAAATAAATAAAAATTACACCAAACCCAGCTGGATTCCTTGTCGCCCCTGTTTAGTAGGCAATCGAACTCTCTCTTCCTTCTATTTGTCTATGCCTAATATCACAGATTAACTAATGTCCTATGGACGTAGCGATAGAAAGAGAGGATTGATATATACATATGAGAGAGATGGAGCTAATGTTGGTATCCTACACTAGCTCCATCTTCTTTTCGATCCTCTTTAGATATATGTGAGAAGAGAGATGGAGCTAATGTAGGCACGAATCCTAATGGCGATTTCCATTGACACGCTCGGATCACTCGGAGCTGTCACACTGTCATATTTGACAGATATTTTCGGTTCAATTGGACAGATGCATGACAGATGAGATCGATTTCGAGTGCTCCGAGCGGGCCAATGGAAATCGCCATAATATATAGTCCGTTTAAGATATATTGACATCAAGGGTGGCTTTGGAAAATCGAAATTCAGTTGGCAACGGTCGGTCTAGTTATATTTCAAGTCACATAATTTAGGTTGTTCGCATTGAAAATAACCATGAGCTGATGAACTGTCATTTATTATTTATTTCTTACAATTTCGATATACCGAAAATCGAACAATTTGGGATAGTTTTTACATGTGTGTTTATAATTAATCGTGCCGAGTTTGAGTATGTCCGCATCCTTGTGCTATTAAAAATGTCTGGAATTGCTTACGATACCTCTCGCCTAACAAAAAGGGAACACGAAGCAGTATATAGATGTTACTTTGAATTCTTCAGGGAATCTGTAGATATTACCGCCAGCATTGCTCTAGTGTTCCAGGTAAACTGTTATTCAACCACTAAGAGTGTATTCTGATTAATACATTGGCCATAATATTTCAGATTTTTTCAAGTACTTACTGTTAGAAGAATTCTTAGGAAAAAAGAGGAAGGCGCATCATTCAAACCTGGCAGCAGTTGTGGAAGAACTCCTGTGATATACGACTTTACATTTAAAGAAACATTACATTAAATTCGAGATTAAATTAAAGTTTTTGAAAATTTGAGAGAGCACTTCACTGAAGATTTTCTTCGATTAGTTCTTTCCTTCATGAGCTCTACGAACTAAGCAAATCAAAGTTTGAAATAGAATTTTAAATCATTAAGTTTTTCAATATAAATTATAATACTAAAACGACAATTCGTAGGAAAATGGCAAATAATCTTTTCTGTTCCTAGTTGCAATTGAAATCTCACAGCTTACGTAAAAAAAATGTACATAGTAAAGTTTTGGTTCTGATTTTTTTTGTGGAAAAATAAACACTTGAACTATTAGATATCATTGCATGAAGATTATAATATTTTACAAGCTATTACTTTCCAAGTTAAATTAAGACAGAAATAATAAATCTGCTTAAACACTGATAAATTATTTCTTCTTCCAAAATAATGCTCCATTATTCAACCCACCTCTCAATAATTTATACTGATGAAGTAATAATAATAACATAATATTTATTAACATTATATTAATGAAATTATTCAATAACAAATATGGATACAATAAATGAAAAGTGAGTTTCTTATGGGCTTTTACACCTTGATTGATTTTCCAATGGCTTTGGATAAGGAACCCAAGTTCTAAGATATATTGAGATGCACATGATTATTACGTCAAAAGGTTCTTCATCCGCCCTTAAAAAAAACTATCCAATTTTTGTTCTTCTCTATTATAAATAATGATGTTTCCAATTCCTTGAAATGGTTTCTGGGCATCAACCTCATATTTATGTTTGTTTCATCAGTCAACTGCAGTTGAAGTTGGAAAATTATCCTTCCAAAATCTCAGGATAAAATACATTCGCGATTTGAATTTCCAAAGTACATCAAGAAAGCATTTATAAGGCTTTTCGATTAATTACAAATAGGAGATAGCATGGAAAATATTCAAGGTTATGTTTTATGTTAATATTTATTTTCTCTGGTTACCGAACAGTAATTTTTTGTAACTAGAAATAAAGCACCAACTACACGTTCAAGGCCTACTTCGATGTCAATATATCTTAAACGGACTAGTCCGTTTAAGATATATTGACATCAAGGGTGGCTTTGGAAAATCGAAATTCAGTTGGCAACGGTCCGTCTAGTTATATTTCAAGTCACATAATTTAGGTTGTTCGCATTGAAAATAACCATGAGCTGATGAACTGTCATTTATTATTTATGTCTTACAATTTCGATATAACGAAAACGAACAATTTGGGATAGTTTTTACATTTGTGTTTATAATTAATCGTACCGAGTTTGAGTATTTCCGCATCCTTTTGCTATTAAAAATGTCTGGAATTGATTACGATACCTCTCGCCTAACAAAAAGGGAACACGAAGCAGTATATAGATTTTAGTGTGAATTCTTCAGGGAATCTGTAGATATTACCGCCAGCATTGCTCTAGTGTTCCAGGTAAACTGTTATTCAACCACTAGGAGTGTATTCTGATTATTACATTGGCCATAATATTTCAGATTTCTTCAAGTACTGTTCGAAGAATTCTTAGGGTAAAAGGGGAAGGCACATCATTAAAACCTGGCAGCAGTTGGGGAAGAACTCCTGTGATATACAATTTTAAATTCAAAGAGACATTACATTAAATTCGATATTAAAAATTTGAGAGAGCACTTCACTGAAGGTTTTCTTTGATTAGTTCTTTCCTTCATGATTTCTACGAACTAAGCAAATTAAAGTTTGAAATAGAATTTTAAATCATTAAGTTTTTCAATATAAATTATAATACTAAAACGACAATTCATAGGAAAATGGCAAATAATCTTTTCTGTTCCTAGTTGCAATTGAAATCCATAAATCTCACAGCTTATGTAAAAAAAAAGTACATAGTAAAGTTTTCGTTCTGATTTTTTTTTTTGTGGAAAAATAAACACTTGAACTATTAGATACGAGATTAGATATCATTGCATAAAGATTATAATATTTTACAAGCTATTACTTTCCAAGTAAAATTAAGACAGAAATAATAAGTCTGCTTAAATACTGATAAATTAACTCTTCTTCCAAAATAATGCTCCATTATTCAACCCACCTCTCAATAATTTATACTGACGAAGTAATAATAATAGCATAATATTTATTAAAGTTATATTAATGAAATTATTCAATAACCAATGTGGATTCAATAAATGAAAAGTGAGTTTCTTATGGGCTTTTACACCTTGATTGATTCTCCAATGGCTTTGGATAAGGAACCTAAGCTCTAAGATATATTGAGATGCTCATGATTATTATGTCAAAAGGTTCTTCATCCTGCATTAAATAAACTATCCAATTCTTGTTCTTCTGTAAATGATGATAAATATTGACTTTTCCAATTCCTTGAAATGGTTTCTGGGTATCAACCTCATATTTACATTTGTTTCATCGGTCTACTGCAGTTGAACTTGGAAAATTATCCTTCCAAAATCTCAGGATAAAATACATTCGCGATTTGAATTTCCAAAGTACATCAATAATGCATTTATTAGGGTCTTCGATTAATTACAAATTGGAGATAGCATTGAAAATATTCAAGGTTATGTGAATATTTATTTTCTCTGGTTACAGAACAGTAATTTTTTGTAACTAGAAATAAGGCACCAACTACACGTTCAAGGCCTACTTCGATGTCAATATATCTTAAACGGACTATATCTTAAACGGAATATAGTTTAATTATGGTTATTTTTATGAAAATTGAAATTATTGCTATTTATTTAAATCAAGGGATATTACAGTACATACGCTCTTTTGAATAAACACCGTACTGCACAAAAATTACCGGTATAGTCATATTTTTACGCGATATATATCGATGCTGTTTAAAACTATCGATACGGTATATTTTTTCCATTTGCCCATCCCTACATTTGTGTAAGTAAAGGGCAGTTGTCATTTGTCATCAGACCAGAGTTTGTTATTGTTTAATATTCTGTGGTTGAAATTTAAAGTTTAACGTGTGGGATATTTGAATACAAGTCTACAAGATTCAAATACAAATTTGATTCGAGAAAATGACCGGTTTCGCGATTGTGAACCAATGTTATTATATGTGTGGAACTATTTACGTGAATTCAAATCATGTACTCGAAGGAGCGAGGAGAGTGGTGATCAGGAAACACAGTAACTACCTAATTCCTTATTTATCATAAAATCTTTGCTTCAATTTTTGTCCCATTATAGGTAGATACTCAAGCACTTATATTTCATAATTTTGCATTATCCATATGGATGTGAACCCAGTTGTCCATTCTGATATAGCTCAACGAAAATTCACCAATAATCTTTCTGGACTAATTTTTTATGAGATAAGGTAGATAATTATTTGAGGTATTTGAAGGTTAATTTATTATATCTCCTCATGAAGAGGGGATCAATTCGAATTTCAATATTATTTCAATGAATTTGGGTTACCGAACACTCTATCATCAAAGAAAAAACTGAATTCCAACAAATTAATGTGCCTTAAATGTACATGTGCGCATCCAACAAATTAGATTTCTCAATATTATTGTTGGCCAATCTAACAATCCTCGTGATTGATTCATTCTGGACATAGTTGATACAGTAACGAGGAACCATGAACACCTCTAAAATTCTAGTTCTTCTGTGATTGACATTTAGATTACAGAGTTCAATCAAGTTTGGACAACTTATAGCTCCATTCATATCTTAAATCCATCTCAGTTCATCATGTTGATGGTTTGAGCTTAAGCTATAAGGTGAAATAATGTACAACAATCATAAAGCTCATACAACAACAACTTGATTGCTTGATTAAATATCGTGTACTACTGACGCTAGAGAATCATTTCTTGATGGTGATTTTAGATGCTTGTGGGGAAGAATAGTTTCATAGAAACAACATAGATGGCAGCCACCTAATTGGGGAAGACAAATTATTCAACACCCCCACTTATTCGAGCACTTATTGATGAAATGACATTATAAATGAAAATGACATTATAAATGAAATGACATTATAAGTAACATTTGCAGAAACACGATGATTTTAACAATCTAACAGTTTATCAACACTTAAACTCATAGTTAATAAAGCAGCTGGCATTTTATTCGTGATGTCTAACATCTATATGTTTTGTTCTCCTAGGATAAACTGGATTCACACTTAAATTCATTGCACTTTGGTTATCATTAAAAATAACAATTATTTCGTCATTACCAGTTAAGTCAGTATATAAATCTTTCGAGTATACTGCTTCTTTGGCAGCTTCTGATAGTGCCATGTACTATGCTTCGGTACTCGATAAAGCTAACATATTTTGTTTTGGGTTTTCCCATGATACTGCTGATCCATTAAGTTTAAAAATATAACCAGTATATGATTTTCGACCAATAGCTCAACCCATTCAATCTGCATCCACAAAACCTTCTAATTTAGAATCAATTTTAGAATATAACAGACAATAGTCAACAGTTCCTTTTATGTAACATAACAAATGTTTAACACATTTACAATGAGATTCGTTATATTTATTGATGAACTGATTAAGGAAACTTACACTATAAGCTATAACAGGTCTTGTGAGTACAGACGAATACATAAGACTTCCTATTAAATTTTGATAAGGACATGTTTCATTTTAACCTTCAGTATTACTCAAATCCAATTTTACATCAATAGGTGTTTTAACTATTGTAGAATTTAATATATCAAATTTCATTAAAAGCTGATAATTATATTTTTTTTGACTCATTTGAATTCTACCTTTTTCTTAATCGAAATATACTTCCATACCAAGGCGTTCTTTGATTCTTCCCAAATCTTTGACTTCGAAAATTGAACTTAATTGAGATTTTAGTTTGTTCCTGTTTATCATCAGAGAAAATGAAAAAATCATCTACATACACAGTTAAATTATAATTATTGTATCTCTTGATGTAAACTCAAGGTTCAAGTTTAGATCTTTGGTAATTCAATTCTAACAATATTGAATCTACTCTTTCATTCCAGGCACGTAACGCCTGTTTCAGATTGTAAACTGCTTTGTTCAATTTCAAGCATTTGTTTCCCTTATCATATCATTCTTAAGCTTCAGGTATCTTCCTATAAACATTTTCCTTAAGGAATTCAGTTTTCACATTGAGATGATGAATATCTGTAATGTAATTTTACAGCTAATGGAAATAACAAGCATAAAGTAGAATGTCTTACAATAGGTGAAAAAGCTTCCTTGTAATCGATACCTGCTCTCTGAGTGAAACCTTTAGCGACAAGTCTAGCAAGGAATTTCTCTTCACCTTCACAATTGGCTTTCTTTTTGAACGCCCACTCACCACTGTTGCTGGAGGACTCAGCCAACCAACCAGTTCCCAAACTTCGTTTCTTTTGAAACTTTCCAGTTCTTTGTTGATTGCTTTCCTCCACATCTCAGCTTCCGGCCATGACCACTTCATCTCCTGATGAAGGATCATCTTCGACAGAATTTTTCATGTAATCCTTGAAATTTCTTAGCTTAGGAGTTCTTTCTGATTTTCTTATCCACAGTTTGATGATATTCTTCTTCATTTGTAACCGGTGTGAAGTTAGCCACATCCTCAAGTATAGTCCGCGGCAAAAGTATGATCAATATAGTTTCAGTGTATACCGAAGGAATTATTTTGAATAAATTATTGAAAATGAGTATTCTGCTTTTAGATTGTGTTTCATGGAGGGAATAGAATAGAATAGCATCACCCATATAACAAATCAATAAAGAATGTACTTCAGTGTGAGTTTTTTATTAGATTAGAACCAAGCGCTTTCGGCCTAGGAGGCCATCATCAGGGTTCCCTGGAAGGGCAATATGTGTTAGTATGAAAATTAAATTGAATGAGATGTGTAAATTACCCGTCCAGGAATAAAATCACAGGCTGAAATGTTTGGGCAGTCGTAAACAGCAAAGATAAAAGTACAAATATAAACAATTAAAATTAAAATTACAATTTTCAAAAGGCTACCGCATCAATTTTACTTTTACTTTCCAACATACAGAAACAAATGAAGGAGAATTTTCATTTGTCAACCCTCTGTCAGTGCTACAAAACGAAACAAACAATACATAGTGTAATAAACATTTCCGGATGGCAACTCTGAGGACTGACACATCGGTGGCTCGATCGCGTCGCAATCAAGAGGAACAGTGGCGCAACGTTCCAGGGGCGAGAGCATGTGAAATACACGAGGAACTGAGTGTGGGATCGGCGATAAACTGTATGAAGGTCAACTGCACTTTCTGATTATAATCTCTTGAACATAGGAGTGAAATGACTATTGAGGTTGACTTGAGTATTCACACATTTGGAGTTGGCATGCATTTCGCGAACGATTTCCAGGTCCTCAAGGAGGTTTGTTTTGATGTTGTATCGGTTGGCCGTGATGCTGTGTACAATCTTAGAGTCTCGACTTGGGCTGAATTGGTGTTTGGTGAATTTCAAGTGGTGACCAAATGCTGACGTCTGTGGTCTGTTCAGGTGTTCTTTAATTCTGGTTGCGATTCTGCTTCTGGTTTGTCCCACATAGGAGGTGTCGCAGCTGCCACAGTTGATCTTATATATGCCACTACCGTCCAATTTGTTCACTTTGTCTTTTAAGTTCCAAAGGTAAGAACTCAGTGAATTTGAGCTAGAGAGGGCGATCCTAACTCCCTCCCTAGAACGTGCGAGAACATGGGAGATAGCGTCTGAGAGATGGCCCAGATATGGCAAGGAATAATATTTAAAGGTGGAATCGCCTGTATCAGATTGGTAGGCCAGATTCCTTCGTTGTCTAACCAGAATGTTGTTTTTGATCACATCGACCAGGTCTGGATCATAGCCATTATTTAGGGCCATCTGCCTGATTATGTCAAGCTCCTTATCCCTATTTTCTTCTGACAATCGGATGTTTAGGGCTCTATGGATATAACAGCGCAGGGCTGCCAATTTATGTCCTCTGGGATGGCAGGAGTGTGCGGGAATCATATGGTCGGTTTGGGTGTTCTTTCTATAGATCTCCAAGTCCAAGGAGTCACCGTCAGATCTAGAAACAGTAAGGTCAAGGAAGTTGATCTTCTTATCTCTCTCTCGAGTTCCAGGGTGAACCTGATCCGTGGATGGATGGCGTTGATGAAGGCTAATAGAGCATTGGCATCCTCGATAGAACCGTCCAATATGACAAAGATGTCATCCACATACCTGTACCATCGGATCACATTCCTCCACCTTCCCAAGATGGCGATCTCGATCTTTTCGAGATCAGCTAGGAGGGAGGACAATGAGCATCCCATTGCCAATCCATCAGCTTGTCGGTACACCAGCCCATTGAAAACAAAGAAGTCCTGAGACAACGCATGTTTCAGCAATGTCAGAATGTCGATTAGTCTGGTGTCAGGAACGCTGTGCCCACGAAGGAATCTGGAAACCAGGGGAACGCATTCATCTCTGGGCACTGATGTGAACAGGTTACACACGTCGAAAGAAATCATAATGTAACCATCCTCCATTTTGAGGTCGTGCAATCTATTAGTAAAGTCCACAGAATTCAATACAGAATGTTTGGGTCTGTAATTAGTGCTCTTCTTGATAAGAGTGTTCAGGAAGCAAGAGAGTTCATGTTCTGAGGTGTTACGAAATGAAACTACAGGTCTTATAGGCGTGTCAACCTTATGAATTTTGGGCAGTCCATAGAGTCTGGGCATAGCGGGGTTACTGGGAATAATGTGTGGTCTGTTGTGCTGCAGTAAGAGATTCTTACATGCATGTAGATGTAGCTTAGTTTTTCTGATGAAGCCATTCAAGGGGTCACTACTGAGTATAAGAAAGTTATTTTCTGGAAGGAAAGTTTCCACCTTGTTGATGTAGTCGGATTATTTCATGGTTACTAGGCAATTACCCTTGTCAGCTTTGGAAACAACCAAATTATCTGTTGTGATTTTGTCCCTAATGTCCTTGAGTGTTCGAAAATATTGGTTGAACCTCACGGGCCTTTGTCGACTACGTCCGCTACCCGGTAAAAGCGCCAGGCATTGTTATCTGGTGATCTTCTTGAAGTCTTGGTCATCAGAGAGGTATTCTATAATACAGTCAACGTGCACTGAAAATTCTTGGAATGCATTTCTGTCAAATCTCTTGCTTAGACATTCGATATCACCCATATAGTTTGACAGGGTGGTAAAAGGGATAGTTTATGAGAAATATTTCCATAACTTTTTCATATGAAATTTTGCCGCATTCTGCTCATAGGATATGTTTCATGGAGGAAAAATAGATCAAAAGACATACCCCACATAGTTTGTCGAACCTCGAGAGGGTGGTAAAAGGAGTAGTTTATACGAAATATTTCCATAACTTTTTCAAATGAAATTGTGCCGCGTTCTGCTTTCAGGATATGCTTCATGGAGGAAAAATGAATCGAAAGACTTAACCCACATAGCTTGTCGAGCCTCGAGAGGGTGGTAAAAGGGGTAATTTATACGAAATATTTCCATAACTTTTTCAAATGAAATTGTGCCGCAGTCTGCTCTTAGGATAAGTTTCATGGAGAAAAAATAGATCAAAAGATATACCCCACATAGTTTGTGTAGCCTCGAGATGGTGGTAAAAGGGGTAGTTTATACGAAATATTTCCATAACTTTTTTTAATGAAATTGTGCCGCATTCTGCCTCTAGGATATGCTTCATGGAGGAAAAATGAATCGAAAGACGTACCCCACATAGTTTGTCGAGCCTCGAGAGGGTGGTGAAAGGGGTAGTTTATGCAAAATAATTTCATAACTTTTTCAAATGAAATTGCGCTGAGTTCTGCTTTCAGGATATGCTTCATGGAGGAAAAATGAATCGTTTGTCGAGCATCGAGAGGGTGGTTAAAGGGGTAGTTTATACGAAATATTTCCATAACTTTTTCAAATGAAATTGTGCCTCACTCTGCTCTTAGGATATGTTGCATGAAGAAAAAATAGATCAAAAGACATACCCCACATAATTTGCCGAGCCTCGAGAAGGTGGTAAAAGGGGTAGATTATACGAAATATTTCCACATCTTTTTCATATGAAATTTTGCCGCATTCAGCTCATAGGATATGTTTCATGAAGGAAAAATAGATCAAAAGACATACCCCACATAGTTTGTCGGGTCTCGAGAGGGTGGTAAAAGGGGTAGTTTATGAGAAATATTTCCATAACTTTTTCAAATGAAATTGTGCCGTGTTCATTCAGATGACTTAGTCTGCGAAGCCGTAATTCACCTGTAACTGAATTTTTCACCAAAAATCTTTACCTGGTTTTTATTTCCAGCTTGTACATATTATATGTTTGTCGCTCTACCAATTAAATTACCTTAACTGTTAAGAATATAGCTATAATAACCTTCAAATATTACAGAATTTCCATTCTTAAACATTTGATTTGCAGAAGTCGAATTTAAGCGAGTAACCGGAACACAACGGTTAAGACCAATCTCTTGCTATACATAACCGATTGATTATGATAGCAAGGAATTGGTCTGAACCACTCTGTTCCAGTTACTCGCTTAAATTCGACTAATGAGTAGATTCGTGGCCAATGTAGGAACATACAGAACATCCTTCACTAGTATTTCGTACTGTTGATCCTCAACTTGAGTAACTATATTCAAATTTCCAACATTTTCATCTTTTACTTTCGATCTCTCAGCCACTAGTATCTCCATTATTTGATTGATTCTTTCAGATCAACTAACCAATCTTTGTTTGTCGTTAAGTGCACATTAGCTCCAGAATCAATATACCAATCCGATTTACTCACCCCCAGTTTCTGAAAGGCTGATCAACACATATGTTAACTATAATCAGACCAGAGACAAGAAGATACTCTTTCCGATGTTTTATCCTTGTTTGGTATTGTCTCTGTTTAAAATGGTGGTAGGCAAGGGGAGATGGCGCCACCGTCGAAAATTGTTGCAGCAGCGTGTGAATTTCAATGTACACGCATCTGAATCCTCATATTTATAGTCATCGCTTGAACAATCTCTCAACCTCGGGGACTCTCATTCATTGTTATAAGCAATGGAAAAGAATTCTTCGAGGTAGAGGAACTGTTCAAGCGTTGGCTATAATGATATGGGCGTTAATATTACTCATCATTTGAGATTCATGAAAATGCTCTCACAAAAAAACACGGTTTCAATGAAGATGATATGAGCAAACCAGAAACAAGCGACATGTAAACATGAAGCCCAAGCAGAAGACGAAAACGTGAGCATACAACTGAAAATCCTAAATATTGAGAACACTTTCCTGAAAGAACTCCTCAAAACAACGGAGGAAAAAAATAAAATATTAGTTCACAATAACCAATTATTAATGGAAAAAATTAAAACCCTGGAAATCAATCATCCCAGGATCATAAAAACTTCAGAAAAAAAAATTGCTGATAACAAAGATAAAATGATAAATACAAATACAATGAAAGGAAGAACTAACGTCAATAATATGGAAGAACAAGAACTACACACAAAGGAGCTACCAAAGAATGACAATTACGCCAGGAGGACAGAACATAGTAGCTCAGAAATCGCGGATCCACTTGCGCAGACGTCTCGATCACAAATGTCACAACATAACCAAAATATTTGGACATCGAAGTCGTCAATTTCAGCTCACAATAAAACCAATACCTCTGGAAACGAAATCGTGGAAAGTAACAGCGAGTTCCAAATGGTAGTACGCAAAAGATCAGCGAAACAAAAAAGGCCTAGTGTCGGAACTGGACCTGTCCTCAGTAAAACCCAAAATAATACTTTCCAATGGGTTACGTGCAGTTCTGACAGTTGACACGACATTGGAGGACCAACAAAACAGGAATTAGCACTGTTATTGGTTGTTTTGCTCATATTTCTCCTAATTTTTGAATGTTATATCAAGTTATATGCTGTTTACGAATTTTATGTAGTGTAATGAATATCTCATAAACGTTATTTGATCCATAAAAGGGGTAAATATTGCGAAAAGAATAGTATTTCATAGGTAAGAATGCTAATATCTTCCTTATCTGAACAGTTTGCTCATTTCCATGTTTTCAGGTACCTTGTAATCCAATTTATATTTGTAAATAATCATGATGGATTATAGTGATTACTCTGAAAAACATTCTGAGAGTGACAAAAAGGTCTATATCGATCAAATTTCCATCATTGGTGGTTCGTTTAGATCCTTATACTATCAGGAAGCAGAAGTGTTCAACAAAAGTTGATGACTTTACGAAAATACTGTACCCGGACATTTTTATGCACCTTGTGGTTACCAAGGACAAATATACTTCAGATGATATGAGTTCTAATAAAAGTTTGGAGGCTTATAATCAGACAGCATGTGGATGGGTGTGGAATATCTCCATAATAAAGACTGGCAATCATAGTTTGATAATTGCAAAGGTATAGGTTGAACAATCATCTTCAAATTCATATACATATTTCACTATAACTATGATGGATTTATTTGAAGAAAAGTATTTGAATATATCATCGAAGGAATTGCAGGATATCGGTAAGCCCCAATCTATCAAACTTTTAGTTCTTAAAATTTGATACTTGTTGGTGATTTTTATCTTATGTGTGCTGTTGAATTTTGTAGGGCCGGTTTCTCAAGTGCGAGTTAGCCCGAGGTTGCGGGTAACCCGAGTGTTACGCATTCATGAATATCGCTAAATACATGCGTCAACTCGCAACCTCGAGTTAACTCGAAATTGAGAAACCGGCCCTTAGTGGCAGTAATGAATGATTCTTCAAGGATATTATATGAATGCAGCTTCTATCAACGTTAGTAAAATGATTTATTTATCAATATTTTTCAGGCAGAAGCATCAATTTGACAGTGGTTGAATCTAAATCTATTGAAATAGAAAGCAGGGAGCAGTTGAATATCAAGAATTGGTTTTAAGCATGTGTAGGATTAAGAAGTATTTCACAGTGACAATGGGTTATTCATGCTCGTCATTACAATGATTTTTGGTAATAGTTTAAACTGAAGCAATCATATTTAAAAAAATTTACACTAATATTAATAGAGTAAAAAACACATTGTATTCTTTATAATTTATTTACAACATTCATCATGTCTAAGCAGTTCTGTTTAAATAAATTAATCTACAATATACATTTTGCTTTGTAACAGCCTTATTCTCATTTTTGTTCGCTTGGTTTGGACCTAGCATCAAAGTTGGGAAAATTAAATTTATTCATCACGAATTAACTACATTAGATTATAAAAAATAACAGATAAATTACATACACAATCATATTCTATAATGGAATCCAATCAGGATGATTTTTATCGGACAAATCTGCTGGCTTACCTAGTGAAAACATGGTGTACAATTTTCTATATTCTAACATGAGAAACAAATCAAAATTTTATTTCCTTTCATATTTGAAAGAAAACGTGTCAAATACATCATACCAAATTTGAGTTTCGAAGCTGTTAAGTCGAATCTCTTCAGCGGAGGAATCCATAAATCTCTGGTTTTTACTGAGGTAACAAATTTTGCGAACTTTATCAAAAACTGATGAAATCCTTTCAATAAAGAAATCAAATTAATTGAGAAATTCATAAAATTTATAATGAAATATTATAGATTCATACATTACTATTCATGCAGCTAACTAAGTGAAACATTTTTATATGTACCTATAATTATACAGAATTGACAAGCTGGAAAGTGTTATTTGTCTTCTAAATTTTCCACAGTTTCCAATCGTAGTGACATACTAATGCAATAGAATACTTGCCTTTGAAAACAATATACCTAGTTCTTTCTTATAATCTCTCAAGGTGATCGGTTAAGTTCAGCTCTACATCATAGACCTTTAAATTAGGTCTATGCTCTACATTCATACAAGATTCAAATTGAAACCAAGATATTAAAATAGATCTATACCTTACTCACTTACTTACGCACTTTCTGCATATAAATTTACGTGAAAAATGTGATATTTGTACGTTTTTTAGTTCGCCCTTGCTACTGCAGCTCATGAACTTGCAAAAATTTGGCATTTTATTACTAAAAATTAATGTTTATGGAACAAATAAAGATAGCAAAATATTCACTTCACTTCATAAACAGCAATTCAATTGATATAACACTCACAAATATCTAAAAATCCAGGAAAATAAGAGCAAAACAAACAATAACAGTACTAATTCCCGCTTTGTTGGTCCTCCAATGTCGGTCAACTGTCAGAACTGCACGTAAACCCATTAGGCAATCTAGACCACGTGACTTCTCAACTGCCAATATGCCGTCTGGTTGGCAAACAAAGGTAAATACTGCTCTTGGAGCTAAGATTTTGAGTCACTCTTCATGGTATTTGCACTATTTGCTGAGCATTTTAATCATTATTCTTACGTCTGCTTACATCTTACGTGTCAAATCGAGTATTTACGGTGTTACAACATGCAAAGTACATATTTAAAGAAGTTATTGCACGAAAACCCAGACGTTGGTCAAAGGTAAATATGAAATATTTATTGTAATTGCAATTTTTGTTTCCGAGTTAACTTTACATAAATCCTAATTTGTTCGCAGGTATATGATGAAGTTGGCAATGATTAACAATTTGGACCCCTTTACATTTACCACTGCTGATATAGATTACAGTATTAATGGCATTCCAGCAGTAGATTATGGGGATATATTTGCTTACCTTGTGTTAACTCACAGTTTCTACACATATGAACAGATGAAGGCCTACAAAGCCCTTGATGCCCATAAGTATTTTGCAGCAGGTTTTGTCTTGAAAGTAGGAACAAAGATTGTGAATGATTTTCATGTCATGGTTGGAAAGGTAATATTATAACTTCAGAATGATCTATTTCAGGGTTTCTCAAACTTTTGGCTCCATGAACCCCTGTTAAAGTTTCCAGACGATAGCGAACCCCTGAGTAAATAATTAGCCACCATATTATGTTCCGTATGTGCCTGCCAGTCATCAACCCAGCCTTATGTAAATTTTGTTGCTAAACCTCTAGGGGTTTGCATACCCTTCTTTGAGAATCCCCGATCTATTTCACATATTAAATCAGAGTGATTATAACTATATCATGTTTATAATCATATACAAGTTTTAATGATGTGTTTTCTATATATCATACCGAAGATGTCTATATCCTAAACATTCTATTTTTTTTAGGTAAAACACTCACAAAGAGCCAATGTTAAACCACTTGAGGTTTGGTGTATTATCACCAAAGATGGTTCAATTTCCAATGGCCACTGTACATGTATGGCAGGAAATAGTGAAGTGTGTAGTCACGTTGGTGCTTTACTCTTTGCTGCTGACTATGCAAACCGCAATAAAGTTATCGTTTCATGTACTGATGTAGCTGCTTTATGGCCTATGCCATCACTTTCCACGGTTGTTCCCATTGTCCCAATAGCAGAAATGAACTTTGGTACAGTGGCTGGTCCAATGCAAAATAATATTTCTATCTCCCCAATGTCCAAAGAAGGCGTCATAAATTTATTGAGGCGAATTGAGAGTTTGGAACGGATTGCGAGTATAATGAGGATTGTGCAACCATTTGCAAGCGAACTACAGGTAGCCTCAAATGTCAGTTTACCAACTGTATTTAATGTTTTTGAAGAAAGGTATATTGCCAAAAATCATGTACAACTGATGGAAATATCGAAAACCATCGATATATCTCTGACTACAGAGCAGATATCATTAATTGAGCAGCATACCAGAAGACAACATGCTTCTAATAATTGGTATGGACAAAGAGCAGGACGCATAACTGCTTCGAAATTTAAATCTGTTTGCAGAACCAACAAAGAATCACCCTCTATAACGCTCATTAAAAGCATATGCTACCCAGCAAATGCTTTATTTCATTCAAAAGCCACAGACTGGGGATTACAGAAAGAATCTGTTGCTGTTGAAGAATATATGAAAGTCATGGAAGAAATACATGAAGAGTTTGTTATTAATGATGTGGGAATATTTGTAAGTGCAAAGTGGCCACAATTGGGAGCTTCTCCAGACAGGATAGTGTATTGTCAATGTTGTTTGAAAGGAGCGTTGGAGGTAAAGTGTCCTTACCTTCTGTATACGAATGGCACTAAAGACATTAAGGAGTATTGTAAAAGTAAAAACTCTTGTGTAGTCTCAATAGACGATAAAATTACTTTAAAAAAAGATCATTCGTACTATTACCAAGTGCAGATGCAAATGTTTGTTTGTAATTTGCAATATTGCGATTTTGTAATTTGGTCTCCATACATTTTGTTCAAAGAGCGGATATTTCCAGATCTGGATTTTTGGGATCAAAATTCCCAAATTGCTTTGAAGTTTCATTCTGAAATTATTATGCCCGAACTATTGGGTAGATATTTCACTCGAAGTGAAGGATCGGTAAAACTAAAATATTGGTGCAAATGTAAGGGTGTTGATGATGGAACGCCAATGATCAGTTGTGACAATGATGACTGCGAAATAAAATGGTTCCACTTCAAATGTGTAGGACTTTTGGATACACCAAAGACAGAATGGTTTTGTGAATTCTGCACCCAAGAATTTACTTCAGTATCCAATTAATGATTGTTCCTGTTAAAATTTCATTGAAAACATTGTTCAATAAAAAATACCTTAAGACAATATGTATATTCACTATTATAGTCACTTTTATTTTTTTAGTCATTAAATATATAATTGTGAAAGTTTTCTATTTTTGTAATGCATGAATATCCATCTATTTCATAAAAAAACAAGCCCAATGTTTTGTTTCAATTATAATTATGTATAATGCGGTTGGCTCAGTGGTAGATCGTTCAATACTGTGGCTAGGAAATAAATTTTCTAGTTGCCTACACAGAACACAACTGATTCTCCTTACTTGCTCAAGAGCTTATGAGGGGTCTCCTTGGGGAAGATCTAGGAGTATCAGTATAATAATTAATGAAAATATAATCACTGCAATATTATTTCCAATATATTAATTAATTATTTGCACATTCATGTATAAATATATATAATGAATTGGTTTTTCTTAGAAAAGTAAGTACGGATCAACAATACAATTGAGTTTCTTTAAAATATCTTTTTATTATTCAAACATACAAATACAAGAACTCTATTACAAAATATTTACAGTGAAACTTACCTGGAACAAAGAAACTACATTTTATGCTGCTAATTACAATCTTATTCGAAAAATAATAGGTTTATTTAACAATAACTGTAAATTCACATTGATTACAATTTCCTACCCAATCAACGAAACGATACAGGGAGCGATTTATTTAATAAATTTTTATTTTTATAACATTAAAAAAACACATTTTTAAAATTTGCCCTATAATTAATCAGATTAAAAAAAAATTACTTGAAATTATGTAGAAAGTATTGGAGGTGTTAAGTTTATTAATGCACTGCATACTGTTACAATTTTATCAAGAATGCATATTTCATTATTCCCTACTTTCAACATACTTATTGGCAAGGGTCCTTGGAATATCCTAAATTTATTTTTAATGACACCGATAACTCTTTCAACATGAATTCTCACATGTGCAATGTGTCTCGTTTTTTCTATTTCCAGGGGATGTAACTGACTTTTTCCCTTCGTAAAAGCAGGAATAACTAATTTCGCTCCAATAATGCCTAATGTATCTTCTATAAGAAATCCTCTGTCTGCCAAGACCACATCACCAGGTTTTATATTATCACAAAAATCCCCTAATTCTACCATCTGTTTGTCAGAAGTTCGACCACCCCAACCCTTACTAATATAGCTGATTGTTCCCTGTGGGGTGATGCCAATTAGAAATTTTACGGTGTGATGATGTTTGTAATTTGACCAACATTGCTGCTGTGTCAAATAATTTTCTGGTTTTTGAATGAATACTTCGAAACAGTCAATAATTACTGTTGTTTTTTCTTGAAATGCCTCCTTGAAACACAGAGGAATATTTAATTGTGATTCTGGCTTATCTGGCCAAATTATTAAAATTTTTAATTTCACGTACATGATATGAATAATTTTCTGAAAATAAGTTGACGCTGTGGTGGCAGACACTTTGAACATAAAAGCTATGTTTTTAAAATGCAAATTCAATCTTAATTTTACTAACGTGAGTAATAGTTGATTGAAAGGACTGAGTACTGTTGTCGATGTTGCTGAAATGTCAGGTTCTATCTCTGGAAAAATAACCTTTTTGACGAAATCATAGTCATATCCACAATAATATTTCCACTTATGTACATTATCAGTACTATCCATCAGTCCCAGGGGAGAGTTTTCAACTTTCTTTTCCAATTCTTGTAATTTTGTAGAGGCAAAGTTGAGCTGTTCCAGTTTTGTGGCTAGCATGGTCATAGTGAGGTCTGTTTGTGTAGCACAGCCATCCTCTATGCCTTCCTCTACTTGCTCTACATCCGCCAAATGACTTTCTTCGTTGAACTACAAAATAAATTGGAAATGTTAAATATTTTCAATAGGTATGGGTCAGAATCAGAGAGGTGAGCATTTTAGGTTTTCAAATATCTGAGAAATTGAGTTTTCTTTTGAAGAAAACTAACAAGTGGAGTATGTTGTGTCATTAGTCATGAACCTTTCCTGTGAAGCGGCACGCACAAAAATATATATTTTAGAAATTATACCGGTCAAGAAGCATTATACCAAGGCCAAAAGTCATTTTGGGAACACTTTCAAATATTTTTTTTAATAATAATATAACCAATGCATTTAAGAATCACCTTCAAGAAATTGTAATTAACCAGTTCCTAACTCGGAAAATGTTATTATTTTGTATATTTTTATAATAAAAACACTTATTTTGGAAATTACTCTCCATAAATTTTCCATTGGTATAAATTTAGCTCCAAAAATTTCAATTTTTTGTATTCATTTTTGTACTTCGTTATATATTAATAATATAAATACAAAAGTTCAAAGATCATTTCATGTAGTATATATAAGATTTAACTATAGCTTTACTTATTAGTAATTTATTTGCTGTTTTTGTGATGTTCCCGAAAATGATGGGGTGTTCCCTAAATGACGATGACGTTCCCTGAATGAACGCAACGCCCTGTTTTGGCCTATTTTGTGCATGAAAATATTACACATTTACAGAGTATTATACCTTTATTTATACTTAAGGAATGAGGAACATGAATATAAAAATTTAAACTCGAAATCGGTGTTTTTTCATATGGTTGCCACTTACGCATTTTTGAAAAGCCTCCCGCTGTTTAGAATTTTTCGTTAATTTATCAAGGGTGTCTTTTAGTTGCGTTTTGCCACAACCTCGCCAAATAATAGTCATTTACGAACTTCCGGAGTAACAGAACATCCTCTTATTATTTCATCAACTTCACGAGTAGGCGTATCAGCACTCTTTTGGGATGCTCTTTCTTCGCGTCTTCCGCTTCTCTGAACTTTTTTTCGCAACTGATCTATAATTCCTTGCATTTTCTGTATTTTATGTTTCTGTTTTTTAATAGTTCGGTAAGCCTGTGCTTTTTCTTTTTAAACCTGTTTTATCCTAATTTCTTCCTCGACACGCGATTTTAGTTTTCTACCGCATATTCAGAATCTGGGAGGCTGTTAGCTAAAATATTTGCCATCGTCTATTTTTTTTTTGTATATACTCTTGGGAATTTATTCTCCATAACATACTCTGTCTCCTCTTCTGTCTTTCAGTCATATCACTCACAGTCTTAACTTTATTTTCAGCTTTCTTCCTTTGGTAATATTCCCTATCTTTCATACTCTTCATCTCTTTTTTTTCAGGTGTCATTTCATTTAAAAACTTGCGCTTCCTTGCATTAGCCTTTTCACGATATTTTTTATAAGCTATACTGTCTTGTTTTAACATTTTCCCTGATACTCGTACTAAATGGATTCCTAAAACCAAAATTTTGCATGGTTATGCTATTAAAAGCATTAGAGTAACAGGTTGCCTGTAAAAAATGTCATTTCAGAAACACCGGGTCATTTAGGGAACGCCCTTCGTACGAGAACGTTCCCGAAATGACCGTTCCCGAAATGACTATTCAATAAATATTTTCATGTCACGCTCGACGCAGCCACGTTAGATATTAGTTTTAGAGGTTATGAACAAGTGAGCTGTAATATTTATAAGAATTTCACAAAAATTATGTAAATTTTCGAAAACCAAATCACCAAACAGCGTTCCCGTAGTGACAGGGAATTGAAGTACGCTTCGCACATATCAAATTAAAAGGTACTTTTCAACAAAATCAATAATTTTTTTCCGAAAACAAGACACACGCCTTATACTTTGACTAGTGAAGTTCACAGTGAAGCTCACTAACGTCACATAACGTGTATTGTTTTAACTACATCGACCGATATCCACCACGTTCACGGAATGATTTGATAAAAGTCAGACAGCATTTGAATAGCCAAAATATGAAGAAATCGAACTGGTATTCATTCAATTTATACGTACATAGTGCGTTCCAAAGTAAACAGGACTTTTTGAATCTAGCGCCCCCTTGTGGCGTCATCTATATGTGGACTGGTGCGTTAGTATCTGCTATCCTTTATCAACTTTCAGTGAAAATTTCATGACAGTTCAGCTATTGAAAGTGAAGTTATTGCGTTGTAAGTGTCAGTATATTTTTGTCATCGGTGCAAAAATGAGCTTCGAACAAAGAGCCAACATTAAATTTTGTTTTAAAATTGGTAAAACTTTTACTGAAACGTTTCAATTGATGAAACAAGTTTATGGCGATGATTGCCTATCCCGTAGCAGAGTGCACGAGTGGTTTCAACGTTTTCAAAGTGGTCGTGAGGATCTGAATGACGATCAACATGTTGGCCAACCAAAATCCGTGATCACCGAAAATTCCATTGAAACTGTGCGTGAATTCATCAAAAAACAGCCGAAATCATCATTGAAATTCATGGAAATGGAATGTAACATCTCCAGAACATCGATTCATCGCATTTTGACCGAAAATTTGGGCTTAAAAAAAGTGTGTGCACGATTTGTTCCGCACAAATTGACTGACGACCAAAAACGGCTCAGAATTCAACATTCGAAAGACATCATTAAAGAGGCGAAAAAATATCCGAACTTCCTGTACGAGATTGTGACTGGTGACGAAACGTGGTGTTTTCAATATGATCCCGAAACGAAACGCCAGAGTGCTGAATGGAAGGCGCCGGACGAGCCGAAACCCAAAAAATCGCGCATGGAGAAGTCAAAAGTGAAGACAATGCTAATTTGTTTTTATGATTCCAAGGGTATTGTCCACAAAGAATTTGTTCCACCCGGCCAAAACGTTAGTGCGGTATTCTACCTTGGAGTTTTGAAGCGTTTGGTGCGCCGTATTCGACGTGTTAGGCCCGAATATCGCAATGTTGGAAGTTGGCGTTTGTTGCACGATAATGCGCCGTCTCATCGATCGACGCTTGTGACAGATTATTTGACCAAAAATCACATATTAACCATCAACCACTCCCCGTATTCACCTGATATGGCACCGTGCGACTTCTACCTTTTCGGAAAAATGCATTTGCCGATGAAAGGAAAGCGTTATGCAGACGTAGAGGCCATTCAAAAGGCTTGCACCGGCATACTGGCAGCCATACCAGCCAACAAGCTAAAACACTCGTTCGACATGCTTTTGGACCGTGCAAAACGCTGTATTGAAGCTGAAGGAGACTATTTTGAATAAAATAAATTGATTTTGCCGAAAAAACCATTTGTTCTGTTTTTTTTTTACAAGTCCTGTTTACTTTGGAACGCACCTTGTATATTATTAAACAGATGATTTTCAACGCTTATATTAAAATATGACATTTGTAAGTCGTAATTGTATATATTTTTGACTGGTCTGATCTATGAAACATGGTATAAGGACGCATTCCCGGAATGACTATTTAGACCTTTTTTTCTTTAAAATCAATTAAAATATTATTATTGAAAAATTAAAATGCTAACTACCTCGTAATTAAGCACAGAACCTTTATTTTAAAATGAATATTTTAGTAATATCATAATATTTTATTAAGAAAACCTTTGTCAGAAGCGTAATGCTCACCTCTCTGATTTTGACCCGTATACAATCATAAAACAAAAATTGGCAAGAAATATCTTCGAAGATTTTTTCTTGGAAACTTACCTGTTCACTTGGTTCCAATGCTTCATGACTAAATTTGGTTCTTTTGCCTGCCCTCAAATTTCGCTCCACATCGGCCTTGCGCTTTAAATGGACTGTAGATTCATGACCCAGGTGCTGTGATGGGACCCAATCCGGATGATTTTCATCACTCAAAGCACTAGGTTTTCCTACAAATTGAATCAATTATAAGTTTGTATTGAAAATACGATATTTTTGCAGGAACTGAAATAACGTACAAAATTTACACAAATACTTTTTTCTTCAAGCTTGTATAAAACTGTAAAATCAATCAGTTTCACGTATATATAAATACACAATTAAATATTTTAATATTAGGTAGGAACCTACCTGTTATGAAATGTCTGCTACATATCCTTTGGTTTCTTAAAATTGAGTCAGTTAGATCTTCCCTCTTGATGGCTGCTAACCACATTTCCCTTCGTTTTCTCGAAAGGTCGTTAATATGTGGATAATGCACTGAGTTTTTCACAGTAGGTATGCGAAAAAAACTAAGCATATGGTCCCGATCTGCACGGCTTCCACAATCAACCATAATACATGTTACAGGCATGTTTCGTTCGATTGAAAACTGATTTGTCACTATGCACTGTATATTTTACAAATACTAAACGGAATTATACACCAATCACTCTTAAACTCTCTGAAAAAGCTTCAAAAATCAAGGAAGTTAAACAAGTAAACGACATGTAAACAAGCGTGTTTGCCAACCAAGCGCCATATTGAATTATTTTGACAGGTCGTTAGATTGTCTAATCCATCAAAGCAAATAAGGAAGACCGAAAACTATGGCTATTCATCTCAAAGGTCAAAGAATCAGTGAAGGAACAAGATATAGTTCAATATATAGCAGAAAAAGCCGATTTAAATAGTCACAACATGGATGTCAAAACCCTGGAAACAAAATTAACAGATAAATTTAAGAGCTACATGGTAGGTGTACCAACTAGCCTACTAGACAAAATTTATGATAATGAATTCTGGCCAATAGGAATCACCTTTGCTCGGTTTAATTTCAGAAGAGGTCAACATTTTTTAGAGAGCAAGAACAATCAAGCCCCCATCATAGCCCAATCATAGAAACATCCTACAGAAAACCCTCTAAGCAAGGAAAAATTGCAAATAAACTTTTCTCAATTTTCCATCAAAATGTCTGCTCTCTAGGCAACTCAGTGAACATATTAGAGCAAGTCATCAATGAGAATGACCACATCAAAATAGCATGCATCAGTGAACATTGGAAATCAAAAAGCCAACTAACTAACTTTGGAATAAAAAATTTCACTATAAAAGCGCAGTTCTGCAGAAACGAAGGAGAACACGGAGGAGTAGTAATCTATGTAAGGAACGATATCAAAGTAATAGAAAGGAAAGATATCTCAAACATGTCTAAGAAAGGAATCTGCGAATTCGCAGCAGTGGAATTCAAGGTGAATGGCAAAAAACATCTCTGCATAGCTCTGTACAACAATGGAACCACTGAAACCATTATGGAGGAACTAGACAAAATTCTAAGAAAATTGCAAAATTATTATGTCATTATTGCCGGAGATCTGAACATCAATATGTTAGAAAACAGTAAAGAAGTAGTAGAAGTTCTAAACTTCTTCAATTGCTACAATATCAAACAAACCATATTTGAAGCCACAAGAATAACATCACATAGCTCAACCTCCATAGATGGTATATTCACAAATCTAGACGTCCCATTCAATACAATAGTGAGAGAAACACACATATCAGATCACCTATCACAACAACTAACCTTCACAGAAGCTCAAGCAAAACCTCAAACATTGTGGAAACGACTCTACACGAATAAAAACATTAAAAAATTCAGATCTGCACTGCAAAGCGAAGACTGGACAATACTTTATAATGATGATCATGATGTGAATGAAACCTTCAACATTTTCCACGATATTTACCTCAGACACACGAACGATGCTTTCCCACTGAAAAAACTTCCTGCAAGAAAAAAGAAAGGGAAGGTAAAAGAAAGTCCAGAAATTTTAGAGATGAAGAATAAAATGGATATACTGCTAACAGTAAGTACTCGAAACCCCAACTACAAAGATGCATACAAAAACCAGAAGAAAAAGTATGACAAGGAACTCATTGCCAATAAGACAACACTATATGAAAAGAAAATAGCAACATCAGACAACAAAAACAAAGCGCTTTGGTCAATAGTGAAGTCAATAAAAGATTCAAATTCAGAAAAGGACTTTCCCATCCAAAACAACCCAGCACACACAGCAAATAAGCTAAATGAGTACTTCATAAACAAGGCCCCAAACCTTACAGAACACCTGCACACCAATAAGATAAACAACGAAACGTACACAGAACTGAACAAGTCGATGCATCTAAAGAAATTAACAGTTGAAGAAGTGAGAGATATTGTGAACAGCCTAAGAAATAAACAAACACAGGGAATCGATGAAGTCTCAAACACCTTGATCAAACAAACAATTACTGAAATACAAGAACCTTTGAAATATATTTTGAATAAATCATTCAAGAATGGTGTTTTTCCAAACAGACTCAAGATTGCAGTAGTGAAGCCCATACACAAGCAAGGGGACCCAACTGACTTTGATAATTATCGACCAATTAGCATTCTCCCATCCTTCTCGAAAATTTTCGAAATAGCATTTTGTAGGCAGATCATGGAGTTTATGTTAATGAATGGAATTTTCTCTGACAGACAGCATGGATACCTGAAGGGGAGATCTATACAGACTGCAATATACGACTTCATAAAGAAAGTATTGGATGCCTTTGAGAGTGATAATCTTGCCCTAGGCCTATTTCTAGACCTATCTAGAGCATTTGACTGTGTGGAGGTCGATAAACTGATCAGGAAACTGATGAAATTGGGAATAAGAGGACCAGCCTTGAAGTGGGTAAGATCTTACTTCAAGGAAAGGACACAACTGGTGGAAATAACAGTGAATGGTGAAAGAGTACGATCAGAACAACTAGAAACAAATATATTCTCATTTATTGAAATAGGGTAGCCCTAATATGCATACAACTATAAATAAACAACAATACATTTAAACGATTATTCTCAAAAAGTTTCAGGCTCTTAATGTAACAAAGAAAAAGAAAAAAACTACAACTACACTCCCACCAACAGCAAAAACAAAGCAAAAAAAAATGAAATCCCACTTGGTCTGAATCCCACCAACATTACCCCTCCCCACTGAGTTTACTTCTGAGGTGACGAGATAGATTCTCTCTGAAAGATGAGAGGGAGCAAATGGTCTTAAGATCCACAGGTAGTCTATTAAACAAATCAAACCCCTTGAAGAAAATAGAATTCATGGCAGATGTAGTGCTCGTTTTCCTAATGTAGATATCACAATTATTTCTTGTTGGATAGCCATGCACCTCCCATCCATAGGTAACGAATTGTCTTAAGTAAGGTGATGAAATGCCACGTAAAATCTTAAAAACAAACAACATTGTCATGTAGTACAACCTCTGTTCCACTGTTATCCACTGTAATGACCTCAACATGTATGTGATAGGTGTAAGCCTGCCACACTTTAAGATGATTCGCATTCCTCTGTTCTGCAACTTTTGCAGTTCATTCTTCTGGGTTTTATTGAACAGGAACAATACTGATGGGCAATAATCAAAATGAGGCTGAATAATAATAATAATAATAATAATAATAATAATCTTTATTCCTTCCATAGATTAAAATGCAGTGTTACATAATCAAAACAAAACATTTTTAACATAGAATTCGTCCCAAATACATATTACATTAATTCACAACTTGTATAACATAGTAGTTCAGGGGACATCAGTATGTGCCACAAAACTATCAAAGTCCCATATAATCTGATAGCTTATATGGTTCCAACTGAATCAAGAGCGAATAGATCAGCTTCCTGTACAAATTTAAATTCCTAGTTGATTTAATGTTTTTGGGCAATTTATTAAAGATTGATATTGCGGAATAGTAGGAGCCCTTCTCATACACTGTAAGCCTATGCTTTGGTATCCCATAGTTGAAACCGCGATTGTAAGTTGTTGGGGAACCGAACAAACAGTTGTTCTTGAAAATGAACATTAAGATCTCGAAAATGTATACACCTGTAACTGTTAGAATGTTGTTCTCTCTGAAGAGTCCTCTACAGGAATCAGTATTCTTCAAACCCAACATAATCCTGAGGGTTTTTTTTTGTGTTATAAAGAGGTCCCCCACTAAAGAGTTACGTCCCCAAAAAATTATGCCAAACTTTAAAAGAGATTGAAAGTTTGCGTGGTAGACAACCCTCAGCACATCCCGACTGACATATGGTTTCAAAACTCTTATGGAAAACATTACCCTGCACAGCCTTCCATTCACCTCATCAACATGTTGGCCCCATCCCAGGTTTTGATCCAGATTCAAGCCCAGAAATCTTGTGGAAACTGCTGTATTAATAGTTGTACCACCCTCAAGGATTTCCTTTGGTGTAATGAGATTTGATCTCATTGTTTTAAAAAATACAACATTAGTTTTCTCTCTATTCAAGACCAATTTATTTTTTAGTAACCAATTTACTAATTCATCTATAGTTTTCTTATGATTGTCGAATAAATCTTCAATGTTTTTTGTTCTTATGATCAAATTTGTGTCGTCCGCAAAATTTACTAAAGATCCCGAGTGAACTGTTGATTCAATATCATTAACGTAGATGGTAAATAAAATCGGGCCTAGTACACTGCCTTGCGGTATGCCCATATTAATTTCTGTTAAATCTGATGCCCCATCCGAATCATTTCCGTTTAATACAACTTTCTGAGTTCGTTTCTCCAAGAATGAGTGAATCCAACCCTGTGCAAAACTTCGTACACCATACCGTTCGATTTTTTGAATCAAAATATTATAATCTATTGTTTCATATGCTTTAGATAGGTCCAAAAAGGTACCTATTATATATTCCTTGCTTTCAAAACCCAGTAGTACTTCCTGAGTAAACGAGTGTGCCGCAGTGTAAACTGACTTACCCTTTAAGTAGCCATGTTGGCAATTACTAAAAAGATGATTTTTCATAAAAAAGTTTACTATTCTACTCGCCATTGCTGCTTCAAATATTTTTGAAAAGGATGGTAATAGACTGATAGGTCTATAATTTTTTATTGTAGTAGGGTCACCCCTCTTATAAATCGGTTTCACTATTGCTGTCTTCAGTGAGTCAGGAAAAATGCCATGCATAAGCGAGTTATTCACAATAAAGGCCAAAGGTGCAACTATCTCTAAAAAACTAAATTTTATTATTGTTACCGGAATTTCATCAGCTCCACTACTGAGCTTGTTTTTCAGCTGTCTTATTGTATCGACAATTTCCAGTTGCGTGACTGGAAATATATACATACTCTTTGAATTTTTTTGTATGTGATTACAATTGAAATCAACCTGTTTCTGATTTTTGACTAGATCAGATGCTGCACCAACAAAATATTTGTTTAGTTCATTAGCAATTTCTTTTGTCTCTCCTGGAATTTGGTGTTTGCGCTTTTCCCCCTGACCTCTTATATCTTTGATAATACTCCAAACCGTTTTACTTTTATTGTCTGAATTTTTTATTTTGTTATCATATAATTTTTTTCTAAAATCGATCAAGAGCCGATCGTATTCCCTCTTAACTGAGTTATATTGAGCCACATATGCACTGCTTTGACTTTTGAGGGTATACAAAATATCCAGTCTTACCTTACATTGCCTTATTTCCTCTGAACTATAATTAATTTTATTTAGCTTGGTTTTTTTATATTCCAAGGGAAAACATTCATTGAATATCCGTTGAAATATGTTCATAAAATTATTAAATTGCATGTTTACATCTTTTTCGTCAACGCTATATACTTGTTGCCAATCTTGTTGTTCTATTTTGTTTAAGAACTTCAATTTATTATGCATATTGAAAAATCTTTTCCGAATCGGTTGATTCTTTTTATATTTAAAATCGAAGTTTATTTTCTGCCCAAGATGGTCAGACATCATAGAGTTTATTATTACTGAATCAAAATTAGCGATATTAGTGAAAATATTGTCTATACAACTTTTCGTAGTTGGTGTTACTTCTAGTGAATTCAAGAGTAGAGGGCTTTATATTGTAAGATTGCAAGATCGACAAAAAGTTACGTTTTTCTCTAGATTCATTTCTAATAATAGAGCTGTATACAGCAATTTTCGTCTGAATTGACAAGCATTCACTGATCCTTGCGAAAAAGTACAGCTTCATAGATATTTTTTTCTGGATGTACTGAAAATGTTCAGCAAAAGTCAACAGGTTGTCCACTTGAAAGCCCAGATATTTCACCGAAGACACAAACTCTATTCTCTCATTATTCAGCTGAAGCGATAGGACATTCGAGTCCAGACATTCCCGTTTTCTTCTGGTACAGATAACCATGGCTTTAGTTTTAAGAATATTGAGCTTCAGTCTATTACTAGCCAAATATCCATTTACCTCCGCTAATGTCACATTCATCCTCCTCACAGCATACTCCAAGACAGGATCATAACAGGCTATAAGGGTATCATCAGCAAAAAGATTGATGAAATCACTCACCACATAGAGTCCCATATCGTTCAAATATAATAAGAACAAAACTGGGCCCAGTACACTTCCCTGTGGCACACCAAACCCATTATAAACTTCTTCCGACCATCCATGTTCAAATCGAACTTTCTGTTTCCTATTCGTGAGGTAATCTACCATCCAGTCTAACACCGAACCATCAAACCCATATGTTCGCAACTTCGAAATCAAAATAGCTCTATCAACCGTTTCAAATGCTCTTCGCAGGTCCAGAAAAACCGCAACAACATAGTTATTTCTATCGATTTCTTGTTTGAAATTACTCAATGCCAGCTGAAGTGCACCTTCACAAGGGAATCCTTTTCTGAAACCTGATTGATTCTGATAAATAATATTATTTCGCTCAATGTGTTCCATGACCTGGTTGTAGACAGCAATCTCAAGTACTTTTTCCAATACCGGAAGTGTATTTATAGGACGAAACTCCTCGGCTTTATTAGTGTTAGGTATTTTGGGAATTGGTATTATCGTACTTATCTTTAATTTGTCCGGAATCCTAGCAGTTGTCAAGGATGTATTAATCAAGTTTAAAATAACATGTCCAGCTGTTTCAAAAACTGATTTCAAGATTTTAGAGTTCAGTAATTCACTGGTACTGCATTTACCGTCCAGAGAATTGATAATGCATTTAAGTTCACTTAAAGACAATGGTTTGAATTCCCTGAATTTCAAATAAAGGTTACAGTTTTCAGACTCCCATGTTGTGTACTCTATACTCTCAATTATCTCTTTTACACTGTCCACAAAAAACAGGTTAAATTCATCTGCAATTTCTTGTTGATCACAGCGTAAACCAGAACTGAATCTTATACAAGTAGATGTCGCTTTATGTTTAGTATTAACTAAACTTTTTAAAGTTTTCCACATAAGTTTTGAATTATTCCTATATTTATCGATTTTCTGACCATAATATTGCGATTTCTTTAACCTGATGGTATTGACAACACTATTTCTCTTCATCTTGAACAAATCCCACTTAATATCTCTAACCTCTCCTCCGGCACAACAAAACAGTCTATATGCCCTATCACGATCCAAAATCTTTTCATGAACCTCATAATCACACCAAGGAAGGCTAGATCTATACCTATGATCTTGTAGAGGCGATATTTTATTTACAATATCATGAATTTTTGTCTCAAATTCACGCAATATGATATTCACATCGACTGAGTTGCTATCAAAACTACAGGAAATAATTTCAGATTTAATTTTGTATAAATTCTCTTCACACAGATTTCTGAATTTTCTACAGCGTGACACATTATCATCAGTTTTATGACAAAAATTCACCGACAACATAGAATGATCACCTATCTTGGGAGTGCTGTGCACAAAGGAAGTAACAAAGTTACCGTTATTAACAAATACATAGTCTACTAGCGTAGAAGATTGATTTGTTATTCTAGTGGGCGAAGTAATTACCTGCTCAATCCCATACTGTAAAATGAGATATTTAAATTTACTCACATAGAAAGAATCAACCAAAAAGTCCATATTAAAGTCCCCAACCACAATACAACGTGATTTAGGAATGAAATAAGTTTCACATAAGTTCTCAAGTTCTTCTAAAAATGATGCACTTGAACTCGACGGTGATCTATAAATGCACCCAATTGTGTACTTGTAATCATTTACCCTTATCTTGGCAATCTTACACCATAAGCTTCCATTCACTAAACAAGACTTTTCGTATAAACAAGCTATATCTTCTCTAATGTATATGATGACACCACCTGTATATCTGCTTGTACTATCACATCTTAAAATATTGTACCCATGCAGGGCAATCTCAGATTGTTCAATATCCCCAGTAACCCTAGTTTCACTAACCCAAATGATCTTGGGATTGTAACACAACAAAGAAATTCTCACCTGATCCATCTTATTCAAAATACTTTGCGCATTGAAGTAGACGATATCGACATTGTACAGAATATTGGGGCTTCCACCTAGTTTTTTCGATTGTTCTTAAAAATCTGTTTCCTAACAATTGTTGGCTTATTATTGATGTATTTTATGGTTTTCGAATCGTCGCCCGCCGCTACCAAATCATTCAATTCTGATTTAATCTTTTTATAATACTCTTGCTGTGCCCTAGTTTGATCAGATACAATCTTTATTCCACTCAGTCTCTCAAGCTTATGTTTAAGGATCCTTTTTGCCTCCATTGGCGACTTTAGAACAACCTTTATTGGGCGGACCCTGTCTCTATCAAATTTACCAAGTCGGAAACAGTTCACAACTTCCACATCTGAGCTTATATTACAGACAATACTTGCTACATTATCTTTATCTTCTAGTTTTCTATCGTGATCCGATTTCCCAACGGACTCCTTAACGTTGAATATAATGATATTAGATGCTCTATTCTGCCTCTCCAACATTTCAGACATAATATCCTCCATATGGATTTGTTAAATTATATTTAGGATCCAGAATATTTTTGTTATAACTTGAGTAAAACTGTGCATAAAATATAACTTTTTTATTTTAGTACCACACAACGTCAGAACGTACGACAACTTACAGAACATACTGTTATTGGTTAAGTCACAGAGATATTTTTTTGTCATATACTATGTTGACCATAGAATAAGCATATGTCAGTGTCAGTGGTGGGTATGTTCAACATCCCCCTTCAATTTAAATATTCATAACAAATTTTAAATTGCGAACAAAAAATATTAATACCTTAAAATTATTTTACATTCAACATGTTCCTAAAATAAACAAATTTTTCTCTTTGTAGAGATTTAGTAAAAATATCAGCGACATTTTCACTTGTGCTTACAAATGATAGTTTGATTAAGCCTTTTGCAACAATGTCTTTGATAAAGTGAGCTTTAATGTCAACATGCTTTGACCTTTTACTATTTTCAAAGCTTTCAATTTGTTTAAGAGCACTTTGATTGTCTATCAATAAAATTGTCTTTGAAATGTTCAATTCAAAATCTGCACAAATACCCTTTAAGTAAAGTAACTCAGAAGCAGCCACCGCACTGGCTAGATATTCAGACTCACAACTCGACTGAGCTACTACATTTTGTTTCTTCGATATCCACGTCACTAAATTTTTATTTAAAAATATTGCACAACCACTTACACTTTTTCTGTCTAGTTGATCGCTTCCCCAGTCTGCATCAGTGTAGGCTGTTATCTCAAAGTTTTCATCGCTTGTTTCATAAGTCAAATTCAAGTTGATAGTACCTTTTAGATATCGTACAATTCTTCTTGCAGCGTTCCATACTTGCTGTGTCGGTTTTTCCAAAAATCTACTTAAAAATATTACAGAATATGCTATATCAGGTCTGCTGATTGTAGCAATATAAAGTAAGGATCCAATGATTTCCCTATATGGTACCTTAATAACTTCTTGATCTTCAACTTGGAAGTTTGGTTCCATAGGTGTTTGAGCTTCTTTACATTCATGTAGATTAAACTTCTCTATGATTTTATTTATCAACTTCTTCTGGCTGATAAGCCATTTGTGATCTCGTTCGATAATTTCCATTCCTAAAAAATTTTGAAGTTTTCCCAGATTTTTAGCATTAAATTCTAGTTCTAATTTATGTTGAATAAAGTCACTATTTCTGCCGGTTACAATTATATCATCAACCCATATTAAGAGCCATACATTGTCTCCAGTATATAAGCAGAAATCGTTTTTAGATCTCTTCAATTTGTATTTTTCTGCAAATTGCTGAAACCTCTCGTTCCAAAGTCTTGGAGCTTCTCGTAAACCGTATAGTGCCTTTTTCAATTTTAATGAATTGTATTTTCCTTTTGTATTGACACCTTCAGGGATTTTAATAAAGATATCGATGTTCAATTTTCCATTGAGAAATGCTGTAGGAATATCAAATTGTTTTATATCCCAGTTCTTTTCTAAAGCATGAGAAATAAAGAATCTTATTGTTTGATATCTTGCTACAGGTGCATATGCATTATAATGATATTCTTCTTGATATCCCTTAGCTACTAATCTAGCTTTCTTAACTCCACATTGCTTGGTTCTAAATACCCAACGTGTATCTATGGCAGTTTTTCCTTCTGGTAAAATAGCTGGTTCCCATGTTCCATAATTTTCATGTGCCATAAGTTCTTTGCTTATTGCATCTTGCCATCCATTTCCAATTTTCATTGCCTCTTCATAGTCTTTTGGATTTTCGGCTTCTGTCAAAAGACAATAAACATGGTATAATTCGTAATCGTTAAATCTTGACGGTATTTTTGTTTGTCTTCGTGATGTTGTTTCTGTGTCACATAGTTTGTCTTCTTGCGTTTCTCCAATTACATAGTTTTCTTCATTCTTTACATGGTTATCGGATTCTTGATATGACGTGTCATTCTCATCAAACTTGACATCTCTGGAAATAATGATTTTATTCGTTTGTGGATTCCACAATCTGTATCCATTTGCGCTATATCCCACCATTCTCATTGGTGTTGCCCGGCTTTCGAGTTTGTCTCCTGAATTTGGAATTTTCACAACCCAAACTTTACTCCCAAATACTCTTAGCTTGCTCAAGTCGGTCTTGGAGTAGAAAATACTGACTGGTATCTTTCCTTGCAAAGCAGCTGTTGGTGATCTGTTCAACTGGTATGCGGCACATTGAATAGCTTCACCCCATAAACTTCTAGGTAGGTTTGTTTCTGTAAACATAGCTCTTACCTTGTCTAATAATGTCCGATTGACTCTCTCACTAACTCCGTTCTGTTGTGGTGTGTAGGCCAGTGTATACTCGGTTTTAATTCCTTTTTGTTTACAAAAATTTTTTAGTTCGGTACTTGTATATTCACCTCCTTGATCCATTCTTATTCTCGAACACACAAATCCTTTGGCTTTCATTTCTCTGATGTACTGCATTAGATTGAAAGGTGCTTCGCTTTTGTTCCTCAACAGGTATACTGTAACAAAATGTGAATGATCATCAATTATAGTTTGATAATACCTTTCGTCATTCAATGTAGGGGTTCGTATTGGCCCTCCAATATCTGAATGCAAAAGTTCCCCAACAGATTTGGATCTCGGTAGCTGTTTACTCTCAAAAGGTTCTCTTGTTCCTTTAGCTTCTCTACATGGACTGCATGTGGTTTTTGGAGTTGGTAAATTCATCTTCTTCATATAACATTCCGAAATATGTCCCAACCTTCTATGCCATAGGTCTCCTGTTGCTACTAGATTACATACTTCTTCTTGTAGTTCGAATGATGCTATGTATAATTTGCCCATAGACTTGCAATGTATTATTGTACCATCTATGCTTTCTATGAAAGTTTTGTTTTTATCAAAAATCACTTTTTGTCCTCGTTCATTTAACCTTTTCACAGACAACAAATTATTTGTCAAATTTTGTACAATAAGAGCATCAAATCGGATGTTCCTGTTTTTATATACAACTCTTAGTGTACCCATTTTCCTCGCAGTCAAAAAATTTCCATTTGCAACCCTGATTTTCACTTCATGGTCTAGATTTCTTACATCTGTCATCAATTCTTCTACTTTTTCAGTGACAAGATGGTCAGTGGCTCCACTATCTAAAACAAAATTTATTTTCATGTCAGAGTATGTTATATTCACCTCTCCTGAATTGAGAATTTCTGAAATAAAGACTATTTCTTTCTCATCTGTGTTTTCCTCGCTTGTGTAAGCTCGTCTATTGACATTTCTGTTGAATTTGCCTCCTTTTCTCTGCGTGTAGTTTCTTCTACCTCTACTGAAACTTGATACCTCATTTTTGTTCTTCTCCGGACAATCTCTCAGAAAATGATCTCCTCCACAACCATAACATTTGTAGTCCTTTTGATTCTTCTTCGTTAAAAATGCTGTGTTCCTTTCAGTGGGTCCCTGCGAATCTTTGAGCTTCAGTTCTGCATCTAAAAGCCTATTTTTCACGAATTCCAACGTTATGCCTGTGTTAACAGTTTCTATGGCTGTTATGACTGTATCATATTTTTCAGGCATTGTTAACAATAAATAACAGACCTTATCACTTTCATCTAGATTTGCACCCGCTCCTTCAAGTTCTCTCAGCAAACTTTCAACTTTCATGAAATGTTCCTGCAGTTCGTCAACTGTACATTTCATTTTCAGAAGTCTTTTCATAATATACAACTTTGCTAGTGGACTTTTCCGTTCAAATATGTTCTTCAAAGATTGTAACATCTCAAGAGCAGTTTTGGCATCCTTGATGTATTCTTGATCAGACATACATTGAACTATTGTACCTTTGGCTTTTGAATCTGATCGATCGAATGCTAACTTATCTTTCTGACTAAGTTCGTTATATTCATCCTGGGTGGTTGTTAGCACGTGACTCACTCCTTCCTTGTCCAGCAGGATTTCTACACGAAATCTCCAATTGGAATAGTTCGTATTCGTCAATTGAGGAAATGGCAGTGATACTGACGACATTTTCTTGCCTTTTTCTAACTTTTACTCCTCCGTTATAACCTCGAATGTTCCGGTAGATTTTTTTTCTTAAAAAATCTTGTTTTTCCCCAAACCTAAATATCAATCTGCATGTCTGGGCGCATAACCTGTTAAATTATATTTAGGATCCAGAATATTTTTGTTATAACTTGAGTAAAACTGTGCATAAAATATAACTTTTTTATTTTAGTACCACACAACGTCAGAACGTACGACAACTTACAGAACATACTGTTATTGGTTAAGTCACAGAGATATTTTTTTGTCATATACTATGTTGACCATAGAATAAGCATATGTCAGTGTCAGTGGTGGGTATGTTCAACAGGATTTCCCTAGTTATATCAGTCGCGAAATGAGTCCCAACAACAGGTTCCCCCTTATTGATTATCTTATCTATCGCTGATCTAAGCTCGGAAACTTCTTTTATGAGCTCCGGAACTCTGCTTAATCCAACCTCACACGCTTCACAGTAAAATCTCAACTTGCGTTTAGTTTTCAATTGCATGCATTTCATCTCGGATGCCGTAAGATCTCCACAATCACCACAATACAAATTGTTACAGCTATCGCACGGAAATACTTGATTAGTGTCATACGTTTGTTTACATTTGACACAGCTCTCCATGTTTATGTTTTGAAATTTATCTGCCGGTAAAAAACTGTTATCATCAAGGATGGCGATAACACTCCAAATTTCTTCCAACAAAGTCTCGACTTTTCCAATTATCTCAAGAGTTCCCACAGTTTAATCTGCTTAAAGGTCATGTACACTCTCTTAACTGCCTTTTGCCAATGTTTCCATAAATATAAACACCATTTAATCGTCTAAATTGTATAAAATATCGGGAGCGACGTATAAGCATCTGCTTTGACGCACACGACTTCCCGAAACTCAAATCGATATAAAAACCGTGATTGATCTGATACGTTTTGGAAGATTATAGTTCCAAAATGAGGTATTTATCACTGCTTGGACTCATACAGGGTGGGGTTGCTGGGCCAGTATTTTTTATTATATACATAAATGAATTCGGAGAAGATATCCAAGAAGTAAATGAAAAAGGAACTGTTGTTAACTATGCAGATGACACTAACATATTGGCAATCGAACAACAATGGCCAGAACTAAAGAAACTAACAGAAGAAGTATTGCAACTTGCCAATGCATGGTTCAGTGAGAACAACTTACTATTAAACAAAAACAAGACTAGTATAATCATGTTCCACCATAGAAAAGCAAACATACTGAACCCAGAAACCATCAGATTGAATGAAGAGACATACAAAGTAAAGGACACTGTTAAGTTCTTAGGAGTCTACATCGACTGTGAGCTGAATTGGAAATACCACGTGGGTCATTCCATGTCAAATCGACAAATAGTTGGACGCGACCCCCACTGATTCGGATGAATTTTGGTGGAGAGTTTTGTCTCATCATAAAACGAAGTTCTGCCAAAGGAAAAAATTAAAAAAATTTTTTTCTAAGAGATATTCAAAATTAAAAATTTCACTGTTTTTCTGATTTTATGAGTTTAGTTATTTAATATTTCCAAAACTACTGAATATTAAAAAAAAAAGTCTGGTGCATTTTCAGAGGATACTGAGAGGTATGAGAAAAAAATTTTTTTGAAAAAAAATTTTGAAAATTATCAAAATTAAAAAATTTTCAATTTTTCAAAATCGTGAAAAGTAACCATCGCGGGAAAATTTTGGCCTGAAAATTTTTTGTATTATACCTCTAATATATCTAAAGAAATTCTGAAATTTTCAGAGGGGTGTTCTTTTTCGTTTCAAAGATATGAATTTTTAAATTTTGGCAAAATAGTTTTTTTCTATTTTTCCAACTTTTTTTGTTGAATATTATTATTCTACCACATGATTACCGAAATTTGAGGTCTAAAATATTTTTCTTATGTTAATGGGATGTAAAAACAAAAATATCTCAAAATTGTATGTAATTATCTGTTTATTTAGAAAACTGTTTAACATTCAAGGCTTCCGTGATCAAATGAAAGGATTAAAAGCATAAAGGAAGTATTCGATTTTTAAGATTTCAATTCCTTTTGTCCTCATAGGGTTTGCTGCAGTTCATTTCGTACGACGTTTTTTGGTCACTCCTTTTTCTAAAGTCGATGTCTCAGTCCTTTTTCTCAATCTTCAAAGAAAAAATGGGTTCAAGCCCTGTGGACAGGAGCTTTCTGGCGCTCTAGTTCAAACAGACAAATTATATCTCCGAAAGTATTGGTTTCTCAGAGTTGAGAATTATATCAATGTATTCTTATGATAGAACTGCATCATACAGGAAATTCAATTCAAATAATAGTTTATTTATCAAGATTAAATGAGCAATCTGAGAATGAGAACTGCACCATGGAAGAAACCAAATTAAAATAGCTGAAATGAATTTCACTCTCTCTTATAGAACAGGACGAAATGTACGAGTATGAACACAAATCATATAATAAAGCTTAGATAGAATAATTATAGCATTCTGTGAAAACATAGAAGTACGATTCATTATTGAAATTTAGAACTTCATCTTAGCAGAAATTGAATTCAAACATCATAGAAGAATTTAAATTCAACAAGAGTGCCAAAAATTATCAATCCAAAACCAATAGACGAATTCTACCCAACAACGAACTCATCCGAGATATTCATTCCTCAATTCCAGTTTTGTTTTTAGTGGAGATATTCTGAACTCAATATTATTAACTTACCATTACCATTCCCATCATCATATGGATTGACCATCGGCATGAAAATATCAACCAACAAAAACTATGATATTATATTATAATTCTCATATTTATACGATTGCTGAAATGAATGACAATGTTATTAACTTACCATTACCATTCCCATCATCATATGGATTGACCATCGGCATGAAAATATCAACCAACAAAAAGTATGATGATACTATAATTCTCATATTGATACCATTACTGGAATGAATGACAATGAGACAACGTCAAAGTTGACGATATAACAATTCATAGAATAGCCACAGAATAATTCTATCATTGAAATTTTGAAAATTCATATCTCCGGAAGTATGAGTTAAAAATGATATGAATGGATTCTTATGGTTTTATTGAAAAAAAATTCAATTTGGAATTTGTTCTGTAAAAAAAAATATTTTTTTTTGTTACTCCGAAACCGTCTGTCCGATTTTGCCCAATAACGAACTTAGCCGAGATATTTATCCCCCAAACCTACTCTGAAAATTTCAACTGTCTAGCTCATTCCGTTCGAGAGTTATCGTGCCTACGGCTGGACGGCCGGACCGGCCGGACAGAATGAATTTCGACCACGGATTCTTGATCAGTGAGTCGAACCAAATCGTTTAAGACCATTTTCATCGAAAAATTCGAAAATTACAGACATTTGGGCAAATTGATAAGCACTCAGTTCCGAGGAACTAGAGCGCCAAAAAATGATATTAATTTTAAAATAAAAGATTAATTGCCATAAAGTAAAAAAACTCGAAATTCTGATTTTTCTACCTGGTTTCTATTGGTAATTCATCGACGATATCATGAACATCAGTGTTTTTTGAGCGAAAATCTTTTCCTTCTCGTGATGATGATAAAGTTTTCATTTTTATCACATCCCTTGAAATAGGAATAGCAGCATGACAGCTACGTATTCCTTGAACAGGTAAAGCATCTTTAAATCTTTTGCTGAGTTTTTTTTCGGCCAGCTGAATTCGATTATTGGAAACGAAATGACAATATACTCCTGGAAGATTATCTTGGCCCCATTTACACATTTCTTCAGGAGTTTGTATTTGTTGATCAGCTTCTTTTTGGAGGTTAGCTCGGGTGAGTAAACGCTTGATAAGTCCACCCAACCCATCACTTGGACCTTTCCCATAAGAAGTTGCATGGAAATGCCATTCGGCTGGTATTTTAAAATCTTCTTCATGGTAGAGCAAGTTAACTAAATTGTACCGGTTCTTATATTGAGATGCTTTTAACATTATTTATCTTTTGATTAAAGTTAAATCTATAATATATTTTGAGATATTTATGGTTTTACATCCCATTAACATAAGAAAAATATTTTAGACCTCAAAGTTCGGCAATCATGTGTTAGAATAATAATATTCAACAAAAAAAGATGAAAAAATAGAAAAAAACTATTTTACCAAAATTCAAAAATTCATATCTTTGAAACGAAAAAGAACACCCCTCTGAAAATTTCAGAATTTCTTTAGATATATTAGAGGTATAATACAAAAAATTTTCAGGCCAAAATTTTCCCGCGATGGTTACTTTTCACGATTTTGAAAAATTCAAAATTTTTTAATTTTGATAATTTTCAAAATTTTTATTCAAAAATTTTTTTTTCTCATACCTCTAAGTATCCTCTGAAAATGCACCAGACTTTTTTTTTTAATATTCAGTAGTTTTAGAAATATTAAATAACTAAACTCATAAAATCAGAAAAACAGTGAAATTTTTAATTTTGAATATCTCTTAGAAAAATTTTTTTTAAATTTTTTCCTTTGGCAGAACTTCGTTTTATGATGAGACAAAACTCTCCACCAAAATTCATCCGAATCGGTGGGGGTCGCGTCCAACTATATGTCGATTTGACATGGAATGACCCACGTCGAACATGTGTCAGGGAAAGTTGCCTCCTCCATCTATGGCCTGGGGGTGGTATCGAAATATCTGAGTAGACCGGCACTAAAAACAATCTACTATGCAACCATAGAAGCAAAAATAAGATTTGGAATTATATTTTATGGATCAGGAGACATTTCATCGGTATTTGTGTTGCAGAAGAGAGCCCTCCGAATCATATTCGGTCTGAGTAGAACACAGTCATGCCGGGGAGTCTTCAGAGCAAACAGACTACTAACCACATATGCCATATACATGCAGGAATGTCTCATCTATCTCCACAAAAACAGGAGCAAATTCAGCAAACATCAAAATGAAAATAAGGAAATCTATAACATCAGAAATAAAGACTACACCTATCCCAAACATCGCTTAAAAAGCACCGAAAATCAAGTGGAATATAGATGCCTGCGATTTCACAATGCGCTACCGGCACGGATCCAGATGGAAGAAAACTTAAAAACATATAAAAGACAGCTACATAAATACTTACTCCAACTAGAACCCTATAAATTAGATGATTTTTTTCTCCCTTGAAGACACATATTAAGTTTATTTTGACACAATTTCGTATGTTATATGGTTGTAAACTATGAGCTTACTGAAATAAAGATCGTTTATTATTATTATTATTATTATTATTCATAACTAATACAGTTTCAATAAATAAGCACACTCTTAAAAATTACTTTATATTTAAACCACAATTGTAGACCATATCGCACCTCCAAAAGAACAATGTCATAACTGCAAAACTACAGTTCTTCAGGAAATTGATCTGAAGTTTGGCGTTTTCCTTATTATTCAAATAATGATGAAAATATTTCAATCTGATGAAAGAAACGACTGAAATAAGTTCAGCAATCTTTCTAGTTACATTTAATGTAGTTGCCCTTTGAAAATAAAAGAATTTGTTACCCAATACCTGCCAAGGTGTGTGAAAACTTTCCAGTTGTGTTAATGTTTCCTTGAAATATATATCGTATTTCGTAGTTATGACATGAACATATAGGGAATGATTCTTCATTTAGATTAATATATCAGTATATTTCATTACAAAAAATCAACGAATAACTCATAATATCAAAAATATTTAAAATATTTCACAGTATGGAATCGAAAACATGCTCGTAAAATTTCGGAATAATGTTACTTTGTAATAAACTTTGAATATCTTTCTTCTTATTCTCATTAACAGCTAGTTTTTGAGAGTAAACAGGTTTCAAATGTTTGGTCTGTGCAGTCTTCCCTTTGTGCCGCCGTGTTGTCAGTCTCATTGGTACCCTTTGCCAATCCACATCATCTCTGTATGTATTTTTATATAAGTATGTATCACTTCCCTTTTCAAAGCGCATCATTTTTATTTCCGACAGTTTCAATGGAACTCCATCCACATTTTTAGAGGTGTTGACACCCATCTCTTCGCTCAGTGCTTTCAGATCAATAAAATCACTGAAATTCATCTCTTTCACAATAAAAGGATTCCCTGTTTTCTTGGATGTTCTTATTATAGAAACCTATTGATCAGGTACATAAATTGGCCCAGATTTTTTCGCTTTTTTTAACGCCTTTTCTATTGTGCTATGAACAGCGTCCCCTTCATTCTGTGTGTGGCCTCGAATTAAAAATTTATGTGTAATTGAATTCAAAGGATACTCTTCTACAGCATAAAGATACATTGCCACTATGAATCTGAAATCGGGATTCATCATAAGTTTAATCGTCCTACTCGAAAAGTGAAGGTTTTTTCTTACCGGTTTTTTTGCTGACCACCACAATTGTCACTAAAAAAGAACATCTGATCCTGGATGAGTAATTGACAATTCTCTAAGAAACAAGAGAACGCATGATCCTATTTCCACAGCCCCTCTCTTTCCTACTCCTTCGTGCCAAAAATAACACACAGTGTGGTCTTTCTTCATTTCCGAAATCTATAAAAATAAGATTCAGTTAGAATAGAAAAAAATTTTATTTGTTAAAAAATCACCGTCAAATTGTAACAGGTGAGTCTTGATTTGTAAAAAAAAGCAGAGCTCTGTCCTGTTGGTACCGGAAGTACAGCTTGCAAATCGTACGTCGCCAAAACCATATTGGAACCATTATCTTCAATTTTTTTTTATCTTTAGCCTTTTCTTCACGACTCAAACTTTTATCTGTTAAGTGTAATTGATAGGCATCTTTTAGATTTTCTTTCTCGGCTTCAGATGCGTTTTTGTAGCTTTCGCAAAAATTCACTGGTCTTTCTTTGGTGAGAAGAACCCAATATTGAATTCTCTATTGAAAATGTTTGAGTATTTATTGTAATTCGCTATACTCTTGTTTGCTGCTTTCCGTTAATCTGAATAATTTCTGTGCATTTCGGCGATAGAAAGCCCACCATCTATGAATTCTCTTGATGTTTTTGCTCTAACATAGTGACTCTCTATTCTAGGAACAGAATTTATGTGAGCTCTCACTGATTCCAATATTTCTGCTTCAATTTTTTTCTGATTGCCGTGTTTACCTCGATTGTCCATTGCAATGATTCCTGTAGACGAAGTTTTTGATTCAATAACCGTGCGGATAGTTCTTTCGGTTATACCAAAAGTGTTGATAATGAATGTTTTGCAGACTCTTATACGGTTTCCATTTTTCGATAAAAAAAATGCGCAATTCTGCCGTCTTGGTTCCTTAGGTGATAATACAATACGACGATATTTTACTTGCAGAGGTTCGATACATGATCCTAAAAAATCACGCTGCCGTTGCAATGATGACAACTTCCAAAAATTTTCAAAGAACTCAATTCTCAATTTCTCCTCAATATTTGTGGCACACGAAAGTTTGCAACAAGCAGAACAAGGGGGTCCCATAACTTTTTCTCTAACAGTTTTACCCGTTCTGGAAATGTAGCTCTTACCAGAGTTCTTCAAAAACTTCATTTTTGCCTTTATCCATGTATCTGGTGCTCGTTGTCTTTTCTTTCCTTGTTTAGGAGGTGAAGGGTCAGAATTTTTTTCTGAACATTCTGATGTTCCACCATCCGACGGTGCATACTCACTACTCTCTTCTGCGAAAACCTCTTCCTCAGATTCAGATATTTCATTATATTCGAAGGTGGAAGTTCGACGTAAATTCAATCTCATTTCACCAGTTCTTATCGCAGTATATGGAAAGTTTTCATCATTTGGAGAAATCATACCGGAACAAAGGGATTGATCAGATGCAGATTCTTGTATGGAATCTAGTGTTGAACATCCGTTCGGTGTGCCGGAACATAATTGGGAAAAGTCGTGATCAACAGTTGAATCATTGAAAGTTACTTCATCATTTTCGTGATTGAGTATGTTGTCAGGGTCTTTTAGAACATTGAAATTATCGTCAATATTTATTGAAGACGTTGCATAGCTTTCCAAGGGTTCAAATAATTCGTCCGCATTCTTGTTTGCACCTTCTAGGGCCAGTTTTACTATTTATTTTCCACGATCTGCCATTTTTTACATTTACTCTGTGAGGAAAAGTGTCAAATTAATATTATTCCGTTAGAAATGATTCGAACCATTTGACACAAAATTCGTTGAAATAATGTTTCAATGAATATTTTTCAAAGAAAAATGTCGAAATGAACATTATGTCACTGAAGCCATTACAATTCATATGTTGATCACAAATCTACATTGACACAATAAATACTACGTCGTTGTTCCACTATAAGTTTTGCAGAAGTTTGGCTCAATCACATTTACGTCGTTGTATCACTTTAGATCTGGATTGAATTCTTCAATGTTGAGAGCTATAACACAACTAACAATTACGACGAGGTTCTTTCGAACTGGAATACAGAAGACTGATGATGGAACAATGACGTATGCGCCATCTAGCCGAATTTAAGGGTACTAGCAGTTATGTCGTTGTTCCATTGGAAAGAAGACAATTTTTAAGCATCATTTACGCGATAAACTGAATTTTTCGAAATTTGCAGTTGTGTCATTGTTCTTCCGGAGGTGCGATATATGGGTGGTTATCTGAAATTTGGTTAACTTCTAACGTAATTTTGAAATTGGTGTTTTTGGTTGAAAATCAGAACTGTTTATATTCTACGCTGTGGGTATAACATCTACTTTGCTGTATCTAAAAGGGCCAGTCACTTTAATTGATATTTTCCGAGAAATTTATGATTTTTTAAAATCAGTGTTCTAGGGACTGACGAGACGTGATAGGGACTGATGCCAAACACGTTTATTATTTCAAATCACATTTTTATTGCAAAATAAACTAAAACAACAAACTATCTCTCATGTTCTAGGAACTATAATCACAGGATTTATTTTATTAATTATGCATATGAAAATTATGTATCAATATTTCCAGTGAGGAGGTGTAGCGTGTTCTTACTGATATCCAAGTATTTCTTGGATCTGACAGTATCAAAGTTCCGGAAGAATTTCTTGGAGTGATACATTCCGGGGAGAGATCTCCAGAAAATACCTCTCTCAGTTTCTTCTTTCGTCCGGAATTCAGTTTTGTAGGTATGACTACCAACCTCACAATAAGGTTCCGGGCCAATAAAGGAGGTTTGAGCTCCTTTCTTGGCAAGTGTGTTGGCCTCCTTGTTTCCTATGATTCCCGCGTGACCAGGATCCCAGACCAAGGAGACCCTGTTGTTCTTGCCTATATAACGACAACCGACTGTTCCCAAGTCGCAGTGGTTAAGTTCGGAGCTACTGGAACTCAGGGATCCGCGGTCTAGCTCCAGTAGAGATGGGAGTGGATTCCTAAAAAGGGAACCTAGTAAATGGGCGCCAGGTAAATTTAAGTCTCCCAGATACCCCCGCGTAATGTACTAATTCCTAAATTCACCAAAAGAATATTCACGCTAATAACAAACAGTTTATTCCAGTAGCATACAACCCAGGTCTTTAGACCCACCAAAATTAAACTACTGTGAAACCCTGAATAAGGGTGGCGGAAATTGTACGTAGATATTATTCTTTGATTCAAATACGCGTCGCTTGAGCTCAGGCGCATCCACGTTTCTCATCTATGATCATATATGATTACTACAAATCTTTCCCCAATTTCCGCTTTACAATATCAATAATTTAGGTAATTGATGACAATTCACGTCATAAATAGCAGGTATAAGATATGTTTCGAAGATCTATTTCCTATAACTTGCGTGCTATTCCTTATGCCTGAACGTAGTAATGCTTCGATGGTCTCGCAATACTGTTCTCTTTCTCTCTGTGCTCGCAGTCTGCAACCCTTGACTGAATGTTCCACAGCGCTGCTTCCTGACCACCTTGTATATACTCGGGATCTGCAACACTGCGTTGGCTGTCTCACAGCGGTACTTATGGACCACCTTGTATATATTCGAATGTCTCAGTTACACTCTTCCTGACATAAAAATCGTTCTCTCCCTGATACAAAAATCGTGCTATTCCTCTTGACATAAAAATCGTGCTGGCTTAAAAACTCGTGCTACCATAAAAACTCGTGCTACCATAAAAACTCGTGCTACCATAAAAACCCTGATGGCAGAAAAGAAACCATCAGTGACTTCTCTCGGATAAGAAACAAATGAATTTTCCCAACACATAATAATTTCGGTTATTAGAATATTAATCAGACCATTTATTCGTTGTTATGCAATAGTTATAGAATTCGTACATACCCTGATGTTCGGGGTTGTCCTGCACACGTTTGCTTCGAAACCAAACCTGGCCGTGCCTCCACCAAATAATTCTTCAAGCACACAGCGATATTCTGGATATAGAAAGATAATTACAACCTGAATTGTTTCCACTAGAAATGACGAGAATAGAACATCTAACACTTACCTGTCAAAGTCGCCAAGATCGTTCACGTGGTCAACTCTTGGATTTGCAAAAAAAAAGGTCTTTATATCCTCTTTCGAGACGAGCGCAAGTTACCTGTTATCTTCCCAAATCAAACCAATGTAACCCTCACTCCTAATTCGATTTTCCAAACTATATCCAACTAAGAAGAAATCAACAATTCTTACTAAGTTCCGAAAATACGCCTAACCTATTGCTCCTCCGTCGAATCTTCACAAAATGGACGACCTCATCTCCCTGACTGGCGCAGACTCTCACAAACTTTCAGATTGTCACAATGCAACAATATTGCCAACTCATTCGGCTCTTCGAATACAATAATTATTTAGCGTCGATTGGTACCACTGAGATCCAACCTCAAATTCGATGTCAACATAAACGACACTCGCGCAAACCAAATGTAAACAAACTCCTGCCCGGGTTAAAAGAAACGTTACACCTACTTCATTGAGTTTTATTCGCAACTCCCATATTAGCTTGGATTCGATAACATGGGAGTACAGAGCTTTAATAGCAGCTTGACTGTCAGAGTGGATTGATATATCACATCTCTGATAGTTTCTTTCTAGGTTCATTACCACGCATCTTTCTATTGCAAGTACTTCTGCCTGAAAGATGCTCGGATAGGAGCCTAGCAATAGTGAGCATTTGGTATACGTTCCGTAAATCACCTTGGTTGTTGCGGTTACTACCATAGACAAGGAATACTACTACTTTTCCGTTCCGTAAATATGAAATGTTCGGTTGGTTCCTGAAATATAGGTTATTTACGGAACTTGGTTCCTAAGAAAGCGGTAGATTTTCAGGCACCAGAACAACCGACGAATTTCTTTGGTTCTTTTGGTTTGTTATTGTTTGGATGTCAAAAGTGTTCTGTGGTCTTATGTTTCAACTGGTTTTAGATAATATATTCAAAAACTACAAATTTTTGTTGCTATTATAATGAATAATGGATTCTTTAATTGAGATAGATTAGATATTATTTGTTCCACTTCAAGTTAACTGATATCACGAATATTCAACAAAAATTAACCTATAAACTTAAACAACTGACAGAAAGACTGACAGATGACAATCTCACCAGAGTAGTTACCGGTCCTGAAAAAATTGGTTACTTTGGTTGATTTACGGAACGTATTACGTTCCGTAAATCACCTTGGTTGTTGCGGTTACTACCATAGACAAGGAATACTACTACTTTTCCGTTCCGTAAATATGAAATGTTCGGTTGGTTCCTGAAATATAGGTTATTTACGGAACTTGGTTCCTAAGAAAGCGGTAGATTTTCAGGCACCAGAACAACCGACGAATTTCTTTGGTTCTTTTGGTTTGTTATTGTTTGGATGTCAAAAGTGTTCTGTGGTCTTATGTTTCAACTGGTTTTAGATAATATATTCAAAAACTACAAATTTTTGTTGCTATTATAATGAATAATGGATTCTTTAATTGAGATAGATTAGATATTATTTGTTCCACTTCAAGTTAACTGATATCACGAATATTCAACAAAAATTAACCTATAAACTTAAACAACTGACAGAAAGACTGACAGATGACAATCTCACCAGAGTAGTTACCGGTCCTGAAAAAATTGGTTACTTTGGTTGATTTACGGAACGTATTCTTGGTGCCTGATCCATATACTCCAGCGCCAGCTGGTTTTTGAACCGTCTGTGTACCATTTAATGGCATTTCTTTTAAGAACTTGGGTGGTGGGTTTCCTGTCCCAGTCTTTTTTCCTACCAAGCATCGTAGTGAAGTTCTTTTCGATGCTTACTTTCTTGATCATTTCGTCACTAGGAAGATTGGCTGATGAAATGTACCTGGTAAGAGAGGACCATGCTTTCTGGTTTTTAATACTCTCATTACCTGTGCCCAGGTAGGACAGGTCCCCATAGCTCCAGTGATACACACACAGGCCAGCCTTTGCACTTTGTCGACGGTTTTCCTCGTACTATTCTGGCTTGCTTTTGAGTAGCAGACTACTGCCCCATACGTAATTATGGGTCTCACAATCATGACGTACATCCATCGCAGTATCTTAGGGTTGCAGCCCCAAGTCTTGCCAGCTATAGATTCCTCCAGATATTTAACTTCAGACTTCCATTCTATAATATCTCCGTTCAAAAAACAACGACTATTACTGTCATGTTCATAAAACTTGTGTATAATTTCTTCAACTCTTTCTCTTTCGCTTAGCTTCATATTTTGTACTATTGAATCCCATCTTTTAATATGTAATGGCTTTGTTTCTAAGTCTCCATATCTTATAATTATGCGTCAGTGGACTGCACAGAATCGTTTTTAAGCAGGGTTTTTGTTGGTGTGTTTCAATCTTTTTATCTAAAATTTGCCTGTGAATAATATCGCCAAATAACGCTTTTTTGCGCGTATGTTCTGGGGAACATACGCGTTATAGTTTTGCCCAATGAAATTTAATTCTGTGGTGCCGTCCGGCCGTCCGTTGCCACGATAATTTGAGAACGAAAAGAGCTAGCGACTTGAAATTTTCAGGGTGGGTGGCGCATCGTAATACGACGGATAAGTTCGTTAATGGGCATAATCGGCCCAGTGGTTTCCGAGTAATAATTTTGTTTTCAACCAAAATAAATCCGATCGAATTTAAACTTGGTGAATAGTTGTAGAATATAGACCTAAGCACGTTTGTGAAATTTTGTGAGAATCGTATTGCTAGAAAATTATTAAAAAATTATTAAAAAATATTTTTGTTGTCACGATAACCTGAGAACGGAAGGAGATAGCGGCTTGAAAATTTCAGGTTAGGTTGTGCATCTGAATGCGACATTTGAGTTTGTTTATGAGCATAATCGTCCAAACGGTTTTAGAGTTATAGCCATCTAAAATTTTCGTCGTATGATATGTTGTCTATGGTCGTATTTTTGCGAGAACCTTCAGTTCAAAAATAAAAATATGGATGTCATGATGACATATCTTTTACGCGTATGTTATGGGAAAATCGTATTATGTATTTCATCACAAATCTATGGGAGATGATAGCCCTACATCGCATGCGCCCCGTTTTAACCTCAACATCGAATCTGTCTCTGATCTGAATGTGATCAAAACACAAATACAAAACGTAAACAAAATATTCTCAATCCACGAAGTACGAACGAGTATTCCTTCTGTTGAAAATAATCGAGATTACCTTGTATTTGAAGATTGGAGGAATCTAGAAATATTGTTTACGTATGTGAAAGAAATTCCAAATTATGGAGAACTGTGGAAAAGTTGTTCAGAAAGAAGATATCTGGTATATGTCCTTCAGGATTTCTGGCTAAAAATCAGCAGTAAGTAATAGAAGTGAATTGAATGAATTACTTTACTCAGAGAAATCCAAGTCTTAATATTTTCTTTCAGGTTGAAATGAATTAAGGTCCAGTTAACGTAGAGCAAAAAAGTAATGCTTTTCGAAAAATAGAATGCATGAGTTACTCTTGGAGTTACTGCAGATAGAATTCTTAAAAACAAGGTATATGGAACTTAGTCGATTGAATATTTGTGAAGATTAAGTATACCTCATGAGAAAATTTAATATTGATAAGAGGCAACCAAGATGACATGAACACTAATGGCGTATTCCATTGGTAGAACTCGTGCGCACTGAGTGCATGAATCGTATTCCATTGGGGAATTTCGTCAAGCATTTTGACACATTTTGACGTCCAGTGCAACATTTTTTGCACTCAGTGCGTGCTCAGTGCAGCACTGGTGCTGCCAATGGAATACGCCATAAAATTTCTGCACCTACCCTATTATTCAGATTTGGCCCTTAGCTACTTTTACCTGTTTACACATAACATTTGCATAATACTATTGCACAAAAAAAAACAGTTGAATTACGCTTAGACCAGTGAATTTTGAACACTTTTCTGTTTTCCTGATATCATGGGTCTCTTACGATCCATCATCAGGGTGTGTGGATGCCAGCGTGTACCTATATAATAGGAATCTTAACAAAACATTTTAATTTTTCTAATTGCAGAATATTTTAAAATATGGGAGTAGAAGGTGATGCAATATAACATGTGTGTAGGTATGTGCGATTGGCTCAGTGGTAGAGTAATTGACTTGGGAGCGGAAGCCCCAAGTTCAATTCAGAGGCTAGGAAAGAAATTTTCTAGTCACGGTAATCGCCACCATTCGCTGTTGGGTCAAAAATTAACAGTGCTGTGCCTAAGGTGGCGTAAGGACACAGTGACAAAGCCTACACAGAACACAACTGCTTCTCCTAACTCAGGGCAAGCTCTTAGAGCTTATGAGGGGTCTCCTTGTGGAAGACCCAGGAGGATCAGTATAATAATAATAATATATTATGTATATTGTTTTCCCGTGGAACTTCAGGTATATGTTTCTTAAATGCTTGTTGCTTAGCATGCTTAACAATGAATACCTCTGAAGAACAGATTTTACTAATATTATAATAGAATGGCTTGATAATTCAATGCTAACTTTGAAAATGATGTATCCTAGTGTTGCGGAGGAAAATCCAAGTATATTTTACAACGAGAAGTAGTATATAAGGAAATGGAGAAAGTCAGTTATCATATTTTAATAATAATCTATATACAAGTATTTATCCTCCCTGCAATGTTTCACGAATCCTCCATGATTATGTGGGCAGCAGTGGTCCAAACTCGAAAAAATGCATTGCATGCTGCTTGATGTAGAATTGAATTTTCAAAATGAATGTTATTCTTGATCTCTCTTGAAGTAAATAATCGAATATGTTAATAGAGTTTTATTCGAAATTATTTCCTTTGTTTGTATTACGGCTTCAGTGAGGTATAAAATTTTTTTGTTCACTGAGGGCTGATATATTTTACGACCTGTAAACTGTCAAGTAGCCTTACCGAAAGGAAAGTAATCTGTAAATGTTCACTTTAAAGGGGATCAGTAAATTCAACGAGCACATAGTTGACGAATACTTTACGGAGAGGTTGAATAAATCGGCCCTTAGTAGATAGTATAAAACAATATATAGATTGGTATCTAAATAAATGAATCTTATTTTCACAATAACTCTTTTCCCCTAACCCATGAAAACAAATTTTCACAGACAATTTACATGAATCATTAGCTTCAAACGTTCATTATCTTGAAATACAAATGAATAAGTGGAAATTTAATTTTAATATTTCAATATTGAATGGAATATTTAGAGTTTATCTATAATTTCAGATATCTCATCTCATCAACGATTGACAAAAGTATTGAAATTGATTATGCATTAAACGATGTGTTCAAATGTCAAATTATTACCATATTCCATATCGACAGACAATCTTGTAATGATTATGAAGAATTAAAAAGGTTTTTTTATTAAATATTTAAAACTGTAATTAGTTCTTTGAAATACCATTGAATGAAGAAATTCTTGTAAGTTAACAAAATATCTTTATTTGAACAATAAAAATGCATCATTTTATTAAAATGATAGTTTGACTATCCAATAATTGCTTATTTTCTTTATAATATTTTTGCTGTAAGTCAGTATAGCTTAGAACTTTCAAAGTAACGTCCAACAATATTAATTTAAATGATATTATAAATAAAAAAACAATATACCTACTTCAACAATGTTTCTTGAATTATAGACTTTACAGAATAAAATAGGTAGGTATACTTCTAATAGCGTAGAACTTTCAAAGTAACGTCCAACAATATTAATTTAAATGATATTATAAATAAAAAAAAAATTGGTTCAAGCACTGACGTGAAGTCAGGAGCTTTTGCGCGTATGTTCTATTGTCCATACTCCTGTAATGAACACTCTTCTTAATCGAATTTACCATGATGAATTCTATTGTCCATTCTCCTGTATTGTTTTATGAATATTTCCGAAACCGATCACTCGATCTATATGAAATTTAGCATCAAATTGTAGAATCGTGACCTTTATAAGCATGTGAATTTTGTATTGACCAGATTACCGCAAAGTGTAAAAAAAAAAAATTGGTTCAAGCACTGACGTGAAGTCAGAATTTACTTAATTTATTTAATTCGAATTTACCATGGTAAATTCGAATTAAGTGTCCACTACAGGAGAATGGACAACTTAATTAACCATGGTAAATTCGATTAAGGGTGTCCAATACAGAAGAATGGACAATAGAACATACGCGCAAAAGCTTCTGACTTCACGTCAGTGCTTGAACCAATTTTTTATCAATTCTACTTCTTGATTAGGGTCGTTGGCCTTTTCTATAACTTTACCTTTTGGTGACAGTGCTTGCTTCTTTTTTATCATACTATGTTTCAGCCCTCTGTCTCTTTGTTGACAATATTTTTCTTTAAATTCGCAATGAGTTTAAGCCTTTCTCTTCAGTACCTATACTATTTCCTTTTTTGTGGTTGAACTATACTTATCCTTCTAGCTTCAGCTTTTCTTTTCATTATTTAATAAAGGAACCTCAGGAATAATTTCATCTTCCGATGATGGCTGCGTATTTTGGTCTACGTAATTATCTGTATTTTCACAAATCTTTTTTTTCTCCTATAATCAGATGAATAGGCTACCCAGTTTTTGCGCGCAATTCCCAAAAAATTAAGTCTCGTTTAAGTCTCATCCTCGTCTCGTCTCGCTTAATTCTGAATAACGATAATAAATATTATAATATATAAACGAAATGGTATACAATAATGAATAATATTGTAAAGGTATGTTTATTACGCTCTTATACAAAAATATTTGTACATGTAATTATTATATTTGCGCGCGTGTTCCGCAAGGAACAGCGTGCTATCATTTCGTCTCAATGTCTGTATTTTTCGAATTTTTTTTCGAAAATGATCTCAAACGATTGGGTTCGACTCCCTGATGAAGAATTCGAGGTCAAAATCAATTCTGTCCGTCCGGTCCGGCCGGCCGTTAGCACGATAACTCTCGAACGGAACGACTTAGGCTGGTTTTCCTGTCACGCTGACGGTCGGCGCTGATGGGTCAATATGTATGTAGCTATAGGTAGCGTTTTCGAGTCACGCAGCGCTGACGGCCGTCAGCGCTGAGCTATATACGCGCACGTACGAGCCGGCGCGTCATCGCCGCTGACTAGCTGGCACCGACAAGCCTCCACATTCAGTGAGCCAGAGACAATAGCATCCTTCTATTTCTCTATGTGATCAGCGCGATACTAAAAGGATCCAAGCTGACCGATCAGCGCTGACCGTCAGCGCCGACCGTCAGCGTGACAGGAAAAACAGGCTTAGAGCGTTGAAATTTGCAGGGTAGTTTTGTAGCGTAAATATCTCGGACAAGTTCGTTAACGGGCGAAATCCACCGAGCGGTTTCGGAGTTAAGGCCGTTTTTAGTCAAAACGTTTTTTATGAATATTTCCGGAACCGATCACTCGATCTTTCTGAAATTTGGCATCAAATTGTAGAATCATGACCTTTATATGCCTGCGAAGTTTTGTTATGACCGGACGGCCCTAAAGTGGCAAAAAAAATTTTAAAAATTTTAAAATTTTGTTTTCACGATAACTCGAAAAATAATGATTTGATTAAATTGAAACTCAGTAGTTAGATGCAAAAGACCAATGCAAACACATTTGCAAAATTTCATGAAGATCACGTGACATGAAAAAAAATCAAAAAATTACTACTATTTTGCGGAATACTTTGCTTGAAATGCCGAAACCTAGTTTTTTGAGGGTCATGCTTCCTTTTCCGGGCATTTTTCGTTGTGCGCATGCGCAGATGAGAAGTCATTTAACTGCTGTAGTTTTCGTCAGAGAGGATTGGGGTTTTGGGGTGGCGGATGCTATTCCTCCATAGAATCCAGATCCCTGATGAGGGTCTGCGCATGCGTAGATTAAAGATGCGATATCTCCCGAACCACTAGTGTTGGAGAATCGGAGTTTTTTGTAAGGAGTGTTATTTTGAGAGGACTTTTAGCCGCGAGTAGATTGCGCATGCGCAGAAGAGAAGTGACTGTTTTTTAATTGGATGGGTTATGTTGGGAGTGCTGAGTCGATATTGTGAGGTTTTAAAAGAATATTCATAGCAATTCAGTTCAAGGACAAGTCAGTTTGGGGGATGTAGCGTTGTTTCCGAGTTGAAGTGTTCGTACCGTGGCCTTGGGGCTAATTTTGAAATTGATGTTACCCCTTACAGGCATTTTTCGTTATGCGCATGAGCAGACCATCAGTGATTTAACTGGTGGTGTTTTCGTCAGATAGGATTGGGGTTTTGGGGTGGCGGATGCTATTCCTCCATAGAATCCCCTATTGAGGGTCTGCGCATGTGTGGATTGAATATGTGCTATCTCCTGAACCACTAGTGTTGGAGAATCGTAGTTTTTTGTAAGGTGTGTGATTTTGAGAGGACTTTTAGCCGCAAGTAGATTGCGCATGCGCAGAAGAGAAGTGACTGGTTTCGGGTTGTATGGGTTATGTTGGGAGTGCTGAGCCGATATTGTGAGGTTTCAAAAGAATATTCATGGCAATTCAGTGCAAGGACAGAAGTCAGTTTGGGGGAAATAGCGTTGTTTCCGAGTTGAAATGTCTGTATGGTAGCCCTGAGGCAAATTTATAAATAACTAAATTCGGTAGATCTATATTAAAATACGTTCGGATTTGGAGAAGAGGCAATTGCTTTCCTAACGGAGGTCCCACAACCGCAATTTTTTTTGATCTACAGTAAAGCCAAACTGTATTGATAGCTATATTTGTTAAAGGAACTTGAAAAATAAAAAAGCACTGAAGTGAAGTCAGTACTCTTTGGCGCGCGTGTTCACGGTGGCTAATTTGAATTGAATGATGAGTACTTCAAGCTCAGTGGATACAGCGAGCCGAAGATCTACCCAAAGGATAGTGGACACCATTCACTGTCGGTTCAAAAATTAACAGTGCTGTATCTAAGCTGCCATCAGGATAGAGTAACAAAGTTGGAAAAGAACACTGACTCTCCTTAGTCGCTCAAGCTCCTAGAAGATTTGGGAGGGTCAGTATAATCCTAATCATGTTTATAGCACGCGCGCAAAAGCAGAGTGACTTAACAATGAAAGAAAAAGTGTAAAAAGTCAATTTGCTTTGGCGCGCGTGCTATAAACATGATTAGGATTATACTGACCCTCCCAAATCTTCTAGGAGCTTGTGCGACTAAGGAGAGTCAGTTGTGTTCTTTTCCAACTTTGTTACTCTATCCTGATGGCAGCTTAGATACAGCACTGTTAATTTTTGAACCGACAGTGAATGGTGTCCACTATCCTTTGGGTAGATCTTCGGCTCGCTGAAGCCACTGAGCTTGAAGTACTCATCATTCAATTCAAATTAGCCACCGTGAACACGCGCGCCAAAGAGTACTGACTTCACGTCAATGCTTTTTTTTTTTATTTCTTGCCTGTCTGTGCTCACGTGGAGACATGTCTTTCATACATTTTCGTTGTCCTTTTTCCTTAGATATTTTAGTCGTCCCTTTTCTTTGTACTCTGCCAGCAAAACAGGGTATTTTTAATTTTTTCTAATCGCCTCTTTGCCTGTTCAGACTTTTTTTTTCAATTTCCTCTTTAGACAATGTTTTTTTCTTTCTAGGCGCCATATTCTATAACAAATACATTGGTATTATGTTTAAAACCATTAATCGGACAGTATGACCAACAGTCCCTAGTTGTGGCGTCAGGCCCTAGTCACTATTACGACTAGGGCCTGACGGTCTAGGGATTACGAAACGAAACAAAAGCAAATGAAACCTGTCATTTAAAATCGACATCAAAACCAATAGGCGGTCAAAATAATAAGGCAGATCAAACTCATATTTACAGTAAGTAACGAGATCAATTAGTAATTACCTAACTATCTTTAAAACGACTTACCTGGGGCCTGAGAGTTTGACTGGCACAGTACGTGTTTCCGCAGGAAAGTCGACGACTGCACTAATAACAAAATGGCTGCCGCGGCTTGGGTAGTGTTTGCAATTAACTTCACACAAATGTTATCGAATTGAGTGAGTTATGAGAAAACCATATGCTTGGTTGTCGCATATTTTTGAATTTTGTAAAGGACTAGGGCCTGATGTTTTTTATCGCTTACACTTTTTGGCGCTCTAGTTCCTCGGAACTGAGTGCTTATCAATTTGCCCAAATGTCTGTAATTTTGGAATATATCGATGAAAATGGTCTTAAACGATTTGGTTCGACTCACTGATCAAGAATCCGTGGTCGGAATTCATTCTGTCCGGCCGGCCGGTCCGGCCGGCCGACCGTAAGCACGATAACTCTCGAACGGAATGAGCTAGAGAGTTGAAATTTTCAGAGTAGGTTTGGGGGATGAATATCTCGGCTAAGTTCGTTATTGGGCAAAATCGGACAGATGGTTTCGGAGTAACAAAAAAAAAATTTTTTTTTACGAAACAAATTCCAGATCAAATATTTTTTAATAAGCAGTTTCATCATAAGAATCCATTCATATCATTTTCAACTCTATCAAGCTAATACTTTCGGAGATATGAATTTTTAAAATTTCAATGTAAATCGTATTTCACAGATTGATATAATTATTATTCTATGTATGAATTCTCATAATGTCAACTAAATCGATACAAGTTCTCGAAGTTCCGACCTCGGGAATTTTCCTTGCTAAAAGTCTGTCTGAGAAACGTCAAAATGAATCCGTTAGACGGGGTGCGGGAAATTTTTCGCAACGAAATGGCCGTTCTAGGCAGTTTTCGGGACTGAACGTTGACGAAAAGCGAAGATAAGGGTAAAAAACCGTCAAATAAACCTCCATGTGGCGATTTTATGTCGAAAAGTGAAAATTAAGAATATCTATCCGCGGTTAGTACCGACGTTTTATTCTAATACCGGAGATCGAGAGGATCCTTCGAGGAGTCCGATAGTGCCGATGTCTAGATAGTCGATATCTCGGTTTCGGACGAGGGAAGGCGGGTTCGAATCCCATCAAGGGAATTATACTTTTTCGTGTTTTTTTTTCAATTTCTATCGCAATATTAACTTCGAATAACGGTATATCTGCTGACTTTAAGTAAGGGTGTTTTTCTTTTTTTTTCTGAGCATATATCGCTGAAAATAAACCATTACTATACGGGGTGTTCTTTTTTTCACGGCACAATTTGACACGATTGAATTGATTCGTGCCACAAACAAACCTTTATCTAAATAGGAACCTTGGATGGATTCTTATAATGTATTTTTCGGAAATCTCTATACAGGGTGTTTTTCTTTTAATGTCAATTGCAGATTGCTGTTTTTAACGCTTTGAACATACCATTTCATTCATTCGTGTTGGAAAATATACTTTCGAGGCATACATCGTTGGAAATAAACCATTACTATACAGGGTGTTCATTTTCTCGCGGCATCGATTATTTTCAAATGCAAGCGTTTTAAGTAAAATGTCACCTCGAGATTTCTATCGCGAGGAGAATTCTCAACTTTGTAAAACCGTTGCGAAATGATAACCGCTGCTATACAGGGTGTCTTAAGAAATATGTCAACTCCGAAACTTTGCGTGTATGTATTTCAGTGGAACCCAAGGCGGCTCAGATTCACAATTGGACCCTGTAGGGGGCGCTAAAATCGATGTATAGGAACTCGGAAACAGGCGGACCGATTTTGATGAAACTCTGTGATTTTCTTTCGGCGTATCTCTGATTCACAATAGCATCCTGTAGGGGCGCCCCGATCGATCTATAGGAAACGGCTTGAACGATTTCGATTAAACTTTGTGTGCGTATTTGAATGGGCATCAGAGTCACAATAGGAACTCGGTAGATAGCACTGGGTTCGGTTTATAGACACTCGAGAACGACCAGACCGATTTCGTTGAATCTTTCTGTGTGTGTGTGTCTGAGGAAGTCTCGGAAAAATGTAGATCTACCGGAAAAATGTAGATCTACCGGAAAAATGTAGATCTATCGGAAAAATGTAAATCTACCGGAAAAATGTAGATCTGCCGGAAAAATGTAGATCTACCGGAAAAATGTAGATCTACTGGCTAGGTAGATCTGCGGGCCCACTAGTTATTATTCTATGTATGAATTCTCATAATGTCAACTTGACAGAAGGGAATATTGTAACTTCAAAAATATTGGGGTTGAAATACTCGTATTTTAGCGATGCAACGGGGACCTCACCCGAAAATGTTTGAAAATATTACGTAAATATTGAAAGCATAATTCTGTAGTTTGGTGAACGTAGATCAGGAAATTTTTGATCGATTACAAGGTAATTTATTATTACTTATCTAATAAACTATTATTTGAATTGAATTTCCTTTATGATGCAGTGATATCATATGAATACATTGATATAATTCCCAACTCTGACAAACCAATACCAGATTTAATTTGTCCGTTTGAACTAGAGCGCCAGAAAGCTCCTGTCCACAGGGCTTGAACCCATTTTTAATTATGAATAATGGGATTAAACATATTGTTATTATAAATTAAATCGTAATGACAATGTTAGTAATGTAATAGTAAACGAATTCAAATAGCATTTGATCTGATTATTCTTATAGAATTATAATTACAGTGAAATGAATAATAAATTCGGGAGATGTTACATGGCTAGGGCCTGATATTTGGAGTAAGACATGTCTATTTTTGGAAATAAAGAATATTATGATATACATCAAAATAAGTGACCGAACTCAATGTACTTTATAACATAACTTTGTAGTTTCAAATATTGGATAATATTTTTATAGTATTATGAAAATTGATGCTACCACCAAGTTAACCAAATTTCGGATAACCACCCATATACACAAAATGGTGCTAAAATCGGTGCAGCACCAATCCTGGGCATAAAACATACATAATTTTGGAAAACTTCAATTGTGTAGTTTTTCAAAAATAATTGTGTAATTTTTAACTACTATTGTTACCTCCATAAAGTTAGCAGAGCCACTTGCGAAAATTTCAATGAAACCTATTGCATTAATCGTCGAATATTTGTCGAGAATTTGTCGTGAAAGAAAAATATTTGTCGCGTGCTTAGTTATTTTTTATATTTTCAATGAAACCTATTGCATTAATTGTCGAACAATTGTCGAGAATTTGTCGTGAAAGAAAAAAGTTTGTCGCGCGATGCGTTTTTTTGTATGGGCTAAATTAATATTAGGTTAAAGGGGCCACACACAAATCACGTAATTTGGTTAATTGTATTTTATTTCAGCCAGAAATGAGCTGAATAATTGTCGAACGACCAACACATATTCATCGTGACAGAAAAAAGTTTGTCGCACGCTTAGTTTTTTTTCATATGGGGTGGCTCTGCTAACTTAATATCAAGTTAGCAGAGCCACTCCATATAAAAAAAAACTAAGCGTGCGACAAACTTTTTTCTGTCACGACGAATATGTTTGGGTCGTTGGACAATTATTTAGCTCCTTTCTGGTTAAAAAAAATACAATTAACCAAGTTACGTGATTTGTGTGTGGCCCCTTTAACTTAATATTAATTAAGCCCATACAAAAAAAACGAAGCAAGCGACAAACTTTTTTCTTTCACGACAAATTGTCGACAATGAATGCAATAGATTTCATTGAAATTCTTGCAGGTGGCTCTGCTAACTTCATATTAAGTTAGCAGAGCCACCCCATATGAAAAAAACCAAGCGTGCAACAAACTTTTTTCTGTTACGACGAATATGTGTTGGTCGTTCGACATTTATTCAGCTCATTTCTGGTTGAAAAAAAAAACAATTAACCAACGTACGTGATTTGTGTGTAGCCCCTTTAACCTAATATTAAGTTAGCCCATATTAAAAAACGAAGCGCGCTACAATCTTTCTTCTTTCACGACAAATTCTCGACAATTAATGCAATAGGTTTCATTGAAATTGTTGCAAGTGGCTCTGCTAAATTAATATTGAGTCAGCAGAGCCACCCAATATAAAAAAAACTAAGCGTGCAACAAACTTTTTTCTGTCACGAAGAATATGTTTTGGTCGTTCGACAATTAGTTAGCTCATTTCTGGCTGAAATAAAATATAATTAACCAAGTTACGTGATTTGTGTGTGGCCCCTTTAACCGGATATTAATATAGCCCATACAAAAAAACGAAGCGCGCGAAAAACTTTTTTCTTTCACGACAAATTCACGACAATTAGTGCAATAGGTTTCATTGAAATTCTTGCAAGTGGCTCTGCTAACTTAATATTAAGTTAGCAGAGCCACCCCATATAAAAAACATAAGCGTGCGACAAACTTTTTGATGAATATGTGTTGGTCGTTCGACAATTATTCAGCTCATTTCTGGCAGAAATAAAATACAATTAACCAAATTACGTGATTTGTGTGTGGCCCCTTTAACCTAATATTAATTTACCCCATACAAAAAGAACGCATCGCGCGACAAACTTTTTTCTTTCACGACAAATTCTCGACAATTATTCGACAATTAATGCAATAGGTTTTATTGAAATTCTTGCAAGCTCTGCTAACTTAATATTAAGTTAGCAGAGCCACCCCATAAAAAAAAAACTAAGCGCACGACAAATGTTTTTCTTTCACGACAAGTTCTCGACAAATATTTGACAAATAATGCAATAGGATTCATTGAAATTTTCGCAAGTGGCTCTGCTAACTTTATGGAGGTACCATTGTTCGATTTCTAGCAACAATTTTGTCTTAAAAATTGCAGAGCTTTGGTTCAGTGTTTCGAACATTTGGAGAGAAAATGTATAGGAATCTTGTGTACCTTTTCTCTCAACCTATGAAAAAATTGCACAATTATTGTGTTCTTACGCGATACAAGAAAATGAAAAATGTACACAATTGCTACGTTATTTTTCGTCACAATTATGTAGAATGTTCACAATTTCTTGTGTACTTTTTTGACACAACCACATACAAAACATACACAATTTTTTAGTTCTTTACTATACAATTAATTGGAAAAATTTCCAAACTCCATCCGCAAACATAGTAAAGAAAAAAAAAAAAAAGCACTGACGTGAAGTCAGTACTCTTTGGCGCTTGTGTTCACGGTGGCTAATTTGAATTGTATGATGAGTACTTCAAGCTCAGTGGATAGAGCGAGCTGAAGATCTACCCAAAGGATAGTGGACACCATTCACTGTCGGTTCAAAAATTAACAGTGCTGTATCTAAGCTGCCATCAGGATAGAGTAACAAAGTTGGAAAAGAACACAACTGACTCTCCTTAGTCGCACAAGCTCCTAGAAGATTTGGGAGGGTCAGTATAATCCTAATCATGTTTATAGCACGCGCGCCAAAGCAGATTGACTTTTAACACTTTTTTTTTCATTGTTAAATCACTCTGCTTTTGCGCGCGTGCTATAAACATGATTAGGATTATACTGACCCTCCCAAATCTTCTAGGAGCTTGTGCGACTAAGGAGAGTCAGTTGTGTTCTTTTCCAACTTTGTTACTCTATCCTGATGGCAGTTTAGATACAGCACTGTTAATTTTTGAACCGACAGTGAATGGTGTCCACTATCCTTTGGGTAGATCTTCAGCTCGCTCTATCCACTGAGCTTGAAGTACCCATCATTCAAGTCAAATTAGCCACCGTGAACACGTGCGCCAAAGAGTACTGACTTCACGTCAGTGCTTTTTTTTTTTCAAGTTCCTTTAACAAATATAGCTATCAATACAGTTTGGCTGTTAGCTTTACTGTAGATAAAAAAAAATTGCGGTTGTGGGACCTCCGTTAGGAAAGCAATTGTTTCTTCTCCAAATCCGAACGTATTTTAATATAGATCTACCGAATATAGTTATTTATAAATTTGCCTCAGGGCTACCATACAGACATTTCAAACAGGAAACAACGCTATTTCCCCCAAACTGACTTCTGTCCGTGCACTGAATTGACATGAATATTCTTTTAAAACCTCACAATATCGGCTCATTACTCCCAACATAACCCAAACAACCCAAAACCATTCACTTCTCGTCTGCGCATGCGCAATATACTCGTGGCTGCAAGTCCTCCCAAAATTACACACCTCACAAAAAACTCCAATTCTCCAACACTAGTGGCTCAGGAGATATCGCTTCTTGAATCCACGCATGCGCAGACGCTCAACAGGGGATTCTATAGAGGAATAGCATCCGCCACCCCAAAATCCCAATCCTCTCTGACGAAAGCACCAGCAGTTAAATCACTGATGGTCTGCTCATGCGCATAACGAAAAATGCCCGTAAGGGGTAGCATCAGTTTCAAAATCAGCCCCAGGGCCACGGTACGGACACTTTAACTCGGAAACAACGCTAGATCCCCTAAACTGACTTGTCCTTGCACTGAATTGCTATGAATATTCTTTTAAAACCTCTCAATATCGACTCAGCACTCCCAACATAACCCATCCAACCCAAAAACAGTCACTTCTCTTCTGCGCATGCGCAATCTACTCGCGGCTAAAAGTCCTCTCAAAATAACACACCTTACAAAAAACTCCGATTCTCCAACACTAGTGGTTCGGGAGATATCGCATCTTTAATCTACGCATGCGCAGACCCTCATCAGGGATAAGGATTCTATGGAGGAATAGCATCCGCCACCCCAAAACCCCAATCCTCTCTGACGAAAACTACAGCAGTTAAATGACTTCTCATCTGCGCATGCGCACAACGAAAAATGCCCGGATAGTGCAGCATGAACCTCAAAAAAATAGGTTTCGGCATTTTAAGCAAAATATTCCGCAAAATAGTAGTAATTTTTTTATTTTTTTCATGTCACGTGATCTTCACGAAATTTTGCAAAAGTGTTTGCATTGGTCTTTTGCATCTAACTACTGAGTTTCAATTTAATCAGATCGGTATTTTTCGAGTTATCGTGAAAACAAAATTTTAAAATTTTTGAAATTTTTTTTTGCCACTTTAGGGCCGTCCGGTCAAAACAAAACTTCGCAGGCAGATGAAGGTCATGATTCTACAACTTGATGCCAAAGTTCAGAAAGATCGAGTGATCGGTTCCGGAACTATTCATAAAAAACGTTTTGACTAAAAACGGCCTTAACTCCGAAACCACTCGGTGGATTTCGCCCGTTAACGAACTTGTCCGAGATATTTACGCTACAAAACTACCCTGAAAATTTCAACGCTCTAAGTCGTTCCGTTCGAGAGTTATCGTGCTAACGGCCGGCCGGCCGGACCGGACGGACAGAATTGAATTTGACCTCGAATTCTTCATCAGGGAGTCGAACCCAATCGTTTGAGACCATTTTCGAAAAAAAATTCGAAAAATACAGACATTGTGACGAAATGATAGCACGCCGTTCCTTGCGGAACACGCGCGCAAAAAGTGCACAAGAATTTTGCAAATTTCCTTTATCATTGTAGGGAAAATAGCCAAACATTTTTTGATATTTCTATGGGATTGTATTAAAAGTGGTCAAATATTCTGTAGATTTTCTATATAATAATTGTGAAGTTTTCCTACGGGATGGTATCAATAGTGCATAAAACTGGTATGGATTTTCTGAATAATTGTTAGTAAAAACTATACAGGAATCGTGAATATTTTGCTCTTAATTGTATTGCAGGAATTCTCCAGAATTGCATTGAAAAATGAGTAAATTTTCCTATGTGCTAATTGAAAAATGGGTTCAAGCCCTGTGGACAGGAGCTTTCTGGCGCTCTAGTTCAAACAGACAAATTATATCTCCGAAAGTATTGGTTTCTCAGAGTTGGGAATTATATCAATGTATTCATATGATAGAACTGCATCATAAAGGAAATTCAATTTAAATAATAATTTATTTATCAAGATTAAATGAGCAATCATGAGAATGAGAACTACACCATGGAAGAAATCAAATTAAATCTGGCCAATTTTGCCCAATAACGAACTTAACCGAGATATTCATCTCCCTAAACTACTCTGAAAATTTCAACTACCTACCTCATTCCGTTCGAGAGTTATATCTATGTCTATGGATGAAAAGCAGTCTCACTACTCTCAGATCTCTTACTTCATTTTTCCTTCCGAAATGTAAGAATTTTTTGAGAAAACCTAATTTCGGAGCAAACAACTGAGATTTTTCTCACTTCGTTCACAATTCTTCGATTGATAAGATAATGACATGACTCAGGAACATCATTTGACATTATGACAATTCATACATAGAATAATATCATTCTGTGACAACGTTGAAATACGATTTATCATTGTAATTTTGAAAAATCATATCTCCGAAAGTATTAGCTTGTTAGAGTTAAAAATGATATCATTGGATTCTTATGGTAAAACTGCTTATTGAAAAAAATTTAATTTTGAATTTGTTTCGTAAAAAAAAAAATTTTTATTTGTTACTCCGAAACCATCTGTCCGATTTTGCCAATAACGAACTTAGCCGAGATATTTAACTCCCAAACCTACTCTGAAAATGTCAACTGTCTAGCTCATTCCGTTCGAGAGTTATCGGGCCTACGGCCGGCCGGCCTGACAGAATGAATTTCGACCACGGATTCTTGATCAGTGAGTCGAACCAAATCGTTTAAGACCATTTTCATCAAAAAATTCGAAAATTACAGACATTTGGGCAAAGTTCAAATGTGTAAATTCTTCGAATGAAACAATTCGTGGATATAAAATACTTTATTCAACAAATAAATATTCATTCATTTACATTACAAATAATAAATACAATTCACACTGAATAGGTATACATAATAATCATAGATAATCAATCACGATAATTAACTAAAAATATCAATACTAAATAATAGAAACAGGCTGATCAATTTGAAGAACAATTCCCGAAATTTTAATTCAATATTTCTTTTTCATTGGCACATGAAGTACTGAGGATGAAAAAAGAACTCAAAAGGTCTAACTTGACTAGGGCTTCACACGAGACGAGAGTAGACGAGAGTAAGCGAGAGTATAAAAAATCTCGTCTAGCCTTGGCCAATTCCCAAAAAATTAAGTCTCGTTTAAGTCTCATCCTCGTCTCGTCTCGCTTAATTCTGAATAACGATAATAAATATTATAATATATAAACGAAATGGTATACAATAATGAATAATATTGTAAAGGTATGTTTATTACGCTCTTATACAAAAATATTTGTACATGTAATTATTATATTTGCGCGCGTGTTCCGCAAGGAACAGCGTGCTATCATTTCGTCACAATGTCTGTATTTTTCGAATTTTTTTTCGAAAATGGTCTCAAACGATTGGCTTGGACTCCCTGATGAAGAATTCGAGGTCAAATTCAATTCTGTCCGTCCGGTCCGGCCGGCCGTTAGCACGATAACTCTCGAACAGAACGACCTAGAGCGTTGACATTTGCAGGGTAGTTTTGTAGCGTAAATATCTCGGACAAGTTCGGTAACGGGCGAAATCCACCGAGCGGTTTCGGAGTTGAGGCCGTTTTTAGTCAAAACGTTTTTATGAATATTTCCGGAACCGATCACTCGATCTTTCTGAAATTTGGCATCAAATTGTAGAATCATGACCTTTATATGCCTACGAAGTTTTGTTTTGACCGGACGGCCCTAAAGTGAAAAAAAAAAAATTCAAAAATTTTAAAATTTTGTTCTCATGATAACTCGAAAAATACTGATCTGATTAAATTGAAACTCAGTAGTTAGATGCAAAAGACCAATGCAAACACTTTTGCAAAATTTCGTGAAGATCACGTGACATGAAAAAAATCAAAAAATTACTACTATTTTGCGGAATACTTTGCTTGAAATGCCTAAACCTATTTTTTTGAGGGTCGTGTTGCCCTTTCCGGGCATTTTTCGTTGTGCGCATGCGCAGATGAGAAGTCATTTAACAGCTGTACTTTTAGTCAGAGAGGATTGGGGTTTTGGGGTGGCGGATGCTTTTCCTCGATAGAACCCCCTCGTGAGGGTCTGCGCATGCGTGGATTCAAGATGCGATATCTCCTGAACCATTTGTGTTGGAGAATCGGAGTTTTATGTAAAGTGTGTGATTTTGGGAGGACTTTCAGCCGCAAGTAGATTGCGCATGCGCAGAAGAGAAGTGACTGTTTTTGGGTTGTACGTGTTGAATTTAGAATTAAGGACTTATCGAAATTTTCGTTTTCGGAGGTAAATTTAAATGGGTTAGCGAAATAAGAGAAGCACACACAAACACAGTCTAGATTTTTATTCACAACACGGATTCTATTTCACAATGGTACTTACTCGTCTAGGTTACACTTCGCAGAGGGTCGAAAGAACTGCTCGAACTACCTAAGAACTCCTTGAGAGCCACTTGAGAACTGCTTGATAACTTCTGAGACTACATGATAACTCACTGATAACTGCCCTTTTCTGTCCGTTTCCGCCTTTTTAAATCCATTACCCCCACTCTTTTGTCCCTTCTCAATACACCGGCACTAGCCGAACCCCCGAAATCTAGAGGTTTGCAAAGTTGCCGATAGGAGAGACGTTGCCAGATTTAACATCCTCCCACCACCGAGAAAAGAGTGAGGATATCACAACTTTACAGGATTTGGACCTTGGGTATCAACACTATGTACGTATGTACAAAAATAATCTATAAACAACCGAGTAAGTACCCACAAGCATTTTCAAAAAATCACAAAAACATGAATACAAAAATAACACAGGATATTACAAAAGAAAGAACATTAATGCTAAAAAGAAAATAACCATCAATACATATTTACAAATTGTTCGAAGCTACTAATACTCACCACGCAATTATCCACATAAAAACTACGTTTTAGCTTCGACATTCAAAAATGTTGCTTTCACTTTATATCTATTTCAAATAATACAAAAACTCCAAAATACTCGACAATGTCTGAACACGATCAAATTATCTTACGCGTCATACCAAAGAAATCACAAAAATCCCTATCGGGATCAACACTTATCTGTAGAAAAAGCCTTATTAATACCAGCAATTACAGCAATTTCACCTGAACCTCTACAAATGTCCACCACTTTTCCGACTAAATTCTACCTTTTTCCAAACAGCTATTCAGGGCTGGACTACCTGCAGACGCATCGACCTCGATTCTTGCTTGAAAACCGGGGAATGGGGTATACATACACCACAGTTGTCGGCTTCTTGTGCTGCTACCTGCCCTATTATACCCTCGTGGCGCCATTCTCGTATTATCCCATCGTATTCCTGGAATTTTTGTGTTTCTTGTAATTTCTTGACCATTTTTTCTAAACTTTGTATATTGTTGTTGTCCTTGAGCTCGGGATGACAATTCAACCAGGGCAATTTCACCTCATTTTTGGCTGATGAGGCTAGAACACATTCTTTCGGAATATTAACCGCACTCACTGAGCTTTCCGAACCGGATCGTGAACTGGTACGACTTTTTTGTTCTGAGCACATTATGTCCACATGTCTTTTTCTGCACTTTGAGCATTTCACCATTTTTCTACAATACCTCTTTAAATGCCCGCTTTGCAAGCAACAGAAACAAACTCTTTTTTTTTTTGCTGCCTCTTGCCTTTCTGATAGCGACATTTTTCGCGCTTTGAAGCACCGCTTACTGATGTGGTTAGTTTTTCCACAAAAGACACACGGGTCCTTTTTCACTAACGAAACAACACCCCGCGTACTCTGCCAGTTCTTTTCTGCTTTTCGCTGACGTTCCGCCCTACCTCCTATGTGGAATCCCTTTACGACCATTGATATTCTTAGTTCGTTTTGAACCTCGGATTCCAAAAAACGGATAAGTCCATCGAGTCGCGTTTTTGAAATATACGACACTTTTCCCACGTTACCATTTTCAGCCGCATTATTGGACCGCTGCCACACGCACAATAAGTCTTCTGGTAACGAGGATTCAACTAACGGATACAGCATCGCCGCACACTTATCTGTCGTGACGCCGAGAGTTTCTAACGCCCGAATATACGACTCAATTCCGTCATAGAGCGAAGAGAGCACCACTTTTTTCTTCACTACGGCGTTTTCTAACACTAACTGTAGCAGTTCCCTCACATACACCTCGATTTGTAGGTCCTCGCGCCCGAAACGTTTTTTCAGACCTTCGATAGCCTTTTGATAATTTTCGCCGACCGGAGGGTAACTACTCACTAGCTCTGCTGCTCTGGAACCTGACACCATTGACTGCATCAAGTACTGGAATTTATCTTCATCACGCAGTCCATCGTCCTCGTGAATCTTGCTGAAGAGGCTCCAAAATTTCAGCCATTCCCGAAAGTCCCCGCTGAATTTGGCTAGTTCCACTTTAGGGAGATTGCACCTCCCTCTGGACGTCGAATTTACACTGCTAACGATTGTTTGAGCCTTTTCTACATTCGAGGCCATCCTATCTTCGTACGTGCATTTCGCAGTCAAGAATTGGCCCTTATACCTGTCGTTGTCCTCGGCGTTCTTCATTAGGTCTTCATCATCAACGTCTTTATCAGTGAACATGTTCTCCAATATCATCGTGGAAACTTCTTCCAATTCTTGGTATTTTTCTACCAGTACTTCAAAGGCTGCTCCGATCTCCACAGTACTTGAACTTTCTAGGGCCATCACGGTGTTGAACGATCTGAGTGCCTTCGTGAAGCACATGCGTCGCACCGTCCTCTTCCTGATGTTGAGATCCATTTTACGTATTATTTCACCCAACTCGAAATAAATTACCTCTGAATTTCGATACACAGGTCCTGTCACGGTCGCCAGATATAGAATTTAGAATTGAGGACTTATCGAAATTTTCGTTTTCGGAGGTAAATTGAAACGGGTTATTATTATTTATTATTATTATATGGGTTGTGCTGGGCAGACAAAACCCGCCCCTCCACTGCGACCAATCGGTCTATTGTGGCACACCTATAGTATATAACCTATACTTCACCCACAAGTTCAAGTCTCTTGATGAGGGATATGAGTCTGGTGGGTGAGAACTTGTCCAGTTCCCTCAGTGTCAGCTTGTGGACTCCTAGTTCCTCCAATCTGATCCTGTCCCCAGCGGGGCAGTCACACATGATGTGTTCGATAGATTCGTCGTCCTCCAGGCAAAGTCTGCACTCGGAGTCTTCAGTCAACCCCAGTGTATTGAGGTGTTTCCTGAGGCCACAATGGCCCGTGTATACAGCTGTAAGAATTCTCAGGTCCGCCCTAGAGAATTTTAGCCATTTTCTGGCTCTTTCAGCTGATGGGCCAGTAATTGTTGAGCGAGCATGTCTGTGTCCAGGTATGCTGCTCCAGATTTCTTGGACCTTTTGATCCACCCATCTGTTGTTTTCCTTCGCCGCTGCTCTGAGAGAGATACCGCAGGCAGGTTCAGGCCCAATGAGCCCCATTGAAGCCCCCCGTGCCGTCAATGAGTCCGCCAACTCATTGCCCTTTATGCCCGAGTGGCCCGGGACCCACAAGAGCTGCAGCCTGCAGCGCCCTCCAAGTTCAGCGAGTGTGGTCCGGCAATCCTGCACAAGCAGGGATTTGCAGTTGTATGAAGTCAAGGCCTTCAAGGCAGCTTGGCTGTCTGATAGGATCTTGATTGATCCGTGAGCCCAACCTTTCTCAAGTATGAGCTTCGCACAGTAATCAATGGCAAGAATTTCTGCTTGAAAGACAGTCGCAAAACTACCCAGGCTGAGGAATTCACCCCTGGCAATTCTGCAACCGCTGACTCCCGCTCCCACCCCTTGGGTAGTAGCGGAGCCATCTGTGAACCAGCAGGGACCCTCAAGCAGTCGGGTCTCAGAGACGGCCCAGTCGTCTCTGCTGGGAAAAACGACTCGGTAGGGCCACTCTTTGTAGGTTCTGGTTTTAGATACGTCCGATCGCATGCCCATTATCTCATTGGCCTCCAATTCAGCCTGCAGAGAACTAGGCACGTAGCCGATCGCATCTGGCTCATTGTGAGCCGTATGCAGAAGTCTGTATGTCGCCATCCGGGCCACGCTCCTGATCACCAGGTGAAGAGGGGCGAGGTCCATTAGGCGTTCTATGGCTGCGGTGGGGGTGGAGCGAAAAGCCCCTGTCACCATCAAGCACGCAGATCTCTGAATTTTTGCAAGCTTCAGCTGAGACTGCACTTTTACAGTACACTCCCACCAAGCAATGCTGCCGTAAGTGATTTGTGGTCTCACCACCATCACGTACAACCAGTGGAGCTGTTTCGGAGCCAGTCCCCACCTCTTTCCACAAGTCCGCTGGCACGCCCAGAGAGAGTGCCTAGCCTTATGGATCACCCTATCCAGGTGTGAGTTCCAGTTCAGCTTTCTATCCAGGATAACACCCAGATATCTAGCCTCATCCGCGAACGGGATGTTAATTCCATTCATAGTGATGGAAACTATATTTAGTTTCCTCTTCCTAGTGAATGGCACAATCAAGGTCTTTCGAGGGTTAACGTTTAACTGTTCCCCCTCACACCAGCCTTGTGTTGCTGTCAGTGCCTCTGATAGGCTCTCGACCAGGACTGAGTCATCCCGGCCCGTGGCCATAATGACTCTGTCGTCGGCGTACGCTTGGACATATACATCCAGCGTGCCTAATATGGCCAGTAAATCGTCCACCAGAAGAGACCACAGTAGGGGGGAGAGTACTCCTCCCTGTGGACAGCCCCTTCTGGCAATGAATCTCACTATGTCCCCACACAGGGACGTGGAGATGAGTCTGTTAGTCAGCATGGATCTTATCCATTCCACAATGAGGTCTGATACTCCCCTGGCCCGCGCCGCTTCACAGAGCGAGTACGTGAGCGGTGCGTTAAAAGCACCCTCGATGTCCAGGAAGGCCACTAAAGCAGTCTCCTTGTGGTCCAGAGATTGCTTCAGCCTTCCCACCAAATTGTTTAGGGCCAGGTCAGTTGATTTACCACTCTGAAAAGCGTACTGGTGCTCACTCAGAGGATTCAGTGATAGTACACTGGCCCTGATGTAGCGGTCCAGAATCTTCTCGAGGGTTTTCAGAACGAAAGACGTTAGGCTTATCGGTCTGTATGAGTTAGGTTGTGAGCACACTTTGCCCACTTTAGGGATGTAAACAACCCTAACCTTACGCCAGCTTGTCGGGATAAAGTTCCAGGCAACACTGGCTCTAAAGAGTTTGATTAAGTACGGAAGGAGGTCATCTTCCCCCTGCTGAAGCAGAGCAGGGAAGATGCCATCCTCGCCGGGGGACTTGAAAGGTTTGTGCGAGCGAATCGCCCATCTCAAGGTCCCAGGGTTGATGATCAGTTTGGCATTTCTCCAGTCTTCCCGGCACGGCCTATAACGCCGCTCCTGGGGAGCATCCGACTCATCAAGTATGCGACAATCTGGGAAGTGTGTCCTCGCAAGGATCTCTAACGTCTCTTTTCCAGAGTCTGTAAGACGACCATCAGATCTAGAAATAGATCCCAGCCCTCCTGACGGATCTCTGGAGAGGATTCTGTGGAGCCTGGCACTCTCCGGGGTAGCCTTGACTTCCCCGCAGAACTTCCTCCAAGAATCTCTCTTAGCCCTTCTTATTTCTTTGTTGTAGTTTGTTAGAGTGTTTCTGTAGTTGTCCCAGTTGCCGGATACCTTAGCTCGGTTGAATAGTCTCCGAACTTCTTTTCTTCGTTTTTCAAGGGCCGGGTTCCACCAAGCGGTTTTCCTATTATCAGGTTTCCTCCTTAGTGGGCAGTTTTCTTCATACGCCGAGTTTATAGTGAGGACTAGGTCCTCAGCTAGTCTCTCAACGTCCTCACGAGAGTTGGTGACGGAAGAAATGTTCCCCAGTTGGGCACCTAAGGAGCGTTTAAAACCACCCCAATCAGTGCTTCTAGGGTTTCTATATTCCACCGTCGCTCTTGGGCCAGACTCAATTGAAAATTGAATATGTCTGTGGTCTGAGCCTGAGGGTTCACGGGAAACCCTCCAATCCGAGATTTTGTTTCCCAGAGAGTTAGAGCTGAACGTAATGTCCAGTACCTCTGAACGGTTTTTAGTCACAAAGGTTGGTTCGGCTCCCTTGTTATTCACTAGGAGAGCCTCTGCCATGAGGAAGTCCAGTAGACGTTCCCCTCTCCAGTTGACGTCTGTGCTGCCCCACACCGTGTGGTGCGCATTTGCGTCACATGCCACCAGGAGGTGGTAGTTTTTCCTACTGCAGTGGTCCACCAGCTGGCGGACCACTACAGGTGGACATTCTATCGAATCCCCCGGAAAGTAGGCTGAGCAGACCACTATCTCTAGTCTGCCACAGTCCACCGGAACATTCACAAGAACTGTTGTCACGTCCCTTGTGCAGAATTTAGTCAGGATGAATTTCTCAATCCTGTTGTTGATAAATATACACGCTCTGGGTTCGACCCCAGGGCAGTTGTAAATTATCTTGCCTGGCAGGTTACTAAGCCCACAAACGCTTGTGCCTGCCAGCCATGGTTCCTGAATGAAGGCTATATCCAGTCCTTCACTACGGATACACTTCCCAAGGAGGTATGATCCTGCCTTGGAGTGTTGTATATTAGCTTGTAAGCACTTCACCCCTGGGGGCATCATTTTGACGGCCCAGGGGGAGGGGTAGCCTTTCCCTGTGAATCCTTTTTGCTGGTCTTCACAGGTGCCGGTCTTCCACTGGCAGGTTGTTTACCCTTCCCAGTGGTTTTGCCGATGGCAGGTCGTTTACCCTTGCCAGCGTCTTTGGTCCCTGGCTTAGTCGGTGCCGGGGGCGGAGGCACCCTACCTCCACCACCAGACCCAGACGGGCCAGCGACCATTCCGGAGGGCCCTGCTGGGCCCCCCCTTTGCTTCCGACCCCGGCAGCCCCAGTATCACCCCCCGACGATGAAGCACGAGGCAGATTCTGTGGTCTCCCACTCCCGCCATCCGCTCCACCACCAGAGGGGCCCGGAGCCACAAGAGGTGCGGTTGCTTGTCTGATTCGGAAGGTTACCCTACCGAATCCGAAGTAGGGTCTCATTCCGAGAGCCCTCAGGGCCGAAACAGATGGGTCATCCATAGCGAAGACCCATGTCTGACCCGGCCCCGAAACTTTTTTTCGGACAACATTCCAGCTCTGGGTTGTAAGCCCAGAGTTGGAGCTTCTGAGGCCTGCGAGCACCATATCCGCCCTTAGCCTTTTATTAGCCGAGGGGTCTGGAATGAACGCTACACAGACCCGCGGTTTTGGTAGATCCGCTCCTTGAACCAGGCGCAGCGTTGCCCCGTCCCACGGCATCAGAGTCGGTACTCGGCTCCTCAGCCACGAGACGCTGGCCTCGTCCGCGCAGGTTATCTGGAGCCAGCCTGGTCTGGGGGCAGAGCCCAAAAAACGGACCTGCGTCCCCGTTTCGACTCCTTTACATAGCTGCTCCAGTATTGCCTCTTGCAGTAGCTTGTTTTGCTCTGCCGTCAGCTGTGCAGCCGGGTATTCCGAGTGGACTATGCCAATCTTAATCCCAGCTGCAGCATCTTTGTAGGAGGCCACCTTAGCCCCCTTGTCGGATGTTTTCTTGGTTTCTGGGCAGTGCCTTTTCGGCTTCTGCTCAGGGGTGCCGTTCGACAGAAGACGTTTGCCCTTGTCGGAGGGACCCTGGGGAGGATTAGTTTCCTCTCCGATCGGTCCTAAGGGCCGGTCGGGGTTTCGTGCCTTTTCCAGGGCGGTGTTAAAATCCAGCCCTGTTTTTAACAGGCGTCTCAGGCGCTTTTTAATGCTGCCTGCTAATCTTTTGCGGGGTTTTTTAGGCTCCGCAACAGTCACTGACTCACCCTCGGTGGTGTCTGAGAACTCTGAGAGTTCCGTGTCCTCCGAGGCCGTCGTCAGCGGCTGTGGGTCCGGTAGAGGGGGAGTTTCGTCCTCCTCCATCGGTTCCTCTAAAAGAGGCTCGGGATTAACCGCCTCGTCGGTTTGAGTTTTTTGTTTGTTATGGTCCATAAATAGATCCCACGAGTATGGGAAGAACTAAAAGTCCGCCTGGGCAGTGCTCCCGTACCCAGGTAAGCCATTATTGAAACCGGAGGTCGGCAAGTGTCCGGAGTCCGCCTACTAAAAGACCTCTTCTTTCCCAAAGGGCCACTTCAAAAGAAGCAACTCTTCAGCGCAAGCTGTTCCACTGAGAGTTGGGGATTTTTTATAAGGTTTACTCCTCTTGGCCCAGGCGGTGAAGCCAAGGCCCCCCGCCAATACATGCTGGCCGTTAGTAACGAACCCTCATGCAGAGGCATGGTATGTCGATCACCGTATCATACGGTGATCGGTGCCGTTGTGCCTGTGTGCAAACCCTTAGCCACGACACGACAGCTGGGTCAGGGAAGTTGGTCCGCGACAGGGTTTTCGGTGGTCTTCCAATTCCGGTTTTAAACGGAACGAGCCCCCTTATCGCCCTGTAGACCAGATTGCGTCACTTACGATCATCCACAATTGGTCCTCCCCTATTCGCCACCTGGGGACGCTCGGGTTGGTGCTTCAGTGCCGCCCTGTTGATCGTTTGGATTACGCAGGGGGCACCACGAGCAGGCGATCAACTTCACTCACGGGTTAGCGAAATAAGAGAAGCACACACAAACACAGTCTAGATTTTTTTATTCACAACACAGAATCTATTTCAAAATGGTACTTACTCGTCTAGGTTACACTAGGCAGAGGGTCGAAAGAACTGCTCGAACTACCTGAGAACTCCCTGAGAGCCACTTGAGAACTGCTTGTTAACTGCCGAGACTACTCACTTAGAACTGCCCTTTTCTGTCCGTTTCCGCCTTTTTAAATCCATTACCCCCACTCTTTTCTCCCCTCTCAATCTACCGGCACCAGCCGAACCCCCGAAATCTAGAGGTTTGCAAAGTTGCCGATAGGGGAGACGTTGCCAGATTTAACAGTACGGGTTATGTAGAGAGTGCTGAGCCAATATTGTGAGGTTTTAAAAGAATATTCATGGCAATTCAGTGCACGGACAAGTCAGTTTGTAGCGTTGTTTCCGAATTGAAGTGTTCGTACCGTGGCCCTAGGGCTAATTTTGAAATCGATGTTACCCCTTACGGGCATTTTTCGTTATGCGCATGAGCAGACCTTCAGTGATTTAACTGCTGGTGTTTTCGTCAGAGAGGATTGGGATTTTGGGGTGGCGGATGCTATTCCTCCATAGAATCCCCTGGTGAGGGTCTGCGCATGCGTGGATTCAAGATGCGATATCTCCTGAACCACTAGTGTTGGAGAATCGGAGTTTTTTGTAGGGTGTGTGATTTTTGGAGGATTTTCAGCCGCAAATAGATTGCGCATGCGCAGAACAGAAGTGACTGTTTTTGGGTTGTACGGGTTATGTAGAGAGTGCTGAGCCAATATTGTGAGGTTTTAAAAAAATTTTCATGGCAATTCAGTTCACGGACGAGTCAGTTTGAGGGATGTAGTGTTGTTTCCGAATTGAAGTGTTCGTACCGTGGCCCTAGGGCTAATTTTGAAATCGATGCTACCCCTTACGGGCATTTTTCGTTATGCGCATGGGCAGACCATCAGTGCATTAACTGCTGGTGTTTTCGTCAGAGAGGATTGGGATTTTGGGGTGGCGGATGCTATTCCTCCATAGAATCCCCTGGTGAGGGTCTGCGCATGCGTGAATTCAAGAAGCGATATCTCCTAAACCACTAGTGTTGGAGAATCGAAGTTTTTTGTAAGGTGTGCGATTTTTGGAGCCGCGAGTAGATTGCGCATGCGCAGAAGAGAAGTGACTGTTTTTGGGTTGTATGGGATATGTTGGGAGTGCTGAGCCGATATTGTGAGTTTTTAAAAGAATATTCATGGCAATTCAGTGCAAGGACAAGTCAGTTTGGGGGATGTAGCGTTGTTTCCGAGTTAAAGAGTCCGTACCGTGGCCCTGGGGCTAATTTCGAAATTGATGTTACCCCTTACGGGCATTTTTCGTTATGCGCATGAGCGGACCATCAGTTATTTAACTGCTGGTGTTTTCGTCAGAGAGGATTGGGGTTTTGGGGTGGCGGATGCTATTCCTCCATAGAATCCCCTGGTGAGGGTCTGCGCATGCGTGGATTCAAGAAGCGATATCTCCTGAACCACTAGTTTGGAGAATCGGAGCTTTTTGTGAGTTGTGTAATTTTGGGACGACTTGCAGCCACGAGTATATTGCGCATGCGCAGACGAGAAGTGAATGGGTTTGGGTTGTTTGGGTTATGTTGGGAGTAATGAGCCGAGATGGTGAGGTTTTAAAAGAATATTCATGTCAATTCAGTGCACGGACACAAGTCAGTTTGGGGGAAATAGCGTTGTTTCCGAGTTGAAATGTCTGTATGGGGGCCCTGAGGCGAATTTATAAATTACTATATTCAGTAGATCTATATTAAAATACGTTCGGATTTGGAGAAGAGGTAATTGCGTTCCTAACGGAGGTCCCATAACCGCAATTTTTTTCGATCTACGGTAAAGCTTACAGCCAAACTGTATCGATAGCTATATTTGTTAAAGGAATTCGAAAAAAAAGCACTGATGTGAAGTCAGTACTCTTTGGCGCGCGTGTTCACGGTGGCTAATTTGAATTGAATGATGAGTACTTCAAGCTCAGTGGATAGAGCGGGCCGAAGATCTACCCAAAAGGTAGTACTCATCACTCAATTCAAATTAGCCACCGTGAACACGCGCGCCAAAGAGTACTGACTTCACGTCAGTGTTTTTTTTTAAATTTTCAACACTGATAATTTCAACTTTTAAATTACTCGATGACCAAAAATTCAAACATAATCACACTTGCATCACATAATTTTTCAATGATGTACGTGTTTTTGCCATGATCATACCTGCTGTAGAAAATATTCTTTCAACATGTACGGATGTAGCCATTAATAAATCATCGGCCATTTTGGAAAGTGTAGGAAGAACTTTTTCATCACTCTCCACCACTGTAAAATATTTGTATTCCTATTTGCTCTTTCTAACAGCAAATATTCTTCAAACTCAGCTTTCCAATATTTAGAAAGTTTTGTTGATGTTTTAAATAGGCTATCGATGTCGATACATTTTTTAATAGAATTCAACCATTTGGTATAGTTTTCAAAGAATACCTTCCCAGTGGGTAGATCATTGAGGGTGTTCTTGGCGTATTCCTCCTAACACTTTTCGAAACATTGAATAGCTTCATTTTTTTACCAGTTTTATTATACGTAGTTCCACAGATGTTCTTCAAAAATTGTTCACATCTTCACTAAAAGGAGCACAAGAGAATACATTTCTCTAGATGTTCAGATAGAGACGAAGTTTTCAAAGCATTGGGATTTAGGGGCAATAAAAGTTGTCCGTTAAGTATTGAATTCAAAATGGCATCCGTTTTTATGGTTGTGAATTCTATTTTTTCTTGAAAAATAATCTCAATTATCGCAAGGTCATAACGAATTAATAATCTTCTAAAAAATCGTGTATTTCTAGAACTATCGATGCATAATATAGACAAAATATATTGGTAATTATAGAGGAAACTCTTCATATCCAATTGTTTTCTGTGGGTGTTGAAAAAAGTCGAATCGTATATAAAACTCCATGCAAAAATTTTAACGAGACCTTCGTGTGGCGCTGTATGTGGTCCCGGTATCGCCTATAATATTTTTGAAAACGTCCCGTCTCGTCTCGTCTCGCTTTTACGAGACGAGAATGAGACGAGACGAGAAAAATCTCGCTCTCGCGTGAAGCCCTAAACTTGACTTCTAATTTTATTTGACTTTTCAACCCTAAAAGTGCGTATACATTAGAGAGCTTTCCGAAAACCCGTACAAAGAACAGCACGCGTGCCACGCGTTCATCGCACAGCGCTTTAACGTATACGCAGCTGTATGCTGCTTATACATTAGGTTTGTTCTTAAAGTGACCGAAACCGTACAGTGAACGATCCACCGACTGCGCAGTGATGTAAAAGCGTTCCTTTTACACCACTGCGCAGTCGGTGGATCGTTCACTATACGGTTTCTGCCGCTGTTGAAACAAACCTAATAACGCGCTGCGCGGTGAACGCGCTCCGCCATTTTTACGGGTTTTCGGAGCGCGCTCAACTTGAAAACCCGTACTAACGAATCCCAGCGTGCGCGCCGCGCCAATGTATACGCACTTTTACAGCTCATAGCGTATGGTAATAAATTTTTGATCCTTTATATTTGACATGGAGAATATGAATCAATTTCTTCAATACTGTAGATTAGTAGAGATCCTCGAAGTATCTAATACATTTCGACTTCGAAGAATGATTTTATATGAATTAAATATTCAGTTTCAACTTCTTTGAACCTTCAGTTGTGATAAACTTCCAAGGAACGAACATCTTGAAAGGGCAAAATATTTTAAATAAAATGAAGGATGTATCCGAGCAGATGCCCCCATTATCGACACCAGATAAATGTGAATTACCAATCATCGACATGCATGTGAACCAATTACCGGCACTGTGGGAAATCCAGAATTTGGCATCAATAATAAGTTTGTATTTACAGAAATATTAATATTTTTAGTGAAAATGACATTTCAAAAATGTTAACAAAATCTAAAAAACAAGAGAAATATAAATTCTCTACCTAATATGATAAAATATTCGACGATCTTTGGTTAATCCTCAGAAATTAACGTTTTAATTTCAGGTACTCCAAATAAGCCACGTTTATTCAACTTTTTAGGCTCAGTAATTCTGCATGTGATCTCATCGATAGTGAAATCCACATCATCTATTTTATTTGGCCATCTCCAATTATGAACACTCCTCGCCATGGCTTTGATGAAGAAGGATCTTCCTCATCTCTGCATTTTCCTTCATTTCTAGCCATTCTTGCTATTCTTCTCTCTTCCCCATCTTTGCATTTCTCTTCGCTGCTAGCTATTCTTTTTAATCTTCTCCCTTATTTTTCCCTTTGCTCTGCCTTCTTTTTCTCCAATTTCATCCTGTGATTTTCCTGCTAGCTTGAAGAAGACGCAACAGCATGTAATTATTTCCTCTGTTTCCTGTTACTTTTGGTGGTTGGTTGGTTGGTTTAGTGAAGGCCAAAACAAAGCTTCATTGAAAGGGGTTGGGATATCCTCTACTTCTGATATTGTCTTTATTGGTGTCTTCTATAGTATTTGCTCGCTCCATAAAAAACTTGGGCTTCAAATGTAGCCCAGAAAAATATATATCAGTGTCGGAGTAATCACGGTCATAACAATGCAGAAGTAAATCTACACTCAAATTCTCTTCCGTTACATCCAAGAGAGACGAATTCAGGGAAAACTTTATTCTATTCGATTCGAAATTATTATTTGCGTCACAAGTTGCTTCCGAAAGGACACAACATTGTTCATGTGTGTGTTGCAGTCTTCTAGACATTTTGTAGTCATGAGATAACTGGAAACTAAATATAACCAATTATCACCACATAGATGTGCGTATGATCGACATTCGTGAAAAAATGGATCATTAAATCATAACAATGGGCCACAATCGAATGTCGATCAGTACTGAGAGCAAATTTGAATATTCTATGAGCTGATTATCAAAAGATAATAAAAATAGTTTTAATGAGTTCTCCATAAAATTGATTATTTTTATTTATGGTATGAGTCTCCGTCATCGACAGTATACTGCACCTTTTATCGACATAGAGTTGAACGTACTATCGACATCAAAGTTTGTTGTACTTTTATCTAGTAATTCGATGGAAAACGCTGTGTCGATAATTGGTACACTGAAAATTGTGGATCTTTTGGGTACCATAACGAAACAATCGTATCAAGAAAAATGGAGTTAACATTTCTGTAACTTAATCAATGGTGTAAATAAATTCGTTCAAGAAACTATAAACTAGATATTTGTTGAATTAAAATTTGTATGGAATCTCCATTCGCCTTGTTTTATGGAAGATAACCCGAAGTTGTCGATAATTGGGACATTTACCTTATGGTGTTTTGCCTTTATAGACATATATATCTCTTATTCTACCAACCAAAGGCATAGGGTTTTCTTCATCAAAATTCAAATAATTCGAAATTTTGGAAATAAGAGGAATGTACTGATTGTGTAATAGGTTTCGAAATTCTGTATTCAAGAGGTTTATTACATGTAAGATTGTTTACGTGATGGCAGAATTTTAATTGAGACTTGCAGGACACATTAGAAGTCATTTTGGAATGCTTGTGCTTCTGTTCAGCTCTCATACTCCATAGATGTACAAGTGGTCCATTCATTTGTAATACACGCGGATAATACAATAAATGATGGTGTTTCGGTTTTAAGTCTTTAAAAAATGTATAATATAGAGTATTGTGCTCCTCTATCAATATTTCAAGCCTTTTGAAACTCTTTCTGTGTTTAACGGGCGACATAACAAAAACTATTATTTCTCGAAGTTTAACCCACAGTGGCCACACAGGTAAATCAAAGGTACTAAATCTCCAATCATCAATCCCAAATATCTGGAAAAACACAGCATTTCACTAGCCGACATCTTAAGATTACCTTTTAAATTATCCAGTGTTAAGAGTGGTGGTTTGCATGATATTTCTTTATCATTATAATTGAAAAACTGAATTCTGGAATTTAATGTTTCCACTGAGAATAATTTATAAGTAAAAACTAAAGTATTGAGTAATTTAGTGATATCGTATATACAGACTCCCTCAAATAAGTCATGCCTGATATCAACAGTGAAATTTGTTGTTACATGAAATTGAGGAAGTATATTCCATACACAATTTTCTTTAATGCCAGTCAAGCTCACGTTGATTAAATTAACTTGGTAGTCATAATTGTCAGGTGTTCTGAGTTCGTATTTTCTGAAGTTTTTTCTTCATGAAGATTTTGTTCATAGTGCAGAAACGACAACAAAAATTCGCAGAGAAACTTTCTGTGAAATCAAGTATCGAATGAATACCCAAATTGTCTCAATCTATTAGACCTAGGCTAAAATAGATTGTTTCATCAGTTTGAACACTTTTTACAGAGATACCTACCTGAATCTTGTAAATACTGCAATTTTTCAATTAATTCAGAAAATATAGGTTTATTTCCATATAATTTTCGATCGTCAGAATAAAATAAAGCAAATAAAAAGATATTTGCTAGTTGTGAAACTAAATGCGATGGCATTGAAGGCAATGTAACATAAACAGCCCCCAGCTTATTGATTCCTGCATGAGAACCCAAAGGATTACCAATCTCATAATCATCAAAATATAAAAATATAGGAAAAACTAGTTCATTCTGATAATATTTCATTTTATTTTTCCACAACTGACCTTCAGTAAAATTTTGTATGAGATCTTGCGCATTTTGCAGGAGTGCCATATAACTCTTCATTTCTTGAAGTAGGTTAGTATTTTCGAATAAAATTTTGAATGTTTCCCTAAGTGGTATTATTTTAGCTTTCACAGCAACCTTATCTACTTCTGAAGATGTAGACGATTTCAACATTTTTATATTCGATAATATAATCCATAGGAGCAAGGAAATGTTTACTACTTTTTAGAACATTCATGAATTTGTTCTCAGAATCTAAATTATCAAAGCAAGAAAGGTACATATCAATAAGATCTCCAAGAGGAATTAAATTTGAATTATTATCTTGTATAACCTGTTTGAGGTAATCAAGTGTATCAGTGAATAATTTTTTGAAACTATTGATAACATTTTGTGCGAAGCTGCGAGGTACTAAAAAATTATTATACAATTCCAAGGTGAAAGTCAGTAACTCATTGGTTAAATTATTTTTTCTTATCTCTATATCATTTTTTGTAAGAACTGATTCACTGGATTGCATTACTGGTGGATTCAAATTTATCTGCACATTGCATTTGTAAAAATTTGTCTGTGATGTTTCATGAGCTTTTGCATCATATTCTGGTTCATTATTATCATACAGATAAGAGTTGAGTCAATGCCTATAAACTCACAAAAATTAACAATCCCATAAGACATATGAGAAAGAAAGTGCTTGATTATACATTAAGAAATGGCACTACAAAAAAAAACCAAAACAAATAGTCCTTCTAAATCATATGTCATCCACGTACACACATCACCCGCGACGAAGCCAACCGTCGTAGTTGTTCTTGAATGAATTTACAGATGTCGACTCAACTACAGACGAGGGCAAGGAGTTCCACACACCAAACACCCGATTCACCGAGAAGTGCTGCCTCTGGACCGTCCTGAAATTCTCTCTTCCCAGTTTTAAACAGTGACCCCGCAAACGGTGATCCGTATTCATCGTGAACAGTCGACGCAAGCTAACACCAAAGAGATCATGCAAAGCGCGGAAAGTCGTCAAAAGGTCCCCACGAGTTCTCCGGTCGGAGAATCTAGACAAGTTCATTATAGAGAGTCTTTCATTATACGAGGGGCGCGAAATCCCGTAAGGAAGACGCGTAGCGCGACGCTGAAGGTTTTCGAGCAGGGACAGATCGCGAGTCAAAACCGGGCACCACACAGGACCAGCGAACTCAAGGATTGGCCGCACATGAGTTGGGTAAACAAGCGCACATATACGCGGGTTACACCTGCCAAAGGACTTCTGTAGCAGGAACAAGGATCTTTTGGCCTTATTAACAGTCTGAGAGATGTGCTCAGACCAACTCAAAGTATCCGTCACTATCACACCAAGATCACAATGGCTCTTTGAAACAGGAATGGGGATACCATTTAGCAGGTACTGACGCCGCGGATTCCGAGCACCCATGTGGAGAACCACGCACTTCTCACCGTTGAGTGGCAGCTACCAGTCCTCGCACAACCTCGAGATAGAGTCAAGGTCGTCCTGAATATTGTTGGCTCTGGTGGGATCACCAAATATTTTGGTGTCGTCTGCAAATTGCGAGATATTCGAAACAACACAAGAGGGTAAGTCAGATATAAACAGCAGGAATAGAAACGGACCCAAGACAGACCCCTGGGGTACTCCACTCAGAACATCTCTGGGGGAAGAAAACGAATCCCCAACACGAACTTGGAAAGAGCGGTTTGAAAGGATTGCCTCAATCCATGAAAGCAGGCGACCACGAATTCCGATGTGCTCAAGTTTGTATAGAAGACGCCTGTGAGGAACACGGTCGAATGCTCGAGAAAAGTCAAGGTAGATGACATCAACAGGGTTACCCTGTCAATGTCGAGGGACATTGACCACTTATCAACACAGGCGAGCAGATTAGTAATTATCGAGCGACCTGGCAGAAAACCATGTTGGCACTGTGGGATCAGGCCATGGCCCAGCGCAAACTGGAGAATCCCCCCATGGATAATTCTTTCGCAAACCTTCGCAATAATTGGGACCAGGCTAATAGAGTTGAAAATGATATCAGTCGATTTTTATGGTGAAACTGCATCGACAGATTTAAACGAGATATTTATCTCCCAAACCTACTATGAAAATTTCAACTGCCTAGCCCATTCGGTTCGAGAGTTATTGTAGAAACAAAATTTAAAAATTAAAAAATTTTACGGCAACCCGATCAATACAAAACTTCGCATGCGTATTAAGGTCATTATTCTATAATTTGATGCTAAATTTCAGATAGATCGAGTGATTGGTTTCGGAAATGTCCATAAAAAATGTTTTTACTAAAAACGGCCATAACTCCGAAACCGCTTAGTGGATTTCGCCCGTTAACGAACTCGCCCGAGATATTTACGCTCCAAACCTTCCCTCCAAATTTCAATCCTCTAACTCCTTTCGTTCAAGAGTTATCGTGTTAACGGACGGCCGGCCGGCCAGACAGAATCGATTTCGACCACGGATTCTTGATCAGTGAGTCGAACCAAATCGTTTAGAACCATTTTCAGCCAAAAATTCGAAAATTACAGACATTTGGGCAAATTGATAAGCACTCTGTTCCGAGGAACAAGAGCGCCAAAAATATGATGGAGATCCATCAAATAAAACTTTGTAAACTTTAACATTAGCATGTGAAAAATAACTTGTAATAATTTTTCTTTGTTATTTACATGTGAGATTAATAATTAGACTGATTAAAATATTGGACTTTATATACAGGGTGAGTCTTTGACCACTGCATTAATTTTAACCAAAGATTCCTCTCATCAAATGAAACACTTTTTTCATTTAACATTTTTCCAAATTCAGCTCAGGTAAAAAGATACAGGCTGTTGAAATTTTGAAATAAAATCAGTATAATTTTGTAGCTTTGACATCCTTTTTCGGAATAAAATGAATGTTGGCCTAAAGTTTCCTATAACTATGATACATATTTTCCAAATATTAGTTATTTTCTACTTCTACTGGTTTTCTAGTTATGGACTCGTGGATTCATAAAACTAAACGAAATTAGCATAAAGAAAGCACATAAAGTTTTTCTTGAGTCATTTCAAGAATATTCCATCGTTTTAGAACATTATATTATTCTTCATCATTTCTCCTTAAACGCACCGTTTTCGAGATATTCTTCATTGAATGTTTTAAAATGGAAAACTCCAGAAATTTCACTACTTTTATGGATCCCTCCCTGAGCGTTGGAATCCTGAATCAAGCTGTAAACCACGTTACCATGCCTTATTCTCGTCCGCCAAGAATGTCATAGATAATTTATATGCGGGAGTGTATAAGCACATTGCGAAATCTTTAAACGCTTGTAACTTTTTACCTGAGCCGAATCTGGAAAAATGGTAAATAAAAAAAAATCACGAAAAAAAAAATTGGTTCAAGCACTGACGTGAAGTCAGAAGCTTTTGCGCGTATGTTCTATTGTCCATTCTCCTGTATTGGACACTCTTCTTAATCGAATTTACCATGATGAATTCTATTGTCTATTCTCCTGTATTGGACACTCTTCTCAATCGAATTCACCATGATGATTTTTATTGTCTATTCTCCTGTATTGGAGACTCTTCTTAATCGAATTTGCCATGATGAATTCTATTGTCCATTCTGGACAATAGAATTCATCATGGCAAATTCGATTAAGAAGAGTCTCCAATACAGGAGAATGGACAATAGAATTCATCATGGTGAATTCGATTGAGAAGAGTGTCCAATACAGGAGAATAGACAATAGAATTCATCATGGTAAATTCGATTAAGAAGAGTGTCCAATACAGGAGAATGGACAATAGAACATACGCGCAAAAGCTTCTGACTTCACGTCAGTGCTTGAACCAATTTTTTTTTTCGTGATTTTTTTAAAATTTTCTAGGGGTACGATTCTTAAAATTTTTTTTTCGTAATTTTTTTTTTCTAGGGGTACGGTTCTTACAAAATTTTAAACACGTCATTATGTTGATTTTCTACTACTACTTACAAAGCGCCATTTCGATCGAATATTTATGTTTTGAGTTATTAAGGAAATAATATTCCAGGTGGGTATAACTCGGAAACCGTTAGACCGATTATGCCCAAAAACGAACTCAACTCTCCCTTTCGGATACGCAACCTACCCTGAAAATTGCAAGTCCCTATCTCCTTTCGTTCGAAAGTTATCGAGGCAACGGCCACCCATCTACTGAACTCACACAAGAATGCTCGAATCTCCAACAATATTTAACCGATCGTATTAAAACTTGAAACTTGGCAGAAGAGTTAGGTTATGTAGGCTCTTGCAAAATTTCAGCAATTTCGAACGAATAGTTACTGATATATAAAATTTTTTTTTTTTATTTTCTATGATTTATTAAAAATTTTCTACAAATGCTATCCTCACCAAATGTTGCAGACATTTTCGCGTTGGCATTCTACAACTAATAACCATGTTTGAATTCAATCGGTTCAGTATTTTTCGAGTTAATGAGGAACAAAAAACCACCAAATTTCAGAGAATTTCAGATGGCTATAACTCTAAAACCGTTTGGCCGATTATGCTCATAAACAAACTGAAATGTCGCGTTCTGGTGCACATCCTAACCTGAAAATTTCAAGCCGCTATCTCATTCCGTTCTCAAGTTATCGTGACAACAAAAATATTTTTTAATAATTTTTTTAAAATTTTCTAGCCATACGATTCGCACAAAATTTCACAAACGTGCTTAGGTTCATATTCTACAACTACCCACCAAGTTTCAATTCGATCGGATTTATATTGGTTGAAAACAAAATTATTACTCGGAAACCACTGGGCCGATTATGCCCATTAACGAACTTGTCCGTCGTATTGCGATGCGCAACCCACCCTGAAAATTTCAAGTCGCTGGCTTTTTTCGTTCTCAAGTTATCGTGGCAACGGCCGGCCGGCCGGACGGCCGGCCGGACAGAATCAAATTTGACCTCAAATTCTTCATTGGGGAGTCGAACTTAATCGTTTGAGACCATTTTTTTCAAAAAATTCGAAAGTTACAGACATTTGGGCAAAACTATAACGCGATGTTCCCCAGAACATACGCGCAAAAAGTGTTTTATTTGATGAGAGGAATCTTTGGTTAAAATTAATGCATTGTTCAAAGACTCACCCTGTATTTATACGATAAGAAAAATAGTTTGTTACAATTCTTGTATTATTCTAACCTACAAAAGGAACCCTATCATTCTAGGATCAATAAAATACACATTATATATATGTAATAAAATTAGTTCACCTTGAGAAGGATCCTTCTTCTTCAAATAAAATTTTTTCAAACTTTCTTTGATATAAACATCATTCTTGGTGTTCAAAATCCTAAAAATATATGGCACCACTCTTGGAAATTTAATTTAAAATGCATTTTCTCTGCCTGGATATGTATTATTAAAGTCACTTTCCAACTAAAAATAAATACGACAATGTTTTATAAGGGGAAATGGTTACATATATGAAAGTAGATTGAACTCACCAAAAGATATCCAAGTGGATGGTTTAGGGCTGGATATGTTTTGAAATAGTCATTAATGTTTATTAGGAGTTCTGTCCTCTTAGAAAATGTTTTGGTCCAATAATCTTGGACTTGAGGGAATGGTTCTAGGTTATTCTTCAGCCAAACTATATATTCTTCTGTCTCCAGTGATAACTCACTAATTACTGAGGAGGATTCAGTGTTATCCTCTGCAATTGAAGAATCAGCCAGCCTATATTTTCTTTCCTTTCGTCTTATGGTGATGTATGCACTCCAAAGTTTTCCACTAGACGAGACTATTGTTTTCTTTGAATTTTTCAATGAAGCATAGGGCGTATAATACACATCGGGGGATTCGTGTACAAATATGTCATTAATTTCAATGGCCAACTGTTTAAATCTTTTAGTGAATATCCAGAAAAAAAATTGTTTAAAAAATTTTTTATGGTCTAACACAATATCATTTAACCAAATTCCATGAAAACAATTCATGAAAGGTTATTCACAAAAAGTTTGTATGAAAATTCTTCAATTTGACAATGCCTGCATTACTTGAAACTCTGTTTATGTGAACGATCAACAAATGATTCGAGCAAATTACCTGACTAATAATGACAACAATTTTCAGAAAGTAAGAACAGTTCAATTACCTTCCCTTTTTGACTCCTTCAGTTCATTTTTTATAATGAGTCTTGCAAGATCTCCTCTCAGAAACTCTTTGTCCTTACCATAAGAGGCATAAATCAATAAATCACGGATGGTCTGCTCATGCGCATAACGAAAACTGCCCGTAAGGGGTAACATCGATTTCAAAATTAGCCACAGGGCCACGGTACGGACACTTCAACTCGGAAACAACACTACATCCCCCAAACTGACTTCTCCGTGCACTGAATTGCCATGAATATTCTTTTAAAACCTCACAATATTGGCACAGCACTCCCGACATAACCCGTACAACCCAAAAACAGTCACTTCTTTTCTGCGCATGCGCAATCTACTCGCGGCTGAGAGTCCTCGCAAAATCACACACCTTACAAAAAACTCCGATTATCCAACATCAGTGGTTCGGGAGATATCGCATCTTTAATCCACGCATGCGCAGACCCTTACTAGGGGATTCTATGGAGGAATAGCATCCGCCACCCCAAAACCCCAGTCCTCTCTGACGAAAACACCAGCAGTTAAATCACTGATGGTCTGCTCATGCGCATAACCTTACCTTTTTTAACGCACTACCGTTATAGGGCATGGCTTGAGTATAATTGAACGGTTTTTTCTGGGTTTTCGATATAGTTGTTTCTTCGTTGATGTTGTTTCGTTGTTGTTGCAACATTGTTCAATTGATTGCTTCTGTCAAATATCCTGTGTTTCTTACGCAGAAGCAAATCACAAAATAATTAATTTTTATTATATAGATATTTTTCAGAGTTCGGGAGAGAAAACCCAGAAAAAAACCGTTCAATAATGAGTATACCTCCCACAGTATCCTTTAATGATTACTTATGGCTTGAGTCCTGAGCATGCCGGGTCAAGTCGATCAAGGTCAGTCACTGGTTAGGAATCCACGTACTATCCGCGTCGTCCACAAGATGACTTCTCGCTGCGCGTCGCTGATTAGTCTTTCTTCCAATCCAAGTCGGGCAGTGTAAATCACCATTCCGAGTTTGGTCACTGTGCACGCCGGGTCAGCTCGACCAAGGCCTCCTCAGGTATTCGTCAAGAACATTCGGACAATTCTTGTCGTCCATAGTATTACCTGCTTCTGTGCTACGCTTATCAGATCCAGATCTAGATCCAGATACTTCGTGTTCTCTGCCAGGTGGCTCTCAACTAGGCCATTCGTTGTGATTATCAGAGGCAGGATTGAGACTGTCCTCAGTTTATACATCTCTTTCATTTTGAAGGCCAGATCGTGGTATTTGGAAAGCTTTTCGGTGTATGCTCTGCCTATGTTGTCATCGGCCGGAACAGTCACATCGATGATGGTTACCTTCTTTTCTGCTTTATCGAAAAGCACAATATCTGGTCTGTTGTGTGCTATTGATCTATCTGTCACGATTAGATTGTCCCAATGGAGTTTGTACCTGTTGTTCTCCAGTACAGGATTAGGTAAGTACTGAAACATTTGTTTCGAGGTAATTATGAGCCATAGCATTGTGTCGCTCCGTGTATTCCCTGGGCGCTAGGATAGAGCATGAAGATGTTATATGTTGTATGGTTTCAAGAGCTTGTGCACATTTTCGGCATCTGTCCGTAGGCAAGTTTTTTCCAGCTATGTGTTTTAGATATGCTCTAGTTGGTATAACCCAGTCTTGTATGTCAGTGATACGTCCTTCAGTCTCTGGAAAAAGGAATCCTGATTTTAGGTAAGTTAGAGATAGTTGTTGATTAACTCTTTTCTCTTTCAGAGCCTCTGGGTATCTGCCATGCAGTGTTTTGCTATGCCATTCTTCAAGTAGTTTTTCATCCGTAATTGTCCATAGCGGGTCAATTCTACATGCCAGATTCAGTGCCGTGATGTTCTGATCCTCGCGGCAGATTATTTCATAGAAAGGTAAGTGTTTTGATTGAAAGTACCTTCTGAGATCTATTACTGCTTTATGATGGGATATCTCAATATTCTGTAGTCCTCTTCCTCCGCGGTGTCTGGGTAAGTATAGCCTATTTACAGATGCATGGGGATGATGAATGCCATATTTAGATAGAAGTACTCGTACCTGTGTGTCAATGTTTTTCAGATCTGTGCTTGACCACTTTATCACCCCGAAAGAGTAGGCATTACTTGGAACCGCCCAGGTGTTTATATATATATCTATCTATATATATATATATATATATATATATATATATATATATATATATATATATAAATATATATTAATATAAAAAAAAAATATATATATATATATAATGAACCTTTATGTTAATTGCTGTAAAATCAATTTTTTGAAATTTGTTTAAGGGTTAGCAGCAAGAAAGCCAGTCACACGATCTTTTTAGCAACTTCCTATATTTCGGTGGACATTGCCACCATCCTCAGGGATCTACAATAATTACTTAAATTAAAAACATTGCCACAAAAGGTAGACAAAAAACTTACAGCTAGTGATCACTAATAGCAAACGGTCTCATGGAACCAACAACGAAACAAACAGCAACATGGAACAGAGCAAAGCTCTCCACCACTTTTACGTTATTATTATATAGAAGCCGATTCCTTAAAACTGATACAATAACTGCATTACAATATAAATTTAAATTACACATCAATTACTTCAAACTTTATAAACCTAACCTTAATGTCACGTCAAGAGCCGGTTTTACACCAATAAAACAGACAAACAGTCCAACACACACAGGGACAAAAGTCCATCGAACAAAGCACAGAATATTTATTCAGCTCTTTCTCTTGTCGAAAGTGAGGACGTAGTTATAAATGCTGCTGATGGTGGCAATGTCCACCGAAATATAGGAAGTTGCTAAAAAGATCGTGTGACTGGCTTTCTTGCTGCTAACCCTTAAACAAATTTCAAAAAATATATATATATATATATTAGGGTGGGTCAATAAAATCGATTATTTTTTTTTACAAGTGACACGGAAAAATGGGTTGCTAGACACCTTAAACAAATTCTCACCAAGCATAAGCTCTTAATTTTAATAGGAAGATCCTCCGCATCGCAGGTTTGTATTTTTTTCTATGACCAATAGAAAAAAATGCATACCTCATCATTTATCGATTGAACAGAAAGATGTTCCAAGAGAATCTTTTAGGAAATTGAATGCTCTACAAAAAAGATATCTTATATTTTTTCCGTAAACCTCACCATTTGACAGATATTAAGGATTTAATTTTGATTATTTTAAGACAAATTTCATTTTTGTTTATGAATTTTATAACTCGATAATAAATGACTTTTACAAAATGCGCAATACAAATTTTTGTTGGAAATTAACTGCTCTATAAAAATGGTTTCTTATGTTTTGGCGATGCAATTAACCGTTCAAAAGATATTCATCATCAAACTTTCATGTGTACGGATTTTAAAACTTTTTGATTAGATATTCGAAAAATTTCAATTTAATTTATAATTTTTGAGAAAATTTACACGAATTTTAGTTGTTATCAACTGAGAAACTTCAAAATATTTTTCAACTTTTTATTTATGTTCAAGTATATTTGTCTCCATTTAAAAAATAAATTGGACTTTATTTATCGCTTAGTTCAAATTTTATTAATAAAAAAAGCAAATTTTCATTATACATTTATTATGATATTTTTCAGTATCAGAGAAAAACAATGTCCAATTAGTTATAAATAAGTATTTTATTTCAATTTTCAAACAAGTTTTTGTTGCAAGTTGGGTAATTTTTTCGATGCTCTTTGACAACTTGCAATAAAAATTGAAATTGCTCTTCGTTTTTTGTTAAACATTGGTTATATTCACTTACTAATGCGACACCTCGCTCTGCCACATCATTAACAACTTTTATTGTGCGAAAAATTCTTCATTTTCATTATAACTGTTATCAGTGGACCATAAATCAATATTTTCATCAAGAAAATCATATGGCAGATCAAAGAGCTCAAACAGTTTCATTGACTTCTTAGAAACAAAGTCACTTGAGTTTTTTTGCAGAATTGAATCCAATTTTTGGCGCTCTAGTTCCTCGGAACTGAGTGCTTATCAATTTGCCCAAATGTCTGTAATTTTGGAATATTTCGATTAAAATGGTCTTAAACGATTTGGTTCGACTCACTGATCAAGAATCCGTGGTCGAAATTCATTCTGTCCGACCGGCCGTAAGCACGATAACTCTCGAACGGAATGAGCTAGAGAGTTGAAATTTTCATTGTAGGTTTAGGGGATGAATATCTCGGCTAAGTTCGGCAAAATCGGACAGATGGTTTCGGAGTAACAAAAAAAAAAAATTTTTTTTACGAAACAAATTCCAAATCAATTTTTTTTTAAAAAGCAGTTTTATCATAAGAATCCATTCATATCATTTTCAACTCTAACAAGCTAATACTTTCGGAGATATGATATTTTAAAATTTCAATGTAAATCGTATTTCACAGATTGATATAATTATTATTCTATGTATGAATTCTCATAATGTCAACTTGACAGAAGGGAATATTGTAACTTCAAAAATATTGGGGTTGAAATACTCGTATTTTAGCGATGCAACGGGGACCTCACCCGAAAATGTTTGAAAATATTACGTAAATATTGAAAGCATAATTCTGTAGTTTGGTGAACGTAGATCAGGAAATTTTTGATCGATTACAAGGTAATTTTTTATTATTACTTATCTTCTTTCATATTTGTTTTATGGAATACCTACTATTTGTAGGTACTTTAAACCTGTTTTGGGCAATTGTCATACGAAACTTGTTTTTTTGGCGCTCTAGTTCCTCGGAACAGTGTGCTTATCAATTTGCCCAAGTGTCTGTAATTTTGAAATTTTTGGCTGAAAATGGTCTCAAACGATTTGGTTCGACTCACTGATCAAGAATCCGAGTGCGAAATCGATTCTGTCCGGCCGGCCGACCGGCCGAGGCACGATAACTCTCGAACGAAAGGAGTTAGCGGATTGAAAATTGCAAGGTGGTTTTGGAGCGTAAATATCTCGGACAAGTTCGTTCGATCTATCTGAAATTTAGCATCAAATTGTAGAATCATGACCTTTATACGCATGTGAAGTTTTGTATTGACCAGATTACCGCAAAGTGTAAAAAAAAAATTTGAAAATTTAAAAAAAGTTTTTCCACAATAACTCTCGAACGGAATGAGCTAGGTAGTTGAAATTTTCAGAGTAGGTTAGGGAGATGAATATCTCGGTTAAGTTCGTTATTGGGCAAAATTGGCTAGATTTAATTCGATTTCTTCCATGGTGCAGTTCTCATTCTCATGATTGCTCATTTAATCTTGATAAATCAACTATTATTTGAATTGAATTTCCTTTATGATGCAGCTCTATCATATGTATACATTGATATAATTCCCAACTCAGAGAAACCAATACTTTCGGAGATATAATTTGTCTGTTTGAACTAGAGCGCCAGAAAGCTCCTGTCCACAGGGCTTGAACCCATTTTTTTTTATCAATTATAAATCTTCTTGCTTTAGAATCTGTACCTTCGCGAGTCTTAACAGCTTCGACAATATTCTTCTTTATGTTTAACGGTACGGTATCATCAAATAGTGATAAAATGGCAAGTTCATACATAAGTACCATAAATGTAAAGTCATTTTTTCACATGTAACCGAGACAATCAAAGGATTAATTTACTTGTACTTAATAAAATTTTTCACGAACTCTAAGTCGTGATTAGCCGCAGAAGTCGCAGAAGTTGATGAAAACCAAGCTTTTACATACACTATAACTATAAAAATACAAAGTTGTGGAAGACCATCCAATTCTTTCTTAGAAAGGACAAATTCATCTCTAAAAATAAATATTTTTAGGCAATAAATTGCCTTTGCCATCCATCTTGCGTGATGAATTGCTCCAGGACGTTCAAAGGAAACTTGATCTCGAGGCATTTCTCCAAGAAAAATTAATGATAATTCCAATAATTCTTTATAGTCATCTCGGGGCTGCGATAACTACCAAAAATAATCAATTATTCGTAAAAAAATTTTTCCTATACCCTTAAAATTATATTCAAATAATACCTGTAAGTATCGTATGATAAATGTAGATAAATCATGTTTATGATTCATAACAATATTAGTAACAGTAGTATCTTCAACACCATATTTATACTTCGTTTTATCGACTGTGTCCCAACAATTTTTAAATCTCCCTAATATTGGGCATTTGGACCGGATGATACATTATGTATCATGTATTTATGCCGTAATAAGGTAAAAGGCAGTAACTGCAAATACTATGATTCTGAGATAATCGCAGTTTAAGTTTTTGGGTGTTTTTTTTCTTATCTTTAATTCAATTTTATTGGGACAAGGATTAAGAATTACTACTAAATATCTGTTATTTCATTATTGAATACAATTTTTGCTATAGGAAATATGTTAGTTACTGCTATTAACCATACCATTAACAGCTGACCTTGTAGTTACTGCTGTTTGCCAGAGTTTGTTTTAGCGTTAGTTGATGAGATAGGATCACCAAACCCAGTGTAATAGTTGGGAAAGTTACTGCTTAGGCCGGTTGCGTTAATATCTCATTTATGATGAAAATGTCAGTTACTGCCTTTTACCTTATTACGGCAAACTGGCCAATACACTTCGAAGGCGCTCCTCAAAATGATTTCATAAATATGATGGCGACATGGTAACCAAATTAATTCTCTTCCTACGGCCTTTTCAATTTCTTTACATATACCGTGATGGATTCCTGTAGAGTAAAAATACACTTTAAGTTATGTATTTAAGAAAAATTGTAACACTTATTTAAAATCTTAATAAATGAATAATTATAAATAATGGGCACGTGCCGAAAATTTAATTTATGTATGAAAACAATTCAACTAGAAAGATGAAAATGAAATTTTTTTTTAAATATATCATCATTGATTAGTTACCCGTATTAACGGCAGTCGTGTCAAAACACATCGCCTTAATGTAACGAATAATACCCCATTGATTTAACGTCGATAAGATAGCTGCTGCTTGATTTTCTGCAGATCCACTATTCATTTTTGGAACTCCAAGTAACTGCTCAGTACCAAAAGCAGTCAAAAGAATCGGTAACCGATCCACAAATTTCGATTCAGCAATGTCATTCAGTATTTTGCCATCCCAATGCACGACGTATTTATCATGAGCTTTGAAGTTATCTTTTAGTCCTATAGCAATGTCTTTTCGTAAGAGCATGCGAGTTCGTTGAATTGTTCTGTAACTAAGAGTTGTATCTTCAATATTTACACCAACACTTGATAGAACTGGAGCAATAATGAACATCGCATGTCTACTACTGACATTAGCTCTGTCGAGTGCCGAGATAAGCTCTGGAGTTAAAATATTTATTTTTGCTCGTGTTATAGGTATTTGAGGCTCGTACTCTAAATCTGAACCGAAATTTGTAGCTTGACTTAATGTAAGCGTTCAGGATGACTCAGATTTTTCACTTCGAGCAATCTCATGGCTGTTTGTGGGTTGATTCAAATCTAGGATAAGCGTTATAATTTAATTAACGGAAGCACAAATATGGAAAGCATTCATTTTGATATCAGATAAAGAACACGAAGAGTATTTTATTTATTATCATGAACTCAGGGCAAGCTCTTAGAGCTAATGAGGGGTCTCCTTGTGGAAGACCCAGGAGGATTAGTATAATAATAATAATAATAATAATAATAATATTGACATTTAGGATATAATTAATTAGAAATACAATAATATACTTTATTATTTATATTTATAATAAATTCAATTGATTTTTAATTATGACTAAAATTTATGGTAATTAAATGTTGTAAATACTTACGACTTTCATCTACTTCCATCATAGTCATAGTTCTGTTTGATTTATTTGGGAAAGGAATTCTTTCTAGAATTTCCAACAAAAATTTGTATTGCGCATTTTGTAAAAGTCATTTATTATCGAGTTATAAAATTCAAAAACAAAAATGAAATTTGTCTTAAAATAATCAAAATTAAATCCTTAATATCTGTCAAATGGTGAGGTTTACGGAAAAAATATAAGATACCTTTTTTGTAGAGCATTCAATTTCCTAAAAGATTCTCTTGGAACATCTTTCTGTTCAATCGGTAAATGATGAGGTATGATTTTTTTTCTATTGGTCATAGAAAAAAATACAAACCTGCGATGCGGAGGATCTTCCTATTAAAATTAAGAGCTTATGCTTGGTGAGAATTTGTTTAAGGTGTCTAGCAACCCATTTTTCCGTGTCACTTGTAAAAAAAAAATAATCGATTTTTTTGACCCACCCTAATATATATATATATATAAGGTTGGTGGAAGTCATCTCTGACCAGTAATAATGAAACCATTAATAGGGAAATTTCAGAGTAAAACTGTCCCTGGTTCAGTGTACCATTTATTGTGTCATGCTTAGCTTTCGCGGTATAGCAACCACTTCATCAGAACATCTAAAATTGTACAACAGTTACTGCCAAAAATCCACATTAAAAGAGTCCAACAAGTTTACTTACACAATACTGGTTTGCGAACAAATGATGTAAAATAGCCTTTTCTTAGTTAGATTAAGATTCATTAGTTGTGAATAAACTATAAATTGATTTTTCTTTCCATAAAATTAGTCACCAAAGTCGTTAAAATCTTAAACATCTTATAGAGCTGTATTAGCGCCAACTGTCTGATTTCGAGGTTAATCATTTTAGACAATGACAGATCATAGAATGTTAATTTTCTTTTAGTTCTTATTTACAATTATGCTCTATTGATTGCTGATAGATCGATCCAGACCTTTATATATAGAATTTAGAATAATAAATAAAATTTTGTGCTGACATTTTTTAAAAATATAAAACGTTAAAAAATCTGAAATATACGCTACTGAACTGCAAACATCAAAACACTGACTCTACTCTCATCAAAGTTATGATCCTAAAATTTTAAATTAAATAGAAAAATACTTGACATTTGTAAAAAACTTACTTTAACATTTATCTGACAAACAACATAAAATTCAACTGTTATTCTGTCCGTTCACAATTTTCGAAAAATCTGAGGTAATTGATGTCATCATCTGTTTTTATGTGGTATGCATAAATATTACTGAGATTGCTGATGTCCGAATTTCTATTCACAGTGTTTGGGTTCTGAGCAATTCTTATCATTTCCAGTACCACTCTTGCCTTCTCATTTTTGCATTTATCTAGAATAGTGACATTCTCAATCTGGAATTTCATGTTATGTCCTGTGTCTACGACGTGTTGTGCTAAAGCATATCTTGTTCTGTCTTTCTTACAGTCACTTTTATGGGATGTTATTCTGCTATTGAGATTTCTTGATGTTTGGCCTATGTAGCACATCTCACAATTGTGACAGTCTATTTTATATACTAGTTCTGTTGCCATCCCTTTGGGTTTCTGATCTTTTAACTTGGTGTACATTTGAGAAATGGACTTGATTGATTTCTGTGCAATCCTGATACCTTCAATGTTTCTGAAATTGCTGACCAACTTGTCTGTTAGGTTGTCAATTTTTGGAAGAAGTGCATGTGTTATTCTACTTTCTGTTTGTTGTTCTGGGTTTATGATCTCTTCACTGGTGTTTCTATGTGGTGTATGATGTAATAACTTATTCAATATTTGTCTTGGGTATGAGTTTCCAGATAGTACGTCAAACAGTTTTCGGATGTTTTTTGTGTATAATGTAGGATGGCATATTTTGTAAATTCTGTCTTTCATGCCAAGTACAAAGTTTGTTTTAGTTTTGTTAGTATGTTTTGAAAAATAATTTATATATCTGCCTGAACTGGACTTTTTTGTGTGATAGTTTAATATGACTTTGTTGTCATCTGTTCTTATTACCAATGTATCCAGAAATGGGACTGATTTATTTTGTTCAATCTCCATGGTAAATTGAATATGTTTATCTGTGTCATATTCATTGAAATAATTGAGTAGTTCTTCCTTTTTATCAGTGGGTACACTGCAGATAATATCATCAACAAACTTCTTCAGGAATGTCAGTTGAAAAGACGACTTACTAACTGTATCACTTATCAAGTCATCCATGATTTACTGTGATATAATGGGTGAAATGGTAGCTCCCATTGGTGTACCAAAGATTTGTTTGTAGAATTTTCCATCATATGCAAAGTATGTGTTGTTGAAGACAAAATGCACCATCTCTAAGAACTTTTCTTGTGACATTAGGCAATGGGGTTCTATGTCATTCCAATGATCCCATATTGTGTTTAATCCCATATCTAGTGGGATGTTAATATATAATATATTAACATATTAATTTAATTATTAATATATTAATATATTAATATATTAATAGTTATATATATATATATATACAGGGTGGGGCATAGGAATAAAGTGTTTTTCAAATAATAATAAAGTTATTAGTTTTCACTAAAAAAAATGTATTGGTGCTACAACATATCTAATAATAAAGCTTTTTAAAATATTCAAGTATGGAAAATGACATCTGGCATATTATGTCTGTTTTCATTGATAAACTGTTGCAGCCGTTCTCGAAAATTGCCCACCACTCTCTCCAGCATGTCTCTGTTGATTAGGGACATTTCGTAACGAATCGCTTCCCTCAATGCGTCTAACGTACGGGGGTTGGTCGCGTGCCTTGAGGTACCCCCATAGATAAGAATCACAAATCGATAAGTCGGGAGACCGAGGAGGCCACAAAACCTCACCAAATCTCGAAATTAGACGGTTTGGAAACAGGTGGTGCAGAACAGCCAAAGATGCTCCGGCGGTGTGTTCCGTGGCCCCATCTTGCTGGAACCACACAGTTTGAATATCCACACCTCTTCTTTGCAATGCTGGTATGAAAAAGGTATTCACCATATGAATGTACCGCTCAGATGTTACTGTAACGGTCCACCTCTCCATAATGGCAAATGGCAACTGAGAAAGTGAAATGCTTCGAGTCGAGGAATGAATTGTAATAAACCGCACGCCCTTCCCATTTTCAATGGCAGCGTACTATCCAAACCAAAAACACTTGGTTCATATGCCCCACCCTGTATATATATCAACAATTTTAATTCCCAAATACTGACACAGACGAATTTCTATAAGAGGTGTAGGAAATCGATAAGTGTTATAGTATCACTCTTCTTTATTTAATCTAGTCGACGTTTCGATCCCGATGGGGACCTTCCTCAGGACTCTACAATGGCAATATAAAAACAATAAAAACATGTTACAACTCGCAATAAAATAGGACATTTGATCACGATGGAATAACAATAATGAGGTTATCAAGAAAGGGAGGTTAAGATCGACATAACACAGAACAAAGTAAATAATATGGACTACAAAATAGGAAATGTCATCTTTTTCACCATAATTCTCTCTCACTGAATTTAGTGCATTTGTGATAGACAAATAATTATTGTTGTTACGTCTCAATGACATGGGGTTTACTAAAAACGAGGGTTGTTTTATTTCAGTTCACTCTCACCGAGCCGATTTCCTTCCTCAATTCACTCTCACTGAACTAGTCCAACCAATGAGTTACCGAACTACTCACGTTATCCCATCGACTTCAGAGTTTGTGGCATTACCTTCATCACGTGATCCTACCAATCCACTCTCACTGAAATGGTCATGATGAATTAAATATGAATAGATGGAGCTAATATTGTTAATATCTCTTCTGTAATTCATAAAGTTGGTTAGGCGTTTGATGTGAAACATTTCCAGGAACCCTCTCTTCTTTGCCTTCACCTCAAAATCCAGAATTTTGGTAGAATCATAGTCCATTGGATGATCTTTGTTACGGGTAGGTTCTGCTAGGGCACACATTTTGCTAGGATTCTTGATATCGCTTTTATGTTGAGCAATCCTTCTTTTAAAAGCTGAGAAGTCTGACCAACATATACCTCTCCGCACATCGAACAAGGAACACAATAAACAACACCACTCATATTATAAACAGACATTCTGTCCTTCAAACAGTTGTACAGTTTGTCAATTTTAAAATAGGGTTTCGGAATCAACCTCATTGTGCTCGTCTTCAAAAGGTTAAGGGAATAGAAGAGTAAATTATTCTACTTGCATTCTCAGAGTCAACAGTGGTGGATACGCCCCTCTCTTCATTCGTTGGATGCGTCGAAAGAGTGGTATTGTAGATCAATCTGGACAACAATCTTCTGGGGTAACCGTTCTCCAGCATCAACTGTAATAATGCCCTCAGATTCTCAGAGTTGGGTGGACCACTTTGTGAATTCGATTCCTCAACCCTAGAACCATGTTAACCTTTTGTCCGTGTGGATGGTTAGAAAAATAATGTGGATATCTCCCTGAGCTTGTTGGCTTTCTATACCAATCCAAGATCAACTTATTCTCCGGTGTTCGAATCACCCTTGTATCCAGAAATGGGACACTATTCGAAACTTCTTCTTCCAAGGTGAACTGTATATTTTCATGTTCACTGTTGAATCGTTCTAACATAAAATCAACCTGATTTCTAGGCACAGCACATATTATATCATCAACATATTTTTTGATAAAGGGGATGTTGAAGGGTATACTGGCCAGGATGCGGTCCAAAGGGAAATCCATTACTTACTTGAGCAATAGACGGACTAAAATTGGAACCCATAGGGGAACCAAGTATTTGTTTGAAGAATTTACCATCAAACAGAAAGTGGGTAGACGAGAAGAGAAACTTGACGGCATCAATGAATTCTTCCTTCGGTAGACTCGTGTGGTTTGTGATGGTTTCCCACTTGTTATGAATAGCCAATATTGCCAATTCGACAGGAATGTTGGCAAACAGAGATACTACATCCAGGCTGATCAGGACATAATCATCAGGTAACTGGAACCCATCAATGAACTCTGCAAAGGAAAAGGAGTCCTCAACAAAGTATCCATTTCTGGTGGAAAGGAGACACTTTGACAGAATGTCGGACACAAAGATAAAAAGTTTATATGTGGGGGGTGTTAATTGATGATATTATTGGTTTCAAAGTAAGAGTGGGCCTGTGAACCTTCGGTAGACCGTAGAATCTAGCAGGTACTGAGTTGTAATTATACAGTAGTTTCTGCTGCATTTGTGTTATATGGCCGCTACTAACCCATCGTTTAATCAATGTATTGCATTTACCCTATATAGTTATGGTGGGATCTCTGAACAGAAGTTGGTAATGCTGTTCAACGAGCAAGATCGTGTTGGAGAGCTCCAGGTACTGAACCCTATCCATCAACACCGTAACGTTAACTTTGTCAGCCTGTAACACAAGCAATTCTTGATGTTCCTTCAGGTATCGTTTACAGTAGTAAAACTCCCTCTGGAAAACATTGTTAGTACTTTGTCCAGGTTTGATATAATTGGTAATAATATTAGTCGCCTGGGAACGTCTGATGTTTTTTCCCTCCTCCGAAAGTCTGTCATTTAAATCAATAATGTTCTCCACATCTGACAACAATCTTGACATTGAAACCTCCCTCATAGGGATGTCAATACTGAACTTAGGGTCCAGTGCTAGAAATTTCAATACTATGTCTGGTATAACAGATGAACTGACATTACGTACCCACCCTTCTTGAGGTTGTATTTTCCTCAGAAATTCATCCGATGGAGCTCTCACCTTCATCAGATTTCTCTCCTTGATTTTTGTAAATTTTCTTCTGTATTTTCTGGACTGGTAATTTTCAAAACGACTTAGCATCTCTGATGGAAGCAAACCCTCCAAGACCTGCCACAACCTGAAAGATTCACATTCCATTCTCCTTATCCTTGTCACAGTCACAGTGATCTCAAATTGAAGAACGAGACGCCGTGATTTTTCCAACATTGCCTGAACCTACCTGGACGAACCTGGGTCACTTGCTGAACTAAACAAATAATTCATGCTCGTCGAAATAATATGTTTGGGAAGTACCCCCTGTTGCTTGACAAAAGTTGCCAGTGTGTGGCTTGGCTTAGCCCACTGAACTACTATGAAATGTATATAGAGTTCATTGCTTTAGCCATTCCACATGGCGATCACGGTCTTTTTGGTTGGTGCAAATACCGGTTTGATGACGTCATTGTTTTCGCCATCCAACGACCACGACGATCTTTCTCAAGAAGTGGGTCGAAGCGGTCGTTCTAGTCGAAAAGTAGGGATATCCCCTCTTTTGTTCTTAGTGTTGGTAATTGAAATGTTATTATATTTTATATTGTTTTGTATATCCACCAAAATAATTCATAATCCAACTGATATTATTCTATTTATGGGTTTCAAAACGTATTTCGCTGTGCTTCGATGCCTAACTTCCAAAGGCGAGGGCAATTTTTTGTTAACTTCTTGTGTCAGAAATGGATAACCTCTTGTTGAGTGTGAATTAGATGCATAGAATACATGGTGTGGACAAATTTTTACATATTTTCGGCCGAAATGCGGTCCAAATATGGTCAAAATACAAGGATATCGTACTACTTCAGTTTTCGCCGACAGATGCCGGCACTATAAAAATTACCGACATTTCAAAGAAAATTCTAATCTTGTGATAGGATATTGAAAATGGGAACATTTGTTTGTGCAAAACATTGTTTTACTACTGAATATACTCAATATATTGAAGGAAATATTGAAAAGTGCAGCAGTTTTTGGTTAGTGTATCAATTTAATGGGTCATCTTTGTTATTTCATCAATATCCCTAGTTGTAAATGATCAAGTCAAATATATTGTGACGCCCTTTCTTGCGCACTACGTACAATAGAAGCGGTTTCTCGGGCGCCACCTTGATTATAGTGGTGAGGTCCACTATACAGACCTGGCACGGTTCTTCGGAGCCAGGTACCCAGGATAGCTTCACAGCCAGAGACGGTAATTCCAGGGGTCACGCCTCTGTGTCATACTGGAGAACTAAACTATACTTCTCAGGTAATCAAACTACGAGTTAGCTATATACATCTATTTACACTATTTACAAGTTGCTTCTATCTACGGTGATTAATGAAGAGAAAATACAGTGATCTTTGGTCTTGCGAAGGAGAGGTGATGTCATGACTAAAGCAGTGAATACGGAAACGGTTAAACGGTGCATTCGGTAGAGAGGTTACGGTAGGAGAGGGGAGGGTACGGAAAACGGGGAGTCGGCAAACAGAGATGCAGCGAGCTTTTGTGCATGATTAATGGTGTGTAACAGTTAAAAGCTACAGGCTAATCTACAACCAATAAACGGATAAGTATAAATATTAATGCAAATCAAGTGATGAGTGATGTACGGTGGAGTGGGGAGTCTTCACTATTTCGGGTTTCGCGGCCATTAATTCGGGTTAAGTCGGACTTCACGGCCATTAATTTATTAATTCGGACGTTGCGGCTAGTAATTCACGGAAACTATTTATTATCGCGCACTTCGGAGACTCTCGGGTCGGTTAATTTACGACTAGTGCTTAATGCTGTTTGCTACGGTCCTCCCTTAACACGAAAGGTGCCAGAAGGCACTCCGCACAAGGCATGCGCTGTGATGACCTCGGTAACAGGTCACTCACCCAGCATCCCTGTCTCGGTCAATGGGTGGACACCTTTAAGTAGCTGCGTTCAAAGCATTCCGGCACTATCTTTAATATTACTCACAACACGGACCGGCTCACGGATTTCACCTTGGGCGACCGCTGACTGAGAGCATTGCAAGAATGTACGGTCGCTAATTTGAAACAGACCGCTCACTCCAGAGATACCACCACCCATCGGACAACCCTCGGTGCTTCTACGGTTGTCCCGGAATTCCAGCACAACGTGGCAACGTTAATTTGAAACAGTTCCCACGCATACTGTCTCTCCGAAAACTACCGGTATAGCGCACTCCCGAATTACGGATTCCACGTTAGGCGGCCGCTGACTGGAAGCATCGCAAGAATGCACGGTCGTTAATTTGAAACAGACCGCTCACTCCAGAGATACCACCATCCATCGGACAACCCTCGGTGTTTCTACGGTTGTCCCGGAATTCCAGCACAACGTGGCAACGTTAATTTGAAACAGTTCCCAAGCATACTGTCCTTCCGAAAACTACCGGTTGACGCACTCCCGCCACGGTGTACTTACTCACTCTGTTGGCCTGGCACTACACACTGGACCCGGTACTCCCACTCCACCTCCATCGCTTCACTTACTTACTGCGGTATTGGTTCTGCTCACGGCTGCACGGTTAGCGCGACTGACTGAACTACGGTGGGACTGTGGGTTATAAAGGATTCGGTCGGCTTCCTTCGCCGCGACTCGGTTACTCTGCGCGTAAATTAATTGATTTCGCTGGCTTGTGCTGACAACGGAATTATTGGAAACTAGAAACAAGCATAATATTTGCAAAATAAATGTGCTTTGTTACACACCCCTCCTTCTTCGGTAAGAAAGAGCTAACAGAGTTGGCTCTTTCTTCTTGCCTTCTCTCGGTATAATTTAACAAAACAAAAAAAATTCTGAATATAACAATTCTAGGAACAAAAATTCAAGAAATTCCTTAACTAAAAATTACAAACTTCATTTCAAAATAACTCAAAATATTTCTGGAGCTTGATAGCAGGACACGGATCGGTGGCGACCACAGGACGCCGTGTGGTCGAGGCCTCCGCTTCACTCGCTTGTTTTCGAGACTTACTCGGTCCAGGTAACGTAACCATTTATGGCCACTTTCAGTATGTCGCATTGCGCGGCTCGATCGGTTCGGTTATTGCTTTTGGATTTTTGGTGGGTCAATGATCTCGGTGACTGGTAGACTTTGGGTGGTCTTGGGCATTCACAGGTACGGGATAGGACGCCCACTCTTCCGCATCGTGAACAGAATAGTCTACGTGGTTTCTGGCAAACATTTCTTCGGTGCCCGGGATACCCACATCTCCAGCATACTTCGAAATCTGCCACCGGCAAGTAAATGGGTGGCTGGTCTGTAGGGTCGGTGAGATATCCACTCTGATGACTGAGAATTAACGGATTCATATTTCCGGAGGGATGTCCGGGCTCGACCTCGGGTGCTGGGGTCGGTTCAGTGGTGATGGTTGGATCTGCAGCAGGCGTCAGCGGAGCGGGGTCTGGTGTGTCTTGGTTTCTGAAAAGAATACCTCGGTTTGGTCTTGGTACGGTTTCAGGTCCTTGATATGGACTCGCCTGAGCTTTTTCCCGCTACTGTGGATAAGGTCGTACACGACTGGGGAGATTACTCGGTGTATAGTGTAGGGACCCGAAAACTTGGGAGCCAATTTGGACGCGAAGTCTTTCGCTGCATTTGATAACTGATGCTCGCGCTTCATTACCGTATCCCCCACATGACATCTCCACTCGCGTCGCCTTAGATTGTAATAGTGGCTCTGTCGCTCATATGCCCGCGCTAGTCGGATTCGGAGAATGCGGAAGGTGTCCTGAAGCTGTTTCAGTCTATCACTTCGGCGATTTGCGTCGATAGGATTGTCGTGGGTGCTGTCGGTATCGGTGTTCTCTTCCACAGTTCGGTGTAACGCATTCGGTAGTTCGAATTCTCGCCCAAAATTCAAAAAGGCTGGGGTGTATCCCGTGGATTCCTGCTTGGCGGTATTTATGGCCATCGTGAATTCATGTATGTTTTGATCCCACTTCTTGTGATTGTTTTCACAAAATTGGGCGGCCATGGTCTTGATTACTCTATTTGCCCTCTCTACTGGGTTACATTGTGGTGTGTATGCCGGTGTGAAGCGATGTTGTACTCCGAAGTCTTCTAATAAGGTGCGGAAAATCCGGCTACTGAATTGAGTGCCTTGGTCGGTAATTATGGTGCGTGGACATCCAAAGCGGGATATTATCTCCTCTAATAGGGCTTGGGATACTACGTTGGCGGTGGCTTTTCTAATTGGCTTGTAGGCCGTCCATTTTGTGAAGCGGTCATGGAATACGATCAAGTAAAGATTCCCTTTTGATGATCTCGGTAATGGGCCTACTAGGTCCACGCTAACAGACTCCCATGGTTGTCGGACGGGGTTGGGTTGCATGGTACCTGGTGTCTTCCGTTGGGAGACTTTATACTTCTGACATTGTAGGCATCCTCGGACGTATTTGCTTATGTCTCTGAACATATGTGGCCAATAATATCGAAGAGCGATCCGTGCGATAGTCTTGGTCAGTCCTAGGTGGCCTGCGGATGGTGCGTCGTGGTTCTCCAGAAGTATTGTAGATCGAAGTTCGGTCGGTACACACAGCTTCCAAGGGTCACAGTATTCTTCATCCTTGAGATCCCCGTAATCCCAGAAGTGTCGGAATAATTTTCCATCCCTGATGGAGTAGTCCGGGTAGTTCTTCGGATTTCTCTGAACCTCTTGCATTTTAGCCGTGTACCAGGTGCATTCGGTATCTCGTAGTTCGGTGGTGGTGATAGCAGCGGTATCGGATAGCGGTTCTCGGGATAGCGTGTCGGCTACACGGTTCAGGACCCCTTTTCTATATTTTATCGAAAAGTCAAACTGCTGTAGGAAGAGGCTCCAGCGAGCTAGCCTGCCACCAGGGCTCTTAATTGAGTGGAGCCAGGTCAGACTTTGATGATCGGTTGTAACGGTAAACCTGTATCCTTCGAGGTAAGGTCGCATCTTCTCTATTCCCCAGACAATAGCCAAACATTCCTTTTCCGTTACGGAGTAGTTCTTTTCGGCGGGTTGTAATGTTCTGCTCGCATATGCTATTATATGGTCGTCCCCATCTTGGCGTTGTAATAGTGCTACTCCTAACCCCTGTTCTGAGGCGTCAGTCTGGAGCTCGAACGGTATGGAGAAATCTGGACAGGCAAGTACGGGCGCCTTTGTTAACAAGGTCTTCAAACCGTCAAACGCGGTTTGTTGTTCTTCCATCCAACGCCATCGCTTACCTTTCTTGAGGAGGCTGGTTAGAGGCGAAGCGATCTTTGAGAAGTTTGGTATGAAACGCCGGTACCAGGAGCATATCCCCAAAAAGCGGCGTAACGCTCGTACTGTTGTGGGCTCCTTTAGTTCCGTTATGGCTCGGACTTTGTCGGGATCGGTGCGAATACCATCCGCGGTTACTTCGTGTCCCAGGTATTTTAGGGTTTGCTTGGCAAACTCACATTTTTCGGGGTTGAGCTGAAGATTTGCTGCTCGGAGTCTTCGGAAAACTTCTTGGAGATTATCCAGGTGCTCTTCGAATGTCTTACCGAGAATGATAATGTCATCTAGATAGGCGAACGCTCTTGGCTCCATGTCTGGACCGATAATGCTGTCCAGTAGGCGCTGGAAAGTGGCCGGAGCTGAGTGTAATCCGAACGGCATCACTCGAAACTGGAATAACCCTCTAGAGGGAACAGTGAAGGCGGTGATTGGTTTACTTTCCGGTGAGAGCGGAATCTGCCAGTATCCCTGCTTCAGGTCTATGCTGGATATGTAGCGGGCCTCGCGGAGACGGTCCAGAATGGCGGATATGTATGGTAATGGGTAGGCATCCTTACGGGTTACTTCATTGACTTTCCGGAAGTCAATGCAAAACCGTGGCTTTCCATCCTTCTTCTGGACGACTACTACTGGGCTGCTCCATGGGCTGGTTGACGGTTCTATGATGTTTTCCTGGAGCATTTTGTCCACCTCCTCGTTTATTATTTGTTGCATCCTTGGGTTCTGAGGCCGATACCGTTGTTTGACAGGTTCTTTCTGTAGTAGTTGAATGCGGTGCTCCGTATGAGGTGTGGTTCCTTTGACTGACTGAATTTGGGCAGCTCTTCTGCTAAGAAGGCATCAAGGCGGGCTTGTTCCGTTGGTGTCAGCTTCAAGGGAGTGTTTTGTCCCGGCTGAATGTTGCATACGGCGTTGGGCTCGCAGGCAAGGTTTCCAGCTGGTGTTTTCGGACGGAGAGTTACGGTTGATCCGGAAATTTCGGCTATCAGGTCTTGAGTCTGTAGAAAGTCCATCCCTAGAATCAGATCTGAGGTTAGCCGAGGTAAATGGAGGCACTTGAGGCTACAGTTGACGATCCCGGTCTTGATGTGGACAGTGTAGGCCTGGTGAATTTCAATAGTCGTGCCGTCCGCTAGATTGGCCTCCCATCGGTTGCTCGTGTGTTGCCGTAGTCGGTGTTTTCGGCACAGTCTGGCAACGTTGTCGCCCATATAAGATTTGCAGGCTCCAGTGTCCAAAAGGGCACGGAATGGCTTACCAAAGATCTTGATCGGAATATGAGGTCGGATATCTTTCTCTGGTATCGAGGCTTGGAAAGTGTGGATCTGGTGAGGCCTCGAGACTTGCCGGATCCTCTCTAGTTTCCCTGGTTGCGGCATTGGCAGTCCCGGCTCATGACTCCCCGCTTGCCACATCTGGAGCAGAATAGGACTGGTGCTGCGGTGCATTCGGTTCGTACGTGGCCGGTCTGGCCACATCTCCAGCACAATAGGGGCGGCCTCGGGTTTTGTGGTAGCCTAGGTTGGCTGGGGGATGGCCGTAGTTGGCTGGTGACTGGCCGCTGTGGTAGTGGGACTGGATTTGGGTCCGGTCGAGTTGGCATTGGAACAGCCCGAGGTTGGTATCGGGTTTCCTTGAATAGGGCTTCTACTCCTCGTACCTCTTTCAGAAAGGTCTGGAGGTCCTTGATATCTTGTCCCCATAAGGTCTGTCTGTATTCCGGTAGTAGATTTTGTCTCAACCGGGCCAATTCCTGCTCCGGACTGTTTCTCCCTTGGCGGCGCATCAAGGTTTGCAGGTCGGTGATGTACGTGGTAATGTCCTCGGTAGGCCTTTGTCGACGCTGGCTGATCTCGGCTTCCAGCGTTGCGTGGTAGTTGGTAGGAAAGAAGAACGTCTGGAATGCTTCGTGAAATTCTTCCCAGGTTTGCCAGGAATGCTTGTTGTTTCGGTACCATAGCGCAGCTGCTCCAGTTAATACCATCGGGATTGCGACCAGGAGGTTGTCGTGTCGTGCTCCTAGTTGGGAACGGACGTCTTCCAACTGCTCTAGGAAGGTGACAGGATCGGACCTCCCATCGAACTTGATTCCAGCACAGCTCAAATCCACCGGTTCTATCTTTGTCTGAGAAGCTGGTAGTCCGGGTGGCACTGCGAAGCTGGGCGGTGGCACGGTCATCGGATTTGGTGTAGCTTGGCCATTCTTAAAGAAGTTGGCCAATCGACGTTTCTTCTCGTCTACGGTTCCGGCGGTGGAGAGCTTGAAGTGCATTAGCTCCTTGTCCAGGTCTTCCTTCCTCAGTTTATAAATCCAGCTGGTTCTCAGGTCGGTTGTAGCAAGGTCGGTGAAGTCGGTCGGGTTGTTCTTTGGATCGGTTGCCAATTCATCTTCGGCTTGGTCGGGTTTACAAATCTCCAGCTTCTTCATGGTGATTCTTGGTCTGCTGTCACGATTCACAATATTCTCACTATAACGGTTTAGTTACCTCTTGATGCGGTTTGATCACTTCGGTCGATGTGTACTGGTCAACGGTTCACGTTCTTCTCTTCTGGTGGTCATGGAGCTCCCTTATATATCCATTCGTCTTGCAGGTCGGGTGGTGGGGAACTGCCCCTTCCACTGATGTTATTAGTCGGCGCAACTCGGTACAGTTCGGTCAGCTTGGTCCAGCTCGGTCCTCTTCGGTACGGTTGCTCAGGATTCGTTTCGGTTTTTGTCGGCTGCTTTTCTGACGTGGATATTTCGGGTATTCGGAACACAGTAGTATTTTCACGTCCCTGCTCGGGCGCCATTTTGTGACGCCCTTTCTTGCGCACTACGTACAATAGAAGCGGTTTCTCGGGCGCCACCTTGATTATAGTGGTGAGGTCCACTATACAGACCTGGCACGGTTCTTCGGAGCCAGGTACCCAGGATAGCTTCACAGCCAGAGACGGTAATTCCAGGGGTCACGCCTCTGTGTCATACTGGAGAACTAAACTATACTTCTCAGGTAATCAAACTACGAGTTAGCTATATACATCTATTTACACTATTTACAAGTTGCTTCTATCTACGGTGATTAATGAAGAGAAAATACAGTGATCTTTGGTCTTGCGAAGGAGAGGTGATGTCATGACTAAAGCAGTGAATACGGAAACGGTTAAACGGTGCATTCGGTAGAGAGGTTACGGTAGGAGAGGGGAGGGTACGGAAAACGGGGAGTCGGCAAACAGAGATGCAGCGAGCTTTTGTGCATGATTAATGGTGTGTAACAGTTAAAAGCTACAGGCTAATCTACAACCAATAAACGGATAAGTATAAATATTAATGCAAATCAAGTGATGAGTGATGTACGGTGGAGTGGGGAGTCTTCACTATTTCGGGTTTCGCGGCCATTAATTCGGGTTAAGTCGGACTTCACGGCCATTAATTTATTAATTCGGACGTTGCGGCTAGTAATTCACAGAAACTATTTATTATCGCGCACTTCGGAGACTCTCGGGTCGGTTAATTTACGACTAGTGCTTAATGCTGTTTGCTACGGTCCTCCCTTAACACGAAAGGTGCCAGAAGGCACTCCGCACAAGGCATGCGCTGTGATGACCTCGGTAACAGGTCACTCACCCAGCATCCCTGTCTCGGTCAATGGGTACCTTTAAGTAGCTGCGTTCAAAGCATTCCGGCACTATCTTTAATATTACTCACAACACGGACCGGCTCACGGATTTCACCTTGGGCGACCGCTGACTGAGAGCATCGCAAGAATGTACGGTCGCTAATTTGAAACAGACCGCTCACTCCAGAGATACCACCACCCATCGGACAACCCTCGGTGCTTCTACGGTTGTCCCGGAATTCCAGCACAACGTGGCAACGTTAATTTGAAACAGTTCCCACGCATACTGTCTCTCCGAAAACTACCGGTATAGCGCACTCCCGAATTACGGATTCCACGTTAGGCGGCCGCTGACTGGAAGCATCGCAAGAATGCACGGTCGTTAATTTGAAACAGACCGCTCACTCCAGAGATACCACCATCCATCGGACAACCCTCGGTGTTTCTACGGTTGTCCCGGAATTCCAGCACAACGTGGCAACGTTAATTTGAAACAGTTCCCACGCATACTGTCCTTCCGAAAACTACCGGTATAACGCACTCCCGAATTACGGATTCCACGTTAGGCGGCCGCTGACTGGCAGCATCGCAAGAATGTACGGTCGCTAATTTGAAACAGACCGCTCACTCCAGAGATACCACCATCCATCGGACAACCCTCGGTGTTTCTACGGTTGTCCCGGAATTCCAGCACAACGTGGCAACGTTAATTTGAAACAGTTCCCACGCATACTGTCCTTCCGAAAACTACCGGTTGACGCACTCCCGCCACGGTGTACTTACTCACTCTGTTGGCCTGGCACTACACACTGGACCCGGTACTCCCACTCCACCTCCATCGCTTCACTTACTTACTGCGGTATCGGTTCTGCTCACGGCTGCACGGTTAGCGCGACTGACTGAACTACGGTGGGACTGTGGGTTATAAAGGATTCGGTCGGCTTCCTTCGCCGTGACTCGGTTACTCTGCGCGTAAATTAATTGATTTCGCTGGCTTGTGCTGACAACGGAATTATTGGAAACTAGAAACAAGCATAATATTTGCAAAATAAATGTGCTTTGTTACAATATTTTGAAATCTATCATCTCCTTAATCATTGAGAAGGCAACCAGTTTTCCACCAGAATTGGGTAAAATTGGAAAAATAGTGTATACATGAGAATGTTTTGGTGAAGTTTCAAATTATACATCGAAATTAATAAATTGAATGCTTAATTTAAATGAGCCTTACATAATAATGTTGATTCATACATTTGATTAATAATACAATATCGAAAGATACGGGGTCGTTATAAATGATTGTAACATCGTAGTTGGCTGTGAAACCCTCTTATTTTTGCCGCTTCCTATAAATGCTGTTCACAATTTGTGATTTCAGTCACAGAATTCATAAATATACGCAAAACCTCACTTTATCCATTGAGAGAATGATGATTTCCAAGTTTGGATCAAAAATTGACAGTATTGGCTGTCAGTTTAGACATTTCACGCCGGTGAGAAACGGCAAATAAAAATCCACAGCCAACTGCGATGTTATAATCATTTATAAAGACCTTGTATTATGTAGTGGATTTACAGAAAATCTATTCATTATTCAATGTATTTCAAGGTGCATAGAATAACATCTATTCTATGCATCTATAAGTATTTAAAAACAAATAAATTGAAGGCTTATATTCTTCTGACATTGATGTTTAATTTTGTAACATAGAAAAATAATAAATTCATAGGAGTTATCATTCACGGTTCCTTTCAAATTGATATCCCCTATCTCCTGTTCCAGTGAAAGGTAAATCTCTTAGTTTAGCTCATTATGTCCTGGCAAGATAAAATAGCTGATCGTAACATTTATGAGGTTTACATATTATTTATTAAACATATTCTGTTCTCATAAGTTATGTGTTGTGCTGCAGGATATTTCATTATAGAAGGATCTGTAGTTAGTGCTCACTTTGTTGAAGAAAAGATGAATAATAAATCATAAGCTGTGGAATATATCCACTCTTGTTGATTTACAATAATATATAACTAATCTTTAATCTTTTATTATGATATATTCTTTTATTTTCCTACTTTGTCACTTCTCAGAATCTGTCTAATCGACTATTGCTAACCATCGCTTACAGATTGAAGTAGTACCATAGAGAAATAGAAGGAAGTTCCGTTTCTCGGCCGAAAATTTCAACAGTAGGGAGTGTCGACACCTTGTTTCTATGCATCATGAGTATGAACACTATACACTAACACTGTTAGTGTATCGTGAGTATGAATAAGTGATAATGATAAGCCTTATTTTTCAAACCCTCAACCCATTTATTAGGTATTCTGAAAGGGATGAATTCTAATTTATTAGTTCGAATCTCACTTCAAAACAAGAAAACTATCTATTTCAGAGAACCACACCATTTCATTTTGAAAAAATTAAATTACAAAAATAGACAGAATACAGATAACTAGAGACAACCGAGACGATCAACAGCATAGGAAATTTTCATAAAATGAAAACCGACCAGTACTGGCTAGCAGTTTTGGAACTCAACATATGTTAAATATATGTATGTTATAAATGTCGTTGTTCTGTGGAAATTTGGTGCGAGTTAAGAATCATATTCCCGCTTTTTCTATTCCATTAGATCATGCATAAGCTTCTCTTCGTCGCACACTGTATATTGCGTTGCAAAGAGAGAACCATCCTCCATTAATTGATATTTTTTTATAGATTTCTGTAATGAATGAAGAAATCTGTAGCTGTACTAATTTATGCCGAGATAACCTCATTCTTCTGTTCAAAACGAAGTTTTCCTATTTTTGGGAGTATTTAATATTATCTTTGTTTATATATTTATAAACAACGATATTATCTGATTTGGTTGTTTGTACTATGTACGTAGTTTAAAGAAAATACATGTCATTGCGATGTGCTGTTTGTGGAGCGATAAATGCATCTATGTGGAGCCGATCAAGTGGAAGCAAATAAACTATTTTGGTTTCCCGGCAATCGTGAAAGGTGCAAATATTGTAATATTGAATTTCTGGGCCAGGTGAACCAATATTCAATCGATGAATCCAATATTTACCTAAATAGAATTCGAATTTCGCCCCCTTTCCAATTAGTTTCCATTATTCCACGAAGATCGTCAATACAGCATCAGCGCCATCTCAAGTTCACAAGTACCAAACAATCTGAAAATCGTGGTAGTTTTATAGTATTACCTCTATCTACGAGTATTACGGATATATAGGGCTGTTTCCTATCCTTCTCTTTATAATATTTGATATACTGCAGATATGACATAAACTGTGCTTTACATAACGTGCGTTCAAAAAAATTCGTGGTCTAGTTGGCTATGGAATTTTAAAAGTTAACTACGTTCAGACGCAGAATATTGACTCCATAGCCTACTTGACCACAAATTTTTTTTTACGCTCGTTATATATGAATGATTTGAATAACTATAAATTATCTGATATGTTTATCTTCACCTTGAAAACACAATTATATATAACATTAGGAATGGCTGTTCTTTAACTTGACTCAATCAATATTAAAAGTTCGATCACGTGGGTACATTTTGTTGAGGGTAAGCAATTCAAATTAAACTAGCTGGTTAAGTAATTTTATTCTTCAATGTCAAAAACTTTTTACAAATCAGATTCATACTTCCTTATTTTCCGAATTTGGTTGCTAACCCACAGTTTCACTTGCTGGTCAGTCCTATTTTTCAGAGCAGGATTATCATTTATAACTTGCCTACATTTATTTAATGATGGTAATATACCATCAGAAATATTTTTTCCAAACACTTTTTCAACAATACTCAATTCTGCAGAATTCCAAGTAGTTCGTTTAATTCCAGTTCCTAAAAGTCGAAAATCATGAGTAGCATGTTTTTTTATTTAAAAAAAGTAACTCTTTGAACTGAAGCTCTGCAAATAACAGAAGCGAAAAATTAATTCACAGATATTGGGAAATTAAATTGAACGTAACGACTTATGCATTACTTTTTATCAGATTACTATAGAATTAAACTTGTTGCTCCAAAACTGGCTCCTCAGAAGATGCTGTTAAAACTCAAAAAACATTATTTTTTTATTTTATTTTATTTATATTTTTTCCTTGTACAAGGGAGTAATTTTATATTCCAGATCTTAAGATAATTCAAGAGATAGAGACTTCAATTGTGACAAGCAAAGAACAGTTAAAGAAAAAACAACAAAATTCATCAAATTGATGTAGACAAAAAAAATTCATTACAAACAAGGACATTGATTTCAACTCAAAAATATAATTTATAGATTTCAAAATTCATATATAAAAATTAACGAATGGATTAAAATTAAATATACAATCTCAAAAAATTTAAAAACAATAAATGACCTGGGAGGTGGATCTGAGCCTCCACTGATTGAGACTTGGGTGAATTTCACTGAAAACCTCAACCCTTTTGTGTTCAAGTAACTAATGAAATTTTAACGAGTAGGTACCAGTCTAGGATTATATTTAATGTACAAGTAGGTGTGCTGATACTGCAAATAAGTTGAAGCAACATGCAGAAAGCATAAAATTTCAATATTATATGAAAAAATCTTAGTCAAACCTTTCCCAGTTTTCTTTCCTTTCACAAACTGATTTATCCAAACTTTAATCTGCCCAGGACTCCTGTACGATATTTCAGGGTGAGAAATCCGTACCCTTTCACATTGAGCTAATGAAGGAAGTGTTCTCTTCTCAAAATTATCCTTGAAAACCTGTTTTATTATGTTCTTCTCGGGCGTTTGTCAGGACCTTCTTGGAATTCTTGCTCTAGGAGATGCTGAAAAATTAAAAAAATTCAGTAATTATCTACCAGTTCTTTTTTTTTACAGGCTTCAAAAGACAGTAAAAAATAAGAAATAGTGTACAATAATTACTTACTTGACCTTTTTTTCAGAGAGTCCTCGCACTTTCTCGAAATAGTTACAACTTCATTATTGTTAGGATCCTCAATACCATTCGAGAATCCCACCTGGGTATTTGCATTGCCACCGTCCACTATTTCGTCTTCATCGTCAGTTTCATCATCATCTGAAAATAAAATGATAATAAATCTAGAACTTTGAGAGGGATGTTTAGTTATTATATTGTGTTCACATGGTTCTTGAAAATAAAAAAATATTTGTGTATTCTTTCAGATTTCATACAAATGAAAGAATATAGCATATGTATGACTACATAATGCTGAGCTTTATAATTACTTCCTTGAGCCATTTCCAGTAACCTAGACATTCTAGTAATTTCTCTTGTGGCAATAGGCATTCGGTAATGTTCTCTATGTATTTTTTCAGCGTGTCCCATAAAGTTGGCCAATTCCGAAACGTCTGTTTCATTCAAATTGAACATTATAGACTGAGTTGCTACTTGCTTCCTCACGGTTGTACCTCTCAAGGTTTGAGGCTTTTTCGCCCCACAAGCCTTTGAATACTTCCGCATCAAAGAACAGGCATCCATACAGGAGTTCACTGTTCCAGAAACACCAAAGATGAATGGATTTCCCTCCAAACTGGCTTCTTTTCCGAATTTAATTATTTATTCAATGCAACATTTTTTTTTTAAGAGAAACAAAACATTTCGGGGGCTACGCCCTTGGTCTAAACTAATCTTTGTAATTACTTTTAGGCAGCATTGAAAATTTCTGCACCTCTGCTTCTAGTGGGTGTTTTTTTTCAAATGTCTCGGAATTTGGGTGAAAGAACCTTTGCAGTATAAGCAAAAGTTTTTTTTCTTATTTTTTGTAGTGTGTTGCACACAAATTTGTCTTTTTTGAGAAGTGTTTCTCACTTGTGGAATTATAACTATAAGAAATGAATTTGAGTTAGAAGACAAATATCTTGCTTTATGGAATTGCTTCCATGAAAATCTATTTGAACTTATTCACAATAAACTCGGGATAAAACCTCAAAAAAACACCAAAATATCATTTGCATATCTGTATAGCTTCAGAGCAACGAATGAATAGTTAGTTTTTAAGAAAAACTTCAAAACCCAGTATCTCGGAAAACGAAGCATTTGCGACAAAAGAAATATAGCAAACTGCCATTATTTTTTCATGCAGAATCACCCCCTGAAGTTTTCGTACTTATTTAGCCGTAACACCCTGTATATATTGCCAAAGATCAGTGTTTGGTCTAGATAAGGTCGATTCGATTGATAATAGTAGTTTCTAACAGTGAATAATGTAATTATTATTATACTTTGAAATTATTTGCACCTGCGCATAAGAATCCAACTTTTCCTGATTTAACCATCGTAAATTTTGAAGATTATCCAGGAGATGACCATGAGTTTCACAAATGATTTCAATAGTTCTGTTAATAATTAGAGCCAATGATTGTGCCGAGTATCCAAACCATTGAAGATCATGCAGCCTATTTGGATATGCTAGTCTCCTCAACACCATACAGAGGCCAGTAATTCCTGGAATACAAATGAATTACTGCTTGTGTAAAGCTTTTTCACTTAGTCATAATCAAACACCATGTTCAGTAAGTGAAACCTTCTAACATGGATCTAAACTTTTAATTACCTGTTGAGAGAGGATAGATAATAATGATGTGTTGTGTTGGACAGGCAAACACGTCACTGCGACCGATATGTCTATTGTTGCATACGTAAGGCTACACATCAACCCACAAGCTCAAGCCCTCTAATAAGACCGGCGTGAAGTTGGCAGCCACTTATTAGCGCGATAGCTGTCGTTTCACCAGTGGCGTCGGTGTAAATACATTATATGGCGTAACTTCCGTTTGAAACATGGCTGGTATTTAAAATTTGCAGGAAATGTTTATTGTGGACCAATGAAATAGTTGTATTAATAGTATCCACTTCAGATGGGTCTAAGGGGTGGAAATTGGAACCGCCACCTGAATAGATATTTACATACTTTCATAACTCGTTGAAAAAAATATTATCTACAGATGAAAATCACACAGAACGTTTATTTTGGACCAATGGAGAATTAATGTAAATTTTATTGACTTCGGATGGGTCCGAGGGGTGGAAATGATAACCACCCCCTACTTTTCATATACCTTCATAACACATCGAAAAAAATATCCTCTACAAATGAAACTTACAGAAAATGTTTAATGTGAAGTCAAGAACAATACTTATTAATTTTATCGCCTTCGGGGGGGTCTGAGGGGTGGAAATGGGAACCGCCCCCCAATTGATGTCTACCGCCATAACACGTCGAAAAAAATGGCCTCTACAGATGAAATTTACAGGAAACGTTTATTGTGATTTCATGAACAATACTTATTAATTCTATCGCCTTCGGAGGGGTCGAGGGGTGGAACTGGGAACCGCCCCCGGAGTGCTTTCTATATACCTCCATAACTTGACGAAAAAAATGGCCTCTACAGATGAAATTCACAGGAAACGCTTATTGTGATTTCATGAACAATACTTATTAATTTTATCGCCTTCGGAGGGGTCAGAGGGGTGGAAATGGTAACCGCCCCCGGAGTGCTTTCTATATACCTCCATAACTCGTCGAAAAAAATGGCCTCTACAGATGAAATTCACAGGAAACGTTTATTGTGAACTGATGAACAATATTTATTAATTTTATCGCCTTCGGAGGGGTCCGAGCGGTGGAAATGGTAACCGCCCCCCAATTGATGTCTACCTTCATAACACGTCGAAAAAAATGGCCTCTACAGATGAAATTCACAGGAAACGTTTATTGTGAACTCATGAACAATACTCATTAATTTTATCGCCTTCGGAGGGATCCGAGAGGTGGAAATGGGAACCGCCCCCGGAGTGCTTTCTCTATACCTCCATAACTCGTCGAAAAAAATGGCCTCTACAGATGAAACTCACAGAAAACGTTTACTGTGAACTCATGAATAATACTTATTAATTGTATCGCCTTCGGAGGCGTCCGAGGGGTGGAAATGGTAACCGCCCCCCAATTGATATCTACCTTCATAACACGTCGAAAAAAATGGCCTCTACAGATGAAATTCACAGGAAACGTTTATTCTGAACTCATGAACAATACTTATTCATTTCATCGCCTTCGGAGGGGTCCGAGGGGTGGAAATGGTAACCGCCCCCCAATTGATATCTACCTTCATAACACGTCGAAAAAAATGGCCTCTACAGATGAAATTCACAGGAAACGTTTCTTGTGATTTCATGAACAATACTTATTAATTTTATCGCCTTCGGAGGGGTCCGAGGGGTGGAAATGGGAACCGCCCCCGGAGTGCTTTCTATATACCTCCATAACTCGTCGAAAAAAATGGCCTCTACAGATGAAACTCACAGAAAACGTTTACTGTGAACTCGGACCCCTCCGAAGGCGATAAAATTAATAAGTATTGTTCATGAGTTCACAATAAACGTTTCCTGTGAATTTCATTTGTAGAGGCCATTTTTTTCGACGAGTTATGGAGGTATATAGAATGCACTCCGGGGGCGGTTCCCATTTCCACCCCTCGGACCCCTCCGAAGGCGATAATATTAATAAGTTTGTTCATGAGTTCACAATAAACGTTTCCTGTGAATTTCATCTGTAGAGGCCATTTTTTTCGACGTGTTATGAAGGTAGACATCAATTGGGGGGCGGTTACCATTTCCACCCCTCAGACCCCTCCGAAGGCGATAAAATTAATAAGTATTGTTCACGAGTTCACAATAAACGTTTCCTTTGAATTTCATCTGTAGAGGCCATTTTTTTCGACGAGTTATGGAGGTATATAGAAAGCACTCCGGGGGCGGTTCCCATTTCCACCCCTCGGACCCCTCCGAAGGCGATAGAATTAATAAGTATTGTTCATCAGTTCACAATAAACAAGACCCTCGTGCCGCAATGAGTCCGCCACCTCATTACTCTCAATGCCCGAGTGGCCCAGGATCCATATGAGCTGCAGCCTGTACAAGCAGGGACTTGCAGCTGTATGAAGTCAAGGCCTTCAAGGTCGCTTGGCTATCCAACAGGATCTTGATTGATATGCGTACCCCTCCTTTATCCGGTCACAAAACTGCCGATGGCCGATGGATACACCCTCAGCAACTTTGCAACCACTGACTCCCGCTCCCACCCCTTGTGTGATAGCGTAGTCATCTGTGAATCAACAGGACCCTCAAACAGTGAGCGCCCAGCGATAGTCCAATCGTCTCTGCTTGATAACAATATACAGTAGGGCCACCCTGTGTAGGTTTTGGTTACAGATTTCCTACCGCATACTCATTATCCGACTATTAAGGCGGCCTAGAGAATCGGTCATGGACCTGATCATATCAGGTCCACTGCGTGTCTTATAGAAAAATCTGTATGTCGCCATTCAGGCCATGCTGCAGTAAGAGTGGAGCGAAAGACTCCCATCACCATCATTAATGCAGATCTCTCGAATTTCACAAGCTTCAGTGTACATTGCACATTTGAATTACAATCCCACCAAGAAATACTGCCGTAAGTAATTTGTGGTTTTATCACCATCACATCAATGATGGAAGCCAGTTCCCATCTCCAATGCTATGCACATTAACAGTGCCTAGCCTTGTGAATCACCCTTTCCAGGTGTGAATTCCTGTTAAGCTTTCTATCTAGGATGACATAGCCAGATTCCTAGCCTCATCCACAAAGGGAATGTGCATTCCATTCATAGTGAGGAATACATATTCGGCTTCCTTAGTGAATTGAACAGTCAAGGTCTTATGCATGTTATTCACATTCAACTGTTAACAGGCTTCCTTCTTAGTGGGCAGTTTTCTTCATATGTCAAGTTAATAGTGAAGACTAAGTCCACAGCTTGTCTCATGATTTCGTCACGGAAGAAATATAACTTGATTATACCTGCTACTTTGTTTCTTTTGTATGTAGTTATCACATCCGGCATTCCCAGAGCACGTGAAACTCTATATATATCTTTTTTCTCAAACCGAAAGTTAAATTTGCACTGATCTGCTGGAAAATTATGAAGATCAAAAGGCTTGACTTAATTTTCAACACCATATTCATTATAATCTCCGATAATATTTCTCAGAATTGTTTGTTCTAAATCTTCAGCATTGCCACCAGCAATTAAAATATCTTCTATTTCTCGTTCCATTTATCTATCTGGACTGTGAATATCCTAAAGAAAGTCTTTTGATGAATTAATATAATTTATTATCTATTTTTCATGAGTATGAGAAAAGAAACATTTGAATAAAGAGGTTCCTTATTCAAAGAACGAAACGAAAAACTAGGTTAGTTTACAATTATCTATGGCCTCACGTTAATTCTTATTCGTTTGCCATATCACTAAAATTCGCAGGCATATAAAGGTCATGATTCTACAATTTGATGCCAAATTTCAGAAAGATCGAGTAATCGGTTCCGGAAATATTCATAAAAAACGTTTTGACTAAAAACGGCCTTAACTCCGAAACCGCTCGGTGGATTTTGCCCGTTAACGAACTTGTCCGAGATATTTACGCTACAAAACTACCCTGCAAATTTCAACAGTGCCTAGCCTTGTGAATCACCCTTTCCAGGTGTGAATTCCTGTTAAGCTTTCTATCTAGGATGACATAGCCAGATTCCTAGCCTCATCCACAAAGGGAATGTGCATTCCATTCATAGTGAGGAATACATATTCGGCTTCCTTAGTGAATTGAACAGTCAAGGTCTTATGCATGTTATTCACATTCAACTGTTAACAGGCTTCCTTCTTAGTGGGCAGTTTTCTTCGTATGTCAAGTTAATAGTGAAGACTAAGTCCACAGCTTGTCTCATGATTTCGTCACGGAAGAAATATAACTTGATTATACCTGCTACTTTGTTTCTTTTGTATGTAGTTATCACATCCGGCATTCCCAGAGCACGTGAAACTCTATATAAATCTTTTTTCTCAAACCGAAAGTTAAATTTGCACTGATCTGCTGGAAAATTATGAAGATCAAAAGGCTTGACTTAATTTTCAACACCATATTCATTATAATCTCCGATAATATTTCTCAGAATTGTTTGTTCTAAATCTTCAGCATTGCCACCAGCAATTAAAATATCTTCTATTTCTCGTTCCATTTATCTATCTGGACTGTGAATATCCTAAAGAAAGTCTTTTGATGAATTAATATAATTTATTATCTATTTTTCATGAGTATGAGAAAAGAAACATTTGAATAAAGAGGTTCCTTATTCAAAGAACGAAACGAAAAACTAGGTTAGTTTACAATTATCTATGGCCTCACGTTAATTCTTATTCGTTTGCCATATCACTAAAATTCGCAGGCATATAAAGGTCATGATTCTACAATTTGATGCCAAATTTCAGAAAGATCGAGTAATCGGTTCCGGAAATATTCATAAAAAACGTTTTGACTAAAAACGGCCTTAACTCCGAAACCGCTCGGTGGATTTTGCCCGTTAACGAACTTGTCCGAGATATTTACGCTACAAATTTCAACGCTCTAAGTCGTTCCGTTCGAGAGTTATCGTGCTAACGGCCGGCCGGACCGGACGGACAGAATTGAATTTGACCTCGAATTCTTCATCAGGGAGTCGAACCCAATCGTTTGAGACCATTTTCGAAAAAAAATTCGAAAAATACAGTCATTGTGACGAAATGATAGCACGCTGATTGCGAGCAAAAACAGGTACAGGTATATTAAAATACTAAAATATTCGTTTCCCATTTAGGGAAATATCTGGGTTTGGCAACTTCGTTATTGCTTGGTCAAAGGACACATCAGAAACATAATTTTCATCGACTCTGAATGTTTGTCCTTTGTCAACACAAACTTTTAAGAAGGTTACTGTTAATTCGCCTTCTTCCGTGTCTATCTTATTGATTACTCCAGCATAACAATATTCAGTCTTTCTTACTAGAAATTTAACCAAGACGTAATCACCGATGTTGTAATTATGTTGGTTGATTGAACTAGGTCCAGCCAGTGCAGCGTTGTCGTCGGTCTCCAATGTGGAATGTAAGTTGTCCGTGTTTTCACTTTCAGAGTTTCGAAAATGGTCTCAAACGATTGGGTTCGACTCCCTGATGAAGAATTCGAGGTCAAATTCAATTCTGTCCGTCCGGTCCGGCCGGCCGGCCGGTCAAGTCAGTTTGGGTGATGTAGGGTTGTTTCCGAGTTCAAGTGTCCGTACCGTGGCCCTGGGGCTAATTTCGAAATTGATGTAACCCCTTACGGGCATTTTTCGTTATGCGCATGAGTAGACCATCAGTGATTTAACTGCTGGTGCTTTCGTCAGAGAGGATTGGGGTTTTGGGGTGGCGGATGCTATTCCGCTATAGAATCCCCTGGTGAGGGTCTGCGCATGCGTGGATTCAAGGTGCGATATCTCCTGAACCACTAGTGTTGGAGATTCGGAGTTTTTTGTGAGGTGTGTAATTTTGGGAGGACTTGCAGCCACGAGTATACTGCGCTTGCGCAGACGAGAAGTGAATGGTTATGGGTTGTTCGGGTTATGTTGGGAGTAATGAGCTGATATTGTGAGGTTTTAAAAGAATATTCATGTCAATTCAGTGCACGGACACAAGTCAGTTTGGGGGAAATAGCGTTGTTTGCGATTCGAAATGTCTGTATGGTGGCCCTGAGGCGAATTCATAAATAACTATATTCGGTAGATCTATATTAAAATACGTTCGGATTTGGAGAAGATGCAATTGCGTCCCTAACGGAGGACCCACAACCGCATTTTTTTCCGATCTACGGTAAAGCTAACAGCCAAACTGTATTGATAGCTATATTTGTTAAAGGAACTTGAAAAAAAAAAGCACTGACGTGAAGTCAGTACTCTTTGGCGCGCGTGTTCACGGTGGCTAATTTGAATTGAATGATGAGTACTTCAAGCTCAGTGGATAGAGCGAGCCGAAGATCTACCCAAAGGATAGTGGACACCATTCACTGTCGGTTCAAAAATTAACAGTGCTGTATCTAAGCTGCCATCAGGATAGAGTAACAAAGTTGGAAAAGAACACAAGTGACTCTCCTTAGTCGCACAAGCTCCTAGAAGATTTGGGAGGGTCAGTATAATCCTAATCATGTTTATAGCACGCGCGCAAAAGCAGATTGACTTAACAATGAAAGAAAAAGTGTAAAAAGTCAATCTGCTTTGGCGCGCGTGCTATAAACATGATTAGGATTATACTGACCCTCCCAAATCTTCTAGGAGCTTGTGCGACTAAGGAGAGTCAGTTGTGTTCTTTTCCAACTTTGTTACTCTATCCTGATGAAAGCTTAGATACAGCACTGTTAATTTTTGAACCGACAGTGAATGGTGTCCACTATCCTTTGGGTAGATCTTCGGCTCGTTCTATCCACTGAGCTTCAAGTACTCATCATTCAATTCAAATTAGCCACCGTGAACACGCGCGCCAAAGAGTACTGACTTCACGTCAGTGCTTTTTTTTTTGTATTCTAATACTCCTAAATTGGCACTCGTCTTCACAAGTGCAACTTAAACTTTTCTTTATGAGTTTAGCGGCACTTGGAGCTGATTCCAGAGAACTTCTTAATATTTCAGCCTTTACTTGATGTATTTTTAGAGTGCCACTAAAGCTTTTTAAGTTAACTGTTTAATTTTGAAGGTCGCCTGTCAATTCTTGGATGACTTTATCGTCGATTGTGAACAAAGTTATTGCAGAACATCTTCGTTGAATGGCCTCTACAAATGATTCCAAGCTATCAATATCACTTCCTGTAGTGACGACGGCATCAGCGGATCTCTTGCAGGTCGCTCCAATGCCATCAGGGGCCCCTTTGCCATTGCCACTCTCTGAATAGTTCCAGGTAAACTTCTTCACATTTAAAACCTCTTGTTGAAGCCATGATGCCAGGATGTAAAACATCGTCTTGTTTCTGTATTGAGTTAAGGGTCCGTCGCTGACGAAGTGGATACTCTTTATGTTAGGTGGGAGGGTTTTAAAGATTAGCCGCAAATGTGCCCATAAAGCCGCTGGTGAATGTTTGATATTTTTGGAAACAATCAGACTTGATAGAGTTTTTGGTATACACTACCACAGTATGAAGACTTAGCTGGAGTCTCGACCCTCCAAAATGAAATGCTTGTATTTCTTGATTGTATTTGGAACAATAATTTTCTGAAAAATCCATGTATGATAGCGTCTTCGTGGGCAAGGTTTTGTTTATATTTCTTGATAGCATTGTATTGATGGGTGATGTTTCTCTCGTGTTGATAATAGGCTTCCAAATCCTTGTGCAGCTCTTTCATTAGTTCTCGAGGGCGAACCGTGAACGCTTTCATTAGGTATTTTGTAACTGTTCGACCATTCTTAATCTTGGCGTTGTACGTTTGTTTCTCAGATATCCATTTTTTAAATTCAATTGGCTTGCTGTCATCAAGTGTGTTTTCTCCAAGTTTCGGGATCATGATCACTGTGGCATTCTTCTATGCTTTAAGGAAGTATAATTGTCGTAGGATGCCGTTGGAAAGGTTCGCGATGAATTCCAGGTATTCAATCGGAAGGTGTCGAAGCTGAGTGTTGGTAATTCCGTCTTCGCCTGGTGCACTCTTCTTTTTAACGTGTTTAATCTCTTCTTTCAACTTGTCAATTGTTGTAGGTCTTATTTCTTCTTCTGTATCCGTTCGCATTATTCGTGCTGCTGCTCTTTCCACTCTTTCTTCAAAGTCGATATCCTCGTCATGTGATCGATGCCGTGAGAATTGTAGTTCCAGCGTCTCAGCGAAATTATTCGCTTTATCTTCGTCCGCGTATACTATACCATTTACTCCGTGTAAAGGCCGTGATCTGTTGCTCTTGTTCTTCAGAATTCTATTCAGACGCCACTTTGGTTTGTAGTGGGCGTCTTGCTCGTCACAGTCTTCGTTAATGCTTTCTAGCAGCACTTGCCATTTTTCGTTCCTGTACTTCTGTATTTCTTCTTTGACTAAGTTTGCTAGTCTGTTGGCCTCTCTCTTGTCTTCGGGATATAGGGTACGTTGTGCTATTCTTCGTGCTCTGTTTTTATTTCTGATCAGAGCTTTTATTTCAGGCGGTAATTTATTGACGTCTTTGGAATTCTTCTTGGTTATCCTCCTGGCTTTTACCAGCGAAGTTTGGATTTCCTTGGTTATTTCGTTTACTTCGATTTCGATGTCGTTGGGAGTTCGTAGGTCCGGTGGAATTCTTTCGGTGTTCTTCAGTAATTCACTGAATTTTCTCCAGTCGATTCTTCTTTCTTCTTGTTGGTGTGGTACTGAATCCCAGTTATCCAGTGTGAGGATAATTGGATTATGGTTGGAGCTCAGTACCGTCTCAGTGTCTATGGTGGTGGGGTGATTGATATTGTTCGTAATGAATACGTCCAGTATGTCGGGTCTTCCTGCTGAACCGAAGAACGTCGGTTGGTCCGGACCGATTACCGTGTAATTATTTGTTTCCGCGTGTGCTGCTAGCATTCTTCCGAGCGCGGTCGTTATTCTGGAGTTCCAGATACTGTGTTTCGCGTTCAAGTCACCGCCTAGAATGATTTCATTGGTCGAAGGGAATATTTCGTCCAAGTCGGATGCTAAAAAAGTGTTTGACGGCGAGTTATATGCCGCTATGACAGTTATTGTCCTATTGCCAGCCATATATACGTTAATCGCGGCGTTCTCTAGATTTACGGTATTAAAATTATTAATTCGCTGGTGCTTTATTGAATTTTTAAGGAGTATGGCCACACCCCCGCTATATTCTGATTTATCACTTCTGTATATCGCGAAATTCGGTAAAGCTAAATGAACTTGGGGTGTGAGCTTTGTTTCGCTCAGTAGAGCCACGTCGAAGTTTTCTTCGGATAAATAATCACCGAGCTCTAGAATTTTGTGCCTGATGGAATTCGCGTTCCACGCAAGTATCTTTAATGATCGCGGTTTTATTCTATTGAAGACTACTGGCGATCTTGTTCATCAGCAAGGTCATTTGTGCTAGCATTTCTGCGACTTGCCTTGGGCTTGTACTCGCATTCTTTTCCGGCGCCGGTTTCACGGATTGTTTTGTTGCTGATAGGTATGATTTACCTTCAACAACTTTATTATCGCGGACTGGTCCTTTCGATTGACTTTGATTTCTATCGGTCGATTTCGGAAAATTAGCCGGGTAATATTTACATCCGCGATAGCTAGCCGGATGAGGTAGGTTGCAGTTTGCGCAAACTGCTGGGGTAGTGGTTGGCTTTTTACAGTCGTTGGACCAGTGTCCTTCACCGCATTTGTCTCATCGCGGGTTGATACGACATGTTGATTGAGTGTGACCGAAATTTTGGCATCGGTGACATTGAAGATGTCTTTTTGTCGATCTTTGTGGCTCGACTCTAATTCTAAAATAACCTAAGAATTGTAATGTGAAGATCTCTTTACTTGCCTCGATTTTTGGCAGTTTCACTAACATTAACGGAAACACGTGTTTATTACCCGCTTCCCGTTTGTACAATTGGGTGACTTGGAGTACGTCGAAACCCAAGTCAATTAATTGCGTTTTTACGCTGTCTTCCGATTCATGCGACGGAATTCCCCGAAGGACGACCCTCATGACTTTGTTGTCGTCGCGAGTATAGGTATATAATTGCTGTCCGTGCTTTTCTAGTCCTTTCGTTAAATTGCGGTGATCATCTTCCGTCTCTACGTGTATATGAAGCGCGTTGCTATTTTCCGTAGCGTATTTAATTTTTATATTTTCTTTCTTAGCCAGTTGGGCTACGGCGGGGAAATAATTTTTATTCAATATCTTTATCGGTGGGATTCTCTTCACCGTAATCTTTTTGATGTTTTCAGCTGATTTGCTGATTGGAAGGGGGGGAACTCAATCTCTGTGTTTGATTTTTTGGGGGTAGCGTTTGACGTAGCATTATTAGTCACGGTCGTGGGGGGGTCGATAGTTTCTTTCGTGGGCTCTATTGACATAAGCATGTCATCATCCGCGGATCATCGAATCTATTCGATGTTCTGACGGGGGAGTTTGATTCTACTTATTGGACTCTTGCCCTTTTTCTTTTCTCAGTTTGTGGCAACTGCTTTGGGTTCAGTAGTATACCTAATTTATCGGCAATTAAAACGAATATCTTTAGAAGGGCAGCGCGGTCGTCCGCTATCGTTTCAAAAAACGAGTCGACGGATAAACCGGCCATTTTCAAAATAGAAATATACACAGACTAATAGTGGGACAAGAACATATTTATAAAATAAATAAATAAATCACAGTTGTGAACTCACCTGTAGTTTTCCTGTGGAACCAACGATCGGATGATCGGATGGTCGGAGTCACGACGGAGTATTGTCGAACAGCTGAGACCAGGTCATCTTGTGACCACAATGCTCGCTTAGGAGGCATTATGATCGTAGGAACTGCAAACAAATACAAGTATAATAAAGCCTACTGCACATTTTTTTCAATATCCGTAATTATTTATTATCCGTAGGTTAGGTATATACGACAAACGAACGAAATAAAATTAACTTAAAAAAGAACTCGCAATAGGTATGAAAAAAACCCTGAATTATAATGAGGCCTACTTCAAAATTTTAGAACCCTTATTACCCATGGACTAAGTATTTATGGAAAACGAAATGAATACAATTTGAACTGTATCACGTTAATTAATAAGTCAATATGGGACAAGCGTAAGTTAACACTAATACAGAAAGTAATTGCAAGTAGAAAAGCATAATAATATAGTAAATACATACCTTTTACCGGAGCCAATATTTATAAAATCGTGACGTGCGCCTACTCACGACCACGTTTAACTTGCCACTGACGGGAGGGGGTGAGGTATCAGCGTTTGCCGCCGTGTGGCGCTTTGTACTTGTTATATGCATGTGAGAGTGCGATCTTGAGTGCAAAATCGTATTATAAACAAGATTTTTGGAGTTTAGGCCTTATTAGCCGACAGGCCTTAATATCCTCATGTACCTTACAACTTGTTACTCTCATGATCGTAAAATTGAACAGGAATTTGGTTTGCCATCTTTCGGTATAATTTATATTTTGAATCAATATCTACACCATAAAATTCACATCAAGCTTGTAAAAATCTAAATACTCTAATATAAACAAACTTCCAATTTTGAGGTTGACTTCAACAAAAACAAAACCATGTAATGTGGTTCATGTGGTAGAAGAAATTTCGCGATCAGAATAATTACTTCCAATCACTTTGGAGTTGTGGAAGGGGGAACTGATTGTAAACGAAAGAACGTCGCTTCAACTGATCTGACTGATTCAAGTTACATAAATCACTTCATTCAGAACATCACTATTCATTATAGCATCGCGCTGAAGTTTTTACTGTTGCACTGCTCCACTGGACCTTGGCCATCCTCTAGCTAGATTAATGACCGACGGGCGAGTAAAACCGCGGTCGCCGTAAAGCTCGTCGGTGAATCATTACAAAACACACGGTATTGCTTTGTTACACCGGCGAGCTTTACCGCGACGAGCCATAAAACCGCGGGTTTCCTTGCTTGTCGATCAGGGACATAACATTGAATTTCCTATCTTTCCGAGTGTCTTTACCATACCTGTATACAGATATTTGTAAAAAACTTTAAGCGTCCTGCATGGCAATTTACGTTTACAGCTTCTTCCAAGCAGACCGTTGTAGTTGGCTCGATGATTGATAACGGCGATTTTGTCGGTTCTGATGGTACTTCTGTTTCCGTGGCTCTGGTCATCTGCTCCTTGCCTGGGTTGACACAGCAGGGGGCAGACCCTTCGAGTTTAAAGGTTTGTATGTCTTTGTCAAAGCATGTTTTGACGATTTTTGGCTCATTTTGAGACCCCAGAAGCTTTCTCTAGGGCCTTGGTCTCCTTGATTTATTCGCCAAGGTTATTTCCATATAGGAAGCCATCAACTGCTTTTGAGATGAGCGTCTCCTTTAATTTACTGTTTATACCAGGATATATCAGTCCTCTTCTTACGGTCGATTCCTCAAAATGAACCGCTGATAATAGCTTGCCTGCGTCGCTAAGGCATTCAATAAGATTATTATTGGTTTCTTCCTCCTCAAGGGCTCCATTTAGTGCCTGAGCGATAGCTGTTATAGCCGCTCCAATTTTATTTTGCAGTTCTTGCTTCTTCCCATCTCATTTCTTCGCCTGCTCATGGATGACCATATTAACCTCTGGGTTTAGCTCAGGTGCTTTGACCCAAGGGAAATTCTCTATAGGAGGGTATTTATGAACTAGTTCCTTTGCCTTGCTTTCTGTCATACCTGATTTAAGGATGTCTCCGCATTGACCAGCAATTGTCTGGTGAATTTTGGGTGAAGTTTTCTTCAGGGGTAATTCTTCATATACCAAAATTTCACGAATGTTGGCATTCAACTGGTTTGGGTTATTTTCTTTGTCCAACTCAGGTATTGTAACATACTCGATATTATTTTGTGGTTGACCTGTACAACGAAAACATACCAGCCAACATACCTATTATGATAGCAAAGGAGTACATCCAACTATGAAGCTTTTAATAAAGGTCCTCTCAGGATTTTTAATTTATATATCTGAGCCGCGAAGGCTATGAAATCATTTCTCTTAGAGACATATTAAATTACCATACAAACCATTAGTAACCCTACCTTAAAGGCAATGATCTCGATTCTCTAAGAAACGTCCCAAGTTACAATAACAACCATTAGTAACTCTACCTCAAAGGCAATGATCTCGTTTCTCTAAGAAACGTCTCAAGTTACAATACAAACTATTAGTAACTCTACCTCAAAGGCAATGATCTCGTTTCTCTAAGAAACGTCTCAAGTTACAATACACACAATTAGTAACTCTACCTCAAAGGCAATGATCTCGTTTCTCTAAGAAATGTCTCAAGTTACAATACAAACCGTTAGTAACTCTACCTCGAAGGCAATGATCTCGTTTCTCTAAGAAACGTGTTATATTTGTAGCTCAACCATTGTGGGTCACTAAAAAATTTGTTCCATGTTATATGTTCCAACTTACTTCGAGTTATGCTATCCCCCCTGTTTATAACCAGGTCTAGAGGGAGAGGCAAAAAATGATCTCGTGGTCTTGGCTATGACCGCATGGAACACGAAGGGCTTATAGAATCTTCTCTTCGCTCTCGACAACGACCCCTTTCTTTCTTAAGTCTTTTTACTTCTCGTTCTAACTTTTTGATATGAGTCCCTTGGGATGAGCTAGAGCTAGATGTAGAACTTGTAGATGAATATCTTCTTCTCCTTCTTCCCATTTTGGATAAAAACTTTTTTACGATGTTAACACTGTGACGACCTTTTCTACCCTACGGACTTTTCCTCGGGCGCCAGTTGCAAATTTTATTCCAAGGTTGCAACTCCTTGTCGTACACTTCCCTTTTCCCCAGGTAGCCTTTACACAGTTGGAGAAGGGTTCACTGCAATCTATGGTGTAAGCGATTGAGTGGTACCAGTTTCTTTCGGAAAATGCGGTCTTGATGAATATCGTAATAAAGCTCACTATGACTATGTACAAATATATTACAATATCACTACCATTCACTGTCTGGAATATGAATATATACAGTATACACAGTCAAAGGCAGATGATAAATGTGATGTAAGGTATACTACAGCAGTGAATGTCAACGGTGATTGCGGAGGTGAGAATAGCGAGCAGAGCAGGTAATATAAGCAGTAAAAGCGTCAACAGGACTACAGGACAGACAATGAGAGCATACAGTACCAAGTGAAAGTGCTGAAGGTAATAAAAATTTGGGGTCCCTTTGGCTATAAAAGATATATGCTTGTGTTCCCAACTTATTAGCGTCACAAAATAATCGGTACTTAAGTTTCGGACGGTTAAATATCTTGTTCACGGTTCGGCAATTCAAACCCGAATACCAGACCGAGTAACCCACCTCGTGCTAGCACGATATGGACATTCACCTCAATCCAATTATTCGAGGATACCTCAGACGCAACACCGCTTCTAGTTCAACCCCTAAAATGCCAGGGCTCGGTCGCTGAAACACTAGGGTCTGAACAGGAAGTTGTCGGAGTGACGTCCTACAACGCTCACAACGATATGAAATAAAAATTGAATCCCGGGCAATTCAACAAAATAATAAACTAGCGGGATGTCTGAGGGTTGTTACCCTTGTTCACAGCTCGGCTTTCAAACTCGAATACCAGACCGAGTAACCCACCTCGTGCTAGCACGATATGGACATTCACCTCAATCCGATTATTCACGGATGCCTCAGACGCAACACCACTTCTAGTTCAACCCCTAAAATGCCAGGGCTCGGTCGCTGAAACACTAGGGTCTGAACAGGAAGTTTACCGGAGTTACGTCCTACAATGTTCGCAAAGATAACAAATCAAACTAAAACACCAGACAATTCAATTAAATAATGAACAAGCGGGGCGTTACAGGGTTGTTACCCTTGTTCACAGCTCGGCAATCAAACTCAATTACCAGACCGAGTAACCCACCTCGTGCTAGCACGATATGGACATTGACCTCAATCCAATTATTCAAGGATGCCTCAGACGCAACACCACTTCTAGTTCAACCCCTAAAATGCCAGGGCTCGGTCGCTGAAACACTAGGGTCTGAACAGGAAGTTTACCGGAGTTACGTCCTACAATGTTCACAAAGATAACAATCAATTCAAAATAAAATATCAATAATTCACTAATGGAATCGGATCACCCTGTATACAACAAATTCGGAAATAAATTCTTTAAGCTAATTTGTTAACCTGACCAATTATCAAGCATCTGACCTGACTCGGAACGAATTGAAATGAAGGAACACAAGCAATACGGAAAATAAACGGCAAGCCAAAGGGCCCACGGAATGCTTACCCAAATCAGAACTCACTTTCACTCACAAGTTACGGTTAAAATAGAGTCTCTTTCTCGTATAACGGTAATCAAAATCAAAAAGACGGTTTATCGGTGTTTTCGGAAAAATAATTTGGTTATAATATTCGGTGTAATTAATCTTCAAAAAATCGGAAATCTATCAAAAAGGTTAAACGTCTACCACTCGGAAATCTAGCGAAAAGTTTTGACGTGTACTACTCGGAAATCTAACAAAAGTTTCAACGTGTACTACTCGGAAATTTAGCGAAAAGTCCCCAATTTTGACTCGGAAAGCCCTTATATAGACTCGGTCGGATGGCATGTCACATGATCTCAAATTCGTCTAATTTTGAAGGGAGGTGGATTTTGGACGTCTCTGATTGGTCCGACATTATGTCATTTATTCTAGAAGGAATTCGAACACTCGAGAGCATAAACAACGGACCTCCAGTTTTTGCGCCTTTTCATCGTAGAAATATCTGTCCGCATATGGCAAAAAACGGCGATAAGCGATAAACTGGAGTTGACGGAGTTTTTCTACATAGGCTGTGATTTTAAAATGCGTCCGAATAATCGGAATGATTTTAAATTCCCTATATGAACATTTTCTCGATATAATTAATTCTCTCATTTAAATTATATGGAAACGGACTGGACGGAAAAGTTTCGAATTTCCTTCATAAACGTATCTTACGGTATGACTCTACGGAATAAATGCAGGAATTATTTCGAAATGAAAAATCCTGGAAACAATATCCTGAATTTATTTACTAACGAAAAAACACTTCGTTACACACCCCCCTTTCTTCCGCAAAAAATAAAGAAAAACAGAGGTTTTCTTTATTTTTACCTCAGACTTGCTCTATTTTCCATTACCTATTACCTATCACCTATTACCCCTACTCGCTCATTCATCACCTATTTGCAGACGGCGTAGAAAACGCCGGGCTGCCATAGCATCGGCATCTGGTAGGTGGGCGTGGCCAGGATCTCACACTGCACGCCGACGGATCTTCTGGAACGGCCAGACGAGGGACCCACTCTGGGTAGCGTTTCCATGTTTCTACGGGGTCCGGGTTGTAGTCGGAGGTCCGGTTCGTTCATCAGACGAGTGCTTCTCGACCGGCAATGGCATTCACGGGATAAGACTCCCAATCGACCGCAACCGGAACAGAATAGCTTTGCAGCGTTGTTGCATTCCCTCCTGGCATGTCCAGTCAATCCACATCGCCAGCACGCCCCCTCGGACAACTGCACGTGCTGGGGTTCCCTCCGTAGGTGATTGGCTTTCTTCCTCCTTCCTTGGGTTCTCCCCTTCGGTAATCGGGCGGTTCGGTTGTCGGCATGGGTTCTACTCGACGCAGGTGTTCGGTTATCTCGGTGAACTCGTGGAACCTTGGGTCGTGTTCTTGACTTCCTTTTCGTTGCCTGGGTTCCGCAGCGGTTCTGGGATGAGTTCTTGCGGTGGGCTTCCTGTCTCGAAGTTGAGGGTTTGGTTACTCGTTCAGGCCCTGGCGGAGTTCTCAGGTCTTTCTGGGCATTCCTGGCGTCCCGTTCTTCGCGCCACTTCTCCATTCCATCGCCGTACTCCTCTCCATCAGGTCATCACGGCCCGCTGGTGACGATTCCACGAGGTCGGTGTCGAGGTTTTCCCACTCTACTAAGGACATGTTTCAATCTGAAAACTAACAGAGTTTAGGTACATGAAATCACGAACTTCGTCCTGGGGTTCTCAACCTGGATTTTCAGAGTGACTCTGACGGGTGGACGGACGGCGGTATCGGTTAGTATGCTCTCTTAATGTCAGCGGTTTACGGGGTAGTCGCGCTCGACAGCGGTTCGTCAATGTTCTCACCTCGGTACGGTTTCAAATCCTTAATGTGGATATTTCGAAGATACCTTCCGGACGTGTCTTTCAGGTCGTAGACCACAGGAGACACCACCTTGACAACAGTATACGGACCGGCGTATTTAGCGGCCAACTTAGACGCAAAACCGTCTACTGCCGAAGATAAATGATGTTCTCTGCGCCAGACCTGGTCTCCTAATCTGCAGGACCACTCTCTTCTTCGGAGGTTATAATAACGGCGCTGTTCGTTGAATGCCTTCGCCAGTTGGACACGCACGAAATCATGCGTTTCCCGCAGTCGTTTGATTCGGTCGGCGTACTGGTCCACGCTCAGTACGAGCGGTTCATCGACGGACTCCTCACCATGACCTGGATCAGGAGATATTCGGCGGTTCGTCTCCGGGGACCGGACTTCCCTTCCAAAATTCAGGAACGCTGGGGTGAATCCAGTCGACTCATGTTTCGCCGAGTTCAGGGCGAATGTTAATTCAACCATGTGTTCGTCCCAGTTGCGATGATCTCCTTCGCAGAATTGCGCTATCATGGTCTTGATCGTTCGATTCGCCCTTTCCACCGGATTACACTGGGGAGAATATACTGGGGCGAACCGATGACGTATACCTAAGCTCCTGAGGTTTCCCCTGAACAATCTGCCGTCGTACTGGGAACCATTGTCGCTGATGACGCTCCTGGGGCATCCAAACTTCAGCACCACCTGCTCGTAAAATGCCTGGAACACCCCTTTTCCAGTGGCGACCCTGAGGGGTTTACACTCGATCCACTTGGAGAAACGGTCCTGGAACATCACTAAGAAGGTGTTACCCTTCTTCGAACGGGGAAGTGGTCCAATTAGATCAGTGCTCACAGTATGCCACGGTTCGGTAATCGTGTAGGGCTGCATCTTCCCAGCGGGTTTCTGTTGGCATACCTTATACTTCTGGCATTGTGTGCACCTCCGCACATATTGGGCCACTTCGCGGAACATTCCGGGCCAATAGTAGTTTTGGGCCACCCGGGATATGGTCTTCGCGACACCCAGATGACCAGCCACTGGCTCGTCATGGTTCTCCTTCAACACGGCCTGACGGTCCTCGGTAGGGACGCACAATTTCCACGGAGTTCCCATCTCGGTTTCTGCGAAATCGTTAGAGTTCCAGAAATGACGGTACAACTTGCCGTTCTGGATGCGGTAGTCGGGATGGTCCGCCGGCTCTTTCGACACTTGTTGGAACCTCCGGGAGTACCAGGAACACAACACCACACCTTCGGCTAAGCATGACTCCTCTCGATACGGTAAAGGGTCCCGTGACAGGGCATCTGCCACACGATTAAGGGCACCCTTCCTGTATTTGATCTCGAAGTCATACTGTTGCAGGAAGACACTCCATCTCGCTATCCTCCCGGTCGGTGACTTGATCGACTGCAGCCAGCGAAGGCTTATGTGGTCGGTTATTACGGTGAAGTGGTACCCCTCTACGTATGGTCTCATCTTGTCGATGGCCCACACTATAGCCAAACACTCCTTCTCGGTCACTGAATAATTTTTCTCGGCATCATTCAGCGTACGGCTGGCGTAGGCAATCACACGTTCATGCCCATCCAACACTTGGGTTAGGGCGGCCCCAAGTCCAGTTTCGGATGCGTCGGTCTGTGAGAAGTCTGGGCAGGCCAACACAGGGGACTCGGTTAGCTTTTCCTTCAACATCTCAAAAGTCTGCTGTTGTTCGGGATCCCACTTCCACCTTTGTCTCTTCTTCAGTAACAAGGTCAGGGGTGTTACAATCTTCGTGAAATCTTCCACGAACCTACGGTACCAGCTGGCCACCCCCAGGAACCTACGCAGTTCCCGGACTGTCCTCGGTGGGGCCATAGAATTTATAGCCGTGATCTTCTCCGGGTCGGTCGCAATCCCATCTTCCATCACCACATGTCCTAAGTACTTGAGGGACTTCTTTACGAACTCGCGTTTCTCTGGGTTGATTTTCAGGTTGGCCTCCCTGAGACTTCGGAAAACGGCTTGCAGGTTCGACAGGTGTTCGTCGAACGTTTCTCCCAGTACCACTATATCGTCCAAATACGCAAAAGCCACTGGGTCCATCCTGGGGCCAATCACACGATCCAGAAATCGTTGGAATGTCGCCCCAGCAGAGTGCAAGCCGAACGGCATTACTTTGAACTGGAACAAGCCTCTTCCAGGAACGGTGAAGGCAGTGATGGGTTTACTCGATTCGGTAAGGGTAACTTGCCAATATCCCTGTCTCAAGTCCAGTGTCGAGATGTACTTGGCTTTCCTGAGCTTGTCCAGGATTCCGGCAATGTACGGTAGTGGATATGCGTCCTTGACTGTGACCTCATTCACGGCCCGAAAGTCGATGCAGAATCGGGGTTGGCCATTTGACTTCTTCACTATGACAACACTCGAGCTCCAGGGAGAGTGGGACGGTTCTATGATGCCCTCCTCCAGCATCCTGCTCACCTCTTGATCGATGATCTCCTGCATCTTCGGATTATAGGGGCGGTATCTCTGTTTGATCGGCTCGGTTCCAGGTTTGAGCTTGATTTGGTGGTAGATCATATCTGTTAGACCTTGTACCTCTTCGAACCCACCGATCTCCCGCTCCAAAAACTCCTGCAGGATTCGTTTCTCCTTCGAAGTCAGAGAGCCTATAGCGTAACTTTGTGGCACGCTCGGTGGCAGTACGGGACTGGTCAGTGGTTCTCCTCCCAGGAAACATCGGGTAGTTCGGAAGTCGATCTGGAAGTCATGAGACGACAGTAGGTCCATACCCAAAATCAGGTCCATGGGTAGTTGTGGGACCAAGAACAGTCGTGCTTCAATCAGCGTGTTTCCTATCTTCAGTTGAGGGTGATATACCTCTTCAACGGTGACGGAACTTCCATTCGCAACGGTTGCCAGCATATCATGGACTTGGTCTGAGAGTATCCCACCATTTCGACAACTCTGGGCTGCCTTTCCACTGATGAATGAGCGGGATGCTCCTGTGTCCAATAAGGCCTGTACTAGCGTGTCTCCAATATAGACGTTGATGATAGGGCGGTTTTCTCGGTTTGGCGGTTTCGGTTCTATTGGGGACGTTGGAGATGGGAACTGCCTTCTCCCCAGGTACTGGCAGCCCCGTTCTCGTTTCCCGAACAGCGACAATCCCTCGACAGGACTCCCTGCCGACCACATCGGGAGCAGAAGAGCCTTGGTCGAGATCGGCACTCACTCCTCATGTGACCAGTCTCACCACACCTCCAGCACCGTGGTCCTGTCTCCTTAAACTGGACCCTCCTTGGTTCAGGTGACTTTGTATTCCTGGGTCCGCCGATGCATGGAGTTGGCTGCTGGACGACGGTTTTCGGTTCCGTGACAGACGGCGGTTTCCCCGGGGGAGGCAGTTGTGCTGTCTGACTTGCCCCTTGATGTGCTGCATGTAAGGTCAGGTTTCTCGGAGCTTTCGGCTGTGGGCTTTCATACACCAGGTGTGGTTCGTCAATGAAACCCTTTCGAGCCGGCGGTGGGACGTAATTGTCAGCCTGCCACTGCACCAGCTCAAACACCCTTCCTTTGTCCAGTAACTGTTGGTAGGTTTTGGTCTCTTGGAAGGCCAGTGCCTTCTGGAGGGTTGGCACCAGACGTTTCTTGATGATGGCTATCTGTTCTTCCTCGGACGGGCGTCTGGTCGTCAACTTCAAGAAGAGGTTCTGCATCCTGGTGACGAACAGCAACAGCTTCTCTCCGTTACCTTGTGTTCGTTTCCTAATCTCGTCGAACAAGTTCTCCTCGTAATCCGGGGGAAGGAAAGCTTCACGTAGTTGTTCCTTGAAGTCTTTCCAATCCCTGAAAGAACCTCTCCTTGGAACGTACCAATCCCTCGCATCCTTCTTGAGTAGCTCGAACACGGACTGGAACAGATTTTGGTGGTCGATGTGTCGAGCTTCAGCCAGCTGTTCGACCTCCTCCAGGAAGGTGTTCACACTGGTGGAACCATCGAAGTGGACTTGCCACTTATAGACGGGTACTAGCGGATGGTGGTCGTTTCGGTTTCTGGGCCCATCTTGGCTGTCTTTGGTTTTAACTTCGGGGTTTTGGCAGTCAACCCTCGGCTCTCCTGACGGATTTTGCGATATCCTATCTGGTTCCATCGAACTATTCAGTTCCGCCTCTCGTTCCAAGAAAGGGAAGGAGATCCTCCGGGTTGATTCCGCCACGGTCGGCCTACCCCTCCTTACTGACCTCTGTATCCGGCCATCCTCCGGTCGTCTGATGGGACTGGTGAGGTTCAGCCGTTGACGGACAGCTTCACAAGCTCGTTCACGGAGTCGTTGGAGGAAATCCACGGTGAGTCCAGTCCTCAGCGAAGTCTCGGGTTGCTGGGTGACTGCGGTTCCGTCCCATTCGGAACGATTTCTTCGGTCCCCTTCCCTCCTGTTGGGACTTGGGGTTGTCGGGCACTCGGTACCCACGGCTAATTGTTCAACCAGCCTGGTGTTCTGAGTCCTGGGCTCAATCGGAACGTCGAAGCTATTCAGGTCGCCATCCTGTTCCAGTTGAGACACACTGTCCATTGCAGGATGTCCTGATCGGCTTCTGGTGTCCCCCAACGGATTCTGGAGGACTTGTCTGGACTCGGCAAGAATTTTGGCATCCTTCAACATCTCGTACGTCTGGGTCCAGACGCACTTTAAGTCCTCTAGCCTATCCTCTTCTTCCAACGTGGACGGTCTGATCTGGCTGATCCTGTTCTGGACATGTATTAGACGGCTCCTTATCCGAGTCTCCTCGTTCGCCGCATTTTCCTCATCAAATTCTCGGAGTTCCTCTACCAAATATCCCAGGATCCGGTTGGCAGTGTCCATTTCCTCCTCGGTGTTCCTTGGCTTTGGGCAGAACGGTTTCCGCTGCGCAAGTACCTTACGCAACTCGGTACGGTTTTCATGGACAGTCCTCCTCGCTTGGCATCCCTGGGCTTCGAGTTCCCAGATCAACTCTTCAGCCCTCAGTCTGTTAACCTCCATGGTCATGACTGGCCTTTCCTGCTCCTGCGATCCTTGAAAGAAATCAGGTCCCTGCTCGGGCGCCATTTTGTGACGACCTTTTCTACCCTACGGACTTTTCCTCGGGCGCCAGTTGCAAATTTTATTCCAAGGTTGCAACTCCTTGTCGTACACTTCCCTTTTCCCCAGGTAGCCTTTACACAGTTGGAGAAGGGTTCACTGCAATCTATGGTGTAAGCGATTGAGTGGTACCAGTTTCTTTCGGAAAATGCGGTCTTGATGAATATCGTAATAAAGCTCACTATGACTATGTACAAATATATTACAATATCACTACCATTCACTGTCTGGAATATGAATATATACAGTATACACAGTCAAAGGCAGATGATAAATGTGATGTAAGGTATACTACAGCAGTGAATGTCAACGGTGATTGCGGAGGTGAGAATAGCGAGCAGAGCAGGTAATATAAGCAGTAAAAGCGTCAACAGGACTACAGGACAGACAATGAGAGCATACAGTACCAAGTGAAAGTGCTGAAGGTAATAAAAATTTGGGGTCCCTTTGGCTATAAAAGATATATGCTTGTGTTCCCAACTTATTAGCGTCACAAAATAATCGGTACTTAAGTTTCGGACGGTTAAATATCTTGTTCACGGTTCGGCAATTCAAACCCGAATACCAGACCGAGTAACCCACCTCGTGCTAGCACGATATGGACATTCACCTCAATCCAATTATTCGAGGATACCTCAGACGCAACACCGCTTCTAGTTCAACCCCTAAAATGCCAGGGCTCGGTCGCTGAAACACTAGGGTCTGAACAGGAAGTTGTCGGAGTGACGTCCTACAACGCTCACAACGATATGAAATAAAAATTGAATCCCGGGCAATTCAACAAAATAATAAACTAGCGGGATGTCTGAGGGTTGTTACCCTTGTTCACAGCTCGGCTTTCAAACTCGAATACCAGACCGAGTAACCCACCTCGTGCTAGCACGATATGGACATTCACCTCAATCCGATTATTCACGGATGCCTCAGACGCAACACCACTTCTAGTTCAACCCCTAAAATGCCAGGGCTCGGTCGCTGAAACACTAGGGTCTGAACAGGAAGTTTACCGGAGTTACGTCCTACAATGTTCGCAAAGATAACAAATCAAACTAAAACACCAGACAATTCAATTAAATAATGAACAAGCGGGGCGTTACAGGGTTGTTACCCTTGTTCACAGCTCGGCAATCAAACTCAATTACCAGACCGAGTAACCCACCTCGTGCTAGCACGATATGGACATTGACCTCAATCCAATTATTCAAGGATGCCTCAGACGCAACACCACTTCTAGTTCAACCCCTAAAATGCCAGGGCTCGGTCGCTGAAACACTAGGGTCTGAACAGGAAGTTTACCGGAGTTACGTCCTACAATGTTCACAAAGATAACAATCAATTCAAAATAAAATATCAATAATTCACTAATGGAATCGGATCACCCTGTATACAACAAATTCGGAAATAAATTCTTTAAGCTAATTTGTTAACCTGACCAATTATCAAGCATCTGACCTGACTCGGAACGAATTGAAATGAAGGAACACAAGCAATACGGAAAATAAACGGCAAGCCAAAGGGCCCACGGAATGCTTACCCAAATCAGAACTCACTTTCACTCACAAGTTACGGTTAAAATAGAGTCTCTTTCTCGTATAACGGTAATCAAAATCAAAAAGACGGTTTATCGGTGTTTTCGGAAAAATAATTTGGTTATAATATTCGGTGTAATTAATCTTCAAAAAATCGGAAATCTATCAATAAGGTTAAACGTCTACCACTCGGAAATCTAGCGAAAAGTTTTGACGTGTACTACTCGGAAATCTAACAAAAGTTTCAACGTGTACTACTCGGAAATTTAGCGAAAAGTCCCCAATTTTGACTCGGAAAGCCCTTATATAGACTCGGTCGGATGGCATGTCACATGATCTCAAATTCGTCTAATTTTGAAGGGAGGTGGATTTTGGACGTCTCTGATTGGTCCGACATTATGTCATTTATTCTAGAAGGAATTCGAACACTCGAGAGCATAAACAACGGACCTCCAGTTTTTGCGCCTTTTCATCGTAGAAATATCTGTCCGCATATGGCAAAAAACGGCGATAAGCGATAAACTGGAGTTGACGGAGTTTTTCTACATAGGCTGTGATTTTAAAATGCGTCCGAATAATCGGAATGATTTTAAATTCCCTATATGAACATTTTCTCTATATAATTAATTCTCTCATTTAAATTATATGGAAACGGACTGGACGGAAAAGTTTCGAATTTCCTTCATGAACGTATCTTACGGTATGACTCTACGGAATAAATGCAGGAATTATTTCGAAATGAAAAATCCTGGAAACAATATCCTGAATTTATTTACTAACGAAAAAACACTTCGTTACAACTCTTCCGCACAAAAATGAATAATGACTTGACTTGGCGTTGAGAGTAGGGGGGCATACCACAGAGCTGGAGATACATAGAATACATCCATAGAAATACAAACAATTTATTTTTCTTACTTTGAAAATGTGATCACTTACGTCAGAATAGGGTATACTACATTAAATGATCTAGAGGACGAGACGCATAATATAATCAATTATTTTTTTCCGTAAGCACGACACACGCCTTTTGCTTTCACTAGTGAAGTTCACACTGTAGCTCGCTAACGTCACATAGCGTGTATTGTTTTAGTTGCATCGACCGATATCCACCACGTTCACGGAATGATTTACTTCATGCAGCATTTGATTAGCCAAAATATGAAGAAATTAAACTGGTATTGATTCAATTTATACGTATATTCTTAATTAGATGATTTTCAAAGCTTATATTAAAAAATTGGTTCAAGCACTGACGTGAAGTCAGAAGCTTTTGCGCGTATGTTCTATTGTCCATGCTTCTGTATTGGACACCCTTAATCGAATTTACCATGGTAAATTATGTTGTCCATTCTCCTGTATTGGACACTCTTACTTCGAATTTACCACGGTAAATTCGAATTAAGTGTCCAATACAGGAGAATGGACGACATAATTAACCATGGTATATTCGATTAAGGGTGTCCAATACAGAAGCATGGACAATAGAACATACGCGCAAAAGCTTCTGACTTCACGTCAGTGCTTGAACCAATTTTTTTTTCGTGATTTTTTTTAATTTTCTGGAGGCGCGGTTCTTAAAATTTTTTTTTCGTCATTTTTTTCAAATTTTCTAGGAGTACGGTTCTTAAAGAATTTTAAACACGTCTTTGTGTTGATTTTCTACTACTAGTTACCAAGCTTCAATTCAATCGAATATTTATTTTTTGAGTTATCAAGGAAACAATATTCCAGGTGGATATAACTCGGAAACCGTTAAACCGATTATGCCCAAAAACGAACTCAACTCTCCCTTTCGGATACGCAACCTACCCTGAAAATTGCAAGTCCCTATCTCCTTTGGTTCGAAAGTTATCGAGGCAACGGTCACCCATCTACTGAACTCACACAAGAATGCTCGAATCTCCAACAATATTCAACCGATCGTATTAAAACTTGAAACTTGGCATTAGAGTTAGGTAATGAACGCTCTCGAAAAATTTCAGCAATTTCAAACGTATAGTTACTGATATATAGAATTTTTTTTTTATTTTCAATGATTTATTAAAAATTTTCTACAGATGCTATCCTCACCAAATTTCGCAAACATTTTCGCGTTGGCATTCTACATCTAATAACCATGTTTGAATTCAATCGGTTCAGTATTTTTCGAGTTAATGAGGAACAAAAAACCACCAAATTTCAGATGGCTATAACTCTGAAACCGTTTGGTCCATTATGCTCATAAACAAACTCAAATGTGGCATTCATATGCACAACATAACCTGAAATTTTCAAGCCGCTATCTCTTTCCGTTCTCAGGTTATCGTGACAAAAAAAATATTTTTTAATAATTTTTTTAAAAATTTCTAGCCATACGATTCGCCCAAAATTTCGTTCTCAAATTATCGTGGCAACGGACGGCCGGCCGGCCGGACGGACAGAATCAAATTTGACCTCGGATTCTTCATCGGGGAGTCAAACTTGATCGTTTGAGACCAATTTCGTCAAAAAATTCGAAAGTTACAGACATTTGGGCAAAACTATAACGCGATGTTCCCCAGAACATACGCGCAAATATGACATTTTTAAGTCGTAATTGTACACATTTTTGACTTGCCCGATCTATGAAACATGGTATAAGGATGCATTCCCGGAATGACCATTTAGACCTATTTTTGTTTAAAATCAATTAAAATATTATTATTGAAAAATAAATGTGCTAACTGCCTTGTGATTAAGCACAGAACCTTAATTTTGACCCATACATTTATATACCTATTTCTCTACAGATGGAGAGGACAAAGTTTTCTTACACATCGCTTGTACTTTCCTGTTTTTGTCCTTAATGTAACCACTCTGATGACCTCGTCTTCACCTCGGTGGATAACGATTACGCGTCCCAGCGCCCAATGTAAAGGAGGAAGCTTGTCTTCCTTAATTATAACCAAGGTACCAACTTGAATGTTATGGGCATTGGGTAAGCGTTTGTTGAAACATATCATCTGGTTCAGGTATTCCTTGTACCACCTTTGCCAGAAATGCTGTTTCAGCTCCTGTGTATGCTGCCAAGACGACAAGCGGTTTGAGTATATGCCCGTCAAGTTGTCCTGCGGAAGGCTTGTCAAGGTCCCACCTATGAGGAAATGGCCAGGAGTCAGAGGAATGAGGTCATTAGGGTCAGACGACATGGGCGATGAGGGTCGGGAATTCAGGATTGCTTCTACTTCTATCATGAACTTTTCTAGTTTTTCATAGGTGAACAGTGTGTCACCAACAGTTCGTAAAATGTGATTCTTAAACTGCTTAAAATTTTCACGGCTGCCTCCCAGGTCTCTCCAAAATTGGGGGATTTGGGAGGAATATAATACCAAGAGATTTTCTCGTCCTCACAATATCCTTGCAACTCTTTATTGTGACCATCCGATGTGAACAAGGAATGCAGCTCATTTAGCTTGCCTTTGGCCCCTAGAAAGTTGGTAGCATTGTCCGACTAAATAGCGGAGGATTTTCCTCTTCTGGAAAAGAGGCGCTTGAGGCTCGATATGAAGGCCTCGGTGGTGAGGTGACTTACCAGCTCTAAATGAACGGCCTTGGTGCACATGCAAACGAACACGGCCACGTACTCCTTCATTTTGTTGCGGTTCCTGAACCGTTTTTCTTTTAAGTGGGTGATCGACGTACGAGCCAAAACCGCGGTTTTAGAACGACGGTTTTACTCGCGGCTCGTTGGTGCTAATCGACAGGTGAGCCAAACAGTCGTTTCTGAATGGGATTTGGGTTACCAAACTTGTTCAGAGTCTGAAGTTTTGTGTTATCTTGCTATAGCACACCATGAAATAATGAAAAAAAGCGAACACCCCCTTTAGTTTGGGTCAAATATTGGATTACGAAAAGGCAAGCAATGTCGCACACACATTTAATTCAAGAGTTGTCAACAGAACCACTCGATTACAGAAACTATCTGAGAATGTCTGAAGAATTGTACAATGAATTGTTGTCTTTAGTGTCACCTTTCATAATAAAGCAAAACACTTTAATGCGAGAAACTATTTCTCCTCATAAACGTTTGACTGCTACATTGAGATACTTGGCAGAAGGTAAAACCCAAACCAGTCTGCAGTATTCTACTTTAATATCGAGGCATACGATGGGAAGAATTATTCCAGAGACGTGCAGAGCTATTTACGGTGCAATGAAAAACAAATACAGGAAGGTAAGATTTTTATTTCTATTTATTATATTGACATGAAAAATTTGAAACATAGTACGACAATGTATCTGAGGTTTATATATCGCTCATTTAAAACTACAACGTGGCACAACGAAAAACTGGAATTTTGAGAAAATGACTTTGAAACTTTTATATTCTTATAACTTTTAAAGTAAGATAGCAACAAAAAAGATTTTTATTCCCATTTCAAATTTCACTAATGAACTATCAATGTCAGCGAAAATGTCATTGATTTATGCATATATTTTTTATGAAATTATAGTTTAAACAAAAAAGTCCCTTCATGTCACGTTCTTCCTATGAAAATAATGAACATACTGACTGACATAGGGGTATATCACGTTGTAGCTAATAAAATAAAGATATTTCAGAATGTGGTACAGAATAATAACACTGTGTTGAAATTATATTAAGAGTATTTATTGAAAAAAAAAATATTATTTTTGGAGTGGAACTTACAAGTTTTATAATCAGTCTTAAACAAACAGATATAACAAAAATAAGTAAATAGCGTTTTTGTACCTGAATTGAAACCTTAATTATCAGTCTAGATAATCTTACGTCTAATAATTATAATTTGAACTGGTATTATGAATTAAAGAAATATAGATAATATCGTATACAACAAAATTTGTAACAAAACAAAGGTTTGAATGGAAATGTACTGCTAAAGTATCACAAGTTACTTGACTTAAGGTAACGTTAACTATTTTTATAACACTTACTTAATTATAAAACATGTTTATAAAGGCAGCTTCTGTACATAGTTTAGACTTATAATTAGGTAGGTACTTCTTTTACAACAACCATAATAACTTAGGTATATTTACTATTTAAGAATTTATAACAGATCTAGGAAAAGGAAATATCACAATCAATCTTTTTTGAGGAACAGAACTAGGTACTTATATTAATCTCACTTCTCTTCATCACAGTATCAGTGTCAAAATTAACTTTAGAAGTAGGTAGGTAATCTTATTTTGAAAATATGCATGATGTTGTCTTGCATCAATTCCTATTTTATGAAGTACTTAGCATAAAGATTAGATATCTCAATCTCAAATTTTCAAACTCCCAAAAACAATAACAAAATTAAAATTTCTATAAAAGAATTAAAGTGCTTCGAAAAATGTCCTATAATAGGACGGTATCATTTTCTTGTTAACTAAATCTAAAAGGTCTCTTTTTTTGCTGTCAGCCAATCCCGGCTTATTAGTATAAGCTCTTTTAACCTCTACGTCTATATCTTTCTTCCTTCTTATCACAACCGCTTTCTGAAATTCTGTTTCTTCATAGGATGTTTTGAAATAAATAGCTCGTGGTTCAGACTTTTGAACCATGATAACTTTAAGACCTGCCAATTTAACAGACTTGTTGTTCTCATCTTTGTTGATAGCCAAACTCATTTGACTACAGACATCCTTCCAATCATAAATATCTGAATAACATATTTCTGTAACGTGAATAGGAGAGCTTTTCTTTCTAGAAGCTTTTATTGCACCTATAAAGGCATCTGGAGTGTACATGGGTCCACTTCTCAACTGTCTTTTCACCTGCCTTTCAATTTGTGAATGTGCAGAATCACCTTCATTCTGCGTGTGCCCTTTAATGAGAAACTTATGTGTGATAGATTTTAAGTTTGGAAATTTTTGTACCGCAAATAAGTACATAGCGACCATGAATTTATTTTTCTGCTGGCCAGGGCAATTATCTGAATAAAAAAATGATGTCTAAATCCTTACCTGCTCCGCAAACCTTTTGTAGATAGTTAAAGACACAAGTTCCTATTTCATTCACTCCTCTATTCGCATTGGATTCGTCCCAAACAAAGCTTTCAACCTGGTTTTGCTGTATGTCATAGATTGTTAGGTTCAGAACATTTAATTTAGATTTATAATAAAATACGGATATTTCTCCTTTCGGGCATTGAAATACGGCCTGCAGATCATAAACAGCAACCACTGTATCAGTTTTCTTCTTGTCATTTTCCTTTTCGATTCGGGAAAGTTGTTTCTCTCGAATATGTGTATCATAGGATTCCTTCATAAGTATTTTTTCTTCATCGGAGCTATTTTTGTAAGCTTCGCAAGTATCACAAAGGTCCTTTTTGGGCGTAAAGAACGATATATTAAAGTCCTGATTAAAAATGCGATAGAAAATGGCATAACTCGTGTAAGGAGCATTATTAGATTTACATAGTTCAACGTAATCTCTATGCAGATCAGCTACCGATTTGCTACCATCAATGTACTGTTTGGTCGTATTAGCTCGGGTGTAATGCGATTCTATTTTAGGTATAGCGTTAATAAAGGATAATACGCCAGCCTTCAAATCCTCATTAATTTTTGGTTGCTTTCCATGGGATCCACGCTTATCCTTCATTGTAGCAATATTTGTGTTGTTATTTTTTTTCTTCAGGGCTGTCTCTATAGGACGGTTGTTGATGGCCAATGTATTTTTAAAAAATAACTTACACACTCTAATTTTTTTACCTGATGACATAAAATAGTATGCATTGACATGTTCACGCTTGGATGGAATCTGGTTACCCTCAGAGTCTATTTTCACACATCGAACTTTGGGAACGATAACTTCGGTAGAGTTGGCAAGAAACGTCCATTGTTTTTCAATACTACCCAAATTCCAGTAATCTTCATTTAATTGTTTTCGCTGTTCTATGGTAAAGTTGATTTGACATTTAAATGAACAGTTATCTTTGCAAGGCTCCTTCATTTGAAGTTCTGGCACAACTTTCTCAGTCCTGATGGAAGTGTAGGATTTACCGGTGTTTCTTAGTTCTTTCGCGATATTTTTCTTCCACTTTTCTTCTCGTCTTTGTTTCTTCTTCCCCTTCTTTGTCGGAGTAAATTCATTTGTTTTAATTTCAATATTCTTTGCCACGGCGTCTTCACGAGCGTCATCCTGTGGTGTGTTTTTATTTTCTTCCTGATCGCATATTAAATCCGCAATAATAGGATCTTCAGATGTACCTATGAGTTGGTCTATATAACTGGAAACACAATTTTCTATGCCTGCACTATCTATTAAGTCTTGTGATAATTCGTTTAGAGGTACTGTAGTCAGCGTTGTCAAGGTGTAAGCTTCTTCATCATCTGAACTTTCTTCTATTACTTTGTTGACAGTGAAATTCGGGTCTCTAACGGAATCGTCGCAATCTTCGATGAAAGATTCCTCACCTGAGCTTCTAGGTGAGCTGGAGCTGCTAGAAGAATTACTACGCCGACGATTTGCTGGAGTTTCCTCATCTTGATGATAATTTTCATTCGCCATTTCTAATATTCTTCTTCATCGTGACCCCATCTTGAAAGAAAAAAAAGCTTCATTAGTAAAATATTATTATAAACAATGTGACAAGATGATGAATTTCTTCATTCAATAACAATATTTCAAAGATGTACCGCGACATCCTGTTATAAGCGCAGTGTGAATTTAAATAAGTATAAAAGTTAATTACATACAACGTGACATGCTAACACTAACCAATTTTATTTTCGTCATTTTCAAAGGAACAACGTGTTATTAAAGTGAAGAACAAGTACGATCAATTATTCTATTAATGCTAAAATGCGACATAAAAAGTGTAACACATTATAGAATAAAATAAATAAGTAATAAAATAACTTACCTTTACTACAAAAAGGTGTCATGCAGGTCGTGACACGTTGTTGTCTTAAACCGCGAGCAACTACTCCCGCGCACTGCACTGTCGCTCTGAGGTGGCGCGGTGTGGAAATAAGCTTAGCTGCCGAACGAGACAGCGCTACAACGTGACATGCCCTCTCTTTTCCTCACACTTTTGTCAGTATTGGCTTAAATTATACCACGTTTTTGCACTAAATAGATTCGGGTACGGTGAATAAAATGGTGGTAATAACTCAAAACCGAGTTATGCCACTGTGACACGTTGTAGTTTTAAACGAGCGATCAAACTGCTGATTATTCGTGTTTGTGACTTTAGAGGAATTTGTCTTTACTGGAGCAGGCGCAGACGTATAAAATTCTTGATCGTATGGGTCTGTCAGAACTGCCCCAGCAGAATGAGTCCCAGCAGACTGAACCCTAACCCCCAAAGAATGAGGATTATTATTTTAATATAAATTTCCCGATCGAATGTTAACTTGGGAATTTATTGAGAGTTGTTCCATTTGTCCATAAAAAATCACATCGTTGATTATTTTCTCAGCAAAAAGATTACCAATTTATACATGTTGATGTTGACACGAACGGCCGTATTTCTGATGTAGGAGTTTTAAAAAAGACAGAATTTTATAAGCGTTTAGATGAAGGCAGTTTAAATTTACCAACACTGGATTCAGATCCCTTACCATTTGTATACATTGGTGATGAAGCCTTTGCCTTACGACCAGCCTTCGCCTTATTGACAGCGAGAATTGAATAATCATGATAAGAGAATATTTAACTATCTGTTGGAAATGATAAATAGGCAGTGTAGGTTTTTATCAACTTTAATTATTACGATGAATTTGGATTAAGTACGATTAATTACAACAATGCAGCAAAGCAGTTAAGAACATCTTCATATTGACATAATGACATATGTACATAGAAATTAACAACCATCATAGAATAAACATTTGTTCAATTGTCATAACGATGTATTATATCTAACAATCTTACTTAATACATCGTGTGAAAATAAAAATTACAACAATTACACAAAACTCATGTTTATTACAACTAAGAGCCTTTGTAAAAATATCAGACAACATTCTATCAGTTGACAAATAATTCAAACAAATTTCGTTATTCTCTAACTTTTCCTTAATATAACTATATTTGATACAAATGTGTTTAGTTCTTTTATGGTTCACAGGGTTGAGTGCTAATTTTTGTGCACTTTGGTTATCATTAAAAATTTCAATGCCTGAACTATTATCAAAAATATCAAATCTATTTTTCTTTCCAAATAAATCAAAAATCAACCCTTTCAAATAAACAGCCTCACTACAGGCTTCATTAATACCAATATATTCGGCCTCTGTAGATGATAGGGCTACACATTTTTGTTTTTTGCATTCCCAAGATATTGCTGCCCCACAATATAAAAAGGCATATCCAGAAAATGACTTATTATCTTGATGACCTCCTCCCCAATCTGAATCAACATAACCTGTTAATTTATCCTCACAAAAACTATAGGTAATGCCACTTTTTAAGGTACCTTTTAAATATCTTAAATAATGCTTTGCAGCAAGCCAGTTTTCTCTTGAATGATTAACATTAAATTGACTTAAAAATGTAGTAGCAAAGGAAATATCTGGTCGAGTAGTGACACTGAGATATATCAAGGATCCTATTAGTTCTTGATATGGACAATCATAAAAATCATTATTTTCAGAAAATTTTAAACCTGGCTCAAGAGGAGTTTTAGCAACTTTACAATCTTGCATCTGAAATCTAGAAAGCAATCTTGAAATATACTTCTCCTGATCCAACTTCAATATTTTAGATTTCCTATCATAAGATATATTAATGCCCAAACAATTCTTAAGTGGGCCCAAATCTTTCATCTTGAAATTACTTTTTAGTTGATTCTTCAACTGATTGACAAAATTAACATCATTATAAAAGATAAAGAAATCGACAACATGTAGTGCTATTATGACTATAGAATTAGTGGAAATTTTCAATAATACACATGGTTCATATTCACTTTGATTGAAACCTAAATTTAACAATACATTTTTAGCTTTATTATACCATGACCGCGAAGCTTGTTTCAGGCCATAAATAGCTTTCTTAAGACGACAAACTTTATTTTCATCCCCTATGGGAAAACCTTCTGGTTGGGTCATGTAAACTTCCTCTAATAGGTCACCATTGAGAAAGGCAGTATCAACATCTAAGTGATCTATCATTAAACTATTCTTGACAGAAAAAGCCAATAAAAATCTAATGGTACTATGACGTACTACAGGAGAAAATGTTTCTGTATAGTCTGTTCCATATTTTTGGGAACATCCCTTAGCTACAAGTCGAGCTTTATATTTGACTATGTTACCTTGTGTGTCTGTTTTTAATTTAAAAACCCACCTATTTTTAATGATATTTTTACCTAAAGGTTTATCAACGAGATCCCAAGCATCATTGATTTTAAAAGCTTCTAATTCAGACTTGATAGCTGCTTTCCAATTTTTGGAATCTACACTACTCAAAGCTTCAGAAATTGAACTTGGTTCTCTATAATCTACACAAGATACCATAGCATATTCAGTATCAGAAAAATCTCCTGTTTCATAATCAGAAAAAGTTTTAGGTTTTCTATCTCTTAAGGGGTACCTGCGTTCTTGTGATGATGAAGATTGTGGTTCATCTTCTTCTTCTTCAGGTCCATTGTCATCATCTGGTTGAGAACAGATTTCTTCAGTACATGATTCATCACCTTCAGGATGAAGATTCTCCTCTGACCCATCATGTTCACCAACATCAGGAATTATCTGGTCCATATATGATGTAACTGCAACATTTTCTTGAGACTTGACTGATTTATGTTCGAAGAATATGACATCCCTGGCTATCTTCAACTTGTAGGTGTCTTTAGCGAGCAACCTGTAACCATTATTACCATTATATCCAACGAACATATATTCTTCACTTTTTGGATCTAGTTTTCTTCTTTGGGAATCAGGAATTTTAACATAAGCTGAGCAACCAAACAATCTTAAATGTCCAAGATTTGGTTTAACTCCAGACCATTTTTCTTCAGGAGTAGATCCAGGAATTTTCTTAGTAGGTGAACGATTAATCAAATACACAGCAGTATTCGCTGCTTCTGCCCATAATCGTTGACTACATCCAGTTTCTTCAAGCATAGCTCGAACCTTCTCCATTATCGTTCTGTTATAGCGTTCTGCCACACCATTTTGTTGGGGATTATATGGAATAGTTAGTTGATGCTTGATTCCATTAACTTTAAGGAAATTTTTCATACGATCATTTACGTATTCTCTTCCATTGTCTGAACGTATTACTTTAATTTTGCAATCACATTCATTCTCGACTTCAGCTTTGAATTCTTCAAAAACCTCTGCAACTTCACCTTTTGTTCGTAGAAAATAGCAAAATATTTTTCTTGTATGATCATCAATAATTGTGAACATGTATCTTGCACCTCTGAGTGAATCTACAGGTAAAGGTCCACATAGATCAGTATGAAGCAGCTCCAGTTTGCCATTTGCTAGTTTTCTATTGGATGACTTGAATGGTTTTTTAGCATGTTTGGCTGTAACACAAGTAATACATTTCTCGAATTCATTATTTGAATAATTAATCCCTTTGACAAGTCCTTGGCTGAGTAGTTTCATACTCACATGGTTCAGATGACCAAGACGTTTATGCCAAAGTTCTTGTGTCTCTTCCTTAACAGCTACAAACGCAGATTCTGTGTAACCATTTAAAACATATAAGCCATTTTTCAAAAAAGCAGTTGCAACTCTGTCTTCAGTCAAACTTCTATTGTCCATTATGTCAGCACCATTATCGTTGAAGACAACCTTAAATCCTTTCTTAACCGGGGAACTAACAGAAAGTAGGTTTGCAGAAAGATTAGGAACATACATGACTTTAGAGATTGTTCTCTCTTTGCCCTCCAAAATGGCTTCTATGTCACCGACACCTTGATAGTGTAATGCGTCATTGTTTGCAATAGTGATTCTTTTGTCATTATTATCTGATTGAAGGTTAGAAAATAATTCTTTTTTGCCAGTCATGTGGCAACTAGCTCCACTATCCAGAAACCATTCTTCAGAAATACAGGAATTATTAGTACTTACAAGTAATGCTCTGTCCTTCTTGGACTTCGGATCCATATTCTGTTTGATGTTAGTTTTATTTTGTTTCTTGAAGAGAATGCACTGATTTTTATAGTAACCAGGCTTCTTGCAAAAATAACAGTGTGGTTTTTTATGTTTGTGATCAGTTAATAGAGCTTTGTCAGTACTAGTTGAACTATTATATTTGCTATCTTGCAATAGTTTCATTTTAATTAAATCACTTGAAACGTGTGTATTGGAATTTTCCAGAGCCATCATCATTGGTTCGTAAGATTCTGGCAATCCTGCTAACATAATAACTGCCAAGAATTCATCATCCAGAGGTTTATCAATTGCAGTTAATTGTTCAGATAAACTTAGAATTTCGTTCACATACGTTTCCATATAATCAAACTTCTCTAATCGTATCAAGCAAAGCATTCTGAGTAGCCGAAGACGACGAATTAGTCCTTTGTCTTCATATGCACTTTCCAAGGCATTCCAGGCTTCTTTCGCTGTCTTGCATGACATAACATGAGGAAAAGCAGATTTATCTAGGCTTAAATTTATTTTAGCCAAAGCTTTTTCATCTCTTCTGCTGCGGACATTGTCATCAGTTTTATCTTCAGCAGGGTAACCTGTGATGCAATACCATAAATTGTCGTGGACAAGGCAATTCTTCATTTGAAATTTCCATTCCCTGAAGTTTTCTCTTCCTTTGAGTTTTTCAATAGATATATTTTGATTTCCTTCCATATTGATAAAGGATAAAGGACTTGCAACTTGAAAATCGCACGTGGTTTTCGCCGTTACGGGAAACTTGTTGATTTGTATTTGCAATATTTAACTAATGCAAATATTTACCAAACCTTATGCACTACTGGGCCCATAACCAATGTTGGAAATGATAAATAGGCAGTGTAGGTTTTTATCATACGTAAAAGCACAAGAGCTTTTTTTTTATCGGATAAACTTTTATTTTTTACGAAAACTAGATTGCTTAGAAATTTAACGAGAACAAACGAACTGATAATAACTCGACAGCGAAGCTGGAGAGTTTTTATAAGTTTCGTTTGTTCGAGTTTAAATTGCTTGAAATCAATCTAGTTTGAGTTTACAAAATAGAAGTTTATCCGATCTTAAAAAAATGCTCGAGTGATTTTTAGCTAGATAAATTCACGAATCGAGATAATAAGAAATAATTCTATATGTTTATTTTCTAACTATCAATTAAATATACAATTATTGAAAACGCAATTATTATAAACCTTTTCATTGGGTAATAAAGATACGTTATTTGATGAACTGCTTTGTCCCACGTTTGAAATGTAAGTTTCTGTCTTGCTGGTAGATTTAGCGGTGTCGCTTCTCAAGTTCCTTACAAGCTTCTCATGGTGCTCGGCATCTAGTTGAAGGTATGGCTTTATGGAACTAGAATTATTATGGCCAGTAATTTTTATCAGTTGTTGCTCACTGACGCCTGCTTTAGCTAAATGAGTCACCGAACTAGCGCGGTTTGAGTGGTTCGTAATTTTGTTACTTTTCACATCAAGTCCAATTTTAACTGCTGAGGTTTTTGTCCATTGCGATATCATGTTTGCTCCTAGAGGTACATTTTTGTACCAGCCTTTAGAGTTTTCTTTATTCCAAAATGGATTTGGCGTCAGAAATAAACGTTCTGTAGTTACATTTTTGTTTCGTTTTGTCATGATAATTCTAAATAATCTTACGGGACATACGCTTTCATCATTTTCATTTTTAGTAAGCCACTTACTTTCCATGCATTTTTTCGATCCACCTTGTGCTGTTTTGGAAAATACTGGGTTATATTCTATTCTGCCTGTATATTTGCCATCATGCCCTGTTTCTAATTTAAAATGATATACATTACACTTTGCTGCTTCCCCACCTCGCCAAGCCAATTCATAGGCAGCTATATGATAAAACTTCTTTTGTAGACCCTCCGGGTTTTCTTCACTCCATAATTTGGCCATTTTAATTATTTCTGATTGTGTCAAAGCAGTACAACATATTTTTCGTTTTTCTGGAATAGCTTGTAATTGTTTTCTCTTTGCATTTTTAGCATCGCGGGCCTCTTTAAAGGTAATGTCGGTGAATGGATCGAAATTAATTTTAAATTCATTAAAATACTTCTCTTGTACCATTTTTGCGGTAGAGTTCCACACTGTTTTGACGGTATACTCCTTGTAATCCTCGCCGTCGATTTTTTTCATGTTGTACGCCCAATCTTTTAAATACATTGCTATTTGTGACACCGGAGTCGACACTAACAATTCATAATTGCGTTCTTTACAAAAGGCCATAAACTGCCTCCATATTGATGATTTAGTATTCTTCGTAGACTTGGGAATGCTTTTTTCGATGTGTTCTTCAATCATGTTGATTGAAACTTGCCCAAAACGGCTCATCTTTAATAATAATCGCAAGATAACAGTTCCTTCACTGACAAACAGCGCTTGACAGCATACAATTTTATGGTAGCCATATTGTTATGTTGCTAGGAAACGAGCCAGTACGGCTTGATTTCGAGCTGGAGAGTGTTTTATCGCTGTAAAAAACGATGCAGCTTTTTTATCGATGTCAAAGTGATATAAATGCGATGCTCAAATAGACATTTTATTGTAGGAGTGAATTTATCAACTTTAATTATTACGATGAATTTGGATTAAGTACGATTAATTACAACAATGCAGCAAAGCAGTTAAGAACATCTTCATATTGACATAATGACATATGTACATAGAAATTAACAACCATCATAGAATAAACATTAGTTCAAATGTCATAACGATGTATTATATCTAACACTATCGAATGTACAGAGCCCGGAGGGTAGTAAAACATGCGTTCGGAATTTAGACACTCTGCTATCGATTTCAAATCAATTGAGGACATTCATTTTGTGGTATTAGCTTGTTGTACTTTGCATAATTATTTAAGATGCAAATCCAGATAAGATTATATTTCGCCAGGTGACACTGACAGAGAAAATCAGATTACTAGTTCAATTCAAGAAGGCCTGAGGACGAATGGTATTCTGGAGCCCTTACAACTCACTCGTACCGGAAACCCGGGCAATAATGCTAAAAATTTAGGGAAGATTTTGTGAAATACAGCAATACAACTGGAGCTGTATCATGGCAGGAAGGAATGATAAATACATAATTTGAAATACTCACGTTATCCAGAGTATCTTGACTACGATTCTCACCGTCGTCACTTTCTAGGGTTGACATTGAAGCTGAACCTTTAAAAAATAATTGTCTTTATTAAATCGTCGGCGACACCGCAAAACCAAGTAACTGCAAAAACCAAAATTTTCAGGTGGCACTAAAAACTTCATAATTTTGGATTGATGAATCAGATTCAATTAAAAATAGTTACAAACCACGTGGGTATCGATCATCTCAGTGTCTGTATACTTTTTGAAAATAATTAGCTTGTTTATTTATAGTCAGTGTTAGATACCTGGTTTTGACATCTTCTTTCGGGCGAAAATTGCTGGTTACGAGGTTTTGCGTTGGTGAAGTTGAAATATTAAACTACGTTTTTAGATTTTGAAATGAACATTTATTCGTATCAAAAATATAAAATGCTTATAGGTGCAACATTCATAACAAACATAACAAAATAAATATAAATGCCAACGATTAATAATAATATGAATGAGGTAATGAGTCATAAAATCCATGTACATCTAAAGGTAAGACTCTTTTAAGTGCTTGAAGGTGTTGATACTTCTGTTCTTTTATTTTTATACGACTTTTGTATAATTGGCTAATCTGTCCAATTATAGTCCTCAATTTTTGAGGTGAGATAGTCCAATTGTCGGAGAAATGACTTTTGAATGAGATTCCATTATTTCTTTTATTGCGCGTATGTTCTGGGGAACATCGCGTTATAGTTTTGCCCAAATGTCTGTAACTTTCGAATTTTTTGACGAAATTGGTCTCAAACGATTTAGTTCGACTCCCCGATGAAGAATTCGAGGTCAAATTTGATTCTGTCCGGCCGGCCGTACGGCCGTCCGGCCCTCCGTTGCCACGATAATTTGAGAACGAAAAGAGCTGGCGACTTGAAATTTTCAGGGTGGGTGGCGCATCGCAATACGACGGACAAGTTCGTTAATGGGCATAATCGGCCTAGTGGTTTCCGAGTAATAATTTTGTTTTCAACCAATATGAATCCGATCGAATTGAAACTTGGTGAATAGTTGTAGAATATGAACCTAAGCACGTTCGTGAAATTTTGGGCGAATCGTATGGCTAGAAAATTAAAAAAAAATTATTAAAAAATATTTTTTTTGTCACGATAACCTGAGAACGGAAAGAGATAGCGGCTTGAAAATTCCAGGTTATGTTGTGCATATGAATGCCACATTTGAGTTTGTTTATGAGCATAATCGACCAAACGGTTTCAGAGTTATAGCCATCTGAAATTTGGTGGTTTTTTGTTCCTCATTAACTCGGAAAATACTGAAGCGATTGAATTCAAACATGGTTATTAGTTGTAGAATGCCAACGCGAAAATGTTTGCGAAATTTGGTGAGGATAGCATTTGTAGAAAATTTTTAATAAATCATTGAAAAAAAAAAAAAAATTCTATATATCAGTAACTATACGTTTGAAATTGCTGAAATTTTGCAAGAGCGTTCATTACCTAACTCTACTGCAAAGTTTCAAGTTTTAACACGATCGGTTGAATATTGTTGGAGATTCGAGCATTCTTGTGTGAGTTCAGTAGATGGGTGACCGTTGCCTCGATAACTTTCGAACCAAAGGAGATAGGGACTTGAAATTTTCAGGGTAGGTTGCGTATCCGAAAGGGAGAGTTGAGTTCGTTTTTGGGCATAATCGGTTTAACGGTTTCCGAGTTATATCCACCTGGAATATTGTTTCCTTGATAACTCAAAAAATAAATATTCGATTGAATTGAAGCTTGGTAACTAGTAGTAGAACATCAACACAAAGACGTGTTTAAAATTCTGTAAGAACCGTACTCCTAGAAAATTTGAAAAAAATGACGAAAAAAAAAATTTTAAGAACCGCGCCTCCAGAAAATTAAAAAAAAATCACGAAAAAAAAATTGGTTCAAGCACTGACGTGAAGTCAGAAGCTTTTGCGCGTATGTTCTATTGTCGATATTCGAATTTACCATGGTAAATTCGAATTAAGTGTCCAATACAGGAGAATGGACGACATAATTAACCATGGTAAATTCGATTAAGGGTGTCCAATACAGAAGAATGGACAATAGAACATACGCGCAAAAGCTTCTGACTTCACGTCAGTGCTTGAACCAATTTTATTTTAGACTTCTTATATCATTGACATGTAAATCAGTCTTTTTCTGACCAGGTCTAATACTTCTGTAATATCGCAATTTTGAGTAATCCAGGAAGCATTTATGATCTAAAAATTGTACCGGGAAAGGTTGCTTTAGACGGGATTTTATATCTTTATTTTTAAGCTTTCTTTCTATTAAGCTGTGCACGCTGTCTACCTCCATCTGGGTATGTCCCTTTTCTAGAAATTTCTGAATTACAATTATGCCCGTTTCGTTGACGAAATGGTATAAAGCATTACTTAAAATGCAATTTCGGTTGTGATAACCGCAACCATCGCTAAAGAGTATAATGGATTTCGTTTGCGGATTTTTTTCCAAATAACTATAAAGATGTTTTACAATCAGCGTGGCAAAAACGTTAGCTTCAAGACCACCTTCAGCTTCATGCCATAAGTAACAGGATACTTCTTTGTCTACTAAATTAAAAGTTTCAAAATTATGAACGCATCATTTAGTTTTGTAGTGAATAGCGGAAGCTTGTAGTACTGGAGCGAGCTTCACAGACTGGAGATCCATAGTTAAGAATGCAATTTCTTTATTTTAGAATTCCATTGCCATATTTTTGTCTGCTTCTTTTTCTTTTCTAGCTTCATCTTTTCTTTTAATGTGGGCTTCGTAGTCTTCCTGTGACACGTTCTTAGTCTTATAACCAATGCACACATCGGATTGGTCTTTCTTGGGTTTGTGGGTAAAAATATTTTTCATTTTCATTTGTTTCTTTAAACGAATTAAGCTTAGGGCTTTGGCATTATTATCATCACAATAATTTTTATATAATTGGTATACGTCAGTTTTAGTCTGAAACAATGATTCCAAGTACAGTCTTTGGGTTGATGGTCTGCAATAATGTGATTTTAACTTAGCAAGTTCGTCAAAAAATGTCTGCAACACCGCTAATCCTCTTCTCAGTTCTACAGGAAATCTTGATTTACTGGGCATAGCTATATCATTACTGTACATTATTTTATTATTAGCTGCCTGGTTTAAACAATTTTTTACCATGCACTCCTTTAAATCCAATGTATTTAAAAACATCTTTTTGCATATTCGGAGATTTTGACCATCCTTTTTTAGATAATACTCGAATGTCAATAGGCGACTAGAATTATAGTGTTTGGGACGTCGAGTACTTGTCGTCTTGACTAATGATGAAACATTCACTTTTCGCATGTCCCATGACATTTTCCAAAAATTCGAAAATATAGTTTTTCTATCTTGAGGACTGAAGGTGTTACAGAACCTATTTTTTGCCTTTTGAGACAAAACAGATTGACAACTTGCTTTCAGTTTTCTCTCTTCCTTTTCGTTTTCATAAGAATATTTTCAATTTTCAATTTCAAGATCTAATTGAAAAACTTTTAAACGCACTGACGTAAGGCTGCTTTGGCGTGCTTTTTCAATTTCATAACCAGAGCGGATAAACATGCAGATACTGAAGTCTATCAATGCTGCTTGGCATCCAGCCACCCATAATATTTCACCAATATCTCCAAAGCTAAATATCCAATCGAGTTTAAATCTAGAAATTGACCACACTATAAGATTCTGAAGGCGCTCGACAAATTTCAGCGATATCTGAGTTAGAATTCCAGAGATAATGAATTATTTAAATTAAGTCTTTGGGATAAGTATTTAATAACGTGAATTGAATTGATCACTTAGAAGGACTTAACAAAAGGCTGAATGGCGGTGACTATACTCTATTGAACCTTGAAAATGCTCACTACCATTCAATAATTATTATACAGTGTGAAAAAGCCAAATGGAATAAATTCCTTATCTTGGTTACTGCACATAAGTATTTGTGGAAAATCCAGAAACACATCAAATTTAAATTTTAAATTGTCGTTCTTCTTCGTAAAAATGTGAACCCTAACTTCAACCCCCTACGAAAGACAGGTACAACCCCCAATTATTCAAATAGGAAGTATCGGCTTGTGATACATCGTTTGAAAGGTCTCGTCATTCTCTATTCAGATATGTTATCACTTTAATGTTTATTACAAAAATCAAAATAGTAAAATATAAAATCAAGTGATTAGCGAAATTTGGTACAATATCAAAAACTAAAATGTAATATAAGATGTAGCAAAAAAATTATGAATGTTAATGTAGTAGATGTTCACAGTGTTACCACGAATGCCTTAGGAATATCCTAACCTCAAATAAAAATGTCTTCCAACATTATTCAAATCTCCAGTGTGATCGATCTAATCGTAAGCGTTATTCAATCTGTTAGGTCATCAAGGTGTTTAGTTTTGTACACAATGCTCTTCACATATTCCCAAAAAAATAAATCTAATGAGTTAAGATCAGGGGATCCCGCTGGCCATTCGATCGTTCCTGGCCTTCCTATCCAACGATTTGGAAATATTGCGTCGAAGTACTGCCGCCGGATATTGCGTTGGTAGTGTGGTGGTGCTCCATCCTGTTAGAAACATATTATATTGCGCGGAACTTGAGGATTTCATTGATCAGGATATAAATTTGCCAAAGTTGGAATGACATCATTTTGATGTGCTAAATATTTATCGTCATTCAATTTATCCTCAGTGAAAACGCGGTCTATGATTTGGTTTTGAACGTTTCCTGCCCAAAATTAACCTTTTGAGGGAATTGCGTGTGCTACTCTCTCATCCAGTGAGGATTTTCTGTCGACCAGTAGCGACAATTGTGACGAATAGCATGGTCGTTGAGAGAAAAAGTGCACTCATCAGAAAATAAAACGTCTACTAATTGGATAATATTGTTATCCAAAATATTCATATTTGTTCACAAAAATAAGTTCTTCCCAACTAGCAATTTTATATTTTATAATAGTTGTGGAAACGTTTTCAACCAAAATCTTATAAAACATTCTTAGTCGCTGAATTGTTTTCAATACGTTTATACAACAGATATAAACCCAAAATTGGCACATTTTATAAAATAATTTTATCATTCGAAACATTTCATAAAGCTCTTCATGAACATTACAAGACTATTTCATACACATTCTGGCGCCATCTAAAAAACTGTTTTGTTATAGCTTTATAAGGTTTTCCATATGAGCGTTCTGAAATAAAAATGTTACATAGAATGATATCTATAAAATTAATTGATTTTAAGTTGGCAAATGACAATCCTTAATTATAACAACATAGCGAAGATATAGATGTCATGTGTCATTATTGTTTACACGAAGCCATTTTATTTATATATACTTCTACTCTTACAGACATATGTTTGGATACACACAACGAAATTCTCAATGAAAATGAAATTTCTTCGTGAAATGAAGCACTAAAATGACATATTTTAAACGCGCCCCCTTGTTTCGAATGTTTCACATAAAAAAATTGAACAAAACAAAAATGTGGCTTGTCAGTCTAATGATCCTTTGTACGAAAATGTATTCCAATTTGTTCTACAGATTTTTTTTGAGTCATTTCATTCTCTGCATGGTTGAAATATCTACACATTGGCGATTTTTAGTGTGTTTAAAACACTACGCACTCTGAGTCATCACAAATGCCGCCATGTTTAATGGCGTTCTCTTATAAAATGATTTTGCATCAGATTCAAGCATTTCGTTGTAATTTAGCTACTTAACTACTATAAAACCCATCGAAACATATCTTATACCTGCTATATAAGACGTGAACTTATTATCTTCAATTACATAAATTATTGTTATTGTAAAGCAGAAATTGGGGAAAGATTTGTGGTAATCTTATATGATCATAGATAAGAAACGTGGATGCGCCTGAGCTCAAGCGACGCGTAGTTGAATCAAAGAATAATAACTACGTACAATTTCCGCCACCCTTATTCAGGGTTTCACAGTAGTTTTACTTTATTGAATCTAAAGACCTGGGTTGTAAGCTACTGGAATAAATTGTTTGTTTGTTTTTAGCGTGAATATTCTTTTGGTGAATTTGGGAATTAATACTTACGCTGGGGTATCTGGGAGAATTAAATTTACCTGGCGCCCATTTACTAGGTTCCCTTTTTGGAATCCACTCCCATCTCCACTAGAGCTAAACCGCGGATCCCCGAGTTCTAGTAGCTCCAAGTTTAACCACTGCGACTTGGGAACAGTCGTTTGTCGTTATAATTTTCTCAAAAATATTATTAAATATTTAAAAATGAATTATTTTTTGTTGGCCTTATTTAAACAAGGTAACAAAATAAGGCCTCAGAAAATAACACCTATAGCGTAATCTACTTATAAGAAAGTTATAAGGAACGTAATATAAAATAGTAGCATAATTTGCTTAGGAACATTATCTTATTAATAATAAGTAAGTAGTAATAGAAGTAGCTATAAAATCAATTTTTTTGACAGTTAGGACATACAAATGCGTTTAGATCACTTTAAGTCAAGCCGACACAATCCTCGTGGTACCACTGACAACACTCTAGGCATTGTCTCATATCTGCAATCCTCTCCTCTTCACAAGCAAGACAGTACCACTGTTCTTTATCTTCAGTTGATTTTGGTTTAATCGTCCGTTTCTTGTTTTCGTCGTGGGTTTCTTTGGTAGTTTTCTATCCTTTTTTTGTATTCTTCGAATTATTCTTTTTTTCTTCTATATCTTCAGTTAATTTTGGTTTAATCGTCCGTTTCTTCTTTTGTTCGTAGGTTTCTTTGGTAGTTTTCTTTCCTTTTTTTGTGTTCTTCGATTTTTTCTTATTTTGTTATTTATCTGTGGGTAATTCTCACGAAATACCGAAATTCTTGTCCTTTAAGTTTTATCGAAAATCTAACAACCCTATAACGGATATCAAAATTTTCTTGTAATATATGTAATCGACACTAGAAGTTTCACTTATTATTTCGGAACCAAATACATACATAAGAATAAATACACCAATATTTAGTCCGTAAAATCATTCCCTCACTATGTCCCAAGCTACACGTTCGATTACTTTTATATTATCAAACAAACAAGAAAAAATAATAAAAGTCTACTTTGGAGACTTTTCGATTAAAAATATGATAGATTAATGAAAAAAATTTTAATTTGGATTATATACTAAAAACTGTATGCAAAAATAGAGAATATACACATGTCCCATAAAAATAAATCATTCCCTCACATTGTTACCGATAATCGAATTTTGATCGCATTGTTAATCCAACAGGAACGCTACTATGAGTTTTTGATAGGTGGCAGTCCTGTCAACTCACCATTATGGTGAATTTAACGACAGCGTGTTAGACTTTGCGTTGAAAAAGAAATAATAGGATATTTTGTTTGAATTGCATTTTTTAAGGTCATTCCCTCACATCCAGGAAAAACAAAAAGTAAAATACTTTATTCGTTATTAATTACATAGAGAAGTAGACTTATGGGAGTTATCATTTTATACAAAACAACTTTTTAATAGTGAGCTTATATCGTGAGTTTTTTTTTATTATTCTTTGTTTCATCATTCCCTCACCGTCATTCCCTCATATAAATTTCTAGTGAGGGAATGATGATTTATGAAGTAGTAATTTTCACCAAAGTCAACTTGCTTTTTCGAACATTTGCTTCAGTTTATTCTTTAATTCACCGCTGTAATATTTTTGTGCAGTCAATTAATGCCAAGAAAAAATAGTATAAGTGAAAATTTGCCTATTTGTTTTTGCTGATAATCTTCGAATATTTGCATTGAATAAACAATGCGTAGTACAACACAAACACGAACCAAGTCACATGTTGGACATTCATCAAATGATGTTATTTGTATGACATATAAAAATCACACATATAATATAGGTGATCATGTCCTAATAAATTGGGACGAAAAACTTTGTCCAGGGGGTGCTTTAGTAAAGTGTATGAAAAGAGTAACCAATTCTTGGAGATGGCCAATAATCAAGGATGAACAGTTGTATGCCTGGAATGGTATTCACCAGAAGATCAGGCCACCAACATTAATCAAAAAGGGATGTTATGCTGTCAAGGAAATATACTAAAATATGTAACTGAGATGAGACTGTTTTATTAACTTTGAGAGTGAATAGATAAGAAAAGTACTTTTTGTTGGTAGATTTCTAATTAAGTATAACTAATCTTCATTATTTTATTAATTTTCCATAAAAAAGCTATTGTTTTGTTAATGTTGTTAAGATTAAATAGTACAACAGAACTTTAATCCATTGGTAAAATGACAACTAAGTTAATTTTTAAGTGAATATATTTTGTTTTTGTTCATTTTTATACTGCCACTTTGATTTAGTGCAAAATAATGATTGAAGTTAGGTTAAATGGAAATAATTTAGTTGATCTACAATAACCTTGTGATTTTATGTTCCTTCTAATGTTAAAAACTAATAGTTGATTACTCAATTGAAAGGTAATTTAAAATTGTACAATTTTCTCATTGCCTCACTTAGTCTTCATCCCCTCATTTTCAATTTTTTTTCAAATCCTCATAATCCACCTAAGACACGTTTATTCTAGGGACCGCTATATAATTATAATCTTGCAACATCAGTACCACAAAATTTCATAGAATATTAATTCGAATCCTTTTCAATATTATTTGTCTATTTTAATGACAAAATTTCGGGATTTCGTGAGAATTACCCCTGTATTGAATAAATCTTTCGTAACTCTCTGGACTTTATAATTTAAAGCTTTTTTACGTGGACGGCTCTTAACAACACCGTAGTCTGGTGTAGGCATAAATTGTTGGAAATCAGTCTTCATATTTCTAGCAATTTTTGCTAAAGGTTGGTCATCTACAGTGTCTTCGCCATCAGACTTAGTGAAAGTATCGTTATTAGGATTTACATTCTCGATGTCACACTCTGTGTCTGAAGAAGAATATATTCTTAAGCGTTTCTGGGGGATAGGCCTGCGTATAACATATTTTCTTCTTCAGACGCTATACTGCACTGCTCATCTTCTGTACTATCACTATATTCTACTAGTCGGCGGGTAATCTGTAAACCGCTCGGCCCGGGAAGATTTTCGACACAATCTTGGTTATTAATAATTATTCGAGTTGGTGTACTGCATTCTATGGGGGAAAAAGATGAAAATACTCGAAGATCAGGTGCGGCCGGGGATAATGGTAAGGATATTTCGGCATCGATCAGTTTATGCAAATAGCGAAGGTTCAGGATGGGCGAGGATTGACGTGAATCAGTGTCTGTTTCAATATTTGTATCGGATCCTGTTAAATTTACTTGAGGTCTTACGTTTCTATTTATTACTTCTGAAGGTACAACGCAGTCGTTTGAATTACTCTCACTGATACGACGCTCTGTTAAGATGGACGGAGCAAAAGCAGTTTCAGGTATTGCATCAACGTTTAATGGATAAAGTCCAGTTGCTTTGAATCCACTTGTTATATTGTCATAGGTCATGCTCTTTGCCCAGATTTTAGATAAAATTGCGTTAAATCGAGTTTTAGTGATCTTTTGGGCTTGTGTTTGGTACATATATTGTAGAACTTCTTGATTCTAGTACGATTCAAAAGGTTTGTAACAGGCTTTGTCAAGAGGCTGTAAATCGTGTGTCGTATTGGATGGCAAACAATAAAGTACAATGTCATGTTTTTCAGCTGTTTCGGCAATGCGAAAATCTAGATGGCATTTGGCACCGTCAAAAAAGAGAAGGCCTTTTCCAGGAGTTTTATACTTCGCTAGGTGTTCGATAAAAACAATAAACAATTCTGTTGTCATACTGCCTTTTGGTACCATGTGGACAATTGATCCTGCAGGCAAATTGTCATCATACTCCGGCTTCTTTCTTTTTCCCTTAAAAAGTATCATGGGGGGTATAGGATTCCCTATAGCATTAACACATCCCACAAGAGTAACGTTCTCACCATGCTCAGAACCCAGCATGTGCACCCTTTTAGCACCCTTCTGAACAATCACTGTTTGTTGATGATGTAATGTTAGCCGGCAGCCCTTCTCGTCCATATTATAAATCTTCTCCGGATGGTAATGAAGATCTAACTCATTATAAAGCTTACGAACTTCATGAAAATGATGAGCGACAATAACCTTATTTAATTTCTGGGCTCGAGCTGGGTTTAGGAATTGTGCTTTTCGTTTTGCTAAGCTGGGATTTCGTTTTAAAAATAATCTTAACCAGCCTTTTCCTGCAAATCCTGTTTTTGGCGCTCTAGTTCCTCGGAACTGAGTGCTTATCAATTTGCCCAAATGTCTGTAGTTTTCGAATTTTTGGCTGAAAATGGTCTCAAACAATTTGGTTCGACTCACTGATCAAGAATCCGAGGTCGAAACCGATTCTGTCCGGCCGGCCGTAGGCACGATACTCTCGAACGAAAGGAGTTAGAGGATTGAAATTTGCAAGGTAGGTTTGGAGCGTAAATATCTCGGCTAAGTTCCTTAATGGGCGAAATCCATCAAGCAGTTTCGGAGTTATGGCCGATTTTAGTAAAACACATTTTTTATGAATATTTCCGAAACTGATCACTCGAAATTTAGCATCAAATTGTAGAATCACCACCTTTATACCCATGTGAAGTTTTGTATTGATCAGGTTACCGCAAAGTGTCAAAAAAAAATTTTCAAAATAAAAAAAAAATTCTACAATAACTCTCTAGGCTAGGCTAGGCTAGGCTAGGCTAGGCTAGGCTAGGCTAGGCTATGCAGTTGAAATTTTCAGAGAAGGTTAGGGAGATGAATATCTCGGTTATATTCGTTATCGGGCAAAATAGGCCAGATGGTTTCGGACTAACGAAAAAAAAATGTTTTTTAAGCAACAAATTTCAAATTCAATTTTTATTCAAGATGCAGTTTCACGATAAAAATCGATATCATTTTCAACTCCGACAAGCTAATACTTTCGGAGATATAATTTTTCTAAATTTCAATAATGAATCGTACTTCTATGTTTTCACAGAATGTTATAATTATTCTATCTAAGCTTTATTATATGATCTGTGTTCATACTCGTACATTTCATCCTGTTCTATAAGAGAGAGTCATATTCAGTTCAGCTATTTCAATTTTAATTTCTTCCATGGTGCAGTTCCCATTCTCAGATTGCTCATTTGATCTTGATAAATAAACTATTATTTGAATTGAATCTCCTTTATGATGCAGTTCTATCATAAGAATACATTGATATAATTCCCAACTCTGAGAAACCAATACTTTCAGAGATATACCGCCGTATTCACAAAGTGTTTGAATCTCCGTTAAGTCCTAACCTAGGTCCTCAGTTGAGGATAAATATGAATCGCGCAACCTCAGTTAACGTATTTAACGGTGGTGAAACAGGCCTGTTTTACCACCTTTACCCCTTATTGTCCCTTATTATCCCCAGTTTATCCTTAACTGAGAACCTCAGTTAGGACTTAACGGAGATTGAATGCTTTGTGAATACGGCGGATTATTTGTCTGTTTGAACTAGAGCGCCAGAAAGCTCCTGTCCACAGGGCTTGAACCCATGTTTTTTTGTTGAAATTATTGTCAATATTGAATTTTTCGCAAAAAGCAAATGCTTGAATCCGAATCATTTTTGGAGTCAGAGGTATTCCTATATCAGAAAATTTTATTATACGGCAAACGAAATATTTTTCCGTCTCTTTCGTAAATATAGCGTTTCTTCCTAAGCTCTTATGTAAAATATCACGTTTAAGATGATTTCTAATGGTTCTTCTCGGCACGCCATATTGCGCCGAAGCTTTGTATGTCGACAATCTTCCAGAACGTACATCATTAACTGCCGCTCTCATGCTTTCATCAGACCACGTAGCCCGTTTTCGAGGAGACATACTGACAGGAATCGAATTTCGTACCATACACCTCATACATGTTATACGCAATAATTAATTCTCATATCCCAAATAATACAAAATAAAGTCATAGTTATCTTTTCGATGAGTTATAATGTAAACCTTGTACATAACTTGAAATAAAACTCAAATAATACCGTAATAAAATACGATAGAAATTACGACACATTAATAACACGCAATGAAAACGGCCGTCGTCCACGAACGACCGACGAACACTGGCGCTGTGAGCGTGAGCGGGCCTCTCGCGCACTATTTGCCTAGTTGTGGAGGTGTAGTCTATACGATCGTGCAATATATAGTCCGTTTAAGATATATTGACATCGAAGTAGGCCTTGAACGTGTAGTTGGTGCTTTATTTCTAGTTACAAAAAATTACTGTTCGGTAACCAGAGAAAATAAATATTAACATAAAACATAACCTTGAATATTTTCCATGCTATCTCCTATTTGTAATTAATCGAAAAGCCTTATAAATGCTTTCTTGATGTACTTTGGAAATTCAAATCGCGAATGTATTTTATCCTGAGATTTTGGAAGGATAATTTTCCAACTTCAACTGCAGTTGACTGATGAAACAAACATAAATATGAGGTTGATGCCCAGAAACCATTTCAAGGAATTGGAAACATCATTATTTATAATAGAGAAGAACAAAAATTGGATAGTTTTTTTTAAGGGCGGATGAAGAACCTTTTGACGTAATAATCATGTGCATCTCAATATATCTTAGAACTTGGGTTCCTTATCCAAAGCCATTGGAAAATCAATCAAGGTGTAAAAGCCCATAAGAAACTCACTTTTCATTTATTGTATCCATATTTGTTATTGAATAATTTCATTAATATAATGATAATAAATATTATGTTATTATTATTACTTCATCAGTATAAATTATTGAGAGGTGGGTTGAATAATGGAGCATTATTTTGGAAGAAGAAATAATTTATCAGTGTTTAAGCAGATTTATTATTTCTGTCTTAATTTAACTTGGAAAGTAATAGCTTGTAAAATATTATAATCTTCATGCAATGATATCTAATAGTTCAAGTGTTTATTTTTCCACAAAAAAAATCAGAACCAAAACTTTACTATGTACATTTTTTTTACGTAAGCTGTGAGATTTCAATTGCAACTAGGAACAGAAAAGATTATTTGCCATTTTCCTACGAATTGTCGTTTTAGTATTATAATTTATATTGAAAAACTTAATGATTTAAAATTCTATTTCAAACTTTGATTTGCTTAGTTCGTAGAGCTCATGAAGGAAAGAACTAATCGAAGAAAATCTTCAGTGAAGTGCTCTCTCAAATTTTCAAAAACTTTAATTTAATCTCGAATTTAATGTAATGTTTCTTTAAATGTAAAGTCGTATATCACAGGAGTTCTTCCACAACTGCTGCCAGGTTTGAATGATGCGCCTTCCTCTTTTTTCCTAAGAATTCTTCTAACAGTAAGTACTTGAAAAAATCTGAAATATTATGGCCAATGTATTAATCAGAATACACTCTTAGTGGTTGAATAACAGTTTACCTGGAACACTAGAGCAATGCTGGCGGTAATATCTACAGATTCCCTGAAGAATTCAAAGTAACATCTATATACTGCTTCGTGTTCCCTTTTTGTTAGGCGAGAGGTATCGTAAGCAATTCCAGACATTTTTAATAGCACAAGGATGCGGACATACTCAAACTCGGCACGATTAATTATAAACACACATGTAAAAACTATCCCAAATTGTTCGATTTTCGTTATATCGAAATTGTAAGAAATAAATAATAAATGACAGTTCATCAGCTCATGGTTATTTTCAATGCGAACAACCTAAATTATGTGACTTGAAATATAACTAGACCGACCGTTGCCAACTGAATTTCGATTTTCCAAAGCCACCCTTGATGTCAATATATCTTAAACGGACTATATATTTGATGTAAATACATTAAACGACTTTTTCGCACTATAGGCCTTATTTGAGCATAGGCCTTATTTGTATTAAGTATCTTAATCCAAAAAAGAGCAATTGTGGAGTCCGACCACAAATAAATGGCATCGAATGACAACGACTGCGATCGATTTACCGTAGTAAACAAGCGAGACAGCAACAGGGCACCACACAACTCCAGGCGTGGTAAACTCAATGATTTTAAAGGTGCTACGCGAGATTTGGAGCAAACTAGTTGCACAGTAATAATGCCCATGTCATCTACAGATCGAACATACATATATGCACCATAGGCCTTCTCACTAGCGTCGCAGAAACCATGCAATTGTATGTTTACAGCTCTGGCAGTTAAAATGAAACGGTCGAACTGAACCCATTCAAACAAGGGTAGTTGCTCTTGATATGTTGACCATAAGGTATGGATTTCAACGGGAATTGATTCATCCCAAGTTACTCCGGCGTTCGACAAAAGCTGAAATATAATTTTTGCGTGCACAATAACAGGGCCTAATAACCCTAGAGGATAGAACAATTTGGCAATCTGTGACAATATGGTGCGTTTCGTAAATGCCTTATATTCACGGAATAGAATATTGCGTCCTTCCGGGAGTTCCATTAGAGTCCTAGGGTCTTTACAGTCGAGTCTAGATCAAGTGACAGATGGGTACTATTTTGAGTAACTAGCGGATTCGGTATTAAGGTGGGTTCATTAGAGGTCCATTTTCGAAGATGGAATTTACCCATCTTCCCGAAGTAGTTTTCGCGGAACCGTCAAAGACCACTCGTATCTTAGTTGTTAAGCTCTCTTGTTTAACGACAGCATGATGAGGGAGGTAGAAGCCGCTGCTGGGATCGTGTTTTTGACACTTCGACATGTGTTTTACAATGAGGTCCTCCGACAAAGAGTCACAATAATCTTTTCTCAGGCCGCCGTCCTTTGCTAATTGTTGCTCCAACGAAATGAGACGCCTGACGGCCAGCTGGTGAGAGGTACCGATGTCAGATTTATTGCTGTTGAAGGGTATGCGCACAATATACCGACCCTTCGGAGACCTTTGTGTATTAGCCACAAAGTGATTTTCGGCAAGCGTTTCTTCCGGTGAACATATTATCTCCTTAACAGTTAACTCTTCGATTTCCCAAAACCTTGTTAAATTTGTATCCGCGGGATTAGAATTAACGCTAAGGTGGCACAGAATATTGCTGGTTCCACGGGCGTGGTTTATCTCAACGGCGATAATCCATCCCAGTTGTATTTTTTGTAGAGTTGCATCAGGCTGATTTTTCAGTGCTATCTGTCGGACGCAAAGAAATTTATAAAATAAATTCACGCCGATTAGAGCGTCAATACTTGACGGCTCTTCGAATTTAGGGTCCACTAACCTTATATTTTTAGGTATGTCCAAATTGGCCCGATTTATATGAATCGAGGCATTTTTTTTTTCGGGTCTCGTACCAAAATATGTAAGTTTATAATGTTTTAAGAGTCCCCTCCAAACGACAAGTCAAAAAAAATTTTTTTAAGGGTCACTCCAAGTTTTTAAAAATTTCCAAAATCGTTAATAATCGATTTTTTCTTCAATAATTTTTCTCGTCATTTAATTTTTTTCTACAAGAAAAATGATAAAGATCCTGAAAATCTCAAGTCGAAATTTTAATATTTAAAGGTCGCTCCAAATTTTTCAAGGTTTCCAAGACAAAGAATGGAATTAAAGCACGAGAAACCAAAAAAAAATTATATATTTTTTTTTTACGATTATAGTGAAATTGTCAAAAAATCATAATTTTCTTAATTCTTTAAATTTATTTATTTTTCAAGAATAAACATTTTAATTAAATTTTTATAACTTTTTATAACATATTTATAAACTTTAAACACAAAAATAGTCAATTATCGACATTATTTAGAGTAACAACATTTTTTAACTTTTTTACTAACGTATTTTTTATATATTAATTAATGCTTATAAAAATTTTACTTTAGTTCAACACTTAACCGAATTAGAAATTTACTTCAACAATCTTAAAGTATTGTTAAATATATTAAGTATAGTTAATTTTACTTTGTAGCTATATCAAAATGATTTATCAAACTTGTTTTTGTAGCGTTTGGAAACATTTTTCTATTCTCTTCAATCATTTGCAATAAGTATTGTTTGTGTTTCTCGTCAGTCATGATACGATTGCATTAAAGCAATCCCACGTTCAGCTGAATCATTTACAACTTGTAGCTCCTGAACAATCTTCAATCTTTCTAAATAACTTTTATTTGATTTCCAGAAACGAGGATGTAGTTTTGAAAAGGAATCATCAAGTTTTAGGGACTCGAACAAATATTTGGTATTTTCCCTTACGAAGTCACTAATATCTTTGTCCAGTATTTGATTTTGATCAATAATTAATCGTTTTTCAACTTCTTTTTCTGAAGATTTTTTGTTTAAAGCTGAAACCATTTTTATTTTAGTCGTAACGGAAATTTGATCATCGAAGAAAGGCAGTCCAACCAAATGTTCATTCAAGTACCAAAGATGTCGAGAAAATACCTTTAACGCGGCAGCTGCTACGGATTCATCTTGATTTTTATAATTTACCAAATTTTTTAGCATTTGCAAATCATTTCGTGGTGCCGATGTAGCGTTAGATGAGAAAAACCAAGCTTTTAAATAAATTTGTGTTACAAATTTGTTAAATTTCTCAAGGTCTGATAGTTCTGTTGCCGTTAATGTGAATTGATTGCGGAAAAAATATATTTTCAGGCAATAAATAATTTTTGCCATCCATCTGGCTCTGTGATAAGCTCCGGGAATGTTAATTCGTATCGTTGGGTCATTATGATCAGTTGTTTTTCCGTAGAACAACAATGATAATTTCAAAAATTCTCTGTAATCATCGCGAGGTTGTTGTGTTTTTAGCTGATTGATGATAAATTTAACCGTATCAGATTCATCATCAACTGATCCACTCACAAAATCAAATTTATTAAAATTTTTCCACTGATTCTTGAAACGTTCGAACAGTTTAATATTAGGGCCACTGACTACTGGTTCAAGCTATAATCCAAATGTTGCAGTTAAAATTAATTCCAAGATGTGATGTCTACAAGCAAGATGGAGTAACTTTTTTTGAAGTTTTTTTTTCCAGCAAAGTACAAGCTCCAACTTGATTGCCAGTATTACTTGTAGTCGTAACAAATCCCATCGACATGATATTACTTTCAAGATTCCATTCTTTGATTGAATTGTAAACACCATTTGACTGACTTAAAGGCTTTAAAAATTTTTGTATCCCAATATACTGTGAGAGGTTCTTTTGGACAAAAAGACGATTTCAAACTTGAAGCTGTCTCAGTCCGGTGCTTCTGTCGTGTGCGTCTAATAGTTTCTTTGCTTACCGTGACATCTGAGACTTTACGGTCTAAAGCTGCTGAAACTGCCGACATCAAAAGTACACCGTTTCGATGAGATGTTTTAGTACGATCAAACATTGATGACAGCTCTGGAGAAATCTTATACTTGGACTTTTTTTTAGGAGAAGCATAAAGTTCGTGGGAAGATGTCCTTGATTGAGATAAATTACTTTTTTGAGAAAGAGGCTTACCTAATTCAATATTATTGTGCAAAGTCACTGCAGTTGACGTAGGAGCCTCATTGTGAGTTTGTTTATTAGGCAATAAGCATTTTAGCGAAATATCAAATAATTCTTCGAGTGAATTTAAAAATTTAACTTCATGCAGCTTCTGAGTCTTAGATGACCTCAATCGATTTTTTTTCAAGCTTTTCCAAACTGTAAATAACTTATTTATTTTTTCTTCAACATGAAAATCCTTTATTACGTTCTCATCATTCCAAATATTTAAAACTTCGTTTTTTGTCCTTTTCAAACTTTCGGTCACTGTTTCTTGATGCTCATAGTGATAATATAGGAAAAAACTAAGTACTGAACGTTTTGTGGGCAGCTGAGAGTAATTCAATTCAGTAATATTTTGTCCCAGTAACCATTCACCGAGTTGCGATTTTTCTGATAGTAATCTTTGCTGAGAGCTCATTTTAAATCTATGAAAAAAGTATATTAATTAGTATTATTATTAGCAACAATAAATAGATTAATAAAGTAAATACATGTAAATAAACCTCTAAATTATTGACAATATATTTAAGCATATGCAATAATTTCATGAAAAAATTTTTAGGTTAGAAAAATTTTTAGATGCAAAAAATTAAAAAAAAAAAAATTTAAATGATACCTTTGATAGTAATTTCAAAAACACTGATGAATATTCCTGATTCTATTTCAATTTGATCACTCGTAAATAACTTGAATTGTTAAATTACGTATAAGTTACGTTCAGTACATAAGCCAACGCTGACAGTAAATAAAAACAACAATCGAAGACGAAGACATCTTAATACTTAACGGGCGCGCCTAACGTCAATAAATTGAACTATAAATAATTTGATTATAACTAATAATTGACTATTATTGTGTTCTAAGTTGATAAAAAGTTATGAAAATTTAATTAAAATGTTTATTATTGAAAAATAAATAAATTTTTTTTGTTTCTCGTGCTTTAATTCCATTCTTTGGTATGTCAAATGCAAGAAAAAATTGATTTAGATTTTTTCCTCTCTTGGAGCAATTCTTCAAAGGCTTAAGACTAGAATCCCGTTGGGAAAATTAAAAAATGTTTATTTTTCAGTTTTTCATTAATAATTTTCGTTGTTGCAAAATTAAAAACTTAAAATAATCATCGAACAAAATTTTTTTTTTAATATTATTAACGATCCGTTTTTATTAGAAACTGCATAGAAATAATTTTTTGAAATTTTTATCTCTAATTGTTTAAAAAATTATTATAAACAAATGCGTTGTTTATAAGATAATTGAAAATTTTTTTTTGGAATTTCAATCTTTGATAGAAATAATGATTTTTAAAAGAAAATTGTTCCTTAAAAAAATTTTTTTATTGCTTAAAAACGCATTTGTTAATTAACAATTATTTTCTCCCACTTCTAATTAATATTAAGGAACGATATTTTTTTTTAAAAATCATTATTCATTTTTCTTTTCGATATAAAAAAAAAATTTCATTTTATTTATTTTTTCATTGTTTATGCAATAAACAATTTGAAATAAACAAATAAATTTTTACCTTTTATTTTTTTTTCTATTCTACTTTCTGTCACAAAAGCAGAAAAATAAAAACCGATCGTTAAAAATATTAAAAAAAAAAAAATTTTGTTCGATGATTAATTTAAGTTTTTAATTTTGCAACAACGAAAATTATTAATAAAAAATTGAAAAATAAACATTTTTTAATTTTCCCAACGGGATTCTATTCTTAAGCCTTTGAAGAATTGCTCCAAGAGAGGAAAAAAATCTAAAACTCATAGTTTAGCAATTATCACACTTGCAATGTTAATGTGCAAGCAGAAAAAAAGTTATTAATTAACTATTGAATAACTAAATGAAAAATTATTATAAAAATTTTGTTCAAGCGGATTATTATTCATTCATCTATTCAGTTGCTGCCTGAATTTTTTCAATTTTTTTTTTCATATTTACTATGTTTAAAAAATGTTTATTGTTGAATTGCCCGAAGTGGACGTGGCTTCTCCAAGCCAGAGTACCCGTTTTCGGCCGTATTTTCATCCCTCTGGAAAAATTATAAATATTTACGTACAGTTTCGGGAGTCAAGACTTTTTTTTAGGAAATTTCCTCCTCTTTTCGAATCTTTTTTCAGATTTGAAAAATCTTTATTAGTTTTTGAGATATTTACAAAAAACTAAAACCCCCCTTTTTTTTTAGTTAATTGTTGATAACTTTTACAATTTTTGCAAGCGGATCTTCATTTTTTTCAAAAATCATCTAGATGCGATTCCGCATCGAATGACACCTCATACATAATTTTCGGAGACTGCTGAAAAAAGTTGGTCCAAATAGCACTTGTTGACTAGTCTATTGGTGTTTTCAAATTTTTGGATCTATTCGTAAAATATAAAGACCAAATTTTTTAAGCTATCTGTATAAAAAATACCAGAGAATCTGCTCTTGGATCACCAATTATAGGCCAAGCGTCTACCAAGTCCGCCACTTTGTTAAAGTCGCCACTTTGCCTCAAGTCGAATGTTAGTTCCCAATTTTTTTGGACCTCTGTCCAGGGTTTCCTATGATGCTTTAACCAAGTCATAGCATCAGAGTCAACTAAAACATTACAAATTATATTTTCAGGACCTCACTTTGGTGTAATGTTTTTACCTTCAGTATTTATCCTTTTTTTTCAGGTTGCTTCTCATTTGAGCATTTTGGTTATCTAACATATATTTTGTCAGGGCTTTGGTATAAGATATTGTGAGCTTTATGAACAAGTTTTCCCTTTGCAGGTCTAGCTAAATTATTTAAGCTTTTACCAGAGTGGTGGTAAGTTTGCAGGGACTCAGTTGGGAATAGATTTAATATTTTGAAACTAAAAATGTTGTACAGTGGCTCTATTCTGAACTTCACTCGTTTTCGACCACTCGTAACGAAAACGAACGGTGGTAATTGCGAACGATAGTTTATATTGCTATTCTCATGTGCCCTTCGTAATGACCGATGACTTAAACGAATTCGTGTCGTCTGAAGACTTGGCAACATAGTAACATTTGAAATTTGAATGTTTTTATGTATATGTTATTGGAGCGCGTCCTCATAAATCAAAACGGTAATTTATTGTTTGTTGAACTTGGGTGATTTATTTGGTTTTTTCTGTTTGCTTCGATAAGAAAAAAGTAATTATAAATTTCCTAAAATGTAAGTCTCAGTTATTAAGCGGGAAATTTACTACATAATTTTCTTCGGAATGCCTGTATGAAAGAGGAACTGAGTACAATGTTAAATAGTATTCCTGGACCAAAAAAAGAATGGAAAACTTGGAGAAAGTTTTGCAATATAATATTGAAAGATTTTACAACGATTAAGGGTTATTTCACCTCTTCAGACAGGTCTTGGGTCAAGAACAAAATCTAGAGAGATTGTATCGAATACTTTTTTTTTCTGGAAGTTTTATTCCACTGAAATTGTCGAATGATTTTCTGTTTATTGTTGTGATATAAATATTTTTTTAAAATGAAATACATTTTTTTCAAATAGAAATCAATATCTATTCATTCATAGCGTGTCTTGACAATTCTACGAAAAGCTAAACGTATAATTATATTGCTCTAAATTCTTCATGAAATCAGCTCTAGTTTTTGTTGCCTACAAGCCACTTCCTGATCAATTCCTTCGCATTCCAGTGAATTAACTGATTAGTTAAATAATGAAAATATTGGATTTATTTTACCAATTTTTGGGGGAAAAATTACAATGTATGCGCCCTTAGAGTGTATAAGTGATACAGTCACAAAAATTTATGGATGTTTTGCAACACTTGCCAAATAAACAATTGTAATTAATAATGATTAATTATTTCACTGAAGCTACAGCTGTTTTTCGTTAATTTTTCTATTCCAAGCTGGATTTTTGTTATATAGACATTATTTTTTGTTTACTGTGATATATTCTCTAGTATTGATTATTGAATACTTTTATTTCTGATCCTTTTATTCTACGTAGACACAGTGAAATAATTTTGTTGTTGTTCAATGTTCTGAGATTATTTAGAACTTCATATTGAATACTTTTTTTTAAGTTGTATTCTACTGAGGCATTTTTGAATGATGTTTTGTTTATGGTTGTGATTTATTTTTTAGAATTAAATAAATAGGTACATTTTTTTGGAAGAGAAATCTATATTTATTCATCGTGTATCTTTTACAATTCAACGAAAAGCTAAACGTATAATTGTATTCCTTTGAATTCTTTCTGAAATCAGCTCTGGATTTTGTTGCCTCCCAGCCACTTCTTGATCAATTCCTCTACCTTCCAGTTACATTTCTGGAATGAACTAATTGATTCATTAAATAACGAAAATGTTGGATGATTTTACCCATGTCCACTTTGTTTTCATTGTCATCTATTTCGCCATCGTTTCGTTCAATGCAGAAGTTATGTAGAACTACACAGGCATTGATAATATGGCAGGATGTTTCTGGGTCATAGTGCAATATCTTGTGTTCGAATAAACACCTGAATCGCATCTTTAGTACACCATTAATCCTTTCAATTATGCATCTTGTAGTTTTATGAGCATTATTGTATCGCCTCTTTGGTGTTCCAGATGTTCTGGGGTTATAGGAGTTAACAACCATACCCGTAATTGATAACCTGAGTCTCCTGTTGAAATACGCTTATATTTATATGAATATTCATTCCATCTGACAAACTGACTATTTACCTAACAAGAAATAATCCTCATGACCTGGATTATGCAAGTTTCTGAATAGCTGCTGCACTTCCGAGTTATTCCAGATAAAAGAATCAAGGGTTATTCCTGGTTATCTGGCACATACATTTAAAATTTTATCTTTGCTATCACATATCTGAAAAAGGTTCTGTTTATCTATACTCAATATTTTTTCAGCAACCTACCAGTTGAACATTAATCAAATGGTATCCTTTTTGATTAACATAAATGTGTTTTGGGTAATTTGAATCTTCAATTTTAGTTGAAATATTGCATTGTGTGCAATCTATGCAACCTATTACACCAGGGAAGTCGAATTTTCATTGAATCTAAAATATTAATAAACTTAAATAATTTTGCAATATTCTAAAATATCAATACCTACCTTTGCCTTTATCTACTATTCAATTCCGCCAATGTTTGTGGGAATCTAACAAATCTATTCAATATTTCTGGTTTATTTAAAACATCGACAATTTGCAATATGATAATAATTCTGACAATTTAAATATTTTTACTGAATACATTTGTTATTTACACCGTAAAAATACCAACTTATTTACCAACAACAGATTTGAGGTTACAAAATGTGTAGAGGCTTGCATAATCAACTGAATGCGAGTGGAATTCTTCCGAAAACAAGTGATAAATAGCACTCGTTTAGAATTTCGAGCACTCGTGTCACGTAATCATATCATCTGTCAGTTGAGAATTGCAAAACGAGTGAACGTTCGTGATGATTTCGAAAAAGAATGATAATCGTTCGCAATGTCGACCCCAGAATAGGGCCCCTGGGCATGAGTCAAACGGCTGGAAAAAGTATAGAAAAATAGGTATGTCTTTGAAGATTGATAAAAAAAAGAAAAATTAGAGGAAGGGACTCACTGTTTCAATATATAGGGATATATATGTGTAATGATAATGTCCACCAATTTATTTCTCAAGGGTTCAGTCAGTCGTTCACTTTTCCTGTAAAACGGAAAAATTTTTTCTCCATGTGGAGTTAGGTTTAACAATGTCTTTAGATCAAAATCAGGAAAGTTTTGTTCAAAATTCTGTGGCCACAGATTCTATTGCCCACTAAAAGAGATTGATCTATTTTGAGAGGGCACTATGATAATTTCACTACCACTATTGTCAACTGAGGAGGAACTATTATTGTCAACATCATCAGTACTGATGACACTCGATGTACTTGAAAAATTGGTAACATCCCGTAGATTCCCTACAGTGAAGTCATCAGATATCTATAAACATTTTAAATGATATAAAAACACATTATGATATCCAGAAATACTAGCTGTCCCATAAATTATCGGCCATAGAGCAACAGTTGCTAATGGAGGTCAAAACAAGAAGATATGTTCAATAAATGTGAGTAAAAAACATGAACAAAATAAATTATGATCAAGACCCAGTTTCATAAAATAACAAGTTACAATTTTACATGTAAAAGTACTTGTAATGCACATTGAAAACAAGTGAATTTCACCAAATACTGCTCCCACTTTTAGTTAGATTACAATTTTACGAATTAATTTAATCGGTATTGTTACCTTAGTTCTTAGTTAGTTATTTTTATGGAGCGCCTATTGGTCAAAAAATACCGTATTCCTAGAAACACTCTCTCAAATAATGCATCATTTGGGAAAATATTTGATTACCAAAAAAATGTTATAGCAAGTCAACCTTGAAAGATAGATATATGCTGTCGCGGACTTTTTTGTAGAGGTATTGAAGAGGTACATTTCCATTGTACATTGTATCCCTGTAAATCTTACGGTTTTTGCAGCGCACGTGAGAGAGTATCCAAATATGGCTAATTTTTGTACTTTAGTGAAGTTCTAGTAGGTATCTTAAATTTTTCTAGTGAAAAATATAGCCTATACTGATCCGGGATACTGTAGCATTTAAAAGGTAAAAGAATTTTTGAAATCGGTCCAGTAGTTTTGGAGTTAATCTTTATAATATTAGTATATATTACTATTAAAAAGCAGAGGTTAGTGTAATAGAAGGGTGAAAATATGTATTTTTTAATGCCACATAATAAAAAAGTAAAGAAAAAAAAATATATCCGAAAAATAAAAGAAAAATTTTTGGGGTGGACACCCCTTATCACTTAAGGGTTTGAAAAATAGATAGTAGCCGATTCTTGGGCTTACTGAATATGCACAAAAAATTTCATAAGAATCGGTTAAGCCGTTTCGGAGGAGTATCAAGTCGAACACAAAACAGTGTGACACGAGAATTTTATATATTAGAAGATAATACCTATTGCTCTATGGCCGATAAGTTATGGGAAACACTCTGTATATCTAGGTACTTACAATAGTTGATTTTGTAATCATTTCAATAATGTTTTGATTTTTGTTTTGAGATGTTTCTTCAATATATGCATTTAGATGCCTCATAAAATCCAACCTTAACCCGATAGAAGGAATTAATTCTTTAATATCGTCCTTTTTAAGTATCAATAAAGTGTCTAATGATATGTCGTTGGCTAAAAATGAAGATATATTATAATGCTGATCAATATATTCAGTAGAGATTTCAGCAATTATTATTTATAAGTTCGAACAAAAAAGAAAGGGCGGGAAATTGAAATTACACAATGGGAGTACAAATAGCTTTGGTTATATAGGTTGTTATTCTAATACCATTTCAATACGTGTACCTAATAGGTTGAAATAGTGAAATAACTAACATCCTAGCAACTATCGGTAAAATAAGTACCATTATTAGATTGTCTTTCGTTTATGGCACACATTCACAATAAAACGGAAGGCTTTGAGACATTTTTGGCGCTCTAGTTCCTCGGAACTGAGTGCTTATCAATTTGCCCAAATGTCTGTAATTTTCGAATATTTCGATGAAAATGGTCTTAAACGATTTGGTTCGACTCACTGATCAAGAATTCGTGGTCGAAATTCATTCTGTCCGGCCGGCCGTAGGCACGATAACTCTCGAACGGAATGAGCTAGAGAGTTGAAATTTTCAGAGTAGGTTTGGGGGATAAATATCTCGGCTAAGTTCGTTATTGGGCAAAATCGGACAGATGGTTTCGGAGTAACAAAAAAAAATTTTTTTTTTACGAAACAAATTCCAAATTAAATTTTTTTTAATGAGAGGATTTATCATAAGAATCCATTCATATCATTTTTAACTCTAACAAGCTAATACTTTCGGAGATATGATTTTTCAAAATTTCAATAATAAATCGTATTTCAACGTTGTCACAGAATGATATTATTCTATGTATGAATATGAATTGTCATAATGTCAAATGATGTTCCTGACAGATTATCTAATCAATCGAAGAATTGTGAGCGAAGTGAGAAAAATCTCAGTTGTTTGCTCCGAAATTAGTTTTTCTCAGAAAATTCTTACATTTCGGAACTGAACATGAAGTAAGAGATCTGAGAGTAGTGAGACTGCTTTTCATCCATAGACATAGATATAACTCTCGAACGGAATGAGGTAGGTAGTTGAAATTTTCAGAGTAGTTTAGGGAGATGAATATCTCGGTTAAGTTCGTTATTGGGCAAAATTGGCCAGATTTAATTTGATTTCTTCCATGGTGCTTTTCTCATTCTCATGATTGCTCATTTAATCTTGATAAATAAACTATTATTTGAATTGAATTTCCTTTAGGATGCAGTTCTATCATATGAATACATTGATATAATTCCCAACTCTGAGAAACCGATACTTTCGGAGATATAATTTGTCTGTTTGAACTAGAGCGCCAGAAAGCTCCTGTCCACAGGGCTTGTTTTTTATATGAATATGAAGGTACTTACCCTGAAAATGTGGAACTAGGGATTCCATTCCCCACTTATTTAATAGCTCTTCCATTTTTAAACTCTTTGGTCGCAGTAACACACACACGCAACACGCAACTAAATACTAAGTCACAATACTGTCGCGTCTTATCTTGATGCAGTCGTCGTCGTAGCTTTTCGCTTGCTACGCTGGTTGCATACCTACTTTATTTACTATTTTTGAATCAATCATAGGCTTCATTGGAATAAATCTAGTTATTGTTCCGTTACTATTTTTAGCTATTGAATGAAATTAATCAATTCATTCAAATATAGGTTGTATTCAAAGCAAATATACTTAGTTCTTTTTTGTTTCAATATTATTCTGATCGATTCATTCAAATAGTAGTCTTATTTAACGAATATGCAGTTCTTCCTTATTTCAATAATATTCTGACTAAAATTGAATGATAACCATATTATTCAATGGATTATCTGAATTTTATTACTTCAAAAATAATTCATTGATCTAAGAAGAAATTTTATTGCGCCAATTAGAACGATGTCAATCAAATATCTATTATTGCCGATAGCACAGTATTTTTTGTGTGTAGTACGACATATTTTCTAAATAAACGCAAATAATTATCGCCTATAATGGTAAACAAACGAGGTGTCTTGTTTTTTGTCTACAAAATTTTTACGACCAGGACCGAGTCCATATCTTCAATATCATCAATTTTCAAATGAACTAGTTCGTCACAACTAGAACAACCTTCATCATCAAATATACATTATCAGGTGCCATATCCAGAAACCGATCCACTTCCTCCTTTGTAAAATCCCTAGACTTTTTAGGTATATATCCATCACTTTGCCTTTTTAACAATGCTCGTAATTTTGAATATTTACTAATATCCACACCATTTTTGATATCCAGTGTGGATCGCAACATTGAATACTGTGACCAAAGAGTGGATGGCTTGACGGTCTTCGTTAAATTTGATAAATACACCATAAGAACACTCTCCGCATAGTTTTGCACATTTTTTTCTTAACACCAATCCATGAATCGCTGATATGCAAGTTCATAAACTTGGCAAGATTTGGGTGGCAAAAGATTTAGATATACTGCTTCGGCACTTTCCAATATATCCGCAGGTATATTTTCATCGTGTTCGGGATTCATTTTGAAAGCAGCGTAAAAACTACTAAATTATGTACGTCTACTGACGTCTACTTGACAATCAATATTTACCAACAATACCAGATATCCATGACTACCGATTTGCCATCGCTGTTATAATTAATAGGTTTAATGCTTGTGGCTTTTACTTGATGCAAATCCATATTAACTCAATGAAAAATTATATACGATTTACACTTATTTATTCAATATTGTGATGCGCTTCGTCGACCTAGCGACTTCATCAGACTACATCATACATCAGTATGATGTAGTCTGATGAATAAATAAGTGTAAATCGTATATAATTTTTCATTGAGTTAATTAATAGGTGTTCAAATTTATTACCAAATTATTAACGATTTTCGAATAAAACTAAATTTATTTAAATTTTGACTTGGTTGTAGAAAAAATAGGATATATCATACGGACTAAAAGTGCCTATTTTTACTCGCAATTTTGCATTCGCTCGGCTGCGCTGCGCTCCGCCTCGCAACTGCAAATATTGCAAAAATATGCACTTTTAATCCTTATAATATAATATACTATTTTGTACAACTGTCAAAAAAACTTGACTTTTCTTCATCAATATGGATGCGTAAATGATACATTTTTTCCACCGTGAAAAAAATTCTTTTTTTTACCGTTAAAAAAAAATGTTTTTTCACTGCCAGAATAATTCACCCAATGAACATGAAATATTACTTTTAGAAAGATTTATTTCTTACATCGTCAATTGATTAATAATTCTCGAATCAACTCTTCAAGTAATATTTAACGTTTTTAATTAGAAACAACATAGAACATCTTCAGGAATATATGTTTTAGAAGTAATTGTTTGAACTTCCCTATCAATTGTTACTACATTTTCATTTATTGGAACAATATATATTTATACAGGGTGAGTCTTTGACCACTGCATTAATTTTAACCAAAGAATCTTATCGTCAAAAGAAACACTTTTTTCATTTAACATTTTTCCAAATTCGGCTCAGGTAAAAAGATACAGGCTGTTGAAAATTTCGAAAAAAAATCAGTTTTTATTTTGTAGCTTTGACATCCTTTTTTCGAATAAAATGAATATTGGTGTAAAGTTTCCTATAACTATGAGACATATTTTCCAAATATTAGTTATTTTCTACTTCTACTGGTTTTCTAATTATGGACTCGTGGATTCATAAAACTAAACGAAATTAGCATAAAGAAAGCAGATATAGTTTTTCTTGGGTAATTTCAAGAATATTCCATCATTTTATAACATTTTATTATTCTTCATCATTTCTCCTTAAACACACCGTTTTCGAGATATTCTTCATTGAGTGTTTTAAAATGGAAAACTCCAGAAATTTCACTACTTTTATGGATCCGTCCCTGAGCGTTGGATCCCGAATCAAGCTGTAAACCACGTTACCATGCCTTTTTCTCGTCCGCCAACAATGTCATAGATAATAATTTATATGCAGGAGTGTATTAGCACATTGTGAAATCTTTAAACGCTTGTAACTTTTTACCTGAGCCGAATCTGGAAAAATGGTGTTTGAAAAAACTCTTTTATTTGATGAGAGGAATCTTTGGTTAAAATTAATGCAGTGGTCAAAGACTCACCCTGTATATATATATAATTACATGATTCCAATTCCATATTTAATAGATAGGTTTATTTCCAAAGGTCCATCCTGTATTCATATTACTTTGTTAGATATTGCTTATTTAGCATTTTGCATCCTAGCGCGTGGACCTGCATCGCACATTCCTTGGATAAGATAATCTTATAAATAGAACCCTATTAGACTTTCTCGAGGAGAATTGCATAGAGAATTGTATCGCTAATTATATTGAGAATTAGATCAACATTGTCAAGCTCAGTGTATCGAGTATTTTCAAATAAACCATTTTTGTTTTTAAAAACGTGATTCTTCCCCGAAAAGACGTAAATGGCGACGAGGAATTGATGTTATAAGTGATTTTAAAGAAAAAAAAACACGTGAATTTTAATTCTTTGAATAACATCAAAAGAACCCGAGAACTCAGAACAAGTGCGACGTAAATTCCAAAAGGAAAACCGAGTACGAACTGTATCTCAAATAATATTGTGCCAGTCTCAGTGTGCGAAGAAAAGTGCGACGAATCAACCCCTAAAATTCATCCACGGAGAATCTTCCAGAGGCTAGCAGTTTCAACAACAACATAGAATTTGGAGAAGAATCCAGAGTCCGATTGATTGCGTAGCGCCCTGCAACGACTTCAATAAAACAACTTGGTGAGCATTGAGCAATTCCTATACTGTTTTCCCCAGTTTTCCTAACCTGGTCAAAGTTAGTCAATCTTTTTCCCCACAGTTTTGTGCGTAAAACTTGTGTCATAGTTTTTTCTAGGTTTCTTATTAAAAAACCGATTACCATAGTTTTTTCTAGGTTTCTTATTAAAAAACCGATTACCATAGTTTTTCCTAGGTTTCTTATTAAAAAACCGATTAACGCGAATTAAATAATTGTATAACTCGAAAATAATATTTCCAAGATGACTCAAGAAAGTAATCTTTTTGATAAAATCAAACTAATAGATTTATTTGCAAAACCAATTCTACCTTTTGATGGTAACCAAGCAAACCTTGCACGCTTTATTAATCATTGCGAGAAATTTTATACTAAATTCAAAACAACTGAAGTACTGTTAAATGAAGTAATTATTGATATCATAAAAAGTAAACTAACTGGAACAGCGAGCGAAGTAGTAAGTAGCAATGAAAGAATTACTCAAACTTGGAATGATTTAAAAATATTTTTGAAATTAAGATTTGAAGAAAAAATTAGTCTGTCAGTTCTATTTTGGGATCTGCAAAATGCCCAAAGACTTAGACACGAAGATCATTTAGAATTTTTGGAAAAGATCGTTGAATTGAAAAACAAATATGATTCTCAGATTGAATTATCAGAATTACCAGTATTAGAAAAAGAACAAGAGAAAAATATAGCTTCACGAGTAGCAACCCGCGTTCTCTTGTATAATATTAACGCAGAATTACGAACAGCCCTTAGAGGTCGACATATTATGAATTATGATGAAATGGTTACTTTTATTAGACAAGATTATTATTATTATCAACAGCCATTTTCACATTACAAAACTCAAATGAATAGACGTCAAAGTGAACCTCAGAGAAATATCCCCCAAAATAATCAAAGAAATTTTAACCAAAATAATCAAAGAAATTTTAATCAAAATAACCAAAGAAATGTTCCTCAAAATGTTTATAGAAATTCTTCTTATAATAACACTAGAAATTTTCCTACGAATAATCGATATCAAAATTATCAAAGGAATTATAGAGAAAATCCTTTTAATCAAAGTTTTCAACAGAGATTTCCCTCTCAACCAATTCAGTTTCAACAACGCGCAGTAAATACCTATTACCCGACGAACCGTCAAGTATTTGGACCTAGTACGTCACGAGAACAGAATGTTAATGTATTTAAGCCCGATCCAAATAGGAGAATCCAAACTCCACCAGAAAAAATGTCAATTCAAACAAGAAATTACCCTCAGAAAAGACAAAATTATTCTACCCAATATCAAACAAATCCTAATAAGAAATACTTCAGTAGTGAACAAAGTCCCAACTTTACATTTGAAGAATTAACCCATATTCAGTCGACTTCACAAGACCCCAGATTTAATCATAAATTAGTTCCTGAAAACGAGCGTGATTTACATTTAAAAGAAAATTTTCGAAAACTAGCCCTAAACGATTCATTGACTTAAATCATTCGTTAGATCATACAAATCAATTACCGTATATTGAATTAAAAATCCAAAATGTAAACTCCTAATTGATAGTGGATGTTCCGTTTGTCTTATGGATCCAAAATTCGCTTATAATAATTTCCACCAGAATATTTTTAATGAAAAAACTACCTTAACTGCTTGCATGAAGCAAGAAACTTCTAATGAAAAAGTTTTAGTACCATTATTTTCAGAATTTAAAATGAATGATTGTCATCCTTTTGTATTGTATAAATTTCATAAGAATTATGATGGATTAATTGGTGCAGATTTCTTAAATAAATTTGAACTTAACCTAGATTTCAAAAATCAAAAATTAACTAATGACTTTTGTGAAATTCCTTTTGAATAACAACAAGTATGTCAAAAACCTACGAATATTCCAGTAGACCTTACTCATTTAGAACCAAAAATTAGTAGTCAATTGAAGAAAATATTCGAAACAAACGTAGATGCTCTTCAGTTACCAGGTCAACCACTTAATTTTACGAATAGGATAAAACATAAGATAAGAACGAGCGATGAAAATCCCGTTCATGGTAAAATTTATAGATATCCAGAAGTTCATAGAGAAGAAGTTCAGACTCAAATTCGAGACATGTTAGACAAGAAAATTATTAGACCTAGTATATCACCATGGTCCTTTCCAGTAGTTATTGTGCCTAAAAAACAAGACTTATCTGAAAAAAAGAAATGGCGTATCGCGATAGATTACAGAAAATTGAATGATAAAACAATTGAGGATAAATATCCACTTCCCCAAATTGAAAGTATATTAGATAAACTTGGTAATAAAAAATACTTTACAACGCTAGATTTAGCCTCCGGATTTCACCAGATTGAGTTAGATGAGGAATCCATTGAAAAAACGGCTTTTACTGTTGAAAATGGTCACTATGAGTTTCTGAGAATGCCGTTTGGACTCAAAAACGCCCCGGCAACTTTTCAAAGATTAATGAACACTGTCTTAGAAAGATTTATCGGAAAAATTTGTTATATTTACATGGATGATATTATTATATTTTCAGACACTGTTGAACAACATTTGGCCGATATTCATAATATTATCGAAGTTCTGAAAGAGGAAAAATTAAAAATTCAACTAGATAAATGTCACTTTTTCAAGACTGAAATTGAATTCTTAGGACATATTATCACACCCGAAGGAATTAAACCAAATCCAAATAAATTAAAAGCAGTAATTAAATTTCCTATCCCAAAAACTCAAAAAGAGATAAAATCATTTCTTGGATTAGTCGGATATTACCGAAAATTTATACCAAATTTTGCGAAAATTTCTAAACCCCTAACTGTATGCCTGAAAAAAAATGCGAAAATTAATATTAATGACCCGATTTATATTGAAGCATTTGAAATATGTAAGAGAAATTTATTAAACCACCCAGTATTAAGATACCCAGATTTCACTAAACCTTTTATTTTAACAACGGACGCATCAGGATTCGCGATAGGTTCCGTATTATCACAGGGTGATCCACCAAATGATCTACCGATTTCTTTCACAAGTAAAACATTAAATTTAGCAGAATCTAGATATAGTACCATAGAAAAAGAACTACTTGCTATTGTATGGTCGTGTAAACATTTTAGACCTTATCTATATGGAAGAAAATTCACGATTTATACCGATCATAAACCTTTAACCTGGCTATTTTCCCTTAAGGAACCAAATTCACGTCTCATGCGATGGAGAATAAAACTTGAAGAATTCGATTACGAGATAAAATATAAGAAAGGCTCAACAAATAATGCAGACGCCCTAAGTCGAATTATTTTGGATTCAACTGATGAACTAACATATCAAAATTTCTTAAAACTTTATGAATCCAAGAATATTATTGATGCACCGAATGTAATAGAAAAAGAAGGTAATCTATTTGAAAGCCCTAAAAACTATGCTCTAGCACACTGCGTATCAAATGATTTTTATATGAACCAAGGTATTGCCCTAGATTTCAAACAGAAGTTTGGTAAAGTAATCGAACTTAAACTTCAAAATAAATCAATAGGTGAGATTGCATCGATCCGAAACGGGAATCGTAATATTTATTACTTAATTACTAAGAATCTTTACTCTGATAAACCTGAATATGAAAAAGTTTTCAAAGCACTCTTAAACCTTAGAAAATTATGCGAATATAATGATGACAAATACATAGCTTTGCCGCGAATTGCGTGTGGATTAGACCGATAAGAATGGTCAATTATCTTAAAAATAATAAAATATATCTTTGCAGACTCAGATCTGAAAATAATCATCTATTATTTATCCAATAGACACCCAGAAAAACCTATACATACTTCCAATGTAACTACTATTAATAAAAATTTAAACGAGTGTGAAACTAGCAACAGTTTTCCAGCAACACTTTTACGGCGTGCACCGTAACTGGCGGTCCCAGAAAATGAAATCTTATTGAAGGATAGGGGTTCGAATATGGGTTTGGAAACGAGGGAATTGACAGATTATATTCAAACTCTCAATTATGATAATCGTAATCATTCATTATCGATTAAAAAACATTGACGATACAAGGTAACGTTGAAATTACCTAGTAGTGAATATTTTGAACTTCTACGAATTATGAAAACGTCGCTATCGGAAATCGAGGAGTGGATATTTGTAATATTTATGACACCAGTTAGATATTATAATGACCGAAATCCATTGTCGGGCTTCAGGGGGGGTAGAAGGTGACTTTGAAAATACCTACTAGTGATTATTTTGGAACTTCTACGAATTATAAAAACGGCGCTGTCGGAAATCGAGGGTTGCATATTTGTAATATGTATGATACCAATTAGATATTATAATGACCGAAATCCATTGTCGGGCTTCAGGGGGGGTAGAAGGTGACTTTGAAAATACCTACTAGTGATTATTTTGGAACTTCTACGAATTATAAAAACGGCGCTGTCGGAAATCATGGGTTGCATATTTGTAATATGTATGATACCAATTAGATATTATAATGACCGAAATCCATTGTCGGGCTTCAGGGGGGGTAGAAGGTGACTTTGAAATTCTTTGAATTCTTTGAAATTCTTTGAATTCTACGAATTATAAAAACGGCGCTGTCGGAAATCGAGGCCTGCATATTTGTAATATGTATGATACCAATTAGATATTATAATGACCGAAATCCATTGTCGGGCTTCAGGGGGGGTAGAAGGTGACTTTGAAAATACCTACTAGTGATTATTTTGGAACTTCTACGAATTATAAAAACGGCGCTGTCGGAGATCGAGGGTTGCATATTTGTAATATGTATGATACCAATTAGATATTATAATGACCGAAATCCATTGTCGGGCTTCAGGGGGGGTAGAAGGTGACTTTGAAAATACCTACTAGTGATTATTTTGGAACTTCTACGAATTATAAAAACGGCGCTGTCGGAAATCGAGGGTTGCATATTTGTAATATGTATGATACCAATTAGATATTATAATGACCGAAATCCATTGTCGGGCTTCAGGGGGGGTAGAAGGTGACTTTGAAAATACCTACTAGTGATTATTTTGGAACTTCTACGAATTATAAAAACGGCGCTGTCGGAAATCATGGGTTGCATATTTGTAATATGTATGATACCAATTAGATATTATAATGACCGAAATCCATTGTCGGGCTTCAGGGGGGTTAGAAGGTGACTTTGAAAATACCTACTAGTGATTATTTTGGAACTTCTACGAATTATAAAAACGGCGCTGTCGGAAATCATGGGTTGCATATTTGTAATATGTATGATACCAATTAGATATTATAATGACCGAAATCCATTGTCGGGCTTCAGGGGGGGTAGAAGGTGACTTTGAAAATACCTACTAGTGATTATTTTGGAACTTCTACGAATTATAAAAACGGCGCTGTCGGAAATCGAGGGTTGCATATTTGTAATATGTATGATACCAATTAGATATTATAATGACCGAAATCCATTGTCGGGCTTCAGGGGGGGTAGAAGGTGACTTCGAAAATACCTACTAGTGATTATTTTGGAACTTCTACGAATTATAAAAACGGCGCTGTCGGAAATCATGGGTTGCATATTTGTAATATGTATGATACCAATTAGATATTATAATGACCGAAATCCATTGTCGGGCTTCAGGGGGGGTAGAAGGTGACTTTGAAATTCTTTGAATTCTTTGAAATTCTTTGAATTCTACGAATTATAAAAACGGCGCTGTCGGAAATCGAGGCCTGCATATTTGTAATATGTATGATACCAATTAGATATTATAATGACCGAAATCCATTGTCGGGCTTCAGGGGGGGTAGAAGGTGACTTTGAAAATACCTACTAGTGATTATTTTGGAACTTCTACGAATTATAAAAACGGCGCTGTCGGAAATCGAGGGTTGCATATTTGTAATATGTATGATACCAATTAGATATCATAATGACCGAAATCCATTGTCGGACTTCAGGGGGGGTAGAAGGTGACTTTGAAAATAACTACTAGTGATTATTTTGGAACTTCTACGAATTATAAAAACGGCGCTGTCGGAAATCGAGGCCTGCATATTTGTAATATGTATGATACCAATTAGATATTATAATGACCGAAATCCATTGTCGGGCTTCAGGGGGGGTAGAAGGTGACTTTGAAAATACCTACTAGTGATTATTTTGGAACTTCTACGAATTATAAAAACGGCGCTGTCGGATTTCGAGGCCTGCATATTTGTAATATGTATGATACCAATTAGATATTATAATGACCGAAATCCATTGTCGGGCTTCAGGGGGGTAGAAGGTGACTCTGAAAATACCTACTAGTGATTATTTTGGAACTTCTACGAATTATAAAAACGGCGCTGTCGGAAATCATGGGTTGCATATTTGTAATATGTATGATACCAATTAGATATTATAATGACCGAAATCCATTGTCGGGCTTCAGGGGGGGTAGAAGGTGACTTTGAAATTCTTTGAATTCTTTGAAATTCTTTGAATTCTACGAATTATAAAAACGGCGCTGTCGGAAATCGAGGCCTGCATATTTGTAATATGTATGATACCAATTAGATATTATAATGACCGAAATCCATTGTCGGGCTTCAGGGGGGGTAGAAGGTTTCTTTGAAAATACCTATTAGTGATTATTTTGATCTTCTACGAATTATGAAAACGGCGCTGTCGGCAATCGAGGGTTGCATATTTGTAATATGTGTGATACCAATTAGATATTATAATGACCGAAATCCATTGTCGGGCTTCAGGGGGGGTAGAAGGTGACTTTGAAAATACCTACTAGTCATTAATTCGATCTTCTACGAATTATGAAAACGGCGCTGTCGGAAATCGAGGGTTGCATATTTGTAATATGTATGATACCAATTAGATATTATAATGACCGAAATCCATTGTCGGGCTTCAGGGGGGGTAGAAGGTGACTTTGGAAATACCTACTAGTTATTATTTTGGAACTTCTTCGAATTATAAAAACGGCGCTGTCGGAAATCGAGGGTTGCATATTTGTAATATGTATGATATCAATTAGATATTATAATGACCGAAATCCATTGTCGGGCTTAAGGGGGGGTAGAAGGTGACTTTGAAAATACCTACTAGTGATTATTTTGGAACTTCTACGAATTATAAAAACGGCGCTGTCGAAATTCATGGGTTGCATATTTGTAATATGTATGATACCAGTTAGATATTATAATGACCGAAATCCATTGTCGGGCTTCAGTGGGGGTAGAAGGTGACTTTGAAAATACCTACTAGTGATTATTTCGACCTTCTACGAATTATGAAAACGGCGCTGTCGGAAATCGAGGGTTGCATATTTCATTTGTAATATGTATGATATCAATTAGATATTATAATGACCGAAATCCATTGTCGGGCTTCAGGGGGGGTAGAAGGTGACTTTGAAAATACCTACTAGTCATTATTTCGATCTTCTACGAATTATGAAAATGGCGCTGTCGGAAATCGAGGGTTGCATATTTCTAATATGTATGATACCAATTTGATATTATAATGAGCGAAATCCATTGTGGGGCTTCAGGGGGGGTAGAAGGTGACTTTAAAAATACCTACTAGTGATTATTTTGGAACTTTTACGAATTATGAAAACGGCGCTGTCGGCAATCGAGGGTTGCATATTTGTAATATGTATGATACCAATTAGATATTATAATGACCAAAATCCATTGTCGGGCTTCAGGAGGGGGGTAGAAATTGACTTTGAAAATACCTACTAGTGAATATTTTGAACCTATACAAATTACGAAAACGGCGCTGTCGGAAATCGAGGACTGAATATTTGTAATATGTATGATACCAATTAGATATTCTAATGACCAAAATCCATTGTCGGGCTTCAGGAGGGGGGTAGAAGGTGACTTTGAAAATATCTACTAGTGATTATTTTATGTTTCTTATTATCTGTTATTAGGTATTTTCAAAGTCACCTTCTACCCCCCCTGAAGCCCGACAATGGATTTTGGTCATTAGAATATCTAATTGGTATCATACATATTACAAATATTCAGTCCTCGATATCCGACAGCGCCGTTTTCATAATTTGTAGAGGCTCAAAATAATCACTAGTAGGTATTTTCAAAATCACCTTCTGCCCCCCCTGAAGCCCGACAATGGATTTCTGTCATTATAATATCTAATTGGTATCATACATATTACAAATATGCAGTCCTCGATTTCTGACAGCGCCGTTTTCATAATTTGTAGAGGTTCAAAATATTCACTAGTAGGTATTTTCAAAGTCACCTTCTACCCCCCCTGAAGCCCGACAATGGATTTTGGTCATCAGAATATCTAATTGGTATCATACATATTACAAATATGCAACCCTCGATTGCCGACAGCGCCGTTTTAATAATTCGTAGAAGATCAAAATAATCACTAATAGGTATTTTCAAAGTCACCTTCTACCCCCCCTGAAGCCCGACAATGGATTTCGGTCATTATAATATCTAATTGGTATCATACATATTACAAATATGCAGTCCTCGATTTCCGACAGCGCCGTTTCTATAATTCGTAGAAGTTCCAAAATAATCACTAGTAGGTATTTTCAAAGTCACCTTCTACCCCCCTGAATCCCGACAATGGCTTTCGGTCATTATAATATCTAATTGATATCATACATATTACAAATATGCAACCCTTGATTTCCGACAGCGCCGTTTTCATAATTCGTAGAAGGTCGAAATAATACCTAATAGGTATTTTCAAAGTCACCTTCTACCCCCCCTGAAGCCCGACAATGGATTTCGGTCATTATAATATCTAATTGGTATCATACATATTACAAATATGCAACCCTCGATTTCCGACAGCGCCGTTTTTATAATTCGTAGAAGTTCCAAAATAATCACTAGTAGGTATTTTCAAAGTCACCTTCTACCCCCCCTGAAGCCCGACAATGGATTTCGCTCATTATATTATCTAATTGGTATCATACATATTACAAATATGCAGTCCTCGATTTCCGACAGGGCCGTTTTCATAATTCGTAGAAGATCGAAATAATGACTAGTAGGTATTTTCAAAGTCACCTTCTACCCCCCCTGAAGCCCGACAATGGATTTCGGTCATTATAATATCTAATTGGTATCATACATATTACAAATATGCAACCCTCGATTTCCGACAGCGCCGTTTATATAATTCGTAGGAGTTCCAAAATAATCACTAGTAGGTATTTTCAAAGTCACCTTCTACCCCCCCTGAAGCCCGACAATGGATTTCGGTCATTATAATATCTAATTGGTATCATACATATTACAAATATGCAACCCTCGATTTCCGTCAGCGCCGTTTTTATAATTCGTAGAAGTTCCATAATAATCACTAGTAGGTATTTTCAAAGTCACCTTCTACCCCCCCTGAAGCCCGACAATGGATTTCGGTCATTATAATATCTAATTGGTATCATACATATTACAAATATGCAACCCTCGATTTCCGACAGCGCCGTTTTTATAATTCGTAGAAGTTCCATAATAATCACTAGTAGGTATTTTCAAAGTCACCTTCTACCCCCCCTGAAGCCCGACAATGGATTTCGGTCATTATAATATCTAACTGGTATCATACATATTACAAATATGCAACCCTCGATTTCCGACAGCGCCGTTTTTATAATTCGTAGAAGTTCCATAATAATCACTAGTAGGTATTTTCAAAGTCACCTTCTACCCCCCCTGAAGCCCGACAATGGATTTCGGTCATTATAATATCTAATTGGTATCATTCATATTACAAATATGCAACCCTCGATTTCCGTCAGCGCCGTTTTTATAATTCGTAGAAGTTCCATAATAATCACTAGTAGGTATTTTCAAAGTCACCTTCTACCCCCCCTGAAGCCCGACAATGGATTTCGGTCATTATAATATCTAATTGGTATCATACATATTACAAATATGCAACCCTCGATTTCCGACAGCGCCGTTTTTATAATTCGTAGAAGTTCCATAATAATCACTAGTAGGTATTTTCAAAGTCACCTTCTCCCCCCCCTGAAGCCCGACAATGGATTTCGGTCATTATAATATCTAATTGGTATCATACATATTACAAATATGCAACCCTCGATTTCCGACAGCGCCGTTTTTATAATTCGTAGAAGTTCCATAATAATCACTAGTAGGTATTTTCAAAGTCACCTTCTCCCCCCCCTGAAGCCCGACAATGGATTTCGGTCATTATAATATCTAATTGGTATCATACATATTACAAATATGCAACCCTCGATTTCCGACAGCGCCGTTTTTATAATTCGTAGAAGTTCCATAATAATCACTAGTAGGTATTTTCAAAGTCACCTTCTACCCCCCCTGAAGCCCGACAATGGATTTCGGTCATTATAATATCTAATTGGTATCATACATATTACAAATATGCAACCCTCGATTTCCGACAGCGCCGTTTTTATAATTCGTAGAAGTTCCATAATAATCACTAGTAGGTATTTTCAAAGTCACCTTCTACCCCCCCTGAAGCCCGACAATGGATTTCGGTCATTATAATATCTAATTGGTATCATACATATTACAAATATGCAACCCTCGATTTCCGTCAGCGCCGTTTTTATAATTCGTAGAAGTTCCATAATAATCACTAGTAGGTATTTTCAAAGTCACCTTCTACCCCCCCTGAAGCCCGACAATGGATTTCGGTCATTATAATATCTAATTGGTATCATACATATTACAAATATGCAACCCTCGATTTCCGACAGCGCCGTTTTTATAATTCGTAGAAGTTCCATAATAATCACTAGTAGGTATTTTCAAAGTCACCTTCTACCCCCCCTGAAGCCCGACAATGGATTTCGGTCATTATAATATCTAATTGGTATCATACATATTACAAATATGCAACCCTCGATTTCCGACAGCGCCGTTTTTATAATTCGTAGAAGTTCCAAAATAATCACTAGTAGGTATTTTCAAAGTCACCTTCTACCCCCCCTGAAGCCCGACAATGGATTTCGGTCATTATAATATCTAATTGGTATCATACATATTACAAATATGCAACCCTCGATTTCCGTCAGCGCCGTTTTTATAATTCGTAGAAGTTCCATAATAATCACTAGTAGGTATTTTCAAAGTCACCTTCTACCCCCCCTGAAGCCCGACAATGGATTTCGGTCATTATAATATCTAATTGGTATCATACATATTACAAATATGCAACCCTCGATTTCCGACAGCGCCGTTTTTATAATTCGTAGAAGTTCCATAATAATCACTAGTAGGTATTTTCAAAGTCACCTTCTACCCCCCCTGAAGCCCGACAATGGATTTCGGTCATTATAATATCTAATTGGTATCATACATATTACAAATATGCAACCCTCGATTTCCGACAGCGCCGTTTTTATAATTCGTAGAAGTTCCAAAATAATCACTAGTAGGTATTTTCAAAGTCACCTTCTACCCCCCCTGAAGCCCGACAATGGATTTCGGTCATTATAATATCTAATTGGTATCATACATATTACAAATATGCAACCCTCGAATTCCGACAGCGCCGTTTTTATAATTCGTAGAAGTTCCATAATAATCACTAGTAGGTATTTTCAAAGTCACCTTCTACCCCCCCTGAAGCCCGACAATGGATTTCGGTCATTATAATATCTAATTGGTATCATACATATTACAAATATGCAACCCTCGATTTCCGTCAGCGCCGTTTTTATAATTCGTAGAAGTTCCATAATAATCACTAGCAGGTATTTTCAAAGTCACCTTCTACCCCCCCTGAAGCCCGACAATGGATTTCGGTCATTATAATATCTAATTGGTATCATACATATTACAAATATGCAACCCTCGATTTCCGACAGCGCCGTTTTTATAATTCGTAGAAGTTCCAAAATAATCACTAGTAGGTATTTTCAAAGTCACCTTCTACCCCCCCTGAAGCCCGACAATGGATTTCGGTCATTATAATATCTAATTGGTATCATACATATTACAAATATGCAACCCTCGATTTCCGTCAGCGCCGTTTTTATAATTCGTAGAAGTTCCATAATAATCACTAGTAGGTATTTTCAAAGTCACCTTCTACCCCCCCTGAAGCCCGACAATGGATTTCGGTCATTATAATATCTAATTGGTATCATACATATTACAAATATGCAACCCTCGATTTCCGACAGCGCCGTTTTTATAATTCGTAGAAGTTCCAAAATAATCACTAGTAGGTATTTTCAAAGTCACCTTCTACCCCCCCTGAAGCCCGACAATGGATTTCGGTCATTATAATATCTAATTGGTGTCATAAATATTACAAATATCCACTCCTCGATTTCCGACAGCGACGTTTTCATAATTCGTAGAAGTTCAAAATATTCACTACTAGGTAATTTCAACGTTACCTTGTATCGTCAATGTTTTTTAATCGATAATGAATGATTACGATTATCATAATTGAGGGTTTGAATATAATCTGTCAATTCCCTCGTTTCCAAACCCATATTCGAACCCCTATCCTTCAATAAGATTTCATTTTCTGGGACCGCCAGTTACGGTGCACGCCGTAAAAGTGTTGCTGGAAAACTGTTGCTAGTTTCACACTCGTAAAATTTAATCGATATTAATGGAATAGAAGAAGATCTTATTTCGATGGCAAATCAAGTAACTGATGAAGAATTAGACGAATGTCTAAATTTATTAGGTCACACAAATGATAGACTACCTGCAATGAAAAATCAATTAACCGATGAAGAATTAGATGATCTTTTAGGCAATACAAGTGATGAAATACCTGTCCTAGATAATTCGAATTCAAGTAAATTGAAAACAGGAAATGTAATTATTCACAGTGATGCCACAATTCATAGTAACGTTGAAAATCCAATTTTCGAAATTCCTTATACCAACTCCTATTTGCTCTCACAAAAGGAAATATTGAAATGGTCCACAAAACAGTGCCATCCGATAGAAGATGACTATCTATGTGATCAAGACTCCCTTATAGAATCCCCGATATGTATGCAGAATATCTTGAAAAACCACACCGAAGACTGCCCCAGAAAGAGAACAATCATTTCTCCTGATCTAAAATTATTGGAAGACGGAAATGTATTGTCAATTGGAAACAAGAAAATCCAAGAAAAATGTCCCCAGCAAACCAAATACTACTTCATCCCTTCCATGGCAATTCTAAGAACAAAATGTACCATAAGCAACTTACAGAAAGAAATTACTCCCACTACTTTCATAGACGAAGAAAAATACATCATTCTACCAAAAATGATGTTACCCTCCAAGAACCTGTCAAATGAAGAATTCAAGAAAGAAGAAATGGAAATCCCCAACATAGAATTAGAAGATTTAGAAGAATGGAATTTCCAACCTTCGAAATTCACATTGTTAATTTTATTAGTATTAATTATTTTCATAATAAGCATTTATTTCATTTTCAGATATTTAAGAAATAATATTTTTAATAAAGCCACACCTCTTAAAGGTGATACCTTTAATTTAGCCGAGGAGGAATTACATGATTCCAATTCCATATTTAATAGATAGGTTTATTTCCAAAGGTCCATCCTGTATTCATATTACTTTGTTAGATATTGCTTATTTAGCATTTTGCATCCTAGCGCGTGGACCTGCATCGCACATTCCTTGGATAAGATAATCTTATAAATAGAACCCTATTAGACTTTCTCGAGGAGAATTGCATAGAGAATTGTATCGCTAATTATATTGAGAATTAGATCAACATTGTCAAGCTCAGTGTATCGAGTATTTTCAAATAAACCATTTTTGTTTTTAAAAACGTGATTCTTCCCCGAAAAGACGTAAATATATATATATATAAATATCTATTTAAGGTTACAGTCGTACTATGAATATGTGAATTGGATAAGGGAATTCGACTGATGACTAGGATATTAATTTTGCTCTTTATTCCATACCAAGCTTTCGGAATTTTTTAATTCCTTCTTCAGGGTCACTACAATTTACACAATTATAAGACACATAAAATTTTACAAAACAAAATAATTACTCACAGAATTTGAGGTTATTTTCCTAATATGATGTTCCACATTGACCAAAGTAAATCATCAAGTAATTTGTCGCAAATAAAATAGAATGATGTTAATCAAAATCGTCTCTTTGAAAAAGTCCGCATGCATTTAACCTAAATTATTTAGAATGTCTTTTTTATATCATACCACAGAATGGTGCTATCGCAGTATGTCACCATCACATAATGGTGTTGATCTGGGTTTGTTCCCTCTTTCTTTCACTCATCCAGTGGCCCATCGTAGAATTCCACTCTTTCACGGTTTGGATACGTTAACAAATAAGTATATACATTGCTTAGATTTTGTATGTCGGTTTTTTTATTTATTGGATTAGTTTGACTTTTTATATTTATCATTTCCAGTATCAGCCTCTTGTTATATTTTCTTTGTGTGCATAGTACTTCTGCACTATCAAAATCAATTCTGTGGCCCTCTTCTATTGAGTGCACGGCCAGTGCACACCGTGAGTTCATTGTTCGGATATCACTCTTGTGTAGTGTTAATCGGCTCTTCAACCACTGTGATGTCTGTCCTACATAGGTGCAGTCACATTCAGAACAATGGACTTTGTAAACTACGTTTGATTTGAGAGGAGTTGGTATTGTGTCCTTTAATCTGCTGTATAATGTCGAAACTGTTCTCATGTTATAGGTCGCTATCCTTACTTTCTCACTTTTGAAACAATTTTTTATTTTGTTGGTTAAATTTCCAATATTGGGGAGGCTGCCAAATTTCATCGTTACTTCATGTTCAACCGAATTATCACTTTGTTCCGTTTGTCGTAGTTGAGGTTCTTCTATGGATATTGTGTTTGATTCGTACAATAGCTTATTCAGCATTTGCCTTGGGTAGGAATTGTCCTGAAAAATCCTGTATAACTTCTTTATGTTCGCATCCACCAAATCTGGATGGCAAATTCTGTGGATCCTGTTTTTCATCTCCTTTATACAATTTATCTTAATATTTATTGGATGTTCTGATTTGTGATGAATAAATTTATTTGAGTTTATTTCCTTTCTATACCAATCCAATTTTATTACACTATTTATTCTGCAAACCCTTGTATCCAGGAAGGGGACAGACTTGTTTTCATCCTCTCTCTCGATGGTAAACTGGATATGCGAGTCGAAGTTGTTAAATACAGTTAGTATCTCCTCAAAGCCAGTATACGGTATTGCTATTATCAAATCATCAACAAACTTTTTCAAGAAAAACAAACTAAATGAGAGTTTTGGGATGCACATATCTAATACGTGATCCATGACATAAAGAGACAAAACTGGGCTTAGTTTAGAACCCATAGCACAACCGAATGTCTGTACATAATATTCACCCCGAAATGTGAAGTAGTTGTTAGTAAGAACAAAATCTAGTATCTCCATAAAGAGTTTTTTTGGTATGTTGCAATGTTCCTCGATAATATGCCACTTGATCTCAATCACTTTTATCACTAGTTCCTTATATACGTTGCCGAATAGGTTTACCACATCCAAGGAGGCCACCTCGTATTCTTCTGGGATGACAAGGTTGTTCATGTATGCTGCAAATTCAAAGGAATCTTTAATATAATACTCATTATTTAGATTGTAAGCATCCGATAGCACCCCAGCCATGAACTCAGCCAGCGTTGTCATGGGGCTTTGTATACTAGCTACTATAGGTCTTAGTGGATATCCTGTCTTGTGTAATTTAGGATTTCCATAAATTTTAGGGCACACTGAATTATAACATTTCATCGACTTTGTTTGTCCTTTGCTAATTGCATCCGATTTAAAAAGTCTGGATATAAAATTATTGCATTTAGTCTGTAAAGTTGTAGTAGGATCTCGTGGTAACTGTTTAAAGCCTTCTGAATTTATTAACGTGTACATTTTCTGAATATAGTCATCTCTGTCCATGGCTACTGTGACCGAACCCTTGTCACTGTTTAAAATAATCAAGTTCTCGTTGGTTTTGAGGAATTCCCTTGCCGTTCTATATGGTTTATCTGTACGATATGTGATATCCTTGTTCCTATGAATATAACAAGTAATAATGCTGGAAATTTTTGTCCTATATAGGTCTCTATTCTCTTCAGGTGTTTTTTGTATAATATCTTCTACATCTGTGATAAGATTGTCCATAGGTATCTGTTTAACTGGTATGGCCATGCTAAATTTCGATCCAAGGGATAAGAAATTTTCTACGTCTATAGGTATTTGTGTTGAGGAGATATTTTTGAACCATTTTCCTTGGTTGCCCCATTTAATCTTTGTTGCTTCTTCCAATTGTGTTATCTTCCTGACGTTACTGTTCTTTATCCTGTGAAAATGTCTATTATACATAATATTCTGTCTCTTCTTGAACTCCAACAACACCCTCTGCGGCATGATGTTATGCAAACTCTTCATTATGACTTGGTTGTTTCTTTCCAAATTACTGATCTTCAAATTAACGTGGTTAATTTCCAAACGAGTTATTGAATTGGTTAACTTGTTATTGAAATGATCAATTTTCTTGTTCAATCTTCCACCCCCTTCACTTTCAAAAAGTTTCTGCACACTTTTGATACTATGGTTCACATGATTTGGTACAACATCCTTCCTTTTACATTCTAAGAGGAAGACTCTTCTATTCCGAGCAGACGACAATTTTCTATTATTAATACTCCACCTTTTAAGTTTTGTGGCATTCTCTTGTCCATAATTTGCAGCAACATCTCCATAAAATCCCATTATAACAAATATCTATTTAAGGTAACAGTCGTACTATGAATATGTGAATTGGATAAGGGAATTCGACTGATGACTAGGATATTAATTTTGCTCTTTATTCCATACCAAGCTTTCGGAATTTTTTAATTCCTTCTTCAGGGTCACTACAATTTACACAATTATAAGACACATAAAATTTTACAAAACAAAATAATTACTCACAGAATTTGAGGTTATTTTCCTAATATGATGTTCCACATTGACCAAAGTAAATCATCAAGTAATTTGTCGCAAATAAAATAGAATGATGTTAATCAAAATAGTCTCTTTGAAAAAGTCCGCATGCATTTAACCTAAATTATTTAGAATGTCTTTTTTATATCATACCACAGAATGGTGCTATCGCAGTATGTCACCATCACAGAATGGTGTTGATCTGGGTTTGTTCCCTCTTTCTTTCACTCATCCAGTGGCCCATCGTAGAATTCCACTCTTTCACGGTTTGGATACGTTAACAAATAAGTGTATACATTGCTTAGATTTTGTATGTCGGTTTTTTTATTTATTGGATTAGTTTGACTTTTTATATTTATCATTTCCAGTATCAGCCTCTTGTTATATTTTCTTTGTGTGCATAGTACTTCTGCACTATCAAAATCAATTCTGTGGCCCTCTTCTATTGAGTGCACGGCCAGTGCACACCGTGAGTTCATTGTTCGGATATCACTCTTGTGTAGTGTTAATCGGCTCTACAACCACTTTGATGTCTGTCCTACATAGGTGCAGTCACATGCAGAACAATGGACTTTGTAAACTACGTTTGATTTGAGAGGAGTTGGTATTGTGTCCTTTAATCTGCTGTATAATGTCGAAACTGTTCTCATGTTATAGGTCGCTATCCTTACTTTCTCACTTTTGAAACAATTTTTTATTTTGTTGGTTAAATTTCCAATATTGGGGAGGCTGCCAAATTTCATCGTTACTTCATGTTCAACCGAATTATCACTTTGTTCCGTTTGTCGTAGTTGAGGTTCTTCTATGGATATTGTGTTTGATTCGTACAATAGCTTATTCAGCATTTGCCTTGGGTAGGAATTGTCCTGAAAAATCCTGTATAACTTCTTTATGTTCGCATCCACCAAATCTGGATGGCAAATTCTGTGGATCCTGTTTTTCATCTCCTTTATACAATTTATCTTAATATTTATTGGATGTTCTGATTTGTGATGAATAAATTTATTTGAGTTTATTTCCTTTCTATACCAATCCAATTTTATTACACTATTTATTCTGCAAACCCTTGTATCCAGGAAGGGGACAGACTTGTTTTCATCCTCTCTCTCGATGGTAAACTGGATATGCGAGTCGAAGTTGTTAAATACAGTTAGTATCTCCTCAAAGCCAGTATACGGTATTGCTATTATCAAATCATCAACAAACTTTTTCAAGAAAAACAAACTAAATGAGAGTTTTGGGATGCACATATCTAATACGTGATCCATGACATAAAGAGACAAAACTGGGCTTAGTTTAGAACCCATAGCACAACCGAATGTCTGTACATAATATTCACCCCGAAATGTGAAGTAGTTGTTAGTAAGAACAAAATCTAGTATCTCCATAAAGAGTTTTTTTGGTATGTTGCAATGTTCCTCGATAATATGCCACTTGATCTCAATCTAATACTAACTAAATACTAACTGTATTTAACAACTTCGACTCGCATATCCAGTTTACCATCGAGAGAGAGGATGAAAACAAGTCTGTCCCCTTCCTGGATACAAGGGTTTGCAGAATAAATAGTGTAATAAAATTGGATTGGTATAGAAAGGAAATAAACTCAACTAAATTTATTCATCACAAATCAGAACATCCAATAAATATTAAGATAAATTTTATAAAGGAGATGAAAAACAGGATCCACAGAATTTGCCATCCAGATTTGGTGGATGCGAACATAAAGAAGTTATACAGGATTTTTCAGGACAATTCCTACCCAAGGCAAATGCTGAATAAGCTATTGTACGAATCAAACACAATATCCATAGAAGAACCTCAACTACGACAAACGGAACAAAGTGATAATTCGGTTGAACATGAAGTAACGATGAAATTTGGCAGCCTCCCCAATATTGGAAATTTAACCAACAAAATAAAAAATTGTTTCAAAAGTGAGAAAGTAAGGATAGCGACCTATAACATAAGAACAGTTTCGACATTATACAGCAGATTAAAGGACACAATACCAACTCCTCTCAAATCAAACGTAGTTTACAAAGTCCATTGTTCTGAATGTGACTGCACCTATGTAGGACAGACATCACAGTGGTTGAAGAGCCGATTAACACTACACAAGAGTGATATCCGAACAATGAACTCACGGTGTGCACTGGCCGTGCACTCAATAGAAGAGGGCCACAGAATTGATTTTGATAGTGCAGAAGTACTATGCACACAAAGAAAATATAACAAGAGGCTGATACTGGAAATGATAAATATAAAAAGTCAAACTAATCCAATAAATAAAAAAAACCGACATACAAAATCTAAGCAATGTATACACTTATTTGTTAACGTATCCAAACCGTGAAAGAGTGGAATTCTACGATGGGCCACTGGATGAGTGAAAGAAAGAGGGAACAAACCCAGATCAACACCATTCTGTGATGGTGACATACTGCGATAGCACCATTCTGTGGTATGATATAAAAAAGAAATTCTAAATAATTTAGGTTAAATGCATGCGGACTTTTTCAAAGAGACGATTTTGATTAACATCATTCTATTTTATTTGCGACAAATTACTTGATGATTTACTTTGGTCAATGTGGAACATCATATTAGGAAAATAACCTCAAATTCTGTGAGTAATTATTTTGTTTTGTAAAATTTTATGTGTCTTATAATTGTGTAAATTGTAGTGACCCTGAAGAAGGAATTAAAAAATTCCGAAAGCTTGGTATGGAATAAAGAGCAAAATTAATATCCTAGTCATCAGTCGAATTCCCTTATCCAATTCATATATATATATATATATATATATATATAGCATTTCAACATCATGTTGACAACTGATGTCAAGAATAAAGACAGATGCTATAAAGAAAGCTTAGATAAGTCTTACAGTCATAAGCCTTAAAAATATCTGATTCAGCGCTGGTCATCATCAGTTCCTGATGCAACGGTGTGTTGGATTTGGTTGCGATTTCTTTTGTCCTTGTCCAACTGGATCAGGTTGGAATAAATGCTGCTGAGGCTGTCTATATCTTTTCTAGAATTCATGGCGTTATCGTGTTGAGCTATTCTAATCATTTCAAGGAAGGTTCTTCTTCTTGTTTTATTTTCAACATCAAGGATGGTGGCATTATTTAAATCTGGAACATGTCCTTCAGATGTAGCATGTATAGCAAGGGCACATGAATCTTTCCTTGTTTTTATATTGCTCTTATGTAGCGTGAGGCGCTGTTTTAATTTGGTTGCAGTTTGTCCTATATAACATAGATCGCAATTATTACACTGTATCTTGTAAACTACGTTGGATATATTTGTTATGTCTTGTTCCTGATCTTTTAGCTTGGTAAAAAGAGAACGAATTGGCATAACATTCTTCGTTGAGATTTTCAATTTTTCTTTAGGTAAAATGTTGATCAGTTTTGAAGTAAGGTTATCAACGAATGGAAGTGATATGTATAGTATAGGGTCCTCGGTGTTATGCGCAGCAACTTCAATTTTAGTTTGTGGCAAAGCAACATCGCTTGGTATGCTGAAGATGATATATTTAAGCAATCTATCAGGGAATCCATTTTTTAACAACAGGTTGTGAAGTAGTTTTAAGTTCTTCTCTTTGAATGAGCTGTGAACAATCCTTGTGATCCTTGTCTTCAAATTTCTAACGAGGTTGATCTTCATCTTCATTGGATGATACGAAGAAAAGTTTATATAACGACCTGATGCCATCGGTTTCCTGTACCAATCAGTAATTATTGCTCCATTTTTGCGTATTACCAACATATCCAAGAATGGAATGGCACAATCGGTTTCCTTCTCAACTGTAAATTGAATACGGATGTTAAATTTATTTATGAGGTGAAGGGAACTTTCAATTGCGTTGGAAGGAACTGCTGTTATTATGTCATCCATATATTTTTTACAAAAGGGCAGCTCAAACGGCAGGTTCGGCAAGGATTTCTCAAGTACCAGATCAACAACATACATAGCAATAATGTTAGAAACAATGGAGCCCATGGGGGTGCCATGCTTTTGTTTGTAGAATATGCCTTTGAATAAAAAGATAGTTGAATCAAATACAAATTCGATTAGCCTCTTAAATTCTTTTTTCTGTATCGGACAGTGGTCTTGTATTCTTCCCCATTTCTCATCGATACATGCAAGTGTCAGTTCGAGTGATATATTAGTGAATAGTGATACCGCGTCCCATCTCACAAGTACAAAGTCTTCAGGAATGGTTTTGTTATTGATGAAGTCTGCAAATTCAAAGGAATCAGTGATGTAGAATCTGTTGTTAAAGTCATATGATTTTGTAAGTATATCTCTGATAAAATCGGCGATTCTGGTGTTAGGACTGTCCATGGAAGCGACAATTGGCCTGATATTGAGTGCGTTTTTATGAATTTTTGACAGACCATAAAATTTGGAAGAAATACCTCTGTAGAACATCAATTTGGAAGCCTGTTCGGAAGGTATCAGCTTTTGTTTCTTCAGATTACTTATCAACTTGTTAGCTCGCTGTTGGTATGCATTGCAGGGATCACCCTGTAGTTTAATGTAATTGGTTTCATACTTAGGTGTTCCAGTACTTATCCATCATATTCAGTCCTCTCCATGATTGTTGTCACACCTCCCTTATCTGATTGTACCACCACAATATGTGGGTTCATTTTTAAAAATCGTTTTGTGTTTTCATATAGCTGGTAAAGTTGGTTGTTTGTTGAAATGCTAAACCTATATGCTATTTTTGAATATATATATTTATATATAAATAATTTGTGTTTCCGGGTGTTTCGACTATTTTGGGCATTTGTTGTTAAATGACTGCCAGTTTGTTCTATAGCTCGATATTTCGTTTATTCTTTGTAAACTTCTTCAGGAGCAAGATCTCTGACATTTATATGGCTAATCTTGACAGGTTCATCTATTCTTTATTGATACTATGCTTCAATTTTATTTTCTAAATCTGTCGAAACACCCGGAAACACAAATTATTCATTATAAGAACGACTAGGAATCTCGCTATAGAGTATTTATATATATATATCGTAACAAAAAATTGCCGGAAATATTATATTGAGAAAATTTATTGGGAAACTCAGCAAATAAGGCTTGAAATCATACAACCATTGGTCGATACATCTATATTCCGATCCTTGTTGGGATCTTCATCAGGATGCTAAAATTACATAGGGACAATTAAAAAACTGCAAAACCCTAGTACTGTAAAATCTTGTAAAAATAAAAAATTAATAACTTACTTCGGACTAGTTGTACAAAGGAAGGCAACACAGCCAACAGAGAAACATCAAACTATGATCTAGTATGTCAGGTAAAGGTAAAGGGCTCATTTATAAAGAGAACAACGGACTCTTAAATAATTTAGAAAAATCTTTCGGTCATTAAAAGTAAACAATTATCAGAAATAAATATATAACAATAGATATGACATTGAAAACCACCGAAATACAACACAGATACGAAAAACAGATCAAACACTCCTCAAACGACCAGCTGAAAGGACTACACGTCGGTGTAATATGCAACACAAAATTCTCAACGATGCATATCATGGTGACTAGATCTCAAATTGCTCTCGAAGGCAAGTAGATAGTTGTAGATGTTGCTGAGGCCCTTGATGTCCGTCCTCTTATTGACACATTCATTATCCTCATTTATGAAACATATCTCCAAGAACAGCCGCATGTAATAGTTTCTACTCAGAGTAAGGACCTTGGGATGTTCAAAATCAAAATTATGTCCTGTTGTAGATGCATGTGCAGCCAAAGCACACCTCTACGGGTGGAGTCTCACATCACTCTTATGGACAGCCACACGACGCCTCAAACTCTGTGATGTCTGTCCTATGTATATGCCAGAACAGTTTTGACATGAGATAGAGTAAACACAGTCTGAGGATGAGAGAGTTGGGGTCCCATCCTTCAATCTGGAAAAAATGCCACGGTTGGTATTGACGCTGTATTTTGCCAACTTGAGGTTCTCCACCACACTAAAAATATTACTGAGTTTGCCTGTGAGGCCCGGTATAGATGGTAAGCTGGCAAATCGAGTTCTCTCAATTGAAGGAAGATGTTCCTGGCATTCGACGTTCGTGATCTGAGGCAGTGCCAAATCTCGTACTGGACCGGCAAACACCAACTTCCTCAACAAACCGCGAGGATATCCGTTGTCCAGCAACACACTGAAGAGACCCCTCATTCAGCTTCATATGCCATTCATGATCAGAGGCAAAATTGATGTACCTTCCTGAGCTGGTAGGTTTCCGATACCAATCCAACTTTATAATGTTGTTATCAGTTCTTACTACCCTATTGTCCAAAAAAGGAACGCACCGGTCTTTCTCTTTCTTGATAGTGAACTTGATATGTCGATCAAAGGAATTGAACTCATCCAGCAGTTCCTGGCACTTATCAGGAGGGCAAGTGAGGAGAAGATCATCGACATACTGACGCACAAAAAAAGGATCAAAAGACAGCCTCCGTAAGCAAAACTTTATGAGGACAGTCATAACAATCGCCGCCAGTATGGGACTAAGATTACTACCCATGGGACACCCGAAAATTTGTGATTAGTATAATCCTTTATATATGAAGTAGTTGGAATTGAACAAGAACTGAAGTATATTCAGGAACTCAACCAGTGGGACGTCGGTGACAGCAGCAATGGCCTCCCAATTATCTCTGATACATGTCTCCGTGGTGTCCCAGGAGATGTTAGTGAAAAGACTTACCACGTCCAGGGATACAATATCATGATCGTCGGATATCTTGAAGCCGTTCATAGCTACCGCAAACGAGAGTGAGTCGCGCACTGCAAACACGTGGAAATCGTCCCTGAAAGCGGATTGGAGAATATCTGCCACAAAACCACTAAGATCCGATGTGGGTGACCCTATTGTAGAAACTGTAGGACGCAGTGGTATGTCCGACTTATGAATTTTTGGCAGACCATATATTTTGGGTGGAACACCCTTATAGTTGGTTAGCTTCTTAGCGGTTGGAGCGTCAATAAATCCACTATCCTTAAGGCCCTTTACGATTCTATTATTCCTGGTCTGAAACCCTGACGTTGGATCGGTCGAAATCTTCCTGTATACATTACGGTCACCAACAATGCTCCACATCTTCTCATCTTAATATTGGGACCTCATCGCCACGGTGACATTACCCTTATCGGCCTCAACAATGAGGATGTCCTTGTGGTCCCTCAGAAAGGCCCTAGACCTGAGGAAAACACGGTGAAAGAAACTATTTCTATTATAATTTTGATTCATGTGATTAGTTATGGTGTTAGTGCACTTAGCCCTCAACAGGTCCTGTGAACCTTCTGGTGAGAAGGTGTCTTATATCAAATGGAAACTCACGGTTCGTAAGGTTAACAAACCAGGAATCCTTGATTTTGGCGGATGCAACATGTGTTCTGCAGAGATCCTCGAACTTCAACGGTTGTATGATTTCAAGCCTTATTTGCTGAGTTTCCCAATAAATTTTCTCAATATATATATATATATATATATATATATATATATATATATATATTTATAAATTTACTCTTTTGAATCACTTTTTTAAAAAAACAAATATTTATTCAGAAGCAAGTTTATTCTGAGCTGGTTAATACAATAATGAATTGGAATTATATTCTATTAAATCAGAATGCCGGGAAACTGGAATGAAAATGCTGACTGCACAAAAGTACTCAGAGTCGAGCGGCGCTTCTAGGAAGGCCTTGAATTAAGACTGAGGGCATTTACTTCTATATTGAGGAATGCCAAGATACATATTGCATAATACCTCCCCATTTTTTAAGAAATAACTTCGGCTGAAGAGGCTGAATTATTTTTATAACTCTTCACGATATTTGTGAATTTTAAAATGAATATTTTATACAACAAACAGGCAAATATGGTTATAATGGTGAGACTTAGTATAAAATAGATTGATGATACATGGTTAGGGTGGATTTTCCAATTAAAGATTGTTTCTTGAACAGTAAAATTATCAAGTAAAAAATTGGAAATGGTTAAGTTTTCAATTATTTCAGGTTTCATATTCGGGAGAGGAACATTATGAAAAATTGTGGATATTTCTTCCTTATAAAAATACTTAAAGCTATTGGTAATGTTACAAAAGGTTTCAATCAGGAAAATTCCATTGAGTTTGTAATACTCTGTATGGTCATTACATAGTTCCCCAATTTGTACACTGCCGATTGATAAAAATTTTCTCGATGATAGTTTCAGTAGATCGTCACTACACTGTGCACTTTGTCTTTCACAATTTTCTTTCTTGTGGGAAATTAAGTCCTTCATGCAGCTGGGTGCTGGTCGTAGCAAATTCTGTGGGCAGATCCACCAATCTTCTACCTTTGGGCATTCTTGATCAATGGACCACAAGATTTGTTCTTCTTTAGCCAATAAGTATTTGGGCTGTTGGGTGAGGGTAACGTTTTGGTACGGGATATAGTGGACATAATATGTGTCTAGGGAATTTGGGGATGTTAAGGGTACTTCAATGATAAAGATCACCTCATTATTTCTGGACTTTACAGAAGTGTAGCAAATGGAATAAAAGTCTTTTAAATGATAGAGGTGTTTCATGAAATCGGTGTTATTAACAAAATCATGGAATATATTTAAGGGTAAAATACTTTCATGCAAAAGATGAAGCCTTGCAAAGCTGATGGCTGTATTGACTTCATTTAGAATTCTATTTATTGTTAACTGTTCAAATTCTATAAGAATAAGTCGATTAATATCATTTTGTGTCAATCGATACTTATTATAATTTTGTATAATGTGACTAGTGACATTGGAATTCTTTGATGTCATAGATCTCAGGATACTGATCATTTGATTTTGTTCGGTTTTTACCGATTGCATTTCATTCTTAAAAGATTCAAAATATTTCAAGTAAAGTGTTTCATCCTCACTATCAAGAGTTCCGAATAGTGTTTTTGCTATATGTCCGCCTATATTTAATAAACCTCGTTTTTGTCGGGTAGTGTATAAGTTATTGAGAAGCATTTCATTTTGTCTCAATTGGATTTTGATCGATCCAACATAGTTTGAAACCATAACGTTGGAACTGACCGAATTTAATTGATCAACTAAAACAAAATGATCATGTAAAATTTTATCGATATCGGTTAAATTATAGTGGTACATCAATACATGCTTTGATACACTGATGTATGTTTTCTCTACGAAAAAGGGGAGAATATTGTGTTTGATCTCCTTAAATTTTAATGAATGCAAAGCTGGGACGAAAATTAGATTGAGAAATAGCAATAGGATTCTCGTCATTTTTTTTTTGTGTTCTGAAAAGAGAAAGTTAAAGATTATTACTTTCTCTGTTTAATTTTATTTTTATGATATACTTTTTGGGAGTCAGGGTTCCTTATCAATATATTATCTATAATTTTGATATTGGTTTTCTTAAATTTTGGGTCAAGTTTTGCCTTTTTTGGTATGGCAATATAAGATGGTTTAGATTCGTCGAGTTTTTTGTCTTCTTGTCGTGTCTGATTGAGTTTATCTAGTTTCTCTTTTTGTCTTTCCTTCTGTGAATTTAGATGGTCTGAGATTTCCTTCATGTTTTCGCGATATTCTTTTATATATTGCGAAATTTTTTCATGAGTAGACTGTTCGACTGGCGTATTGTAATTTAGATCCGATTTTATAACTTGTAAGGGTGTGTAGGAAGTTGACGAGTGAATTGAGTTATTATAACTCAAAAGCGCTCTATTCATCTTTTCTGACAAAGATATATTCTTGTCATCAATTACTCTAATTTGCTCAATAAGGGTAGAGTGGAATCTCTCCACTAGTGCATTGGAGGTAGGGTTGTAATTTGTGATATAATGAAGGGAAATTTTATGGGTATCGCCTAAATCTTGAATAATTTGATTTTTGAACTCTGTTCCATTATCGAAGGTTATTTTTTGTGGTATACCGTGGTTTGAAAAATATTGAGTTAATTGATTTGCAATTTCTGTTGAAGTTTTACTATTTAGAATGTAACATTGTCCATGTCTTGAGAAGGAGTCAATTATAGTCAAACAGGGTGTTCTATTCATGACTATTGTATCGATATACAAGTGGGAAAATGGTTTGTCACCTGTTGGATTCGGTTTAAATATTAATTTAGTAGGTTGTCGTTCATATTTTTGACTCTGGCAAATTTCGCAGGAGTTAATATAGGACTGAATATGTTTATTCATGTTCGGCCAATAAAAACGTCTTTTAATACTTTCTAAGTTTTCCTGGAAACCTCGGTGTCTGGTCTTGGTCTCGTGAAATAATTTAATTTTCTGTTGTTGGTCGTCTTCCGTTTCGATATCTTCTAAAAATGTATTTGAAATTTTGAATGAAAAAGCGTTAGCTTTGAAGAGATTCTGTGATAGATTCAAAAATGGTATTTCCAAATCTTCATTTTTGAAATATATGCCGTAATGATTATTTGGTTTGACGTATTCCTTTAAAAATTTTGTGAAGTCGTCTGGTTCTTTTATAGAAACTATGAGTCTAAATCGACTGTTCTTATGTAGTTTTAATTTTTCTACTTTAAACACATTAGCTTTTTGGAAAATTATTTGATGGATTGATGTGTTCAGAGAGCGTTCTGAATATGGTATCTCTAATATAGGGTTTTCGACATTACTATGAATAGTTTGGGAAGAAGATGGATTTGCTTGTTCTTCCGTACACGATTTCGTAATATCTTCTAGTTCCTTTTGAGATATTTCCAGATCTTCATGAGTAATTTGGGGAATTATTGAGTCTAGATCGTCATCTGAATTTTCATTTAAATTTAATTCGTCAAATTTTATGCGGGATACTGCATCTGCGTTATTGTACGCTCCTTTCCTGTATTTTATTTCGAAATTAAACTCTTCTAATTTGGTTCGCCATCTCATTAGTCGAGATGATGCATCTTTCAAAGAAAATAACCACGTCAAGGGTCTATGATCCGTGTAGATCGTAAATTTCTGACCAAATAAGTAAGGTCTAAAATATTTTGTAGCCCATACAACGGCTAGAAGTTCTTTTTCGATAGTTGAATATTTTATTTCAGCTTCGTTCAATGTTCGGCTCGCATAAGCGATAGGTAGATCGTTTGGGGGTGTCCCTTGCGATAAAATTGCGCCTATAGCATATTGTGATGCGTCGGTTGTAAGTACGAATGGTCTGTTAAAGTCCGGATGTTGGAGAATCGGATAATTAATGAGTATGTTTCTGCTGGCATGAAATGCATCTACATATTCTTTGTCATTAATATTTAATTTAACATCTTTTTTCAGGTATTTAGTCATGGGTTTCGTTAATTTTGAAAAATTAGGAATAAATTTTCTATAGTAGCCTATCATTCCGAGATAAGATTTAATTTCTTTAATAGTTTTAGGAATGGGAAAGTTTTTTACGACTTCAATTTTTTCAGGATTCGGTTCTATACCTTTTTCAGATATTTTGTAGCCTAAAAATACAATTTCGGTCTGAAAGAAGTATGACTTGTCTAGTTGAATTTTGAGATTTTCTTTTTCTAAGAGTTGAAGAACTGTCTGAATGTCTGCCAAATGTTTTTCGGGTGTTTCTGAAAAAATGAGAATATCATCCATGTATACTATGCATATTTTATTAATGATCGGTTTTAAGACTCTATTCATGAAACGTTGGAATGTTGAAGGGGCATTTTTCAATCCAAAGGGCATTCTTAAAAATTCGAAATGTCCTTCGTCGGTTGCGAAAGCAGTTTTTTCTATTGATTGCTCGTCTAGTTCTATTTGATGGAAACCACTTGCTAAATCAAGGGCGCTAAAATATTTTGCTTTTTTCAGTTGATCCAAAAGTTCGTCAATATTGGGGATCGGAAATTTGTCATCAATTGTTTTGTCGTTCAGTTTTCTATAGTCAATAGCTATTCTCCATTTTTTGTTACCTGATTGGTCCGTTTTTTTGGGAACGATTACTATAGGGAATGACCAGGGAGAAATACTTGGTCTTATAATGTTTTTACTTAATAAATCTTGTACTTGATTCTTTACCTCTTGTTTGTGTACCTCAGGATATCTGTATCGTCTAATATACACGGGATTTTCATCTATGGTCCTAATATTATGTTTAACTCTGTTTGAGGCATTCAAAGGTTGATTTGATAGATGAAAGGCTTGTTTGTGACTTTGAATAATTTTTGTAAGTTGGTTTCGAAAATTTTTGTCCAAATGGTCTAATTTAATGGGTAGGGGTTCATTAGGACTGGTTTCTTGTAAAAATAATTTATGTGTTCTGATGGTATTTCCTAATTCATGACTTTCCCAATTGAAATTTAATTTTAAATATCTTAAAAGGTTGGTTCCTATTACACCATCATATTGTGTATGAAATTTATAGATCACAAAGGGGTATGTTGTATTATAGCCAAAAGAATTTAAAGGAAATGAAACTTTATTCGTGCTGAAATCTTTACCTAGTGCAGTTTTAAAATAGGTTTTTTCTTCGTAAATGTTTTCTGATAGTAAATTATATGCTACAGATGGATCAATAATGCTCATGGAACTTCCGCTGTCTATCAATAATTTGCAGGGTGGATAATCTAATACTATATATGGTAATGATGCTAGATGTTCCTGTGTAAAGTTTAGGTCATGTCTTTGTCTTCGGAGATTCTCTGAAAATTTTCATCAAATTCCTCGATTAATTTAGAGTCATCTATATTTTCGGATTCATAATAAAATTCTTCTTCCTCTCCTAATTCTTGTTCAATTTGTTCTGTATTAGTGAGTTCTTCAAATATAAAGTCATTAGGTCCGTTTCTTCTGTAATTTTGTCTAATATTGGGTGGTTCTTGTCGGATTTGACTGCTAGCTGGTCTTTTTACAGGGTGTATTCTTGTTCGGACCGACATAGGTTCAGGTTTGGGTTGAACCCAACGATGATTTGGATTGGGCTTAAATACGTCTTGCGGTTTTCCGAATACTTGACTGCTTGTCGCAAATTTAGTTTCTGGTATTTTATTATTAAATTTCAAATGTACCGGTTGTGAAGGAAATTCTCCACTATTCGAATTGAATTGTCTGTTTGCAGGAAATTGTCTACTAGTTGATGGAAATTGTGGGTCTGTATAAATTCTTCTAACAGTAGGTTGGGAATTTAAATTTTGGGAGTACGTTGTCCTAGGTGTCGGTATTGTTGGTGGTTGTAAATAAAGCTGTTGTCTCTTTATTTCTCGGTTTTCTAGCATTTTACAAGTGTCATCGAAAGATTTTGGTTGGAGATCAAGTAAATTCCTAGAATTTTCGTCAACATTATTATATAAGACGGTTATGCCAATTTTCTCTGAAAGGTTTCGATAAACATTCAGTTCTGGGGGCGATAATCCTAATAATTGTATTTGGTAATCATATTGTAATTTAGTTTCTTTGATTCTTTCAATAAATTCAGAAAGTGATTCCTTCGTTTTTCTCCTCATATATTGATATTCACTTTGTAGGACATCAAAGTTAATTTTAAAACCGAATTTACTGTTCAATAATCTTTTTAATTCAGGCCATGAATTGCAACATGGTCCAGAATACACGATAGTTCTCGCTTGATCAATTAATTTCGATTTTACTGTTGCAAAGCAATATTGATTTATTAAATCATTATCAGTTGTGCCAAATCGATCTATGAAATTTTCAGTTTCCATTAAAAAGGTTTGTAGTTCTTGTGAGTTACCATTAAATCTTGGTAATAACTCACCGAAATATTTAACTGTGCTTAAATCTATTACCATGCGATTGGAATGTTCTCCATTAGAAGTCATATTGAAGTTTTTATTATTTACGTTGATATTCAATGAATTGAATTTTTCCAATAAGGACTCTATTTTGAAAGATTTCGATGTGCTTGTTTACACTATCGGTGATATGAAAAAATGAGTTGCAAATTAAATTGAAAATATCCTTTGGGCCAGGGATAGGAAAAACTGGGATTATTGTAAGGGATAGCCTCAACTTACTTCTCGTTTTAAACCTGGTGTCCGGGCTGCTACCTCCAAACCTCCTCAGGGTGATTCTCAAGGGTTGCAGTTGAGATCAAGTCGGGAATGGTTCTCCTTACTCTGTTTTCGGGGATTCAACACACCTTCGTGGCTTATCTCTACTGCAGTCGTTTGAGCTTCTCGTGGTCGGAACTTTACTTCGAACTTATCGTCGCACTTTTCGAAACTCGGGTTTTTGGAATGTTGCTCGAAGAATTGAAATTCACGTATACTTATTTTTTTCGTTATACTAGCAACAATCCCATCCTCGTCGCCATTTATAAATTTACTCTTTTGAATCACTTTTTTAAAAAAACAAATATTTATTCAGAAGCAAGTTTATTCTGAGCTGGTTAATACAATAATGAATTGGAATTATATTCTATTAAATCAGAATGCCGGGAAACTGGAATGAAAATGCTGACTGCACAAAAGTACTCAGAGTCGAGCGGCGCTTCTAGGAAGGCCTTGAATTAAGACTGAGGGCATTTACTTCTATATTGAGGAATGCCAAGATACATATTGCATAATAATATACAGGGTGTTCCCAAATTGAACGTACAAATGAAAAGGGGATATTCCTTAAGTGAGTTTAAGAAAAAAAAGTCCCATAAACATGGGGTCGCAAACGATTCGTTTTCGAAATACAGAGTGTTGAAGTTTGAATTTTTTTCAAGTTTTTTTCTCATAGTATCTACACTTCACAAGATATTCAACTGAAATTTGGCATAGATATTACATTTGAGAGTTCTCACCACGTGACATGGCAATTTCGATAGAAGATCTACAGGGTGATATTTTTTCTGGAACACTGCCACCTGTTCTTCTGCAGAACTTTTTTTTGGTGAGCAACTGTTAATTTGAAAAAATGTAAAAAGAAGCTTTGTCTTATACTAAACTTTTCGGTCTCTTGTAGTATCTTTGTCGTATCTACCAACGATTTCGAGAAAAAAAATTTTGAATGATTCTCTCGAAATTCTCGTAACTATGATAGGAAGGCCAGTTTGTAATCTGTGGTGAATGAATTCAGTGCCATTTTTTCGCATCAAATTATTGAACGTTTGTTTTTTTAAAAAGTGAAGGTGGTTGCATTTGTGGCTATTTATTTTTTTGAATGTAGTTAGACTACTATTTTCATTACGATTTTTATGACTGTCACAACAATTTTTGATCAGAAATTAGAACCTCTACACATTTCAATATCAAAACATGCCGAATTTCACGAATTCCGAAATGACTGACATGCATTTCATGTATGGTCTTGCAAATGGAAATGCAAGAGAAGCTAGGCGTCTTTACATGGAACGCTATCCCAATAGAGTGATGCCAAATCATCGAATGTTCTCTGATATTCATAGGCGTCTTTCAGAAGCTGGATCTTTTTCCACGAAAAGAATTAATACTGGGAGACCACGCAGTGTGAGAACACCACAACTCGAAGAGGCAGTTATGAAAGAAATAGAACAACATCCAAGAACCAGTACAAGAAAAATTAGTGTACTTTTGAATGCAATTCATCAAGTTGTTTGGCGGATCTTTCGGGATTCTCTGCTATATCCTTATCACATTCAGAGGGTGCAAGCTCTTCTGCCTCGAGATTTTCATCCGAGGGTTAGTTTTTGTCAGTGGTACCTCAGTAGACTATTGATGAATCCTTATTTTGATTGCCAAATTCTATTCACTGATGAAGCCTGCTTCTCAAGGACTTCAATTATCAATTTTCATAATGAACACGTATGGGCTGAGGAGAATCCGCATGGATATGTAGAAACCCATTTTCAAGAGCAATTTTCACTAAATGTGTGGGGTGGCAATATTGGTGATGATTTGATTGGTCGTTTCTTCTTGCCAGGTCGACTAACAGGTCAATCATACAGACATTTTTTAGAAAACGATTTGCCCTTGTTATTGGAAGATATACCTCTTATGCTACGACGAGAAATGTGGTTCATGCATGACGGTTCTCCTGCTCATTTTTCAGTTTTGGCAAGGGAGTATTTGGACGAAAATTATGAAAACAGGTGGATTGGACGGGGGGGTCCTCAGTCATGGCCCGCCAGATCCCCAGACTTAAATAGTTTAGATTTCTTTTTATGGGGCCACCTGAAATCTCTAGTATACTCGACACCCGTGAACACCGTAGAAGAACTGAGAAATCGTATATTAGTCGCATTTGATACAGTTAGGACTACTCCGGGAGTGTTTGAAAGAGTTCGATCGTCTATGAGACGAAGAACAGAAGCTTGCATAAGAGTTTAGGGAGGACATTTTCAACATTTGCTGTAGTTCAGTCCTTTGCGGTTACTTAATTTTCTTGTTATGATTTTTTTTAGTTTTACGTTTCTTGTTGTAATACATTTTTTGTTTTGATTATACGAGTTTATCGAATCTTTATGAATCATCGCTACAGATCAGGAAAATTTCCATAAAAACTGACACTGAATTCATTCACCACAGCTTACAAAGTGGCGTTCCCATCATAATTTGGATTTTCACGAGGATTTCGAGAGAATCGTTCAAATTTTTTTTTCTCGAAATCGTTGGTAGATACGACAAAACTACAAGAGACCGAAAAGTTTAGTATAAGAACAAAGCTTCTTTTTACATTTTTTCAAATTAACAGTTGCTCACCAAAAAAAAGTTCTGCAGAAGAACAGGTGGCAGTGTTCCAGAAAAAATATCACCCTGTAGATCTTCTATCGAAATTGCCATGTCACGTGGTGAGAACTCTCAAATGTAATATCTATGCCAAATTTCAGTTGAATATCTTGTGAAGTGTAGACACTATGAGAAAAAAACTTGGGTAATTTTGCAGTTTACCGCCCCCTCGTAAATTTCGACTTATTTGAGTTTTTCGAAGAAAATATGCATTGTACAGTGATTTTTGATCATTTTCAATAGTGGCAAATCAGTTATTTTGGATAGGATAGCTTAGAATTTTCAAATTTTTGGCTAATAAAATGAGAAAAAAATTCATCGTATTGAATATATTACCCCTCCCAGCACCTCCGTTCACTTCCCCTCCCGTTTAGATTCCAGCAAATGGACTATTTTGCCACTATTAAAAATCATCAAAATTCACTTCACGATACAATTTTTTTTCGAAATAATGAAAAGCGAAATGTTTCTCTAAAGCCGGGCCTGGAAACAGTTAAAACTAACATGGCTGCCAGTTTGGGCTTACGTTTCTTAGTGTCTATCATAATACAGATAAATGGACAAAACCGGTTGCCACAAAAGCACATTTGGATATATTTAGCATGCATATATGTATATATTGAACCTAATATGATTCTAGTATCTTTAACTAACCTAATATTTTCCGTGAATCCACCTTCAATTTCTTTCTTGCGTTTTCTCTCTTATTATCTCCCTTTATTCTAATAAAATCCTTGTATCCTCCTTCGATTTCTGTCTCAAAAACTCCATGTTCAATAAGAAAGTGGCGAGCTATTTCATCATCCGAAATTTTGCAGATAAACTCAATGTTTGTAAAGGCACATTCTCCGCAAACGTTGTAACAGCAGATTTGTACATTTGGGTTGCTGTCTCCGTCGGCCATTATGCTCCAACTATTGATCACACATGAAAAAATAATACGCATTTTGAAGATAGTTGTTGAATTCCGCATAAATATTTCAATAAAGCACTTTTAGTGTGTTACACTCATGAAATTCCCACTTACTTCATCTTTTGCATGATGTCTGTCTTTATACAATTTGATTAAATTCAACTCTGATTAATTTATTTGGCTCGTTTCCTAGGTTTTAATTTCATATACTACTTCATAAATTTAAATTTCTTAAAAATATATCAACATGGAAACTAGATATTTTTCTATTTTAATTTTCAATTTTCAAACTGCGTGAAACTTTCATTTTGAATTTTCTCGAAAAATACTCATTTGCCAGTGCTAAAATTAAAACTGTGGTATATCAACATCATGTAGATTCTATATACAGAATATTTGGAAAATCGGCGAGGGGGCGTTAAACTGCAAATTAACCCTTTTTTTCCTAAACTCACTTAAGGAATCTCCCCTTTTCGTTTGTACGTTCAATTTAGGAACACCCTGTATATATATATTTGTGAATTTCCTAAGGGTTATTGACTCAATTCAGGAGAATAATGGTTTTAACTATTTATTCTTCGCCAAGCTTTCGCATTAGTTTAATGCTTCTTCAGGGCTTCTACAAAATCATGGTTTAATAAAATATACAAACATTTACAAATGTTCACTCACCGAATGTGAGGTTTATATAAAAAACTTTCATCAAAGCTAAAAATAGACATTTAATAAAATTGACGTTCAATAAAACTATTGTCATGTTCCTACTGCCAACTCTTATTTTTTGGTTTTTTTATTCATCTAGAGGGCCATCATAGAAATCCTCATGTCCAGACATTTCCAATAAATAGCTGTATATTGAGCTTAATTTGTTTGTGTCCGTTTTCTTGTTCATAGCGTGTTCACTTTTATTTATCTGAATCATTTCATGGATGAGTCTTTTCTGATAATTTTTTTCTGTTTTTAATATTTTCACATTTTCAAAATCTACACGGTAGTCCATATTGTATGCATGTGTAGCCAGTGCACATCTTTCATGGTTTTTGGTTATGTCTGATTTGTGCAATGCCATCCTACTCTTGACCCATTGGGATGTTTGTCCAATATAACTTTTATCACAACTTGTACATTCCAGCTGGTATACCATGAAAAGGGTGGAGGGTGGTTTGATATTACACAAATTCTAATTTTATGAATTTATGTATTTAGCACTGAGATTCCGTACAATTATGCACCAGCCTGATGATTAGCATTTAAGTTATACAATTTTACGACTCGTTGTGTTCTCTTTAAGGGTGTTTCGTTGACTGCAGGTAAAGAAATTTTGGGGTTTTTAGGTCATTCGGGGTGAAGTGGATTCCTCTCTTCTGGCACTTGCATCATTGGCACTGTTGCCAATATGTGCAGTACTGAACATACCGGCGGCCTTGAAAGTACCCACTTTCAATGAAAAATAGAAAAAGTCATATGAGCAAATAGCATCAGGTCTGGTAAACAAGGTTCAACACAAGTTGGCTTAATGCTAATAATATAGGTCATAACAAAAAATATACAAGATGGTACAAAATGAATGAGGGTCAATTCACTGGCAAAATGCTTATTTTGCAGATTGCTCTCTTCACTATTCCGTTCTTGGTACGGACACTAACGACACGCACAATATTGTCTGTTCCGGGGTGTAGAGAGGTGATTCTTCCCAAGGTCCACTGCTGG